>JAUPFX010000013.1:7500-607500 GCA_036937225.1 Sebastes paucispinis | reverse complement strand
GTAGAGTAGAGTAGAGAAGGGTAGAGTACAGTAGAGTAGAGAAGAGAAGGATAGAGTAGAGTAGAGAAGGGTAGAGTAGAGTACAGTAGAGTAGAGTAAAGAAGGGTAGAGTAGAGTAGAGTAGAGTAGGGTAGGGTAGAGTAGAGAAGAGGAGGGTAGAGTACAGTAGAGTAGAGAAGGATAGAGTAGAGTACAGTAGAGTAGAGTAGAGAAGGGTAGAGTAGAGTAGAGTATGATAGAGTAGAGTAGAGAAGGGTAGAGTAGAGTAGAGAAGAGTAGAGTAGAGAAGGGTAGAGTATAGTAGAGTAGAGGAGAGAAGGGTAGAGTACAGTAGAGTATGGTAGAGTAGAGTAGAGAAGGGTAGAGTAAAGTAGAGTAGAGAAGGGTAGAGTAGAGTAGAGTAGATAAGGGTAGAGTAGAGTAGAGTAGAGAAGAGTAGAGTAGGGGTAGAGTAGAGTAGAGAAGGGTAGAGTAGAGTAGAGTAGAGTAGAGTAGAGTAGAGTAGAGTAGAGTAGAGAAGGGTAGCGTACAGTAGAGTATGGTAGAGTAGAGTAGAGAAGGGTAGAGTAGAGTAGAGTAGAGTAGAGTAGAGTAGAGAAGGGTAGAGTAGAGTAGAGTAGAATAGAGAAGGGTAGAGTAGAGTAGAGTAGAGTAGAGTAGAGAAGGGTAGAGTAGAGTACAGTAGAGAAGGGTAGAGTAGAATAGAGTAGGGGTAGAGTAGAGAAGGGTAGAGTAGAGTAGAATAGAGAAGGGAAGAGTAGAGTAGAGTAGAGAAGAGAAGGGTAGAGTACAGTAGAGTAGAGTAGAGTAGAGAAGGGTAGAGAAGGGTAGAGTAGAGTAGAGAAGGATAGAGTAGAGTAGAGTAGAGTAGAGAAGGGTAGAGTAGAGTACAGTAGAGTAGAGTAGAGAAGGGTAGAGTAGAGTAGAGTAGAGTAGAGAAGGGTAGAGTAGAGTACAGTAGAGTAGAGTAAAGAAGGGTAGAGTAGAGTAGAGTAGGGTAGGGTAGAGTAGAGTAGAGGAGGGTAGAGTACAGTAGAGTAGAGAAGGATAGAGTAGAGTAGAGTAGAGTAGAGAAGGGTAGAGTAGAGTACAGTAGAGTAGAGTAAAGAAGGGTAGAGTAGAGTAGAGTAGAGTAGGGTAGGGTAGAGTAGAGTAGAGGAGGGTAGAGTACAGTAGAGTAGAGCAGGATAGAGTAGAGTCGAGTAGAGTAGAGTAGGGTAGAGTAGAGTACAGTAGAGTAGAGTAGAGAAGGGTAGAGTAGAGTAGAGTATGGTAGAGTAGAGTAGAGAAGGGTAGAGTAGAGTAGAGTAGAGAAGGGTAGAGTAGAGTAGAGAAGAGTAGAGTAGAGAAGGGTAGAGTATAGTAGAGTAGAGTAGAGAAGGGTAGAGTAGAGTAGAGTAGAGAAGGGTAGAGTACAGTAGAGTAGAGAAGAGAAGGGTAGAGTAGATTAGAGAAGGGTAGATTAGAGTAGAGTAGAGTAGGGTAGGGTAGAGTAGAGTAGAGGAGGGTAGAGTACAATAGATTAGAGTAGAGTAGAGAAGGGTAGAGTACAGTAGAGTAGAGAAGAGAAGGAGAGAGTAGAGTAGAGTAGAGTAGAGTAGAGTAGAGTAGAGTAGATAAGGGTACAGTAGAGTAGAGTAGAGTAGAGAAGGGTAGAGTAGAGTAGAGTAGAGTAGGGTAGAGTACAGTAGAGAAGGGTAGAGTACAGTAGAGTAGAGTAGAGTAGAGTAGAGTAGAGAAGGGGTAGAGTAGAGAAGGGTAGAGTAGAGTAGAGTAGAGAAGGGTAGAGTAGAGTAGAGTAGAGAAGGGTAGAGTAGAGTAGAGTAGAGAAGAGTAGAGTAGGGTTAGAGTAGAGTAGAGTACAGTAGAATAGAGAAGGGTAGAGTAGAGTAGAGTAGAGAAGGGTAGAGTAGAGTACAGTAGAGAAGGGTAGAGTAGAGTAGAGTATGGTAGAGTAGAGTAGAGAAGGGTAGAGTAGAGTAGAGTAGAGAAGGGTAGAGTAGAGTAGAGAAGAGTAGAGTAGAGAAGGGTAGAGTATAGTAGAGTAGAGTAGAGAAGGGTAAAGTAGAGTAGAGTAGAGAAGGGTAGAGCACAGTAGAGTAGAGAAGAGAAGGGTAGAGTAGAGTAGAGTAGAGAAGGGTAGAGTAGAGTAGAGTAGAGTAGGGTAGGGTAGAGTAGAGTAGAAGAGGGTAGAGTACAGTAGATTAGAGTAGAGTAGAGAAGGGTAGAGTACAGTAGAGTAGAGAAGAGAAGGAGAGAGTAGAGTAGAGTAGAGTAGAGTAGAGTAGAGTAGAGTAGAGTAGAGTAGAGTAGAGAAGGGTACAGTAGAGAAGAGTAGAGTAGAGAAGGGTAGAGTCGAGTAGAGTAGAGTAGGGTAGAGTACAGTAGAGAAGGGTAGAGTACAGTAGAGTAGAGTAGAGTAGAGAAGGGGTAGAGTAGAGAAGGGTAGAGTAGAGTAGAGTAGAGTAGAGAAGGGTAGAGTAGAGTAGAGTAGAGAAGGGTAGAGTAGAGTAGAGTAGAGAAGAGTAGAGTAGGGGTAGAGTAGAGTAGAGAAGGGTAGAGTAGAGTAGAGTAGAGTAGAGAAGGGTAGCGTACAGTAGAGTATGGTAGAGTAGAGTAGAGAAGGGTAGAGTAGAGTAGAGTAGAGTAGAGAAGGGGTAGAGTAGAGAAGGGTAGAGTAGAGTAGAGTAGAGTAGAGTAGTGTAGAGAAGGGTAGAGTAGAGTAGAGTAGAGAAGGGTAGAGTAGAGTAGAGTAGAGTAGAGTAGAGAAGAGTAGAGTAGGGGTAGAGTAGAGTAGAGAAGGGTAGAGTAGAGTAGAGTAGAGTAGAGTAGAGAAGGGTAGAGTAGAGTAGAGTAGAGTAGAGAAGGGTAGAGTAGAGTGGAGTAGAATAGAGAAGGGTAGAGTAGAGTAGAGTAGAGAAGGGTAGAGTAGAGTACAGTAGAGAAGGGTAGAGTAGAATAGAGTAGGGGTAGAGTAGAGAAGGGTAGATTAGAGTAGAGTAGAATAGAGAAGGGTAGAGTAGAGTAGAGTAGAGTAGAGAAGGGTAGAGTAGAGTAGAGAAGGGTAGAGTACAGTAGAGTAGAGAAGGGTAGAGTACAGTAGAGTAGAGTAGAGAAGGGTAGAGTAGAGTAGAGTAGAGAAGGGTAGAGTAGAATAGAGTAGAGTAGAGAAGAGTAGAGTAGGGGTAGAGTAGAGAAGGGTAGAGTAGAGTAGAGAAGGGTGGAGTAGAGTAGAGAAGGGTAAAGTAGAGTAGTGAAGGGTAGAGTAGAGTAGAGTAGAGTAGGGTAGAGTAGAGTAGAGAAAGGTAGAGTAGAGTAGAGAAGAGTAGAGTAGAGAAGGGTAGAGTAGAGTAGAGTAGAGTAGAGAAGGGTAGAGTAGAGTACAGTAGAGAAGGGTAGAGTAGAGTAGAGAAGGGTAGAGTACAGTAGAGTAGAGTAGAGTAGAGTAGAGTAGAGTAGAGTAGAGTAGAGTAGAGAAGGGTAGAGTACAGTAGAGTAGAGTAGAGAAGGGTAGAGTAGAGTAGAGTAGAGAAGAGTAGAGTAGAGTAGAATAGAGAAGGGTAGAGTAGAGTAGAGTAGAGAAGGGTAGAGTAGAGTACAGTAGAGAAGGGTAGAGTAGAGTAGAGTAGAGTAGAGTAGAGTAGAGTAGAGAAGGGTAGAGTAGAATAGAGAAGGGTAGAGTAGAGTAGAGTAGAGTAGAGTAGAGTAGAGTTGGGGTAGAGTAGAGTAGAGAAGGGTAGAGTAGAGTAGAGTAGAGAAGGGGTAGAGTAGAGAAGGGTAGAGTAGAGTAGAGTAGAGTAGAGTAGAGTAGTGTAGAGAAGGGTAGAGTAGAGTAGAGTAGAGAAGGGTAGAGTAGAGTAGAGTAGAGAAGAGTAGAGTAGGGGTAGAGTAGAGTAGAGAAGGGTAGAGTAGAGTAGAGTAGAGTAGAGTAGAGTAGAGAAGGGTAGAGTAGAGTAGAGTAGAGTAGAGAAGGGTAGAGTAGAGTGGAGTAGAATAGAGAAGGGTAGAGTAGAGTAGAGTAGAGAAGGGTAGAGTAGAGTACAGTAGAGAAGGGTAGAGTAGAATAGAGTAGGGGTAGAGTAGAGAAGGGTAGATTAGAGTAGAGTAGAATAGAGAAGGGTAGAGTAGAGTAGAGTAGAGTAGAGAAGGGTAGAGTAGAGTAGAGTAGAGAAGGGTAGAGTACAGTAGAGTAGAGTAGAGTAGAGTAGAGAAGGGTAGAGTACAGTAGAGTAGAGTAGAGTAGAGAAGGGTAGAGTAGAGTAGAGTAGAGAAGGGTAGAGTAGAATAGAGTAGAGTAGAGAAGAGTAGAGTAGGGGTAGAGTAGAGAAGGGTAGAGTAGAGTAGAGAAGGGTGGAGTAGAGTAGAGAAGGGTAAAGTAGAGTAGTGAAGGGTAGAGTAGAGTAGAGTAGAGTAGGGTAGAGTAGAGTAGAGAAAGGTAGAGTAGAGTAGAGAAGAGTAGAGTAGAGAAGGGTAGAGTAGAGTAGAGTAGAGTAGAGAAGGGTAGAGTAGAGTACAGTAGAGTAGAGTAGAGAAGGGTAGAGTAGAGTAGAGTAGAGAAGGGTAGAGTAGAGTAGAGTAGAGTAGAGTAGGGTAGGGTAGAGTACAGTAGAGTAGAGAAGAGAAGGATAGAGTAGAGTAGAGTAGAGTAGAGTAGAGAAGGGTAGAGTATAGTACAGTAGAGTAGAGAAGGGTAGAGTACAGTAGAGTATGGTAGAGTAGAGTATAGAAGGGTAGAGTAGAGTAGAGTAGAGAAGAGTAGAGTAGAGATGGGTAGAGTAGAGTAGAGTAGAGTAGAGTAGAGAAGGGTAGAGTAGAGTAGAGTAGAGTAGAGTAGAGTAAAGAAGAGTAGAGTAGGGGTAGAGTAGAGAAGGGTAGAGTAGAGTAGAGTAGAGAAGGGTAGAGTAGAGTAGAGTAGAGAAGGGTAGAGTAGAGTAGAGTAGAGAAGGGTAGAGTATAGTAGAGTAGAGTAGAGAAGGTTAGAGTACAGTAGAGTATGGTAGAGTAGAGTATAGAAGGGTAGAGTAGAGTAGAGTAGAGAAGAGTAGAGTAGAGAAGGGTAGAGTAGAGTAGAGTAGGGTAGGGTAGAGTAGAGAAGAGGAGGGTAGAGTACGGTAGAGTAGAGAAGGATAGAGTAGAGTACAGTAGAGTAGAGAAGGGTAGAGTAGAGTAGAGAATGGTAGAGTAGAGTAGAGAAGGGTAGAGTAGAGTAGAATAGAGAAGGGTAGAGTAGAGTAGAGAAGAGTAGAGTAGAGAAGGGTAGAGTATAGTAGAGTAGAGTAGAGTAGAGAAGGGTAGAGTACAGTAGAGTATGGTAGAGTAGAGTAGAGAAGGGTAGAGTAGAGTAGAGTATAGAAGGGTAGAGTAGAGTAGAGAAGGGTAGAGTAGAGTAGAGTAGAGTAGAGTAGAGAAGGGTAGAGTAGAGTAGAGTAGAGAAGGGTAGAGTACAGTAGAGTATGGTAGATTAGAGTATAGAAGGGTAGAGTAGAGTAGAGTAGAGAAGAGTAGAGTAAAGAAGGGTAGAGTAGAGTAGAGTAGAGTAGAGAAGGGTAGAGTACAGTAGAGTAGAGAAGAGAAGGATAGAGTAGAGTAGAGAAGGGTAGAGTAGAGTACAGTATAGTAGAGTAAAGAAGGGTAGAGTAGAGTAGAGTAGAGTAGGGTAGGGTAGAGTAGAGAAGAGGAGGGTAGAGTACAGTAGAGTAGAGAAGGATAGAGTAGAGTACAGTAGAGTAGAGTAGAGAAGGGTAGAGTAGAGTAGAGTATGGTAGAGTAGAGTAGAGAATGGTAGAGTAGAGTAGAGTAGAGAAGGGTAGAGTAGAGTAGAGAAGAGTAGGGTAGAGTAGAGTAGAGTAGAGAAGGGTAGAGTAGAGTAGAGTAGAGTAGAGTAGAGTAGAGTAGAGAAGGGTAGAGTATAGTAGAGTGGAGTAGAGAAGGGTAGAGTACAGTAGAGTATGGTAGAGTAGAGTATAGAAGGGTAGAGTAGAGTAGAGTAGAGAAGAGTAGAGTAGAGAAGGGTAGAGTAGAGTAGAGTAGAGTAGAGTAGAGAAGGGTAGAGTACAGTAGAGTACAGTAAAGAAGGGTAGAGTAGAGTAGAGTAGAGTAGAGTAGAGAAGGGTAGAGTATAGTAGAGTAGAGTAGAGAAGGGTAGAGTACAGTAGAGTATGGTAGAGTAGAGTATAGAAGGGTAGAGTAGAGTAGAGTAGAGAAGAGTAGAGTAGAGAAGGGTAGAGTAGAGTAGAGTAGAGTAGAATAGAGTAGAGTAGAGTAGAGTAGAGAAGGGTAGAGTACAGTAGAGTAGAGAAGAGAAGGATAGAGTAGAGTAGAGAAGGGTAGAGTAGAGTACAGTAGAGTAGAGTAAAGAAGGGTAGAGTAGAGTAGAGTAGGGTAGGGTAGAGTAAAGAAGAGTAGAGTAGGGGTAGAGTAGAGATGGGTAGAGTAGAGTAGAGTAGAGAAGAGAAGTGTAGAGTAGAGTAGAGAAGAGTAGAGTAGAGAAGGGTAGAGTATAGTAGAGTAGAGTAGAGAAGGGTAGAGTACAGTAGAGTATGGTAGAGTAGAGTAGAGAAGGGTAGAGTAGAGTAGAGTAGAGAAGGGTAGAGTAGAGTAGAGTAGAGTAGAGAAGGGTAGAGTACAGTAGAGTAGAGAAGAGAAGGATAGAGTAGAGTAGAGAAGGGTAGAGTAGAGTACAGTAGAGTAGAGTAAAGAAGTGTAGAGTAGAGTAGAGTAGAGTAGGGTAGGGTAGAGTAGAGAAGAGGAGGGTAGAGTACAGTAGAGTAGAGAAGGATAGAGTAGAGTACAGTAGAGTAGAGTAGAGAAGGGTAGAGTAGAGTAGAGTATGGTAGAGTAGAGTAGAGAAGGGTAGAGTAGAGTAGAGTAGAGAAGGGTAGAGTAGAGTAGAGAAGAGTAGGGTAGAGTAGAGTAGAGTAGAGAAGGGTGGAGTAGAGTAGAGTAGAGTAGAGTAGAGAAGGGTAAAGTATAGTAGAGTAGAGTAGAGAAGGGTAGAGTACAGTAGAGTATGGTAGAGTAGAGTATAGAAGGGTAGAGTAGAGTAGAGTAGAGAAGAGTAGAGTAGAGAAGGGTAGAGTAGAGTAGAGTAGAGTAGAGAAGGGTAGAGTACAGTAGAGTAGAGAAGAGAAGGATAGAGTAGAGTAGAGAAGGGTAGAGTAGAGTACAGTAGAGTAGAGTAAAGAAGGGTAGAGTAGAGTAGAGTAGAGTAGGGTAGGGTAGAGTAGAGAAGAGGAGGGTAGAGTACAGTAGAGTAGAGAAGGATAGAGTAGAGTACAGTAGAGTAGAGTAGAGAAGGGTAGAGTAGAGTAGAGTATGATAGAGTAGAGTAGAGAAGGGTAGAGTAGAGTAGAGAAGAGTAGAGTAGAGAAGGGTAGAGTATAGTAGAGTAGAGGAGAGAAGGGTAGAGTACAGTAGAGTATGGTAGAGTAGAGTAGAGAAGGGTAGAGTAAAGTAGAGTAGAGAAGGGTAGAGTAGAGTAGAGTAGATAAGGGTAGAGTAGAGTAGAGTAGAGAAGAGTAGAGTAGGGGTAGAGTAGAGTAGAGAAGGGTAGAGTAGAGTAGAGTAGAGTAGAGTAGAGTAGAGTAGAGTAGAGTAGAGAAGGGTAGCGTACAGTAGAGTATGGTAGAGTAGAGTAGAGAAGGGTAGAGTAGAGTAGAGTAGAGTAGAGAAGGGTAGAGTAGAGTAGAGTAGAATAGAGAAGGGTAGAGTAGAGTAGAGTAGAGTAGAGTAGAGAAGGGTAGAGTAGAGTACAGTAGAGAAGGGTAGAGTAGAATAGAGTAGGGGTAGAGTAGAGAAGGGTAGAGTAGAGTAGAATAGAGAAGGGTAGAGTAGAGTAGAGTAGAGTAGAGAAGGGTAGAGTACAGTAGAGTAGAGAAGAGAAGGATAGAGTAGAGTAGAGAAGGGTAGAGTAGAGTACAGTAGAGTAGAGTAAAGAAGGGTAGAGTAGAGTAGAGTAGAGTAGGGTAGGGTAGAGTAGAGAAGAGGAGGGTAGAGTACAGTAGAGTAGAGAAGGGTAGAGTAGAGTACAGTAGAGTAGAGTAAAGAAGGGTAGAGTAGAGTAGAGTAGGGTAGGGTAGAGTAGAGTAGAGGAGGGTAGAGTACAGTAGAGTAGAGAAGGATAGAGTAGAGTAGAGTAGAGTAGAGTAGAGTAGAGTAGGGTAGAGTAGAGTACAGTAGAGTAGAGTAGAGTAGAGTAGAGAAGGGTAGAGTAGAGTAGAGTATGGTAGAGTAGAGAAGGGTAGAGTAGAGTAGAGTAGAGAAGGGTAGAGTAGAGTAGAGAAGAGTAGAGTAGAGAAGGGTAGAGTAACGTAGAGTAGAGTAGAGAAGGGTAGAGAAGGGTAGAGTAGTGAAGGGTAGAGTAGAGTAGAATAGTGAAGGGTAGAGTAGAGTAGAGTAGAGTAGGGTAGAGTAGATTAGAGAAAGGTAGAGTTGAGTAGAGAAGAGTAGAGTAGAGAAGGGTAGAGTAGAGTAGAGTAGAGTAGAGAAGAGTAGAGTAGAGAAGGGTAGAGTAGAGTAGAGTAGCGAAGGGTAGAGTACAGTAGAGTAGAGATGAGAAGGATAGAGTAGAGTAGAGTAGAGTAGAGTAGAGAAGGGTAGAGTAGAGTACAGTAGAGTAGAGTAGAGAAGGGTAGAGTAGAGTAGAGTAGAGAAGGGTAGAGTAGAGTAGAGTAGGGTAGGGTAGGGTAGAGTAGAGTAGAGGAGGGTAGAGTACAGTAGATTAGAGTAGAGAAGGGTAGAGTACAGTAGAGTAGAGAAGAGAAGGATAGAGTAGAGTAGAGTAGAGAAGGGTAGAGTAGAGTACAGTAGAGTAGATTAAAGAAGGGTAGAGTAGAGTAGAGTAGGGTAGGGTAGAGTAGAGTAGAGAAGGGTAGAGTAGAGTACAGTAGAGTAGAGTAGAGAAGGGTAGAGTAGAGTAGAGTAGAGTAGAGAAGAGTAGAGTAGAGAAGGGTAGAGTATAGTCAAATCAAATCAAATCAAATCAATTTATTTTTGTATAGCGTCAAATCACAACAGAAGTTATCTCAAGACGCTTTATATATAGAGCAGGTCTATGACCGTACACCATAGTTTAGAGACCCAACAGGATCCACCAAGCGCACTGTGGCCAGGAAAAACTCCCCGATTACTGGGAAGAAACCTGGAGCAGAACCGGGCGCAGGGCGGGCGGCCATCTGCTGAGACCGGCTGGGGGGATAGATAGATAGAGTGAGAGAGAGAGAGAGAGAGAGAGAGAGAGAGATAGAAGCAGCCACAATAGCAGTCTAGCAGCTGTAATAGCTAATACAAGTAGGGCTGATAACACAAAACCAATAGTGGTGGATGGAAAGAGTGATAATACAACTATCGGAAAGCCAGCACTGTCCAGCACTGCCAGCACTGTCCAGCATCTCTCTTCAGTACGTCCATGTGTATTGGTGTGGGACGTCCCTGCGATCGATGCCCGTGCGTTGGTTCCTGCAGCATCAGCATGCTTGCTGGGAGCTCTTGATGTCTTTGGCAGTGATTGAGAAGTGTTATTCTCCAGGCTGCCACATTGTCACTAGGTGTTGGAAATCCCTCGTATAGTAGAGTAGAGTAGAGTAGAGAAGGGTAGAGAAGGGTAGAGTAGTGAAGGGTAGAGTAGAGTAGAGTAGAATAGTGAAGGGTAGAGTAGAGTAGAGTAGAGTAGAGTAGGGTAGAGTAGATTAGAGAAAGGTAGAGTTGAGTAGAGAAGAGTAGAGTAGAGAAGGGTAGAGTAGAGTAGAGTAGAAAAGAGTAGAGTAGAGAAGGGTAGA
Source organism: Sebastes paucispinis (assembly GCA_036937225.1). Lineage (NCBI taxonomy): Eukaryota > Metazoa > Chordata > Actinopteri > Perciformes > Sebastidae > Sebastes > Sebastes paucispinis. The sequence continues at coordinate 597,724 of JAUPFX010000013.1, read as the reverse complement.
GTAGAGTAGAGTAGAGTAGCGAAGGGTAGAGTACAGTAGAGTAGAGATGAGAAGGATAGAGTAGAGTAGAGTAGAGTAGAGAAGGGTAGAGTAGAGTACAGTAGAGTAGAGTAGAGAAGGGTAGAGTAGAGTAGAGTAGAGAAGGGTAGAGTAGAGTAGAGTAGGGTAGGGTAGGGTAGAGTAGAGTAGAGGAGGGTAGAGTACAGTAGATTAGAGTAGAGAAGGGTAGAGTACAGTAGAGTAGAGAAGAGAAGGATAGAGTAGAGTAGAGTAGAGAAGGGTAGAGTAGAGTAGAGTAGAGTAGGGTAGAGTAGATTAGAGAAAGGTAGAGTTGAGTAGAGAAGAGTAGAGTAGAGAAGGGTAGAGTAGAGTAGAGAAGAGTAGAGTAGAGAAGGGTAGAGTAGAGTAGAGTAGCGAAGGGTAGAGTACAGTAGAGTAGAGATGAGAAGGATAGAGTAGAGTAGAGTAGAGTAGAGAAGGGTAGAGTAGAGTACAGTAGAGTAGAGTAGAGAAGGGTAGAGTAGAGTAGAGTAGAGAAGGGTAGAGTAGAGTAGAGTAGGGTAGGGTAGGGTAGAGTAGAGTAGAGGAGGGTAGAGTACAGTAGATTAGAGTAGAGAAGGGTAGAGTACAGTAGAGTAGAGAAGAGAAGGATAGAGTAGAGTAGAGTAGAGAAGGGTAGAGTAGAGTACAGTAGAGTAGATTAAAGAAGGGTAGAGTAGAGTAGAGTAGAGTAGGGTAGGGTAGAGTAGAGTAGAGGAGGGTAGAGTACAGTAGAGTAGAGAAGGATAGAGTAGAGTAGAGTAGAGTAGAGAAGGGTAGAGTAGAGTACAGTAGAGTAGAGTAAAGAAGGGTAGAGTAGAGTAGAGTAGGGTAGGGTAGAGTAGAGTAGAGGAGGGTAGAGTACAGTAGAGTAGAGAAGGATAGAGTAGAGTAGAGTAGGGTAGAGTAGAGTACAGTAGAGTAAAGAAGGGTAGAGTAGAGTATAGTAGAGTAGAGTAGAGAAGGATAGAGTAGAGTAGAGTAAAGTAGAGTAGAGAAGGGTAGAGTAGAGTAGAGTAGAGTAGGGTAGGGTAGAGTAGAGTAGAGGAGGGTAGAGTACAGTAGAGTAGAGTAGAGTAGAGAAGGGTAGAGAAGGGTAGAGTAGTGAAGGGTAGAGTAGAGTAGAGTAGAATAGTGAAGGGTACAGTAGAGTAGAGTAGAGTAGGGTAGAGTAGAGGAGGGTAGAGTACAGTAGAGTAGAGAAGGATAGAGTAGAGTAGAGTAGAGTAGAGAAGGGTAGAGTAGAGTACAGTAGAGTAGAGTAAAGAAGGGTAGAGTAGAGTAGAGTAGGGTAGGGTAGAGTAGAGTAGAGGAGGGTAGAGTACAGTAGAGTAGAGAAGGATAGAGTAGAGTAGAGTAGAGTAGAGTAGAGTAGAGTAGGGTAGAGTAGAGTACAGTAGAGTAGAGTAGAGTAGAGTAGAGAAGGGTAGAGTAGAGTAGAGTATGGTAGAGTAGAGAAGGGTAGAGTAGAGTAGAGTAGAGTAGAGAAGGGTAGAGTAGAGTAGAGAAGAGTAGAGTAGAGAAGGGTAGAGTAAAGTAGAGTAGAGTAGAGAAGGGTAGAGAAGGGTAGAGTAGTGAAGGGTAGAGTAGAGTAGAATAGTGAAGGGTAGAGTAGAGTAGAGTAGAGTAGGGTAGAGTAGATTAGAGAAAGGTAGAGTTGAGTAGAGAAGAGTAGAGTAGAGAAGGGTAGAGTAGAGTAGAGTAGAGTAGAGAAGAGTAGAGTAGAGAAGGGTAGAGTAGAGTAGAGTAGCGAAGGGTAGAGTACAGTAGAGTAGAGATGAGAAGGATAGAGTAGAGTAGAGTAGAGTAGAGTAGAGAAGGGTAGAGTAGAGTACAGTAGAGTAGAGTAGAGAAGGGTAGAGTAGAGTAGAGTAGAGAAGGGTAGAGTAGAGTAGAGTAGGGTAGGGTAGGGTAGAGTAGAGTAGAGGAGGGTAGAGTACAGTAGATTAGAGTAGAGAAGGGTAGAGTACAGTAGAGTAGAGAAGAGAAGGATAGAGTAGAGTAGAGTAGAGAAGGGTAGAGTAGAGTACAGTAGAGTAGATTAAAGAAGGGTAGAGTAGAATAGTGAAGGGTAGAGTAGAGTAGAGTAGAGTAGAGTAGGGTAGAGTAGAGGAGGGTAGAGTACAGTAGAGTAGAGAAGGATAGAGTAGAGTAGAGTAGAGTAGAGTAGAGAAGGGTAGAGTAGAGTACAGTAGAGTAGAGTAAAGAAGGGTAGAGTAGAGTAGAGTAGGGTAGGGTAGAGTAGAGTAGAGGAGGGTAGAGTACAGTAGAGTAGAGAAGGATAGAGTAGAGTAGAGTAGAGTAGAGTATGGTAGAGTAGAGTACAGTAGAGTAGAGTAGAGTAGAGTAGAGAAGGGTAGAGTAGTGTAGAGTATGGTAGAGTAGAGAAGGGTAGAGTAGAGTAGAGTAGAGAAGGGTAGAGTAGAGTAGAGAAGAGTAGAGTAGAGAAGGGTAGAGTAAAGTAGAGTAGAGTAGAGTAGAGAAGGGTAGAGTACAGTAGAGTAGAGAAGGATAGAGTAGAGTAGAGTAGAGTAGAGTATGGTAGAGTAGAGTACAGTAGAGTAGAGTAGAGTAGAGTAGAGAAGGGTAGAGTAGTGTAGAGTATGGTAGAGTAGAGAAGGGTAGAGTAGAGTAGAGTAGAGAAGGGTAGAGTAGAGTAGAGAAGAGTAGAGTAGAGAAGGGTAGAGTAAAGTAGAGTAGAGTAGAGAAGGGTAGAGTAGAGTAGAATAGTGAAGGGTAGAGTAGAGTAGAGTAGAGTAGAGTAGGGTAGAGTAGAGTAGATTAGAGAAAGGTAGAGTTGAGTAGAGAAGAGTAGAGTAGAGAAGGGTAGAGTAGAGTAGAGTAGAGAAGAGTAGAGTAGAGAAGGGTAGAGTAGAGTAGAGTAGCGAAGGGTAGAGTACAGTAGAGTAGAGATGAGAAGGATAGAGTAGAGTAGAGTAGAGAAGGGTAGAGTAGAGTACAGTAGAGTAGAGTAGAGAAGGGTAGAGTAGAGTAGAGAAGGGTAGAGTAGAGTAAAGTAGGGTAGGGTAGGGTAGAGTAGAGTAGAGGAGGGTAGAGTACAGTAGATTAGAGTAGAGAAGGGTAGAGTACAGTAGAGTAGAGAAGAGAAGGATAGAGTAGAGTAGAGTAGAGAAGGGTAGAGTAGAGTACAGTAGAGTAGATTAAAGAAGGGTAGAGTAGAGTAGAGTAGAGTAGGGTAGGGTAGAGTAGAGTAGAGGAGGGTAGAGTACAGTAGAGTAGAGAAGGATAGAGTAGAGTAGAGTAGAGTAGAGAAGGGTAGAGTAGAGTACAGTAGAGTAGAGTAGAGAAGGGTAGAGTAGAGTAGAGTAGAGAAGAGTAGAGTAGAGAAGGGTAGAGTATAGTAGAGTAGAGTAGAGTAGAGAAGGGTAGAGAAGGGTAGAGTAGTGAAGGGTAGAGTAGAGTAGAGTAGAGTAGAATAGTGAAGGGTAGAGTAGAGTAGAGTAGAGTAGAGTAGGGTAGAGTAGTTTAGAGAAAGGTAGAGTTGAGTAGAGAAGAGTAGAGTAGAGAAGGGTAGAGTAGAGTAGAGTAGAGAAGAGTAGAGTAGAGAAGGGTAGAGTAGAGTAGAGTAGAGTAGAGTAGCGAAGGGTAGAGTACAGTAGAGTAGAGATGAGAAGGATAGAGTAGAGTAGAGTAGAGTAGAGAAGGGTAGAGTAGAGTACAGTAGAGTAGAGTAGAGAAGGGTAGAGTAGAGTAGAGTAGGGTAGAGTAGAGTAGAGGAGGGTAGAGTACAGTAGATTAGAGTAGAGAAGGGTAGAGTACAGTAGAGTAGAGAAGGATAGAGTAGAGTAGAGTAGAGAAGGGTAGAGTAGAGTAGAGTAGGGTAGAGTAGAGTAGAGGAGGGTAGAGTACAGTAGATTAGAGTAGAGAAGGGTAGAGTACAGTAGAGTAGAGAAGGATAGAGTAGAGTAGAGTAGAGAAGGGTAGAGTAGAGTACAGTAGAGTAGATTAAAGAAGGGTAGAGTAGAGTAGAGTAGAGTAGAGTAGGGTAGAGTAGAGTAGAGGAGGGTAGAGTACAGTAGAGTAGAGTAAAGAAGGGTAGAGTATAGTAGAGTAGAGTAGAGAAGGATAGAGTAGAGTAGAGTAAAGTAGAGTAGAGAAGGGTAGAGTAGAGTAGAGTAGAGTAGGGTAGGGTAGAGTAGAGTTGAGGAGGGTAGAGTACAGTAGAGTAGAGAAGGATAGAGTAGAGTAGAGAAGGGTAGAGTAGAGTACAGTAGAGTAGAGTAAAGAAGGGTAGAGTAGAGTAGAGGAGGGTAGAGTACAGTAGAGTAGAGAAGGATAGAGTAGAGTAGAGTAGAGTAGGGTAGAGTAGAGTACAGTAGAGTAGAGTAGAGAATGGTAGAGTAGAGTAGAGTATGGTAGAGTAGAATAGAGAAGGGTAGAGTAGAGTAGAGAAGGGTAGAGTAGAGTAGAGAAGAGTAGAGTAGAGAAGGGTAGAGTATAGTAGAGTAGAGTAGAGTAGAGAAGGGTAGAGAAGGGTAGAGTAGTGAAGGGTAGAGTAGAGTAGAGTAGAATAGTGAAGGGTAGAGTAGAGTAGAGTAGAGTAGAGTAGAGTAGGGTAGAGTAGAGGAGGGTAGAGTACAGTAGAGTAGAGAAGGATAGAGTAGAGTAGAGTAGAGTAGAGAAGGGTAGAGTAGAGTACAGTAGAGTAGAGTAAAGAAGGGTAGAGTAGAGTAGAGTAGGGTAGGGTAGAGTAGAGTAGAGGAGGGTAGAGTACAGTAGAGTAGAGAAGGATAGAGTAGAGTAGAGTAGAGTAGGGTAGAGTAGAGTACAGTAGAGTAGAGTAGAGTAGAGAAGGGTAGAGTAGAGTAGAGTATGGTAGAGTAGAGAAGGGTAGAGTAGAGTAGAGTAGAGAAGGGTAGAGTAGAGTAGAGAAGAGTAGAGTAGAGAAGGGTAGAGTAAAGTAGAGTAGAGTAGAGAAGCGTAGAGAAGGGTAGAGTAGTGAAGGGTAGAGTAGAGTAGAGTAGAGTAGAATAGTGAAGGGTAGAGTAGAGTAGAGTAGAGTAGAGTAGGGTAGAGTAGATTAGAGAAAGGTAGAGTTGAGTAGAGAAGAGTAGAGTAGAGAAGGGTAGAGTAGAGTAGAGTAGAGTAGAGAAGAGAAGAGTAGAGTAGAGAAGGGTAGAGTAGAGTAGAGTAGCGAAGGGTAGAGTACAGTAGAGTAGAGATGAGAAGGATAGAGTAGAGTAGAGTAGAGTAGAGAAGGGTAGAGTAGAGTACAGTAGAGTAGAGTAGAGAAGGGTAGAGTAGAGTAGAGAAGGGTAGAGTAGAGTAGAGTAGGGTAGGGTAGGGTAGAGTAGAGGAGGGTAGAGTACAGTAGATTAGAGTAGAGAAGGGTAGAGTACAGTAGAGTAGAGAAGAGAAGGATAGAGTAGAGTAGAGTAGAGAAGGGTAGAGTAGAGTACAGTAGAGTAGATTAAAGAAGGGTAGAGTAGAGTAGAGTAGAGTAGGGTAGGGTAGAGTAGAGTAGAGGAGGGTAGAGTACAGTAGAGTAGAGAAGGATAGAGTAGAGTAGAGTAGGGTAGAGTAGAGTACAGTAGAGTAGAGTAAAGAAGGGTAGAGTAGAGTATAGTAGAGTAGAGTAGAGAAGGATAGAGTAGAGTAGAGTAAAGTAGAGTAGAGAAGAGTAGAGTAGAGTAGAGAAGGGTAGAGTAGAGTAGAGTAGAGAAGAGTAGAGTAGAGAAGGGTAGAGTATAGTAGAATAGAGTAGAGAAGGGTAGAGTAGAGTAGAGAAGGGTAGAGTAGAGTAGAGATGGGTAGAGTAGAGTAGAGAAGAGTAGAGTAGGGGTAGAGTAGAGTAGAGAAGGATAGAGTAGAGTAGAGTAGAGTAGAGTAGAGTAGAGTAGAGAAGGGTAGAGTAGAGTAGAGTAGAATAGAGAAGGGTAGAGTAGAGTAGAGTAGAGAAGGGTAGAGTAGAGTAGAGTAGAGTAGAGAAGGGTAGAGTAGAGTAGAATAGAGAAGGGTAGAGTAGAGTAGAGTAGAGTAGAGTAGAGAATGGTAGAGTACAGTAGAAATAGAGTAAAGTAGAGAAGGGTAGAGTAGAGTAGAGAAGGGTAGAGTAGCGTAGAGTACAGTAGAGAAGGGTAGAGTAAAGTAGAGAAGGGTAGAGTAAAGTAGAGTAGAATAGAGAAGGGTAGAGTAGAGTAGATTAGAGAAGGGTAGAGTAGAGTAGAGTAGAATAGAGAAGGGTAGAGTAGAGTAGAGTAGAGAAGGGTAGAGTAGAGTAGAGGTAGTGGACGGGTAAAACCAGAAGGAGGCAGCAATGTAACACAAAGGATGGCAGCTGCCGTAATCCCCAAAGAAGAAGAAGAAGCGGAAGCGGAAGTTGTTCAGCGTGTGTAAACTTCAATGACTGAGTCAGCGTCGTTAACAAACCAACTATGTTGTCTGTGAATAAACTGCAGCGATTAGGACCCGGTGTTCTTTCTCAGTCCTTCCGGAACATTCACATTACGGCCGCGTTGTGTACCGTGTCCTGTCTGAGAGGAGAGAGTGGGAAGCGGCTCCGTGCTGACACCAGGTCGCTCCTCAGCACACACAGCGAGGTAGTGAACGCACCACACACAGAGCGAGGTAGTGAACGCACCACAGACTCACAGCCGGGGCTCTCACACAGAGGGCTTATAGAGGGCTGCATGGCGTTGTCAACAAGTTCATATACGTTTAATTTACGGGATTACTCGACACACGCTCCAGAGCCTCGGGCACAGCCATGGGCACAGCACGGCACGGCACTAAGACGCCAAACTAGAGATTAGCTCCACTAACTAGCCGCTAACATCAGCCTGTCTGTCATCACATGTTGATCTATTGTGAAGCGCAGAGACAACCTGTGGTTGAACACCCATCAGAACATGAACTAACTATATCTGACCTGTTTTAATAGAATAAACCATATTACTATATCTGACCTGTTTTATTAGAATAAACCATCTTACTGTAACCAACCTGTTTTATTAGAATAAACCATATTACTATATCTGACTTGTTTTAATAGAATAAACCATCTTACTATATCTGACCTGTTTTATTAGAATAAACCATCTTACTATATATGACCTGTTTTATTAGAATAAACCATCTTACTGTAACCAACCTGTTTTATTAGAATAAACCATATTGTGGTTGTGTAGACTGCAGGAGGAACCACAGAGTGTAGCACAGCCTTCAGACAGGAATGTCTGCAAGATTACTTCAAGTCTTCTTTTCTTTCTTTTCAACATTAACAGTATAAAGACTAACAAAGGAGAAAAGTTGATTTATTTTCTGTGTGTTATATACAGCATATATATATATATATATATATATACTGATACATAACATTCAGACCACTGACAGGTGAAGTGAATATCATTGATTATCTGGTTACCATGGCACCTGGCAGGTGGGGGGGGGGGGGTATATTAGACGGCAGGTGAACATTTTGAACTTTGAACTTTGTGTTGGAAGCAGAAGAAATGGGCCAGCGTAAGGAGGACTTTGACAAGGGCCAGATAGTGCTGGCTAGACGACCGGGTCAGAGCATCTCCAGAACTGCAGCTCTTGTGGGATGTTCCCGGTCTGCAGTGGTCAGGACCTACCAAAAGTGGTCCAAGGAAGGAGAACCGGCGACAGGGTCAGACCCGAGGCTCAGTGATGCCCGTGGGGAGCGAAGCCTGGCCCGTGTTGTCTGATCCAATAGAAGAGCTACTGGAGCTCAAACTGATGAAAAAGTGAATGCTGGTTCTGATAGAAAGGTGTCAGAACACACAGTGAGGAGCAGTTTGTTGCGTATGGGGCTTCGTAGTCGCAGACCGGTCAGGGTGACCGTGCTGACCCTTGTCCACCGTCATAAAGCGCTTACAATGGGCACGTGAGCATCAGAACTGGACCACGGAGCAATGGAAGAAGCTGGCCCGGTCTGATGAATCACGTTTTCTTTTACATCATGTGGATGGCAACAAGTTGGAGGTGTTGACTCGGCCTCCAAATTCTCCAGATCTCAATCCGATGGAGAATCTGTGGGATGTGCTGGACAAACAAGTCCGATTCATGGAGGCCTCCCCACCTCGCAACTTCCAGGACTTAAAGGATCTGCTACTGACGGCTTGGTGCCAGATACCACAGCAGACCTTCAGAGGTCTAGCGGAGTCCATGCCTCCATGGGTCAGACCTTCAGAGGTCTAACGGAGTCCATGCCTCCATGGGTCAGACCTTCAGAGGTCTAGTGGAGTCCATGCTTCCACGGGTCAGACCTTCAGAGGTCTAGTGGAGTCTATGCCTCCACGGGTCAGACCTTCAGAGGTCTAGTGGAGTCCATGCCTCCACAGGTCAGACCTTCAGAGGTTTAGCGGAGTCCATGCCTCCACGGGTCAGACCTTCAGAGGTCTAAATCAAATCAAATCAAATCAATTTATTTTTGTATAGCGTCAAATCACAACAGAAATTATCTCAAGACGCTTTATATATAAAGCAGGTCTATGACCGTACACCATAGTTTAGAGACCCAACAGGATCCACCAAGCGCACTGTGGCCAGGAAAAACTCCCCGATTACTGGGAAGAAACCTGGAGCAGAACCGGGCGCAGGGCGGGCGGCCATCTGCCGAGACCGGCTGGGGGAATAGATAGATAGAGTGAGAGAGAGCGAGAGAGAGAGAGAGAGAGATAGAGATATAGAGATATAGAAGCAGCCACAATAGCAGTCTAGCAGCTGTAATAGCTAATACAAGTAGGGCTGATAACACAAAACCAATAGTGGTGGATGGAAAGAGTGATAATACAACTATCGGAAAGCCAGCACTGTCCAGCATCTCTCCTCAGTACGTCCATGTGTATTGGTGTGGGACGTCCCTGCGATCGATGCCCGTGCGTTGGTTCCTGCAGCATCAGCATGCTTGCTGGGAGCTCTTGATGTCTTTGGCAGTGATTGAGAAGTGTTATTCTCCAGGCTGCCACATTGTCACTAGGTGTTGGAAATCCCTCGTTAGCATTGGTAGTCCCTCGTACAGACGTAGTTAATTAGGGATGGTAGCAGTTGGTGTCAAGCAGGCACCGACGCGGCAGCAGATGCAGCCACAATACCGGAGACCACCAAGATCCAGGTGAAACCCTGCTCCAAGTGTGCCCATGCTCCAGGTATAACCTCGCTCCCGGTGTGATCCCGCTTCAGGTATGACCTCACTCCAGGTGTGACCCCGCTCCATGGTTAGCTGCGAGACAAGGAGGCACAAGGACTCCTGGGAAGGAATGAAGTTAGTAACAACATGGACATGGGACATGAGTATATACAGAAGGAGAGGGGAGCTCAGTGTGTCATAGGAAGTTCCTTATGACAGTGTGTCATAGGAAGTCCCCCGGCAGTCTATGCCTATAGCAGCTTAAGTATAAGCGTTATCAAAGAGGAAAGTCTTTAGCCTACTCCTAAATGTAGAGACGGTGTCTGCCTCCCGGACTGAAACTGGGAGCTGGTTCCAGAGAAGAGGAGCTTGATAGCTGAAGGCTCTGGCTCCCATTCTACTTTTGGAGACTCTAGGAACCTCAAGTAACCCTGCATTCTGTGAGCGCAGTGCTCTAGTGGGGTAGTAGGGTACTATGAGCTCTTTAAGATATGATGGGGCCTGACCGTTTAGCGCTTTGTAGGTGAGGAGGACGATTTTAAAATCTATTCTGGATTTTACAGGCAGCCAGTGCAGAGAAGCTAATACAGGCGTAATATGATCTCTTTTTCTAGTTCTAGTCAGTACACGTGCTGCAGCATTCTGGATCAACTGGAGAGTCTTAAGAGACTTATTGGAGCAGCCTGATAATAAGGAATTGCAGTAATCGAGTCTAGAGGTAACAAATGCATGGACTAATTTTTCTGCATCATTTTGACACAGGATGTGCCTGATCTTCGCAATGTTACGTAGATGAAAGAAGGCAGTCCGTGAGGTTTGTTTTATGTGAGAGTTAAAGGACATATCCTGGTCGAAGACAACTCCCAGATTCCTTACGGTGGTGCTGGAGGCCAGGGCAATGCCATCTAAAGTAACTATATCATTAGATAATTTGTTTCGGAGGTGCTCAGGGCCTAGTACAATAACTTCAGTTTTGTCTGAGTTTAACATCAGGAAATTGCAGGTCATCCAGGTTTTTATGTCCTTAAGGCATGCTTGAAGTTTAGTTAACTGGTTTGTTTCGTCTGGCTTGATTGATAGATATAATTGGGTATCATCTGCATAACAATGAAAGTTTATGGAGTGTTGTCTAGAGGAGTCCATGCCTCCACAGGTCAGACCTTCAGAGGTCTAGCGGAGTCCATGCCTCCACAGGTCAGACCTTCAGAGGTCTAGTGGAGTCCATGCTTCCACGGGTCAGACCTTCAGAGGTCTAGTGGAGTCTATGCCTCCACGGGTCAGACCTTCAGAGGTCTAGTGGAGTCCATGCCTCCACAGGTCAGACCTTCAGAGGTTTAGCAGAGTCCATGCCTCCACGGGTCAGACCTTCAGAGGTCTAGAGGAGTCCATGCCTCCACAGGTCAGACCTTCAGAGGTCTAGCGGAGTCCATGCCTCCACAGGTCAGACCTTCAGAGGTCTACTGGAGTCCATGCTTCCACGGGTCAGACCTTCAGAGGTCTAGTGGAGTCTATGCCTCCACGGGTCAGACCTTCAGAGGTCTAGTGGAGTCCATGCCTCCACGGGTCAGACCTTCAGAGGTCTAGAGGAGTCCATGCCTCCACAGGTCAGACCTTCAGAGGTCTAGAGGAGTCCATGCCTCCACAGGTCAGACCTTCAGAGGTCTAGTGGAGTCCATGCCTCCACGGGTCAGACCTTCAGAGGTCTAGAGGAGTCCATGCCTCCGAGGGTCAGGAGGGGGACCTAATCAATATTAGGCAGGTGGTCATAATGTTATGGCTGATCGGTGTATATATATAACCAGAACATTATAGGCATTATAAAAGTAGACTTTTATGGTAGTACATACTCTCTAATCCCATTGCTTCACCATCACATACATGCAGACAGAAAAAAGGCGTTCTTGTGGTATGGAATTCAGAACCGATAAAACCTTTACTGAAATGTGCCTTTTTCCCTCTTAGTGTCCTGTATCTGCGACCTGATAGCAGTTTGTTTTTAGATAGATAGATAGATAGATAGATAGACAGATTGGAAGCTATTTAGAATGATAATGTGTACCACATGTATACCTTACGGGACATCACAACGGACTTTTGGTCTAGACTTCTAACAGAGTAGCTAAACCCTGCTAAAGTAAACTTCTATTGTGTGTTTTTCTTCTGTTTCTTTGCAGTCCCACTGTTTGTCAAACCGCTGTCTTTCCACAGCGACCCACTCCGAGGATGGGAACCTCATTTACACTGGCAGCCTGGGCAGTGCTGTTCGAGGTGAGTCACGTTCACCTTGTTACATCTTTGCCTTTCTTTTCCTTTATCTAGTACTTTATCTAGCACTTTACTAGTTGTTATTAAGATACAATTCAGTAGTCAAAAGATTGCTAGGCTTTCCCGCATAGTACCAGGTAAACAGTTTATGACATTATGTCATTAAAAGTAGTCACTGTCTGTTCCATTTTGTGTGTGGACACATTCCTGTGTACACCACAGAGCAGGACACACATTGTGCCGAAACTTGTATGTTTTCGCTCCCTCGCAGCTGGGAAAGACAGACACAGGAAGTTGTTGGGTCTTGAGGAGCTGCAGTGTTTATTCCTAAGGCAAACTGTAACCTACACTGTACATTTACTAGCACCACTCAACAACTTTACTGCTACTTTCTCCTCTGCTCTGATCACCAACAGCTGTCTGCTCTGAGCGCAGCCACCACGCCTCTCTCTCAACCACACACTACGTACTGGCCTGTTGAGCCACGCTACTCCTATGACACAATCATATGTATCAGTGTTGATGGAAAATAGATCAGGAATACTACCTTTCAAAGGAAAACTGCACACTGCACAGAAAGTTTGGCTGCTCAGTAGGGGTGTAACGATGTGATTTCCATGGTTCCGATATGATTCAAGGACAGTATTTGGCTCATCTAGAGCGATACGATACGATTCAATGATTTGAAATCGATACAGTAACTTTTTTTGCCAAAACGTTCAGTCAGTGTGACTGTGAAATAAATATGTGATACTGGACTGTCAGGATTCCTCAGAGTTGTTCTAGTAAGGGAATCCGGGATAAATTAATTTTGAATATAAACAAGTAGACAACGATTAATGGCAAATACATACAGCTTCTATTAGAAAATAATAAAAAGTGCAACTGCAGGACCTGCTGCTTCAGTTCTCAAGATACAAGGCAGTGCAATATTTAACACTACATATAATAAACCAACTTCTATTCAAGTTAAATGAACAGTGGTTTAACCTGCTGCTTCTGTCCTCATTTTCAATATAAACGGTAGATCAATAATACAGAGATCAAACAGCTGATAGTGATCAAACAGCTGATAGTGATCAAACAGCTGATAGTGTTCAACCGCTGATAGTGATCAACCGCTGATAGTGATCAACAGCTGATAGTGATCAAAACAGCTGATAGTGATCAAAACAGCTGATAGTGTTCAACCAGCTGATAGTGATCAAACAGCTGATAGTGATCAACAGCTGATAGTGATCTAAAGCTGATAGTGATCAAACAGCTGATAGTGATCAACAGCTGATATTGATCAAACAACTGATAGTGATCAACAACTGATGATGATCAACAGCTGATAGTGATCAAACAGCTGATAGTGATCAACAACTGATAGTGATCCAACAGCTGATAGTGATCAAACAGCTGATAGTGATCAAACAGCTTTGGACAGAATCATTCCTCTACAAACGCTGTTTAAATAATCTGCTGATAGTGATCCAGTAGTCCATTTACAGGGTTCATTTGGGCTCTTTTCATACATGAAAACATCTGGAACAACATGTTAAAACTACGTTAGACTAACGTTAGTTGAGTTTCTGTTTAGTTTTTTACTTTACTCCCGTCGTGATAATCTGCCTCACGGACCGTCTGCTCTCCAGAAAGTCATTTTCTCTGAATGAAAAAACGCGCACGGGGAAATCTCTGGTGGAAGAAGCCGCCCCTCGTCAAGCGCCTGAAACTCTGCCGACCGGCTCCAGTGTGCCGTTTGTCTGCATGCACTCCATGGATGCGTGCTCGTGCTGCAGAGGGCGGAGCTGGCAAGCTTGCACATGTCTGGAGAGTGAACCGGAGTAACGTTTAACATTTCTTTACTAATAAAAGTGCTTAAAAACACTGTCATATAACGTTTGTCGTCCTTAAATACAAGGTGCAACTCCTTAGTATCCATACAATGGATTTCTGCATTTCAAATAGATTTTATATCGATATACGTCTCCCGTGAAGGAGAACTTGCCGAGTACCTATCGATGTAGTTGGATCGTAGGAATATAAATCGATCCATCGATGTAGTAGATGAATCGTTACACCCCTACTGCTCAGTCAGAGCGGAATATGTTGCACCTTCTTATCTCTTCATTTTAATACTTAATATACCATGTTGTTGAGAATAGTTAAATAAGTAAATGTTGCAGGATACATAGAAGGCTTCAAACAGACCCCGTGATCAGTATCGGCTGATACTGCTTCCAGAGATGATCTGTGATCGGCCCCAAAACTCCTGAACGGAGCATCCTGAGTCCCATTTAATGACTGTGGAAATCTGATGTTTCTGCATCACAGATGATGAACAAATAATAATAATAATAATAATAAATTCAACTTATTTTGCGCTTTTCAGGGACTCAAGGACGCTTTACACTATAGGGGGGAAACTGTGTGAGACAAACGGTGTGAGACAAACGGTGTGAGACAAACAGCAGACAAACGACACACACAGGCGCACTCTCATACATACACACGGACGAATGTGTAAGGGGCGGGGGGGTTAAGAGTAGGCAGAAGAGAAAAGATGGGTATTGAGGCGGGACTGGAATAGGGGGAGGGAATCAGAGTCTCTAATGTGTTGTGGGAGGGAGTTACAAAGCTTGGGAGCTGCCCTGGAGAATGCTCTGTCCCCAAAGCTGCGGAGGTTGGACTTGGGGGTGGAAAGTAGACCAGCTGAGGTGGATCTGAGGGACCGTGGGGGTTGGTAGAGGGAGAGGAGGTCAGAGAGGTGGGGGGGGGGGGGTGGGGCAAGGTGCTGGAGGTCTTTGTAGGTGAGGGTTAGGATTTTGTAGGAGATCCCATGGGAGACAGGGAGCCAGTGGAGATCTTTGAGGACTGGGGTGATGTGATGCCAGGATTTGGTGTGAGTTAGGAGTCGGGCGGCTGCATTCTGGACCAGTTGTAGTCATAGTTCAGTAATAAAATCCTAGCACACCACAGAGTATCTCTCCTGCTGCTGACAGCCTTTTTTGTACTTGCTCTCTCTATACACACACAACATTAGGCTGCAAAGTGACTGCATAAAACCAGAGCTTGCATATAGTGGACATCATGGCATTGGTTCAATTATGGAAAGAAAGTGAATGAAACAATGTAAACACAATTACTGTGTAGTATACACAATATGGCATGATACCGTGTAGTGTTGCAGTGATACTGTATGAACATGTGAAATCCACTGAACTATAAATGAGTTTGTATACCAGAGGCACCTAGTGGGACCCAAATATAAATCTATTTTTAGTGTCAAATAACTACTTTAATTGTATATCATTTTTCAGTTTCTGCATCAAACTGCAGGTTTAGGGGAATTTGACTGTGCAGTGAGTGATGCATCAACTTAATGCTGAAGGACATGCGTACAATACTTAAATGGGATGTATGCCTGATGATAGCAGTGTGTGGACATGTGTGGACATGTGTAACCCAGGTTCACATCTGTAACCTGTGTTCTGTGAATCTTCTCTTTGGTCAGGGGTGAAGCTGTTTTCTTACAGCACCAGCGGGGCCAGCCTCTTTCTCATGCCCCACATCCTCCTTAAGACTGGACTAGTATTCCAGAGCTTCGCCGTGCAGGCCGCTTTCTGTGGAGTCATTGGATTCTTCACCTTCCTCACCCCTGTCCTCCTCCACTTCATCACCAAGGGCTACGTGATCCGCCTGTACCACAACTCAGACAGAGACACCTACACTGCCATCACCTACAGCGTCCTTCTCACTGAAAAAAAGAGTGTGTTCCACCAGAGGCAGGTTAGGATCCCAGCCGTCAGCCAGATGTTCACCACCTTCTATGCTGACAAAATGGGGCTGCTAGTAAACCCAGACATGTTCTCTATTCCACAAGACTACAACCACCTGATGGGCTACGATAAGCCCTTCAGCTTCGACACAGACGACATCGATAGACCTGATAAGAGCTGAACCATCGACTGCAAACAGGTTGAATGTGGTGTCAGTATATGAATTATTTCCACAACTCCAAACTGCACAGTACATACACTCACATGTCTGTCAGGGTGGAACATTCACAGAGGACCACAATATGCAGCCACAATCAATTCTCAACTAGATTTCCAGCTTTTTTTTTTCAATATTTTGATGGATGTTTCATATTAATAAATTATAACTCCATTATCATGACCTGTTATCTGTTTGAAACAGTTTCCTTTTGTTGGTCTTTGTAACTGTCATGACCGTGCACATGTCACTGTAGTTACTATGAGGAACATACAAATGTTTTTGTATAAACCCATTTTTCATTAAACAAAAGTAGCCAGATTTCACAAATGTTAAACACAAGCAGCTGTATAGATACGATACAGTCTAATAGTCTGATTAAAGAATATGCATCTGTGTCGTAAGATGGCGTAAAGTGGTAAACTGGTTTTAGTCGGCCTCGTTCAAAACCTTTGAGTTGTACATAAATCTGATAAAAAGAGCTATCGGACTGTCTCCAGTGCGCTCTCCAGCGCTCAGGGTGTAATGGAGGCATTGCGGTGGCTGCCTCATACACCCAGCCTTCTCAAGTCACCTCAACCACCTGCACATACAGACTGTGGAAATAAACACAGTGTGGAAATAAAGCCAGTGACTTCTCTCCCACAGGCGTTACACTCCATGTCCTCATTATGAATCCTATTCATACAGCAGGCCACGTTTAGGATAACAAAACTTCAATAATGAAACAAATTGTGTTCACCTAACAAACTTCCATTTTCAAATGATATCCAGTGTGGGGGATATTACTGATTGTAGTGACCATTTTGACGAGTTGCGAAGCGATCAGTCTGATTCCAGCAGTATTGCAGTAATGTGTAATGCTGCAGGATTCCCCGGCACTGTGAGGATATGTGAATGGTAGGATTAGGAGGGAGCAAGTGTTCAGGGACCTCCTCTTCTACAAGCTCCTCCATCTCTGTCAGAAGAATTCCTTTTCTTGGTCTTCCTCTCGGTAGTCACCGTGATTCATCGTGAGATCCACTGATCAACAGGCTGATTTCTATATAAAAACATTCATGAGGTGCTTTGCATCGACCATTTCTGGCTGAATGTAGGCGTGTAGAGGATATGAGGCTGATCCACGTGCGGACAATTCCAAGTTGATTTGGGATTTATAAAAAGAAATTGTGCACTAGCAGGAGTACGCATGGTTTTATAAATTGGAATATTTTTGGGGGTACGTACATTTCCTCATTTGTACGTACAGAGTTTTATAAATGAGGCCCCATGTCCGCCCGGTGTCAATGACACTTGGCCCCGTCACCGGCCTCCAAACACCTTAAATCTGGAGTTTAAATAGATGCAATGCAACCAAACAGCATTATGCACCAATGGAGCAGAGTACATAGTACAATTTGACATTTTTCTGTCCATGTCGGTGATGTCTACACAGCACAACAGGCGGTACCATGCTCACAGCTAGCATCCAGTCACAAGGACGCATTGAGGTAGCTACATCAACTTCCCCGTACCTTTCAGTTGTGAAATTGGTGAACATGTTTTCTTAATCTGCAGTGCGTGGCGCTCTCAACAAATTGCACAAACACAACATTTGTCAATCAGTTCTCTTACAGATCTTTACAGAAGCATACAATTTTTCAAGACAACGAGAAAAGCACAAAGAATGAGAAATCGGCTATAAAAAGAACAGTTAAGCTAAGTTTTATACATATAACATGAAGAAAAAGCAATGTGATGCTACGGTGGCTTATCAAACAGAAATACGTGTCATTCAGTGTCAAACAGCATGCCATTACACTGCAGCGCAGTCAAAGGAATACAAATGCAATACAATCAAATGTCAGGATGTATGCCATAGTTTTGCATGTGAAACATTCTTTTCCAGAAATGTCATCCTACTTCATAAAAAAGAAAGAAAGCTCAGGTTTTTAAAGGACAGGTTTTAGAAGAACCCTGAACTAAGAGTCAGTTCAGTCCATCTGAAGAGTTGTTAGTGTAGGAAGAGACCTCAACATGGCCTCACACATACTGTACTAACCCCAACTTCACTAAACCCAAACAAATCAGTATCATTAACACTGGGGAATCATTCCAAAACACCATGTTCAATGGAAATAATGAAGACTTTCTCGGTAGCTGGGAAATGATAATTCCTAACATGCTGCCAGTAGAGGCTGATTACCTAGAGTAATATTGTGCTAGCATTTTGGCAAGTTACTTGTTTTGCTTGTTACTTGCCATCTTGGACAAGATGATCATTATCAGTTTCATCTGTCCTCCAGCAGAGAGATAGGTCAAGGACATGTTTAGCCCAGCATAACACAAAGGCTGGACACAGAGGAAACTGCTAGTCTAGGTCAACTTCCAACCAGAGCTGTGGTACTCCAGATGTTTTATTCGGTTATCTCAGACTTGTCACAATCTTGAGGATGTTTCGATTTGGACTTGTCTCGATCTCAGCCTCCAGTCTCACCTTGTCTTTGGTCTGGACCGGGCCGAGACCAGCATGGCTGGCTGCTCTCTTAGCAGACTGGAGAGGCTGATCTGCTAACTGTCACATGTTCATAGTTAGCTTGTAACACTGCGCAAGAATATTTTGCTTCTAATACAATTCTATTTTTTTGCGGAGAGTTGTTCCTTTTGAAGTTGTTTCCTGTTGCTATCACATTTGAAACGTTTCTAAATTCAAATGACTGAAGTTATATCACAGTTGACTTTCACTTAAAGAAACAGGAGGACTACATTCTTTTCATTTTGATGTCAAACCCAGAGTTGACAAACCCCCTTGTGGACTTGGTCTTGAATTTATCTCAAACCCGTTTGGACACTGACCTTGACACACAGTATGTGACCTTGACATACAGTATGTGACCTTGACATGCAGTATGTGACCTTGACACACAGTATGTGGCCCTGACACACAGTATGTGACCTTGACACACAGTATGTGGCCCTGACACACAGTATGTGAACAAGACACACAGTATGTGACCTTGACACACAGTATGTGGCCCTGACACACAGTATGTGACCTTGACACACAGTATGTGACCTTGACACACAGTATGTGGCCCTGACACACAGTATGTGACCTTGACACACAGTATGTGGCCCTGACACACAGTATGTGACCCTGACTACAGGCCTGCTTCCAACAACTCAAACCTGTGTGTCACACATTGTATCTTGTGTAGAAATGGATACAAAGACATAATGGTTCTAAGTGCCAGCAGTGTTAAAGATGTTTCTTGACCAACCAGAACACATAAAGTCCTGTCCTCTCAGTGGGGTTGCCAGGTTTGAGCTCTTGGATGGAGCTTGCCACTAAACGCAGAATAAATGAATCAGGGAGTTGTTGGAATGTGTGTTGGTTCACTTGTGATTAAGCTAGGTTAGCGATTACCTACTGCTTCCAATCTTTGTGCTAACCTAGGCTAAACTCCTCCCCCACCTGTCTCCGTACTGGACCAAGATAAACTTCATCTTATTTGACTCTCAGTCAGATGGCACACAGGAAGATAAAACAGATTAAATAGAAACTTTGTGGTACGTGGTATCAGCATTTTTCATTGCAAACTAAAGACAACATCTGCCTCAGAAATCTGAAAAACATAAAGAAACTAGTGAGTGGAGCTCTCGTGGACTGACAGGACCCATTTCATTCTTCAAAAGCTGAACTCACCCCTGATCTCATTTGGCATCAGAAACAGAAAAATAAATGATGCAATCATTAAAAGTTTCAACAATCAATGCTCAAAAGTCACTAAGAGACACTTGTCATGTAGAAGTGTGACGTTTCCTTTCCGTTCTTAGTCCAAAAGATGCGGACAAAGTCGTGACTACATCTGCTTCACAGAAAAGCGAGCCAGTCAGTGCACAGACACGCCAACAAATGTACTGAAATCAATTTAAATAAGGCAATAATACAAAAAAACGGTAATTTATGAGCATTGCTGCAGACGTAGAGGATTATTGGGATTAATGGATTAATGATCATTACCATTAATGCCATACTTTTCTGAAATACCAGCAGATTGCACAAAGGCATAAAGATATGAATCTATAACGTAAACAAAGTAAGACCTTTTACAAAAAATATATTACTTAAATATGAATAAATAAATTTAACTGAAATCAAATGAAAAATTCAATAAATAAATACTAAAATAAAAGCTAATGAACACACTCGCTCATCCAAGGCCTGTAACTTCATGGCGCCATCCTCTACACCATCTGAAGGCTGACATCCTGTCACACTGTCCATTGTAAATCAAGTTAAAATAAAGCACTCCACAGCTCCACACGGGCTCTGCCAGGCAGCACTGTGCCCTGTGCTTTAATACCCACACTGTAATGCCACGGTGTCCGTTGTCCATAAAGTCTTTAAATAAACCACTCGGCACATCCTGGAGGTTCCACAGGTGCTGACCTCACTACTACTCCCTATGCTTAGAAAACTACATACATCCTAACGTCATGTGTCCAAGTTGTTGAGAGGGTTCAGATGAACCACTCCTTCTTGCTCTCGTCAATGGTTTCGGTGAAGGCCGGGTCGTTGACGATGATCGCAGCGTCGGCACAGTCTGCTGACTCCGCTCCCTTGGCCTCGTTGGTGTGGTAGGAGCCTTTATGACGGAACATATGACGGATCACAAACACCATGATGCAGAGGACGGTGAAGATCACCATGGAGATGATGCCTGGAAACAAAACAAATCAGCACTTCATTTATAACAATAGACTAGAAAGATGAAATGCGATTAGTAAACTGACCATGTGTCAGAGTCCCTTGGACATTTCAGAATAAGAGCCATTGCTGCAATCCAACAGCTATTTGTTCTTTTCACCACTGATGTGCAGTAGTAGTGTTAAGTGTAGTATAGGTCCTTATGAGTCCAAAATGATCGACCCCATCTGAAACAGATCTGTGAAAAACCTGCCAGAACCCATAAATGTGCATCAATGTATTCTTTTTTAAAAGACAACTGATCCGGACAGGAGGAGGATAATAAGACCTGGTCTAAACAACGAGAGAACACCAACGCTGGTAGCAGCACGATGCTCCTCCACCTAACGGGCCGCCGTGGGGGAGCAGTAACACCACATGATCAGCGCTGATAGACAGCGCGCTTGGACCCACTCAGTTATTAGACACAGAGTCCTGCAGTAATGAAACAGGACCCTACCACACCTGATTAGACTGAGTATAATTTAGACGGCTCAAATCTATGAGGTACCGAGCGGACCTGTGAAGACCTCTACGGTGTTGATTAGGTTTAACAACATGCCAGGTAGCAGTTAAGCAAAAATAAATATGAAAAATAATACAACGAGCCTTGGAAACACCATTAGTGATATCTGTAAATCAGTTACAGACAACAGAAGGCACTAGTGATCCCCCCCCCCCCCCGCTGCAGACAGAGATGAGGAGTTTGGGTAACTTAAAGGTTACGTTACACAGAGCTGTCACCTCATTGGTAGCACAAAAAAACTGACTGAAATTTGACTGCAGCAGCAAATTCAGATCCGATCAGAGCCGAGTACAACACCAGTTCAGATGAGTATCTCTCTCCTGCAGGTCTGCATTTACAATGTTCCTGTTTCTTTGCTTTTGCCAACAAACCAGCAGCATTAATGAGCAAACTGCTTTTGATTGACGTTCATTTCTGCCTTTGATACGGCAACATGCATTCTCGCATTTCAAAGGTTGTTCGAATCATGGTCCAGTGTATTGTCCTCTGTATTTACTCTATCTATTTTCTATCTTTACTTTTATGTGTGCTCTTTTCTGATGGTCGAGACTAAAAAAATCGATCTATGTTGATGCAAACAGTCATGTGTGGAGTGTCTGATCTTTGTAGGTTTCAACAGTTTTACGGCCTGTTCTCAGCTGCAGCTCGAAGGTAGCTGGAAGTTAAATGAGATTTACCTCCAATGATGGCAGAGTTGCGATCCACTCCATCCCCAGCAGCCTTGTGCTCATCGAAGGGGAAAACAGCTCCAGCTGTGGACAAACATTTGTTATCTGTTTGAGTTCTGACATCCTCCCCGTTCTTTTGGATTTTGACTTTGGCGTGTTCTGATGTTCCTTGAAAATGGATTATCTGTCAGTGTGTGTCTCTACCTGCTTCTACGTGCCAGGGGTCACTAGCCGAGGCCATGGGGGAGATGGTCAGGGGTGAGGCTCCACAGTTGGAAGGGACCAGAATCCCATGGGTACTGACGGGTGCTGCCAGGCCTGAGCGCAGCGCAGCTTTCAGCGGTGCCAAGCTGTTCAACTGAACTCTGGACAGACAGCCCACAAAGCCCGGCGTGTTGTAGCGCTCGATTAGGATGGGGTCGATCTGTCCTGTTTCTACAAGAAAGACGCAACAAGGGTTTAATCTTCTCTAACACTTTTAGACCACAACAAAACTAACCAAGCAACACAAGTGAAGCTCTTCTCAGGGCCAGATGCTTCCAGTCGGCTGTTCAGCAGCCAGAGCACATCTAGATGATGAAGTGGGTTTTAAAAGGGTTTTACAAGAGGTGGGAGAACACTTGTATGTCTATATACATCATCATTTATGGACAATAAATAAATAGCTTCACAACACTTTACATACTTGACATTATTAGCCAAATGTATTATATTTCATTGCATGCAATATCATTTCCAATATAGCAAAGATATTGGAAAAAAGGGAAGAGGATTATGGTTATGCCAGCACACTACTGTCCTCATATACCACAGTGAGATACACTGTCCTCATATACCACGGTGAGACACACTGTCCTCATATACCACGGTGAGATACACTGTCCTCATATACCACGGTGAGACACACTGTCCTCATATACCACGGTGAGATACACTGTCCTCATATACCACAGTGAGATATACTGTCCTCATATACCACGGTGAGACAAACTGTCCTCATATACCACGGTGAGATACACTGTCCTCATATACCACGGTGAGACACACTGTCCTCATATACCACGGTGAGATACACTGTCCTCATATACCACAGTGAGACACACTGTCCTCATATACCACGGTGAGATATACTGTCATATACCACAGTGAGACACACTGTCCTCATATACCACGGTGAGACA
Source organism: Sebastes paucispinis (assembly GCA_036937225.1). Taxonomy (NCBI): domain Eukaryota; kingdom Metazoa; phylum Chordata; class Actinopteri; order Perciformes; family Sebastidae; genus Sebastes; species Sebastes paucispinis. The sequence continues at coordinate 575,220 of JAUPFX010000013.1, read as the reverse complement.
CACACTCATTTAACAGTAAGCAACAACACGTATACCTTTCACATGTTAGCTCCACTCACACAACACATACTGTATGTGTGTACATGCTGACACGTCACACTTTGGCTCTACATGGTTAAATGTGGGAGTTATCATGTTCCCTCTGTGTTAGCATGTTCTCTCCCTGTGTTAGCATGTTCCCTCTGTGTTAGCATATTCCCTCTGTGTTAGCATGTTCTCTCCCTGTGTTAGCATGTTCCCTCTGTGTTAGCATGTTCTCCCTGTGTTAGCATGTTCCCTCTGTGTTAGCATGTTCTCTCCCTGTGTTAGCATGTTCTCTCTGTGTTAGCATGTTCTCCCTGTGTTAGCATGTTCTCTCCCTGTGTTAGCATGTTCCCTCTGTGTTAGCATGTTCTCTCTGTGTTAGCATGTTCCCTCTGTGTTAGCATGTTCTCCCTGTGTTAGCATGTTATCTCCCTGTGTTAGCATGTTCTCTCTGTGTTAGCATGTTCCCTCTGTGTTAGCATGTTCTCTCTGTGTTAGCATGTTCTCTCTCTGTGTTAGCATGTTCCCTCTGTGTTAGCATGTTCTCTCCCTGTGTTAGCATGTTCCCTCTGTGTTAGCATGTTCTCTCCCTGTGTTAACATGTTCCCTCTGTGTTGGCATGTTCTCTCTGTGTTAGCATGTTCTCCCTGTGTTAACATGTTCTCTCCCTGTGTTGTCATGTTCTCTGTGTTAGTATGTTCTCCCTGTGTTAGCATGTTCTCTCCCTGTGTGATCATGTTCTCCCTGTGTTAGCATGTTCTCTCCCTGTGTTAGCATGTTCTCCCTGTGTTAGCATGTTCTCTCCCTGTGTTAGCATGTTCTCTCTGTGTTAGCATGTTCCCTCTGTGTTAGCATGTTCTCTCTGTGTTAGCATGTTTTCTCCCTGTGTTAGCATGTTCTCTCCCTGTGTTAGCATGTTCTCTCCCTGTGTTAGCATGTTCCCTCTGTGTTAGCATGTTCTCTCTGTGTTAGCATGTTCTCCCTGTGTTAGCATGTTCTCTCCCTGTGTTAGCATGTTCTCCCTGTGTTAGCATGTTCTCTCCCTGTGTTATCATGTTCTCTCTGTGTTAGTATGTTCTCCCTGTGTTAGCATGTTCTCTCCCTGTGTGAGCATGTTCCCTCTGTGTTAGCATGTTCTCTCTGTGTTAGCATGTTCTCCCTGTGTTAGCATGTTCTCTCCCTGTGTTAGCATGTTCTCCCTGTGTTAGCATGTTCTCTCTGTGTTAGCATGTTCCCTCTGTGTTAGCATGTTCTCTCTGTGTTAGCATGTTTTCTCCCTGTGTTAGCATGTTCCCTCTGTGTTAGCATGTTCTCTCCCTGTGTTAGCATGTTCCCTCTGTGTTAGCATGTTCTCTCTGTGTTAGCATGTTCTCTCCCTGTGTTAGCGTGTTCTCCCTGTGTTAGCGTGTTCCCTCTGTGTTAGCATGTTCCCTCTGTGTTAGCATGTTCCCTCTGTGTTAGCATGTTCTCTCTGTGTTAGCATGTTCTCCCTGTGTTAGCGTGTTCACTCTGTGTTAGCGTGTTCACTCTGTGTTAGCGTGTTCCATCTGTCTTAGCATGTTCTCCCCGTGTTAGCATGTTCCCTCTGTGTTAGCATGTTCTCTCCCTGTGTTAGCATGTTCTCTCTCTGTGTTAGCATGTTCTCTCTCTGTTAGCATGTTCTCCCTATGTTAGCATGTTCTCTCTGTGTTAGCATGTTCCCTCTGTGTTAGCATGTTCCCTCTGTGTTTGCATGTTCTCTCCGTGTTAGCATGTTCCCTCTGTGTTAGCATGTTCTCCCCGTGTTAGCATGTTCTCTCCGTGTTAGCATGTTCTCTCTATGTTAGCATGTTCTCTCCCTGTGTTAGCATGTTCTCTCCCTGTGTTAGCATGTTCTCCCCGTCTTAGCATGTTCTCCCCGTGTTAGCATGTTCCCTCTGTGTTAGCATGTTCTCTCTCTGTTAGCATGTTCTCTCTATGTTAGCATGTTCTCTCTGTGTTAGCATGTTCTCCCTATGTTAGCATGTTCCCTCTGTGTTAGCATGTTCTCTCTCTGTTAGAATGTTCTCTCTGTGTTAGCATGTTCTCCCTATGTTAGCATGTTCTCTCCCTGTGTTAGCATGTTCTCTCTGTGTTAGCATGTTCTCTCTGTGTTAGCATGTTCTCTCTCTGTGTTAGCATGTTCCCTCTGTGTTAGCATGTTCTCTCCCTGTGTTAGCATGTTCCCTCTGTGTTAGCATGTTCTCTCCCTGTGTTAACATGTTCCCTCTGTGTTGGCATGTTCTCTCTGTGTTAGCATGTTCTCCCTGTGTTAACATGTTCTCTCCCTGTGTTGTCATGTTCCCTCTGTGTTTGCATGTTCTCTCCGTGTTAGCATGTTCCCTCTGTGTTAGCATGTTCTCCCCGTGTTAGCATGTTCTCTCCGTGTTAGCATGTTCTCTCTATGTTAGCATGTTCTCTCCCTGTGTTAGCATGTTCTCTCCCTGTGTTAGCATGTTCTCCCCGTCTTAGCATGTTCTCCCCGTGTTAGCATGTTCCCTCTGTGTTAGCATGTTCTCTCTCTGTTAGCATGTTCTCTCTATGTTAGCATGTTCTCTCTGTGTTAGCATGTTCTCCCTATGTTAGCATGTTCCCTCTGTGTTAGCATGTTCTCTCTCTGTTAGAATGTTCTCTCTGTGTTAGCATGTTCTCCCTATGTTAGCATGTTCTCTCCCTGTGTTAGCATGTTCTCTCTGTGTTAGCATGTTCTCTCTGTGTTAGCATGTTCTCTCTCTGTGTTAGCATGTTCCCTCTGTGTTAGCATGTTCTCTCCCTGTGTTAGCATGTTCCCTCTGTGTTAGCATGTTCTCTCCCTGTGTTAACATGTTCCCTCTGTGTTGGCATGTTCTCTCTGTGTTAGCATGTTCTCCCTGTGTTAACATGTTCTCTCCCTGTGTTGTCATGTTCTCTCTGTGTTAGTATGTTCTCCCTGTGTTAGCATGTTCTCTCCCTGTGTGATCATGTTCTCCCTGTGTTAGCATGTTCTCTCCCTGTGTTAGCATGTTCTCCCTGTGTTAGCATGTTCTCTCCCTGTGTTAGCATGTTCTCTCTGTGTTAGCATGTTCCCTCTGTGTTAGCATGTTCTCTCTGTGTTAGCATGTTTTCTCCCTGTGTTAGCATGTTCTCTCCCTGTGTTAGCATGTTCCCTCTGTGTTAGCATGTTCTCTCTGTGTTAGCATGTTCTCCCTGTGTTAGCATGTTCTCTCCCTGTGTTAGCATGTTCTCCCTGTGTTAGCATGTTCTCTCCCTGTGTTATCATGTTCTCTCTGTGTTAGTATGTTCTCCCCGTCTTAGCATGTTCTCCCCGTGTTAGCATGTTCCCTCTGTGTTAGCATGTTCTCTCTCTGTTAGCATGTTCTCTCTATGTTAGCATGTTCTCTCTGTGTTAGCATGTTCTCCCTATGTTAGCATGTTCCCTCTGTGTTAGCATGTTCTCTCTCTGTTAGAATGTTCTCTCTGTGTTAGCATGTTCTCCCTATGTTAGCATGTTCTCTCCCTGTGTTAGCATGTTCTCTCTGTGTTAGCATGTTCTCTCTGTGTTAGCATGTTCTCTCTCTGTGTTAGCATGTTCCCTCTGTGTTAGCATGTTCTCTCCCTGTGTTAGCATGTTCCCTCTGTGTTAGCATGTTCTCTCCCTGTGTTAACATGTTCCCTCTGTGTTGGCATGTTCTCTCTGTGTTAGCATGTTCTCCCTGTGTTAACATGTTCTCTCCCTGTGTTGTCATGTTCTCTCTGTGTTAGTATGTTCTCCCTGTGTTAGCATGTTCTCTCCCTGTGTGATCATGTTCTCCCTGTGTTAGCATGTTCTCTCCCTGTGTTAGCATGTTCTCCCTGTGTTAGCATGTTCTCTCCCTGTGTTAGCATGTTCTCTCTGTGTTAGCATGTTCCCTCTGTGTTAGCATGTTCTCTCTGTGTTAGCATGTTTTCTCCCTGTGTTAGCATGTTCTCTCCCTGTGTTAGCATGTTCTCTCCCTGTGTTAGCATGTTCCCTCTGTGTTAGCATGTTCTCTCTGTGTTAGCATGTTCTCCCTGTGTTAGCATGTTCTCTCCCTGTGTTAGCATGTTCTCCCTGTGTTAGCATGTTCTCTCCCTGTGTTATCATGTTCTCTCTGTGTTAGTATGTTCTCCCTGTGTTAGCATGTTCTCTCCCTGTGTGAGCATGTTCTCCCTGTGTTAGCATGTTCTCTCCCTGTGTTAGCATGTTCTCCCTGTGTTAGCATGTTCTCTCCCTGTGTTAGCATGTTCTATCTGTGTTAGCATGTTCTCTCTGTGTTAGCATGTTCCCTCTGTGTTAGCATGTTCTCTCTGTGTTAGCATGTTTTCTCCCTGTGTTAGCATGTTCCCTCTGTGTTAGCATGTTCTCTCCCTGTGTTAGCATGTTCCCTCTGTGTTAGCATGTTCTCTCTGTGTTAGCATGTTCTCTCCCTGTGTTAGCGTGTTCTCCCTGTGTTAGCGTGTTCCCTCTGTGTTAGCATGTTCCCTCTGTGTTAGCATGTTCTCTCCCTGTGTGAGCATGTTCTCCCTGTGTTAGCATGTTCTCTCCCTGTGTTAGCATGTTCTCCCTGTGTTAGCATGTTCTCTCCCTGTGTTAGCATGTTCTATCTGTGTTAGCATGTTCTCTCTGTGTTAGCATGTTCCCTCTGTGTTAGCATGTTCTCTCTGTGTTAGCATGTTTTCTCCCTGTGTTAGCATGTTCCCTCTGTGTTAGCATGTTCTCTCCCTGTGTTAGCATGTTCCCTCTGTGTTAGCATGTTCTCTCTGTGTTAGCATGTTCTCTCCCTGTGTTAGCGTGTTCTCCCTGTGTTAGCGTGTTCCCTCTGTGTTAGCATGTTCCCTCTGTGTTAGCATGTTCTCTCCCTGTGTTAGCATGTTCTCTCCCTGTGTTAGCATGTTCCCTCTGTGTTAGCATGTTCTCTCTGTGTTAGCATGTTCTCCCTGTGTTAGCATGTTCTCTCCCTGTGTTAGCATGTTCTCCCTGTGTTAGCATGTTCTCTCCCTGTGTTATCATGTTCTCTCTGTGTTAGTATGTTCTCCCTGTGTTAGCATGTTCTCTCCCTGTGTGAGCATGTTCTCCCTGTGTTAGCATGTTCTCTCCCTGTGTTAGCATGTTCTCCCTGTGTTAGCATGTTCTCTCCCTGTGTTAGCATGTTCTATCTGTGTTAGCATGTTCTCTCTGTGTTAGCATGTTCCCTCTGTGTTAGCATGTTCTCTCTGTGTTAGCATGTTTTCTCCCTGTGTTAGCATGTTCCCTCTGTGTTAGCATGTTCTCTCCCTGTGTTAGCATGTTCCCTCTGTGTTAGCATGTTCTCTCTGTGTTAGCATGTTCTCTCCCTGTGTTAGCGTGTTCTCCCTGTGTTAGCGTGTTCCCTCTGTGTTAGCATGTTCCCTCTGTGTTAGCATGTTCCCTCTGTGTTAGCATGTTCTCTCTGTGTTAGCATGTTCTCCCTGTGTTAGCGTGTTCACTCTGTGTTAGCGTGTTCACTCTGTGTTAGCGTGTTCCATCTGTCTTAGCATGTTCTCCCCGTGTTAGCATGTTCCCTCTGTGTTAGCATGTTCTCTCCCTGTGTTAGCATGTTCTCTCTCTGTGTTAGCATGTTCTCTCTCTGTTAGCATGTTCTCTCTGTATTAGCATGTTCTCCCTATGTTAGCATGTTCTCTCTGTGTTAGCATGTTCCCTCTGTGTTAGCATGTTCCCTCTGTGTTTGCATGTTCTCTCCGTGTTAGCATGTTCCCTCTGTGTTAGCATGTTCTCCCCGTGTTAGCATGTCCTCTCCGTGTTAGCATGTTCTCTCTATGTTAGCATGTTCTCTCCCTGTGTTAGCATGTTCTCTCCCTGTGTTAGCATGTTCTCCCCGTCTTAGCATGTTCTCCCCGTGTTAGCATGTTCCCTCTGTGTTAGCATGTTCTCTCTCTGTTAGCATGTTCTCTCTATGTTAGCATGTTCTCTCTGTGTTAGCATGTTCTCCCTATGTTAGCATGTTCCCTCTGTGTTAGCATGTTCTCTCTCTGTTAGAATGTTCTCTCTGTGTTAGCATGTTCTCCCTATGTTAGCATGTTCTCTCCCTGTGTTAGCATGTTCTCTCTGTGTTAGCATGTTCTCTCTCTGTTAGTATGTTCTCTCTCTGTTAGCATGTTCTCCCTGTTAGCATGTTCTCTCTGTGTTAGCATGTTCTCCCCCTGTGTTAGCATGTTCTCTCTCTGTTAGCATGTTCTCTGTGTTAGCATGTTCTCCCTGTGTTAGCATGTTCTCTCCCTGTGTTAGCATGTTCTCTGTGTTAGCATGTTCCCTCTCTGTTAGCATGTTCTCTCTGTGTTAGCATGTTCTCCCTATGTTAGCATGTTCTCTCTGTGTTAGCATGTTCCCTCTGTGTTAGCATGTTCTCCCCGTGTTAGCATGTTCTCCCTGTGTTAGCATGTTCCCTCTGTGTTAGCATGTTCTCCCCGTGTTAGCATGTTCCCTCTGTGTTAGCATGTTCTCTCTCTGTTAGCATGTTCTCTCTATGTTAGCATGTTCCCTCTGTGTTAGCATGTTCCCTCTGTGTTAGCATGTTCTCCCTGTGTTAGCATGTTCTCTCCCTGTGTTAGCATGTTCTCCCTGTGTTAGCATGTTCTCTCCCTGTGTTAGCATGTTCTCTCTGTGTTAGCATGTTCCCTCTGTGTTAGCATGTTCTCTCTGTGTTAGCATGTTTTCTCCCTGTGTTAGCATGTTCCCTCTGTGTTAGCATGTTCTCTCCCTGTGTTAGCATGTTCCCTCTGTGTTAGCATGTTCTCCCTGTGTTAGCATGTTCTCTCCCTGTGTTAGCATGTTCTCCCTGTGTTAGCATGTTCTCTCCCTGTGTTATCATGTTCTCTCTGTGTTAGTATGTTCTCCCTGTGTTAGCATGTTCTCTCCCTGTGTGAGCATGTTCCCTCTGTGTTAGCATGTTCTCCCCGTGTTAGCATGTTCCCTCTGTGTTAGCATGTTCTCTCCCTGTGTTAGCATGTTCTCTCTCTGTGTTAGCATGTTCTCTCTCTGTTAGCATGTTCTCTCTGTATTAGCATGTTCTCCCTATGTTAGCATGTTCTCTCTGTGTTAGCATGTTCCCTCTGTGTTAGCATGTTCCCTCTGTGTTTGCATGTTCTCTCCGTGTTAGCATGTTCCCTCTGTGTTAGCATGTTCTCCCCGTGTTAGCATGTTCTCTCTGTGTTAGCATGTTCTCTCTATGTTAGCATGTTCTCTCCCTGTGTTAGCATGTTCTCTCCCTGTGTTAGCATGTTCTCCCCATCTTAGCATGTTCTCCCCGTGTTAGCATGTTCCCTCTGTGTTAGCATGTTCTCTCTCTGTTAGCATGTTCCCTCTGTGTTAGCATGTTCTCTCCGTGTTAGCATGTTCTCTCTGTGTTAGCATGTTCTACCCCTGTGTTAGCATGTTCTCTCCCTGTGTTAGCATGTTCTCTCTGTGTTAGCATGTTCCCTCTGTGTTAGCATGTTCTCCCCGTGTTAGCATGTTCTCCCTGTGTTAGCGAGTTCCCTCTGTGTTAGCGTGTTCATTCTGTGTTAGCGTGTTCCGTCTGTCTTAGCATGTTCTCCCCGTGTTAGCATGTTCCCTCTGTGTTAGCATGTTCTCTCTCTGTTAGCATGTTCTCTCTATGTTAGCATGTTCCCTCTGTGTTAGCATGTTCTCTCTCTGTTAGAATGTTCTCTCTGTGTTAGCATGTTCTCCCTATGTTAGCATGTTCTCTCCCTGTGTTAGCATGTTCTCTCTGTTAGTATGTTCTCTCTCTGTTAGCATGTTCTCTGTGTTAGCATGTTCTCCCTGTGTTAGCATGTTCTCTGTGTTAGCATGTTCCCTCTCTGTTAGCATGTTCTCTCTGTGTTAGCATGTTCTCTCCCTGTGTTAGCATGTTCTCTCTGTGTTAGCATGTTCCCCCCGTGTTAGCATGTTCTCCCTGTGTTAGCGAGTTCCCTCTGTGTTAGCATGTTCCCTCTGTGTTAGCATGTTCTCTCTGTTAGAATGTTCTCTCTGTGTTAGCATGTTCTCCCTATGTTAGCATGTTCTCTCTGTGTTAGCATGTTCTCTCTCTGTTAGTATGTTCTCTCTCTGTTAGCATGTTCTCCCTGTTAGCATGTTCTCCCCCTGTGTTAGCATGTTCTCTCTCTGTTAGCATGTTCTCTGTGTTAGCATGTTCTCCCTATGTTAGCATGTTCTCTCCCTGTTAGCATGTTCTCCCCCTGTGTTAGCATGTTCTCCCTGTGTTAGCATGTTCTCTGTGTTAGCATGTTCCCTCTCTGTTAGCATGTTCTCTCTGTGTTAGCATGTTCTCCCTATGTTAGCATGTTCTCTCCCTGTGTTAGCGTGTTCTCTCTGTGTTAGCATGTTCCCTCTGTGTTAGCATGTTCTCCCCGTGTTAGCATGTTCTCCCTGTGTTAGCGAGTTCCCTCTGTGTTAGCGTGTTCACTCTGTGTTAGCGTGTTCATTCTGTGTTAGCGTGTTCCGTCTGTCTTAGCATGTTCTCTCTATGTTAGCATGTTCCCTCTGTGTTAGCATGTTCTCTCTCTGTTAGAATGTTCTCTCTGTGTTAGCATGTTCTCCCTATGTTAGCATGTTCTCTCTGTGTTAGCATGTTCTCTCTCTGTTAGTATGTTCTCTCTCTGTTAGCATGTTCTCCCTGTTAGCATGTTCTCTCTGTGTTAGCATGTTCTCCCCCTGTGTTAGCATGTTCTCTCTCTGTTAGCATGTTCTCTGTGTTAGCATGTTCTCCCTATGTTAGCATGTTCTCTCCCTGTGTTAGCGTGTTCTCTCTGTGTTAGCATGTTCCCTCTGTGTTAGCATGTTCTCCCCGTGTTAGCATGTTCTCCCTGTGTTAGCGAGTTCCCTCTGTGTTAGCGTGTTCATTCTGTGTTAGCGTGTTCCGTCTGTCTTAGCATGTTCTCCCCGTGTTAGCATGTTCCCTCTGTGTTAGCATGTTCTCTCTCTGTTAGCATGTTCTCTCTATGTTAGCATGTTCCCTCTGTGTTAGCATGTTCTCTCTCTGTTAGAATGTTCTCTCTGTGTTAGCATGTTCTCCCTATGTTAGCATGTTCTCTCCCTGTGTTAGCATGTTCTCTCTGTGTTAGCATGTTCTCTCTCTGTTAGTATGTTCTCTCTCTGTTAGCATGTTCTCCCTGTTAGCATGTTCTCTCTGTTTTAGCATGTTCTCCCCCTGTGTTAGCATGTTCTCTCTCTGTTAGCATGTTCTCTGTGTTAGCATGTTCTCCCTGTGTTAGCATGTTCTCTCCCTGTGTTAGCATGTTCTCTGTGTTAGCATGTTCCCTCTCTGTTAGCATGTTTTCTCTGTGTTAGCATGTTCTTCCTATGTTAGCATGTTCTCTCCCTGTGTTAGCATGTTCTCTCTGTGTTAGCATGTTCCCTCTGTGTTAGCATGTTCTCTCTCTGTTAGCATGTTCTCTCTGTGTTAGCATGTTCTCTCTCTGTTAACATGTTCTCTCTCTGTTAGCATGTTCTCCCTGTTAGCATGTTCTCTCTGTGTTAGCATGTTCTCCCTGTGTTAGCATGTTCTCCCTCTGTGTTAGCATGTTCTCGCTGTGTTAGCGTGTTCACTCTGTGTTAGCATGTTCCCTCTATGTTAGCGTGTTCACTCTGTGTTAGCATGTTCTCTCTGTGTTAGCATGTTCTCCCTGTGTTAGCGTGTTCCCTCTGTGTTAGCATGTTCCCTCTGTGTTAGCGTGTTCCCTCTGTCTTAGCATGTTCTCCCTGTGTTAGCATGTTCCCTCTGTGTTAGCATGTTCCCTCTGTCTTAGCGTGTTCCCTCTGTCTTAGCATGTTCTCCCCGTGTTAGCATGTTCCCTCTGTGTTAGCATGTTCTCCCTTTGTCAGCGTGTTCCCTCTGTGTTAGCGTGTTCCCTGTCTTAGCATGTTCTCCCTGTGTTAGCATGTTCCCTCTGTGTTAGCATGTTCCCTCTGTCTTAGCGTGTTCCCTCTGTGTTAGCATGTTCCCTCTGTGTTAGCATGTTCTCTCTGTGTTAGCATGTTTTCTCCCTGTGTTAGCATGTTCCCTCTGTGTTAGCATGTTCTCTCCCTGTGTTAGCATGTTCCCTCTGTGTTAGCATGTTCTCTCTGTGTTAGCATGTTCTCCCTGTGTTAGCATGTTCTCTCCCTGTGTTATCATGTTCTCTCTGTGTTAGTATGTTCTCCCTGTGTTAGCATGTTCTCTCCCTGTGTGAGCATGTTCCCTCTGTGTTAGCATGTTCTCCCCGTGTTAGCATGTTCCCTCTGTGTTAGCATGTTCTCTCCCTGTGTTAGCATGTTCTCTCTCTGTGTTAGCATGTTCTCTCTCTGTTAGCATGTTCTCTCTGTATTAGCATGTTCTCCCTATGTTAGCATGTTCTCTCTGTGTTAGCATGTTCCCTCTGTGTTAGCATGTTCCCTCTGTGTTTGCATGTTCTCTCCGTGTTAGCATGTTCCCTCTGTGTTAGCATGTTCTCCCCGTGTTAGCATGTTCTCTCCGTGTTAGCATGTTCTCTCTATGTTAGCATGTTCTCTCCCTGTGTTAGCATGTTCTCTCCCTGTGTTAGCATGTTCTCCCCGTCTTAGCATGTTCTCCCCGTGTTAGCATGTTCCCTCTGTGTTAGCATGTTCTCTCTCTGTTAGCATGTTCTCTCCCTATGTTAGCATGTTCTCTCCCTGTGTTAGCATGTTCTCTCTGTGTTAGCATGTTCTCTCTCTGTTAGTATGTTCTCTCTCTGTTAGCATGTTCTCTCTGTGTTAGCATGTTCTACCCCTGTGTTAGCATGTTCTCTCTCTGTTAGCATGTTCTCTGTGTTAGCATGTTCTCCCTGTGTTAGCATGTTCTCTCCCTGTGTTAGCATGTTCTCTGTGTTAGCATGTTCCCTCTCTGTTAGCATGTTCTCTGTGTTAGCATGTTCTCCCTATGTTAGCATGTTCTCTCCCTGTGTTAGCATGTTCTCTCTGTGTTAGCATGTTCTCCCCGTGTTAGCATGTTCTCCCTGTGTTAGCGAGTTCCCTCTGTGTTTGCATGTTCTCTCCGTGTTAGCATGTTCCCTCTGTGTTAGCATGTTCTCCCCGTGTTAGCATGTTCTCTCCGTGTTAGCATGTTCTCTCTCTGTTAGCATGTTCTCTGTGTTAGCATGTTCTCCCTGTGTTAGCATGTTCTCTCCCTGTGTTAGCATGTTCTCTGTGTTAGCATGTTCCCTCTCTGTTAGCATGTTTTCTCTGTGTTAGCATGTTCTTCCTATGTTAGCATGTTCTCTCCCTGTGTTAGCATGTTCTCTCTGTGTTAGCATGTTCCCTCTGTGTTAGCATGTTCTCTCTCTGTTAGCATGTTCTCTCTGTGTTAGCATGTTCTCTCTCTGTTAACATGTTCTCTCTCTGTTAGCATGTTCTCCCTGTTAGCATGTTCTCTCTGTGTTAGCATGTTCTCTCCCTGTGTTAGCATGTTCTCTCTCTGTTAGCATGTTCTCTGTGTTAGCATGTTCTCCCTGTGTTAGCATGTTCTCCCTCTGTGTTAGCATGTTCTCGCTGTGTTAGCGTGTTCACTCTGTGTTAGCATGTTCCCTCTATGTTAGCGTGTTCACTCTGTGTTAGCATGTTCTCTCTGTGTTAGCATGTTCTCCCTGTGTTAGCGTGTTCCCTCTGTGTTAGCATGTTCCCTCTGTGTTAGCGTGTTCCCTCTGTCTTAGCATGTTCTCCCTGTGTTAGCATGTTCCCTCTGTGTTAGCATGTTCCCTCTGTCTTAGCGTGTTCCCTCTGTCTTAGCATGTTCTCCCCGTGTTAGCATGTTCCCTCTGTGTTAGCATGTTCTCCCTTTGTCAGCGTGTTCCCTCTGTGTTAGCGTGTTCCCTGTCTTAGCATGTTCTCCCTGTGTTAGCATATTCCCTCTGTGTTAGCATGTTCCCTCTGTCTTAGCGTGTTCCCTCTGTGTTAGCATGTTCCCTCTGTGTTAGCATGTTCTCTCTGTGTTAGCATGTTCTCTCCCTGTGTTAGCATGTTCCCTCTGTGTTAGCATGTTCTCTCTGTGTTAGCATGTTCTCCCTGTGTTAGCATGTTCTCTCCCTGTGTTAGCATGTTCTCTCCCTGTGTTATCATGTTCTCTCTGTGTTAGTATGTTCTCCCTGTGTTAGCATGTTCTCTCCCTGTGTGAGCATGTTCCCTCTGTGTTAGCATGTTCTCCCCGTGTTAGCATGTTCCCTCTGTGTTAGCATGTTCTCTCCCTGTGTTAGCATGTTCTCTCTCTGTGTTAGCATGTTCTCTCTCTGTTAGCATGTTCTCTCTGTATTAGCATGTTCTCCCTATGTTAGCATGTTCTCTCTGTGTTAGCATGTTCCCTCTGTGTTAGCATGTTCCCTCTGTGTTTGCATGTTCTCTCCGTGTTAGCATGTTCCCTCTGTGTTAGCATGTTCTCCCCGTGTTAGCATGTTCTCTCCGTGTTAGCATGTTCTCTCTATGTTAGCATGTTCTCTCCCTGTGTTAGCATGTTCTCTCCCTGTGTTAGCATGTTCTCCCCGTCTTAGCATGTTCTCCCCGTGTTAGCATGTTCCCTCTGTGTTAGCATGTTCTCTCTCTGTTAGCATGTTCTCTCCCTATGTTAGCATGTTCTCTCCCTGTGTTAGCATGTTCTCTCTGTGTTAGCATGTTCTCTCTCTGTTAGTATGTTCTCTCTCTGTTAGCATGTTCTCTCTGTGTTAGCATGTTCTACCCCTGTGTTAGCATGTTCTCTCTCTGTTAGCATGTTCTCTGTGTTAGCATGTTCTCCCTGTGTTAGCATGTTCTCTCCCTGTGTTAGCATTTTCTCTGTGTTAGCATGTTCCCTCTCTGTTAGCATGTTCTCTGTGTTAGCATGTTCTCCCTATGTTAGCATGTTCTCTCCCTGTGTTAGCATGTTCTCTCTGTGTTAGCATGTTCCCTCTGTGTTAGCATGTTCTCCCCGTGTTAGCATGTTCTCCCTGTGTTAGCGAGTTCCCTCTGTGTTAGCGTGTTCATTCTGTGTTAGCGTGTTCCGTCTGTCTTAGCATGTTCTCCCCGTGTTAGCATGTTCCCTCTGTGTTAGCATGTTCTCTCTCTGTTAGCATGTTCTCTCTATGTTAGCATGTTCTCTCCCTGTGTTAGCATGTTCTCTCTGTTAGTATGTTCTCTCTCTGTTAGGATGTTCTCCCTGTTAGCATGTTCTCTCTGTGTTAGCATGTTCTCCCCCTGTGTTAGCATGTTCTCTCTCTGTTAGCATGTTCTTTGTGTTAGCATGTTCTCCCTGTGTTAGCATGTTCTCTCCCTGTGTTAGCATGTTCTCTGTGTTAGCATGTTCCCTCTCTGTTAGCATGTTCTCTCTGTGTTAGCATGTTCTCCCTATGTTAGCATGTTCTCTCCCTGTGTTAGTATGTTCTCCCTGTGTTAGCATGTTCTCTGTGTTAGCATGTTCCCTCTCTGTTAGCATGTTCTCTCTGTGTTAGCATGTTCTCCCTATGTTAGCATGTTCTCTCCCTGTGTTAGTATGTTCTCTCTGTGTTAGCATGTTCCCTCTGTGTTAGCATGTTCTCCCCGTGTTAGCATGTTCTCCCTGTGTTAGCGAGTTCCCTCTGTGTTAGCGTGTTCACTCTGTGTTAGCGTGTTCATTCTGTCTTAGCATGTTCTCCCCGTGTTAGCATGTTCCCTCTGTGTTAGCATGTTCTCTCTCTGTTAGCATGTTCTCTCTATGTTAGCATGTTCCCTCTGTGTTAGCATGTTCTCTCTGTTAGAATGTTCTCTCTGTGTTAGCATGTTCTCCCTATGTTAGCATGTTCTCTCTGTGTTAGCATGTTCTCTCTCTGTTAGTATGTTCTCTCTCTGTTAGCATGTTCTCCCTGTTAGCATGTTCTCTGTGTTAGCATGTTCTCCCCCTGTGTTAGCATGTTCTCTCTCTGTTAGCATGTTCTCTGTGTTAGCATGTTCTCCCTATGTTAGCATGTTCTCTCCCTGTGTTAGCGTGTTCTCTCTGTGTTAGCATGTTCCCTCTGTGTTAGCATGTTCTCCCCGTGTTAGCATGTTCTCCCTGTGTTAGCGAGTTCCCTCTGTGTTAGCGTGTTCACTCTGTGTTAGCGTGTTCATTCTGTGTTAGCGTGTTCCGTCTGTCTTAGCATGTTCTCCCCGTGTTAGCATGTTCTCTCCCTGTGTTAGCATGTTCTCCCCCTGTGTTAGCATGTTCTCTCTCTGTTAGCATGTTCTCTGTGTTAGCATGTTCTCCCTATGTTAGCATGTTCTCTCCCTGTGTTAGCATGTTCTCCCCCTGTGTTAGCATGTTCTCTTTCTGTTAGCATGTTCTCTGTGTTAGCATGTTCCCTCTCTGTTAGCATGTTCTCTCTGTGTTAGCATGTTCTCCCTATGTTAGCATGTTCTCTCCCTGTGTTAGCGTGTTCTCTCTGTGTTAGCATGTTCCCTCTGTGTTAGGATGTTCTCCCCGTGTTAGCATGTTCTCCCTGTGTTAGCGAGTTCCCTCTGTGTTAGCGTGTTCACTCTGTGTTAGCGTGTTCATTCTGTGTTAGCGTGTTCCGTCTGTCTTAGCATGTTCTCTCTATGTTAGCATGTTCCCTCTGTGTTAGCATGTTCTCTCTCTGTTAGAATGTTCTCTCTGTGTTAGCATGTTCTCCCTATGTTAGCATGTTCTCTCTGTGTTAGCATGTTCTCTCTCTGTTAGCATGTTCTCTGTGTTAGCATGTTCTCCCTATGTTAGCATGTTCTCTCCCTGTGTTAGCGAGTTCCCTCTGTGTTAGCGTGTTCATTCTGTGTTAGCGTGTTCCGTCTGTCTTAGCATGTTCTCCCCGTGTTAGCATGTTCCCTCTGTGTTAGCATGTTCTCTCTCTGTTAGCATGTTCTCTCTATGTTAGCATGTTCCCTCTGTGTTAGCATGTTCTCTCTCTGTTAGAATGTTCTCTCTGTGTTAGCATGTTCTCCCTATGTTAGCATGTTCTCTCTCTGTTAGTATGTTCTCTCTCTGTTAGCATGTTCTCCCTGTTAGCATGTTCTCTCTGTTTTAGCATGTTCTCCCCCTGTGTTAGCATGTTCTCTCTCTGTTAGCATGTTCTCTGTGTTAGCATGTTCTCCCTGTGTTAGCATGTTCTCTCCCTGTGTTAGCATGTTCTCTGTGTTAGCATGTTCCCTCTCTGTTAGCATGTTCTCTCTGTGTTAGCATGTTCTTCCTATGTTAGCATGTTCTCTCCCTGTGTTAGCATGTTCTCTCTGTGTTAGCATGTTCCCTCTGTGTTAGCATGTTCTCTCTCTGTTAGCATGTTCTCTCTGTGTTAGCATGTTCTCTCTCTGTTAACATGTTCTCTCTCTGTTAGCATGTTCTCCCTGTTAGCATGTTCTCTCTGTGTTAGCATGTTCTCTCCCTGTGTTAGCATGTTCTCTCTCTGTTAGCATGTTCTCTGTGTTAGCATGTTCTCCCTGTGTTAGCATGTTCTCCCTCTGTGTTAGCATGTTCTCGCTGTGTTAGCGTGTTCACTCTGTGTTAGCATGTTCCCTCTATGTTAGCGTGTTCACTCTGTGTTAGCATGTTCTCTCTGTGTTAGCATGTTCTCCCTGTGTTAGCGTGTTCCCTCTGTGTTAGCATGTTCCCTCTGTGTTAGCGTGTTCCCTCTGTCTTAGCATGTTCTCCCTGTGTTAGCATGTTCCCTCTGTGTTAGCATGTTCCCTCTGTCTTAGCGTGTTCCCTCTGTCTTAGCATGTTCTCCCCGTGTTAGCATGTTCCCTCTGTGTTAGCATGTTCTCCCTTTGTCAGCGTGTTCCCTCTGTGTTAGCGTGTTCCCTGTCTTAGCATGTTCTCCCTGTGTTAGCATGTTCCCTCTGTGTTAGCATGTTCCCTCTGTCTTAGCGTGTTCCCTCTGTGTTAGCATGTTCCCTCTGTGTTAGCATGTTCTCTCTGTGTTAGCATGTTTTCTCCCTGTGTTAGCATGTTCCCTCTGTGTTAGCATGTTCTCTCCCTGTGTTAGCATGTTCCCTCTGTGTTAGCATGTTCTCTCTGTGTTAGCATGTTCTCCCTGTGTTAGCATGTTCTCTCCCTGTGTTAGCATGTTCTCCCTGTGTTAGCATGTTCTCTCCCTGTGTTATCATGTTCTCTCTGTGTTAGTATGTTCTCCCTGTGTTAGCATGTTCTCTCCCTGTGTGAGCATGTTCCCTCTGTGTTAGCATGTTCTCCCCGTGTTAGCATGTTCCCTCTGTGTTAGCATGTTCTCTCCCTGTGTTAGCATGTTCTCTCTCTGTGTTAGCATGTTCTCTCTCTGTTAGCATGTTCTCTCTGTATTAGCATGTTCTCCCTATGTTAGCATGTTCTCTCTGTGTTAGCATGTTCCCTCTGTGTTAGCATGTTCCCTCTGTGTTTGCATGTTCTCTCCGTGTTAGCATGTTCTCTCCGTGTTAGCATGTTCTCTCTATGTTAGCATGTTCTCTCCCTGTGTTAGCATGTTCTCTTCCTGTGTTAGCATGTTCTCCCCGTCTTAGCATGTTCTCCCCGTGTTAGCATGTTCCCTCTGTGTTAGCATGTTCTCTCTCTGTTAGCATGTTCTCTCCCTATGTTAGCATGTTCTCTCCCTGTGTTAGCATGTTCTCTCTGTGTTAGCATGTTCTCTCTCTGTTAGTATGTTCTCTCTCTGTTAGCATGTTCTCCCTGTTAGCATGTTCTCTCTGTGTTAGCATGTTCTACCCCTGTGTTAGCATGTTCCCTCTCTGTTAGCATGTTCTCTGTGTTAGCATGTTCTCCCTATGTTAGCATGTTCTCTCCCTGTGTTAGCATGTTCTCTCTGTGTTAGCATGTTCCCTCTGTGTTAGCATGTTCTCCCCGTGTTAGCATGTTCTCCCTGTGTTAGCGAGTTCCCTCTGTGTTAGCGTGTTCATTCTGTGTTAGCGTGTTCCGTCTGTCTTAGCATGTTCTCCCCGTGTTAGCATGTTCCCTCTGTGTTAGCATGTTCTCTCTCTGTTAGCATGTTCTCTCTATGTTAGCATGTTCCCTCTGTGTTAGCATGTTCTCTCTCTGTTAGAATGTTCTCTCTGTGTTAGCATGTTCTCCCTATGTTAGCATGTTCTCTCCCTGTGTTAGCATGTTCTCTCTGTTAGTATGTTCTCTCTCTGTTAGGATGTTCTCCCTGTTAGCATGTTCTCTCTGTGTTAGCATGTTCTCCCCCTGTGTTAGCATGTTCTCTCTCTGTTAGCATGTTCTCTGTGTTAGCATGTTCTCCCTGTGTTAGCATGTTCTCTCCCTGTGTTAGCATGTTCTCTGTGTTAGCATGTTCTCTCTGTGTTAGCATGTTCTCCCTATGTTAGCATGTTCTCTCCCTGTGTTAGTATGTTCTCTCTGTGTTAGCATGTTCCCTCTGTGTTAGCATGTTCTCCCCGTGTTAGCATGTTCTCCCTGTGTTAGCGAGTTCCCTCTGTGTTAGCGTGTTCACTCTGTGTTAGCGTGTTCATTCTGTCTTAGCATGTTCTCCCCGTGTTAGCATGTTCCCTCTGTGTTAGCATGTTCTCTCTCTGTTAGCATGTTCTCTCTATGTTAGCATGTTCCCTCTGTGTTAGCATGTTCTCTCTGTTAGAATGTTCTCTCTGTGTTAGCATGTTCTCCCTATGTTAGCATGTTCTCTCTGTGTTAGCATTTTCTCTCTCTGTTAGTATGTTCTCTCTCTGTTAGCATGTTCTCCCTGTTAGCATGTTCTCTGTGTTAGCATGTTCTCCCCCTGTGTTAGCATGTTCTCTCTCTGTTAGCATGTTCTCTGTGTTAGCATGTTCTCCCTATGTTAGCATGTTCTCTCCCTGTGTTAGCGTGTTCTCTCTGTGTTAGCATGTTCCCTCTGTGTTAGCATGTTCTCCCCGTGTTAGCATGTTCTCCCTGTGTTAGCGAGTTCCCTCTGTGTTAGCGTGTTCACTCTGTGTTAGCGTGTTCATTCTGTGTTAGCGTGTTCCGTCTGTCTTAGCATGTTCTCCCCGTGTTAGCATGTTCTCTCCCTGTGTTAGCATGTTCTCCCCCTGTGTTAGCATGTTCTCTCTCTGTTAGCATGTTCTCTGTGTTAGCATGTTCTCCCTATGTTAGCATGTTCTCTCCCTGTGTTAGCATGTTCTCCCCCTGTGTTAGCATGTTCTCTTTCTGTTAGCATGTTCTCTGTGTTAGCATGTTCCCTCTCTGTTAGCATGTTCTCTCTGTGTTAGCATGTTCTCCCTATGTTAGCATGTTCTCTCCCTGTGTTAGCGTGTTCTCTCTGTGTTAGCATGTTCCCTCTGTGTTAGGATGTTCTCCCCGTGTTAGCATGTTCTCCCTGTGTTAGCGAGTTCCCTCTGTGTTAGCGTGTTCACTCTGTGTTAGCGTGTTCATTCTGTGTTAGCGTGTTCCGTCTGTCTTAGCATGTTCTCTCTATGTTAGCATGTTCCCTCTGTGTTAGCATGTTCTCTCTCTGTTAGAATGTTCTCTCTGTGTTAGCATGTTCTCCCTATGTTAGCATGTTCTCTCTGTGTTAGCATGTTCTCTCTCTGTTAGTATGTTCTCTCTCTGTTAGCATGTTCTCCCTGTTAGCATGTTCTCTCTGTGTTAGCATGTTCTCCCCCTGTGTTAGCATGTTCTCTCTCTGTTAGCATGTTCTCTGTGTTAGCATGTTCTCCCTGTGTTAGCATGTTCTCCCTATGTTAGCATGTTCTCTCCCTGTGTTAGCATGTTCTCCCCCTGTGTTAGCATGTTCTCTTTCTGTTAGCATGTTCTCTGTGTTAGCATGTTCTCCCTGTGTTAGCATGTTCTCTGTGTTAGCATGTTCCCTCTCTGTTAGCATGTTCTCTCTGTGTTAGCATGTTCTCCCTATGTTAGCATGTTCTCTCCCTGTGTTAGCGTGTTCTCTCTGTGTTAGCATGTTCCCTCTGTGTTAGCATGTTCTCCCCGTGTTAGCATGTTCTCCCTGTGTTAGCGAGTTCCCTCTGTGTTAGCGTGTTCATTCTGTGTTAGCGTGTTCCGTCTGTCTTAGCATGTTCTCCCCGTGTTAGCATGTTCCCTCTGTGTTAGCATGTTCTCTCTCTGTTAGCATGTTCTCTCTATGTTAGCATGTTCCCTCTGTGTTAGCATGTTCTCTCTCTGTTAGAATGTTCTCTCTGTGTTAGCATGTTCTCCCTATGTTAGCATGTTCTCTCCCTGTGTTAGCATGTTCTCTCTGTGTTAGCATGTTCTCTCTGTTAGTATGTTCTCTCTCTGTTAGCATGTTCTCCCTGTTAGCATGTTCTCTCTGTTTTAGCATGTTCTCCCCCTGTGTTAGCATGTTCTTTCTCTGTGTTAGCATGTTCTCCCTGTGTTAGCATGTTCTCTCCCTGTGTTAGCATGTTCCCTCTCTGTTAGCATGTTCCCTCTGTGTTAGCATGTTCTCTCTCTGTTAGCATGTTCTCTCTGTGTTAGCATGTTCTCTCTCTGTTAGCATGTTCTCTCTCTGTTAGCATGTTCTCTGTGTTAGCATGTTCTCCCTGTGTTAGCATGTTCTCCCTCTGTGTTAGCATGTTCTCGCCGTGTTAGCATGTTCTCTCGCTGTGTTAGCATGTTCTCCCTGTGTTAGCGTGTTCACTCTGTGTTAGCATGTTCCCTCTATGTTAGCGTGTTCACTCTGTGTTAGCATGTTCTCTCTGTGTTAGCATGTTCTCCCTGTGTTAGCGTGTTCCCTCTGTGTTAGCATGTTCCCTCTGTGTTAGCGTGTTCCCTCTGTCTTAGCATGTTCTCCCTGTGTTAGCATGTTCCCTCTGTGTTAGCATGTTCCCTCTGTCTTAGCGTGTTCCCTCTGTCTTAGCATGTTCTCCCCGTGTTAGCATGTTCCCTCTGTGTTAGCATGTTCTCCCTTTGTCAGCGTGTTCCCTCTGTGTTAGCGTGTTCCCTCTGTCTTAGCATGTTCTCCCTGTGTTAGCATGTTCCATCTGTGTTAGCATGTTCCCTCTGTCTTAGCGTGTTCCCTCTGTCTTAGCATGTTCTCCCCGTGTTAGCATGTTCCCTCTGTGTTAGCATGTTCTCCCTTTGTCAGCGTGTTCCCTCTGTCTTAGCATGTTCTCCCCGTGTTAGCATGTTCCCTCTGTGTTAGCGTAGGTTCTCTCCGGGTGCTCAGGTTTCCTCCCACAGTTCAAAGACATGCAGGTTAGGTTCATTGTTGACTCTAAATGTCCCATAGGTGTGAAATGTGAGTGTGAATGGTTGTCTGTCTCTATGTGTCAGACCTGTGGTAGTCTGGAGACCTGGCCAGGGTGTACCCCGCCTTCACCCAGTGTTAGCTGGGATCAGCTCCAGCCCCCCCGCCTTCACCCAATGTCAGCTGGGATCAGCTCCAGCCCCCCCGCCTTCACCCAATGTCAGCTGGGATCAGCTCCAGCCCCCCCGCCTTCACCCAATGTCAGCTGGGATCAGCTCCAGCCCTCCCGCCTTCACCCAGTGCCAGCTGGGATCAGCTCCACTGCTGCACACGGCTCACTACTGGTGAGTACACATCACTCTGCACCACCTTAATGTTGGCCTACCTCTGCATGGGCAGATCAATACTTCAGTAGATGCTACTCATTACCACGACGCCTTATTGGAGTAGATTTTCTTTTCTAGTGGCCTAGGGGGGGTGAGAGACTGATCATCGAATTACAATTTTAAAGCCTGAGTTGGAGTCCCCTCATTTCTTATCAGCTCTCAACTGTCTACTGTTAAAAAAAGTACATTTAGTTGTTGTTGTTGGGATTCAGTCCCTCAGATGATGATGCTGCTGTCTGCATATTGCAGCCACTCTAAATTATGAATTAGATGAGATTAATATTCTAGAAGGAGGTGGGTAATAAAATATTTGCCATGCTCGCCGTAACTTGATATTCTGGATGACGGGTTTCACCATTGTGATTCTGTAATAGACAAGAACACTGTGTTCAGGTGACCCTGTTCACCAGTGGGCCTCCGGTTCTTACAGATACACTTTAAAATAGCAGCTGTAAATGATGGACGGATCCAGGAGCAAACTGAAAATCATCAGGACTTAATGAAGAACTAAGCCTGGCGTGTTTTTTATAGCCTGAACCAGCCACACTCGTTACTTTACCACATTGCTTGACACAGGCTATTTACAATAGTTTTCAATAGGAGACGATATTATCATCTATGGTGGGGACATTCTTTATCCCCTCATGTATGTCTCTTTTATCTATTGATAATGGGATTGTAGCTCACTGGCATTTAAGATATTTAAGACCTTTTTTGATATTTGAATGAGGGGAGGAACTTATCTTTGTCGTTATTTATCACTATTATTACAATTATTTTTGATATACAGACGTAGGCAAAATTGTTGGTACCCTTCCGTTAAAGAAAGAAAAACCCACAATAGTCACTGAAATAACTTGAAACTGACAAAAGTAATAATAAATAAAAATTTACTGAAAATGAACTAATGAAAATCAGATATTGTTTTTGAATTGTGGTTCAACAGAATCATTTTAAAAAACAAACTAATGAAACTGGCCTGGACAAAAATGATGGTACCCCTAGAAAAGATGTAAAATAGTTTGACCATAGGGACATATTAAACTAAGGTGTGTCCTGTAAATAACATCACAGGTATCTTCAAACTTGTAATCAGTCAGTCTGCCTATTTAAAGGGTGAAAAGTAGTCACTGTGCTGTTTGGCATCATGGTGTGTACCACACTGAACATGGACCACAGAAAGCTAAGGAGAGAGTTGTCTCAGGAGATCAGAAAGAACATTATAGACCTTCATGTTAAAGGTAAAGGCTATAAGACCATCTCCAAGCAGCCTGATGTTCCTGTGACTACAGCTGCACATATTATTCAGAAGTTTAAGGTCCATGGGACTGTAGCCAACCTCCCTGGAGGTGGCCGCAAGAGGAAAATTGATGACATATTGAAGAGACGGATAATACAAATGGTAACCAAAGAGCCCAGAACAACTTCCAAAGAGATTAGAGGTGAACTCCAAGGTCAAGGTACATCAGTGTCAGATCGCACCATCCGTCACTGTTTGAGCCAAAGTGGACTTAATGGAAGACAACCGAGGAGGACACCAAATCATAAAAAAGCGAGACTGGAATTTGCCAAAATGCATATTGACAAGCCACAAAGTTTCTGGGAGAATGTCCTTTGGACAGATGAGACAAAACTGGAGCTTTTTGGCAAGTCACATCAGCTCTATGTTCACAGACGCAAAAATGAAGCATCCAAAGAAAAGAACACTGTACCTAATGTGAAACATGGAGGAGGCTCGGTTATGTTATGGGGCTGCTTTGTTGCATCTGGCGCAGGGTGCAATGAAATCTCAAGACTATCAAGGCATTCTGGAGCGAAATGTGCTGCCCAGTGTCAGAAAGCTTGGTCTCAGTTGCAGGTCATGGGTCCTCAAACAGGATAATGACCCAAAACACAGCTAAAAACACCCAAGAATGGCTAAGAACTAAACATTGGACTATTCTGAAGTGGCCTTCTATGAGCCCTGCATGTTTCAGCTCCTTCCACAGATGTTCAATAGGATTTATCCTATTGAACATCTGTGGAAGGAGCTGAAACATGCAGTCTGGAGAAGGCACCCTTCAAACCTGAGACAGCTGGAGCAGTTTGCTCACGAGGAGTGGGCCAAAATACCTGTCGACAGGTGCAGAAGTCTCATTGAGAGTTACAGAAATCACTTGATTGAAGTGATTGCCTCAAAAGGTTGTGCAACAAAATATTAAGTTAAGGGTACCATCATTTTTGTCTAGGCCAGTTTCATTAGTTTGTTTTTTTAAATGATTCTGCTGAACCATAATTCAAAAACAATAGCTGATTTTCATTAGCTCATTTTCAGTGAATTTTTATTTAATATTACTTTTGTCAGTTTCAAGTTATTTCAGTGACCATTATTGGTTTTTCTTTCTTTAACGGAAGGGTACCAACAATTTTGCCTACATCTGTATGTACATGGATGTAGTCACTGAAACTGCTGTTTATATACGTACTTTTGCTTCTCTCTTTTTATTATTATATGATATATGATTGGTTACCTGCCTACACGCAACGTTTTGTTCCCTCCCCATGTGTTCCAGCCTGTGCTGAATCAGTTTCCATCTAGGGAGGCTATTTAAGTGGATTTGAGTCTCAGATCTGTTTGACTCTGATGAAGTTGGCGTCGAAACATTAGTCTTTAATGAAGTTGACTGCCTTTAATCCGTGTGCTCCAGTGTGCTAGGGACCTGCTCTCTGAAGTCTCTGCTGTTACTAGATTGGCCTACTCTGTGAGCACCAGACAGGCCTACTATTCCTTGTGAGGCGGCTGAAGCACGTTTAACCTTCCTTCTTCGAGATCATATTACGCCTGTATTAGCTTCTCTACACTGGCTGCCTGTAAAATCCAGAACAGATTTTAAAATCGTCCTCCTCACCTACAAAGCGCTAAACGGTCAGGCCCCATCATATCTTAAAGAGTTCATAGTACCCTACTACCCCACTAGAGCACTGCGCTCACAGAATGCAGGGTTACTTGAGGTTCCTAGAGTCTCCAAAAGTAGAATGGGAGCGAGAGCCTTCAGCTATCAAGCTCCTCTTCTCTGGAACCAGCTCCCAGTTTCAGTCCGGGAGGCAGACACCGTCTCTACATTTAAGAGTAGGCTAAAGACTTTCCTCTTTGATAACGCTTATACTTAAACTGCTATAGGCCTAGACTGCTGGGGGACTTCATATGACACACTTAGCTCCCCTCTCCTTCTGTATATACTCATGTCCCATGTCCATGTTGTTACTAACTTCATTCCTCCCCGGGAGTCCTTGTGCCTCCTTGTCTCGCAGCTAACCGTTGAGCGGGGTCACACCTGGAGCGAGGTCATACCTGGAGCGGGATCACACCGGGAGCGAGGTTATACCTGGAGCAGGGGTACACTTGGAGCGGGGTTTCACCTGGATCTTGGTGGTCTCCGGTATTGTGGCTGCATCTGCTACCGTGTCCGGTGCCTGCTTGACACCAACTGCTACCATCATTAATTAATTCCGTCTGTACGAGGGACTACCAATGCTAACGAGGGACTACCAACACCTAGTGACAAAGTGGCAGCCTGGAGAATAACACTTCTCGGTCACTGCCAAAGACATCAAGAACTCCCAGCAAGCATGCTGATGCTGCGGGAACCAACGCACGGGCATCGAACACAGGGACGTCCCACACCAACACACATGGACGTACTGAGGAGAGATGCTGGACAGTGCTGGCGAGCTAGCCAGATGTATGGTGGACTGAGACAGCTGGAAGCTCCGCTTGAAAGCCCGTCTGAGGACGACCCAATGACATCAATTTCCATCCACCACTATTGATTTTGTGTTATCAGTCCTACTTGTATTAGCTATTACAGCTGCTAGGCTACTATTGTGGCTGCTTCTCTCTCTCTCTCTCTCTCTCTCTCTCTCTATCCCCCCATCCGGTCTCGGCAGATGGCCGCCCGCCCTGCGCCCGGTTCTGCTCCAGGTTTCTTCCCAGTAATCGGGGAGTTTTTCCTGGCCACAGTGCGCTTGGTGGATCTTGTTGGGTCTCTAAACTATGGTGTACGGTCTAAGACCTGCTCTATATATAAAGCGTCTTGAGATAACTTCTGTTGTGATTTGACGCTATACAAAAATACATTTAATTGAATTGAATTGAATTCTTCACCAAACTGAAAATCAGTTGTTTTAATTAATACTGAGGTAACGTGATAGTGGAATAGGAGGAGAGAAATCACACATATGGACAGGATTTAAATCACAGAACATCCTGAGAAATCAATCTGCACAAACACATCTTCACACTTACCAAAGACCTTTCCAAGAAAGATGCTTTTGACCAAGTTGAACTGGGTGTCCGAGGCCTCAGGTAGAATGTATGTGGACACCGGGTAGTGGTCCAGCTGGAGAATATGGACGGAGGAAAGGAACAGTGACAAAGTCCAACTTTAATCTGCTCGGTTGTCATTACTACCAACAACTGTTCATCTTCCAATGTGGGCTTTAAAAGGCAAGTTCTACCCTTTGTTGAAACTTGTTTGTGCCTCTCACAGCATGGAAAGATTACATTTTAAAAAGCCAACAACATCTTTACAGAGTCAGTGTCCATGCTCTTCTGGATAATCCACAGAATGTGCTGTGTGTGCTGTTACAGCAAACAAGACACATCATGTTAATAAGTCCGATTGACAGGTGTTGGTAGGTGTATTTTGGAGCTATGAACAGAGCTACCTTCCAGTCTTTATGCTATGCTAAGCTAACCATACCAAGTCCTTTTGCAGATCAGTAATTAACACACAGACAAGAGACTGATATCAATCTAAACATCTCATCTGACACACGTGTTCTCCTTGTTTGCAGCATAAAGTATTTGGTACTAATGTAGCGGCAGGAAGCACTCACCTGTAGTCGGATCTCCCTGAAGTTCCTAGTAATGTTGACAGAGTGTGGCTGTTCGTTGGCCATGTTACGATGGTCCACATCTATGGTGTAAGGTTCTGTGAGCCCCCCAAGACTGTAGCGGATCTGGAGAGTGCCTGTACACATACACACACACACACACACACATAGGATAATAATGTAACAGCAGTTCATAAAATCTATATTGTATATATATAAATAAATAAATAAATAAATGGATCAGGTATGATGTTGATGAGCACACCGTTGTGTCTGAGCACCACAGCTAGATAGTCCTGAGTTCTGGAGCTGATGTAGACCAGGATGCTGGGAGCGCTGGCGGTGCTGAAGCTGAAAACCAACTCCTCCTGAGTCAGGTTGGCCTCACCAGGAACACTGATACCTGATCCGCTCTTCACCTCCTGCAACACAAATGGTCCCGCCTCTGGCAAGAAGTCATACCGCACCAGGGTTCCTGGCTCAAAGTAGCCGCCTACATCTAACACACAAAGCAGAAGGAAGGGGAATTAAAACATCTTCAAAATGTTGACCACTCTTTGTTGCTGCATCTAATCTAATCTAATCTAATGAAAAATGGCACCATCTAATCTAACATGATGTCATCTACTCTAATCCCATCAGTGTTGGAGGCTGTACCATCGGTGCAGAAAGGTCCATCGTACGCAGTGAGGGAGCAGTCACACAAGTATCCACTGTACTGCTCCACACACTTCCCTCCATTCCTGCAGTGCATCCCGTACCCACTGCAGTGGCCCTGGCAGCCTGGATTCACCCCTGGAGTCATCTTTGCCCTCTCCTCCAGGTCAAAGGTCACACCATTTATCTTCAGAGCCCGCATGCAGCCCAAAAAACCCCTGTGACCACCCGAAGCACCTTGGAATAAGACATGAAGCATAGCATTAGTTTAGGCACAGCACTACAGCTGTTTCATTCATACTTCACAACCACTGGCTCATTAGCAATAGTGTAAATCATACTCACGCAGGTGTACAGCACGACGGACACTTTTCACTACTTTTGGTGCCTTCAAATGTGGTGGTGTTTACCGTGTTTACGAGATGAGTCCATATGAACGCCCCGCTCTTGTCGTATTCACGACCTCGGAAGTGGAAAGTTTCTGAAAGCTCTGAGTTCACGAGATGTGACGTGTTTGTTGACGTTGTGAGAAATGACAGAGCCCATGGGAATTCATTTTTCGGTGCATATTAACTTAATATATTGTAATTTTAGTTGTATATTGTTTTTCTTGGTAATTTTGGAAAATGTTGATATTCCCAACGGCCTCATCTTTCTCCTCTGTCATTATACCTTTGTAATTCCTGCATTATGTTACCCACTTCCTAGCTTGCTAAATTGTTAGCCTCCGTGGCTTCTAGACGCCAACGTTAGTAACGTTAATATTGCCGTTGCTTAGCAATGGTGTTCTCACGACTTAACCACTTGAACGCCAAGCATATCGTGTACACGATTTACCATGTTGTAAACACGAGCTCACCAGTTTCATTTGAAGGCACCATTTCTCTAGAATTTGTTATTCCCAGTTGTTAATCCCACGGAGCAGATTGAACCGCGACAAACATCCATTCTTGCCGATGTCTATTAAACTTCTCAACAACTCGTAACATAAAGCTATCATAAGGACAGTGCAATGTGTTGTATCTGTGTAATATTGGGCTATTGTCTGTGCAATATGGGTAAGATGGTAGACGGTGCAGTGCACTACCTGGGTGCACCTGCCATGGGGTGTGTGATAGTATGTTCCATTATGTACGTGGACTGTGTATGTGTTGAAACATCTCTTTCTGTGAAACTGTTTCCCTGTCTTGTGTGGAATCGTTTAGTATTCTTGTTGATGTTGTTTTAATTCAGTGTTTGGAACTGCAGTTGGACGGAGTTCAGGAAAAATGTCCCCACGGGGACAATAAAAGTAAATCTTATCTTATCTTATCTTATTAACACTCTGGACACATTTTTCATCACAACACCGAATGTTACAGATAAATTGTAGTTATACAGACATACGTAGCTATCATTAACTGGTACATAGTTTATTCATCATGTTTTGTAGTGAAACGTCACAGGAACCAGCAGCATCATCCCACAAGTATCCCAGTGGGACTTCCTGATGTGGTTCTGGAACATCTAGTCAGAGTCTTTACAGCACATTCAACACTTTAAGATCTCTGTTGATGCACCCTGAAGACAGTGGTGAGTGTATGACATCACATGTGACAGCTGTGGCGAACAGTACAGTACATGAGGTGTACATGTGTCTTACCAACATATAGCTCACTGTAGAACTCCAGTTTTGTGTGTCCCTGTGGTGGCGTCGGTCGGACCTCTTTGTACTGTCCATTAAGCTGCAGCACTGATTCCTTGATGTTCTTCTCAGCCTCCACACGATGCCATTGGTCATCGTTCAGAGGCACCGGCGAGTGGACGCTGAGCTCCACTCGCTCACTGCCCACGTCAAAAGAGAAGAAGACCACTGAGCCTCCTGGGAGCCCCGGGATCAAAATCAAACATGAACAGACTTCAGGATTAAAGTTTCACCAAACACAAGGTCCATCTCTGATTTCTCATCTGATTGGAATTAATTCAACCAAAATGTATTAAAAACATAATCTACTTTGGGCAACTGAAGATATTTCAGTGGCCTACTGTAAGTATTTGGCCAACATGCCCTTTTCAGTCCAGACCCCTCAGCATATTTATCGCTTTATTTTTTTGTTTATCCATTTTCTTTATTTACTGTCAAGCACATAAATTACTCTGTTCTTTCTGTGAATTAGTGCCTGCCATACCAAGTGAAAAAACTCCCATTTCTTACATTTGCTTACATCCCTCTTGTCATCAGTAAGCACTAATCCTTTCAACAACCTGGCCAAATAAAGCCTTCTTCTGAGTGAACTAACCTGATTACATGTCTTAGTCAAATACTGTCACATAGTTAAGGGACTTTCTTAAAGTCAAAATATGTTCCTGGTTGACTAGATTGGTTAAAGGGGAGTTATCCTGCTCATTTTCAGGTTCATACTTGTATTTTGTGTTTGTACTAGAACATGTTTACATGCTGTAATGTTAAAAAAAACTTTATTTTCCTCATACTGTCGGCCTGAATATACCTGTATTCACACTCTGTCTGAAACGCTCCGTTTTAGCTCATATCAACGGAATTGCAACGGAATTACGTTGCTAGGCAACAGTTTGGGTCAATGTTTACTTCCTGTCAACTGATGTTATTTACATACACTGCAACAGGAAATAAACTGTGACACATTTAGAATGTTTACATATAAAACCGTGTAATGGTCTAAATATTGTATATTTGTGACATCACAAATGGACAGAAATCCTGACGGCTTGTTTCACACGCACAATTTCTGAATACGGGCTGTGTGTGTTGTTCCGTATATTGAATGTTTCAACACTTTCACAGTATTTATATGGCACTTAAACCTGCTTTATACTATAACAGACATGACAATCTCCCTTTTTACAATATGGGACCTTTAAATAAAAATTGGGGTGTTATTAAAGCACCTCTCACTGACTAAAGCTACTTCCTGTATGTTGGTTTTGGACATTTCTAATGGCAACTCCTAGTGGTACTATTAAAGAAAACATTTTACTCATATCTCAACTAGGAATGTTTGATTGTCCTCAAGAAGATTCTAGAAAATTGTGTAAAGTGTACACACACAGACACACCTCTGAGTTCAATGTGAAGGAAGTCAGCGGTTCCCAGGTTCTCCAGAAAGACTCCATGAGTGGACGAAGTCTTAAAGTAGAAGGAGATGTCAGTGCTGGTTTCTCCTCTGAAGGAAGGGAAGTGGAGGGACGAAGCAGGGCTGGTGAAGGACGCTGCATTCCAGAAGTTCCCTTCAGATAACAACAGCAGGACATGGATATAAATATCTCTGGTGTCTCTGGTGAAAGAGTGATGTGTGCTTGTTTGTTGAGTATTTGTGTGTGTGTGTGTGAGAGAGAGAGAGAGAGAGAGAGAGAGAGAGAGAGAGAGAGAGAGAGAGAGAGAGAGAGAGAGAGAGAGAGAGAGAGAGAGAGAGAGAGAGAGAGAGAGAGAGAGAGAGAGAGAGAGAGAGAGAGAGAGAGAGAGAGAGAGAGAGAGAGAGAGAGAGAGAGAGAGAGAGAGAGAGAGAGAGAGAGAGAGAGAGTCACTTACGGTCCCCCCTGGCATTTGAGTGGCCCTATTGTCAGTTTGGCCTCAGATCCAGCTCTGCTTGTATCACCAACCACAACCTGACTGACTGGCAAATGGTCTTTATACATTAACAGGCCTGCATCCTCCCTCCTGTGCACACACACACACACACACAGGGAAACAAAACACCAGTCAGTCAAGTCCAGATCATATTACACTAGACGATATCAGAAGCAGTTTTACACTAAAACACTGATTTCCAAGTCAAACAGTGTTTTTTACAGCCTTGGTCTGTTAGGACTCTACTAACTGATTGGATTTGGGCACGCAGCTCCAGCAGTAGACACAGCTTCATAGTAGAGTCCAGTAGGACCAACCAATCACACATATTTTATAACTATTTTTAATTAGAACCACTAATTTGAAAGTAAACACAGCTGACCTATCTGCTAAAATTGTCTACTGCAGTGGTTCTCAAACTATGGTACGTGTACCACTGGTGGTACGCGGGTTCCCTCTAGTGGCACGCAGAGGAATCTCTGAAATATTTTTTTTAAATGTTATAAAATTAATTTAAAAACCTAATACTATGAAAATACTACTACAAATGAAAATACCGTAATCATGAGATCTTTGAAATGGGATTTAAAATTAGTTTTGGCTTTGCTGTAATTTTATTTTGAAATGTATGCACACGCTACTACCCACCATGTAGCAGCTACGTATTTGGGTAGTAGTGCTTGAAAACATCCACAATCAGTTACAAGCTAAACTGTGATGGCTAAGGTAAAGCCCTTCCACAATCGGCACAATCTTGAGAAGGCAATTCACGCTTTTATTAGCTCGAGACTTGCTTATTGTGATGCACTGTATGTTGGTCTCAACCAGTCTTCCCTCACGCTCCTCCAACCTGTGCAAAATGCTGCTGCTCGCTTTTTAACTGACACTTCCAGATGATAACACACTTTACTCACTCCATTGGCTTCCAGTTCGCTTTAGAATCGATTTTAAACTATTGATGTTTGTTTTTAAATCCATTAACGGCCTCGCCCCACCTTATTTGTCCCAGATTTTAACTCTCCGCGAGCATAACAGGGCTTTGTGGTCATCGGGTCAACTTTTTATAGTAGTCCCGAGGTCGAGGTATAAGCTGTGGGGTGATCGTGCTTTTGCTGTTGCTGCTCCTAAACTATGGAACAAGTTCCCCCCTGATATACGCACTATCACTGACCTAGTACTCTTTAAATCTAAGCTCAAGACTTTTTGATTTAGATTGGCTTTAATACCTATTAACCCGGTGACATTTTCCCTCTGCTTTTTATGTACCTTTTTATGATTTTATATGTTATGTTTTTATTCCTGTTGTTTCTTGATGTTAATGTAAAGCATTTTGGGTACCTTTTGGTTATTGTATAGGGCTATACAAATAAATGTTGATTGATTGATTGATTGATTGATAAGATAGTAAGCGGAGGTAGCTAAAATTATGAAGGGTTCAAAAACACTGCAATCGTGGCTCCAAACGGGAACTATTAGGAGGAGAAGTGCGGATCAGGAGGAAAATATTTCGAGCAGCCCTGTAGAAACTGAAGTGGACGACAGTGAATCGAGCACAAGTGCTAGTGACTACTTCAGCAGTGAAGTCTGCACAGCACCTGCTAGCTGCAAACAGCGCAAAACAGTAAGGAAATATGGCCCTTGCGTAGTATGAGAGATGTGTGGAAGATTTTAGGTGCCAGTTTTAATGCTCCCCCTTTGTCCAGCATGGCTGTGGCTGACAAAAGCCAACAATAAGTAATATTCTTATTAGGAATGAATTTGCCTCCTGTGTGAACTGTGCATTGATGGGGTAGGCTTACGCTACTGTATTTTAACATCGGTCATACTGGTGGGACTTGGAGTACCATATGTTTTCTGAGGTGGTACTTGGAGTAAAACTTTGAGAACTAGTGGTCTACTGCATCATTAAACTGTGCATATGAAGAACTATTGGAAATAAGTTCATCAAGAAAAACTTATATTATAGTTTTCTTTCCTTCCAAATTGTCCTACAGAGAGTGCTGATTGCTTTTTCACTCAACAACTTAAATCTTCTCTTGGTTAATTGATTTGGTGGTGGTGGTGGTGGTTGGGGGGGAGAAGAGGGGGGGGGGGGGTTCCTGGCATTTGACATGTTGAACAAAAACAAAAAAACAAAACTCAATTAACAGGTTTCAGAAGTGAAACATTTCTGTCTTATGTTGGATGTCCAACTAAAATTTTAGAAGCATATCAAAAAGATGAGCAAGGTTGCAAAAGCAGACTTACAGAACATACTGTACATTTAGACTAATCACAGTTTCTACCTGTCCCTATAAACAAAAATACATGAAGCAGACTTACAGTACAGTACAATACATGATGACAGATTAGAAACAAACAACACACAATAAGAAGGAATAAAAGCAGAATCCACAGACATCCTGGTTTCTACTGACAGCATACAGCAGTCATGTAGTAATAGTGTTGTTAGCCAAAGCATTAACAAGGCAAGTGCTGCTTCAGTGAAGGTCAGGACTACAGTTCAGTGTAACTTGAACTAGCAAAAGATAAGAAGCTGCTCAGCTGAGCAGTGGTCCACTCACCAGGTGCGCAGGTCAGCGTCACAGTTGCAATAGTGTTTGGGGTCAGTACAGTTGTGTTCGATACCACAGGAACACTTCTGTATGCCTGGTCCTGAACCCCCCCAATAAGAATGCCTCTCATTGGCTCGTCCTACCCACCAGGTAAACGGGACGCCATCTGGGAGTCAAAAATACAGCCTGGAGTCACTTTACTTTCACTTTCATTAGATCAATTCTCAAGTCAGACTCATTTTAAACGTGTGGATGATATACAGTATAGAAATATGTGGCTTTGAAATGCTTGGTAACAACAGGATAAATAGTCAGGTAGTCACAACTGTAAATCATGTGCACCATAGCTCTGTTTTCAACTGTAAAGAGATCTATGGAGTTTAATATTATATGTGCTGACATCATCACACACAGTGTGCCTGGAGGCTGTAACAGGCTGTAACAGGTTGTAACAGGTTATAACAGGTTGTAACAGGTTGTAACAGGCTGTAACAGGTTGTAACAGGTTGTAACAGGCTGTAACAGGCTGTAACAGGTTGTAACAGGCTGTAACAGGCTGTAACAGGCTGTAACAGGCTGTAACAGGTTGTAACATGTTGTAACAGGCTGCAACAGGCTGTAACAGGTTGTAACAGGCTGTAACAGGTTGTAACAGATTGTAACATGTTGTAACAGGCTGTAACAGGCTGTGACAGGTTGTAACAGGCTGTAACAGGCTGTAACAGGTTGTGACAGGTTGTAACAGGCTGTAACAGGTTGTAACAGGTTATAACAGTACCCCACACTAGAGGCTTATGGTCAACCAAAGCTGAAGGTGGACCACAACAAGGAGCACACACAAAAAGCCCCAAAAGATCTTTTATTAGACTAGACTAGAGGTGGCAGCACAGCTGAAGCTGCTGATGCTAGTTCTGAGGGATACTCTACCAGGAGTGTTGAGCAGACGAGACATCCGACAGGCGTAGGCTACATATTGGTCACAGTACTCTGCACTGCTGGTGACTGACAGCACCTGGACACACACACACACACACACACACACACACACACACACACACACACAAACAAAGGAAAGAGACAGACAGTTGCTTTTTTATTATATACAACACATGTTTCATTTTCAACAAATAGTTTTTTAGGGGCAATTATTTGGAATTGATTACAATACACATTGTGCACGTTACAATACATATTATTTGATCAACTTTTAGCTGCACTAGCATGTGTCAGGTATCCAGTTATTCCATTAGTGAAGGGCGGAGATCGATCCAACCCTAACAATTATTGGCCATTATCCAAATGTTGGATATTATCCAAATGTAATGTTCATTTAGTAAACTATGGTCCCATTTAGAGTCAGATAGACCATAAAGCAGGGGATGCTTTAGGGCGGGGCTACCGTGTGATTGACAGGTCGCTACCATGGCGTTGTCTGGTCTGGGTCTGGGCCTGTCTGTGTTTTCGTCTTAGAACTTTAACCCTTTCACAGTGTGTTTTCACTTCATGGAAGTTAATTATAACTTTTTGGTTGTCTAAAATGTCTTATTTAGCGTTCGGTTGTACTTAGCTCCACCCTCTCAGGTCTCTGCTGGTTGCAATCTTTACATCTTGCAAAAGATGGCGACGGACAAAATTCTGAACTCGAGGCTTCAAAAAGGCAGTCCACAAGCCAATGGGCGACGTCACTGTGACTATGCCCACTTCTTATATCTATTCTATGGTTTTAGCTAAGGTTTTGGAGTTTTTATCAAGACATGGCATTCTCAATAACATACAGTCTGGTTTTAGAAAGAATGCAGTTCTGTGACGGCTGTTTTGATAAACAGTCTGGTTGACAGAAGATGGAAGATTATCATAGAAGATTTTAAATCAGGATGAAGGACTATTTGACTACTGAATGTACATGTCCTGATACTGAAAACTGCTAAGTCAACCCAGGATTTCTCAATCTGTTTATGACCTGACATAAAGGGGGCGGTGTTTGCAGCATCTGACCAATCACAGACATGTCAGACAAATACCATGAAGTTAAACACATAATCCAGAATAAAAGTGACACAGCTGAAGCTGCCAAATGCAGGAAGGACGGCTGGCAAAAGAAAAAATCACCGATGTGAATGCGTAAATGAACAGACTTATTAGTTAAAAATAATATAGATATAGTATAATATAGATAAAGAATAGATATAGTGGTCTAGATGGGGCAGTGATATAAAAACATTTTTCAGAATATACTGTGAAACGGACTTGATAGCATAGCCGTGTTTCAAGTGGGGGGTGCTGTATGGATGACGCAATATGTGTGACTTGCGTGATTTTGAGCCTTAACCACTTCATTTCCTGCAGTCTGGTGATTTATTATGCAACACTTTATGGTGGAAATGTCTTTAATTATGTAAAGTAAAACTCAAAATTAAAAATATAAAAATATAATGGAATATAATTCAGCAAGGACCTCAGGCATTCTGTATTCTCCTGTAAATCAACTTCTCTTATTTAATTAATTCTCTGCTGAGTCAGCACATGTAAACATGATTTAATTCTTTAAATGTGCACGTGGCACCACATTCAAACTCAATAGTAGCCTTCATTAATTCATTTGAATTCATTTACAAACCCCTGGACTTTAATCAATCATATGCGTTTCAGCAAGATTTCTGCTCATGTTCAAAACTTTCTGCATATTCACAGCATTTCCTCATATCTGTGTAATAAAGTCGCAGGTTAATGAAAATACAATCATAATATTTCAAGAAAAAATCGACCTGCCATATACTGTAGTCTACTGTGCATGATGCTCTGTTGGTAGTAATCCCTTCACACCGTCTGACAGACACAGGGACTGTTTGGGACTCTGGTCTCTGGATGAGACAAAGTTTAGGGAAGCGGCAGTGCCTGATGATATTATCATCATCGGTTGTAGAAATGTAAAAAGATAACATCGAATAGCAATAGAGAATTGCAGAACAGAGCGTCGGTAGTTTTCAATAATATCTTCTAATACTGTGCATATACAGTATATATGACAAAGTACAATTTTAGAGCTCTCTGTCAGACAGATCTCTGACCGAGAGCTGTGTGACCGATAGCTGTCTGACCGATAGCTGTCTGACCGATAGCTGTCTGATCTGACCGAGAGCTGTGTGACCGATAGCTGTCTGACCGATAGCTGTCTGACCGAGAGCTGTCTGATCTGACCGATAGCTGTCTGACCGAGATCTGTCTGACCGACAGCTGTCTGACCGAGATCTGTCTGACCGATAGCTGTCTGACCAATAGCTGTCTGACCGAGAGCTGTCTGATCTGACCGATAGCTGTCTGACAGAGATCTGTCTGACCGATAGCTGTCTGACCGAGAGCTGTCTGATCTGACCGATAGCTGTCTGACCGAGATCTGTCTGACCGACAGCTGTCTGACCAATAGCTGTCTGACCGAGAGCTGTCTGATCTGACCAATAGCTGTCTGACGGATAGCTGTCTGATCTGACCGAGAGCTGTCTGACCGATAGCTGTCTGACCGATAGCTGTCTGATCTGACCGAGAGCTGTCTGACCGATAGCTGTCTGATCTGACCGAGAGCTGTCTGACCGAATTAATTAAACATTTTATTTATTATTACCTTTTTTTTAAATGTATAGTTGTGAATGTGCAGCACCCAGCCAGCTGTCCTTCCTGCATTTATCAGTTTAAACTGTGTTGTTTTTAGTCTGGATTATGACTGTAACTTCTTCGTCTTTGTGTAATATTATCATACGATCTGTGCACCGAGCTGGTCAGATCAGGTGTTCAGCATCAGTTACCATGGTGATCTACCCCGGTAAGAAGTGAACCACCGTCGTAGGACTGTAAACCCTGAAAGGTTAACCCTGACGTTACCTCGCTGACCCTAAATCCTGCTGTCTAGTCCAGGCCTCAGGTCTCCCTCTAAAAAGAGATTTTTAGAACTGAATGAGACTGTCCAGGAAAAATAAAGGTTAAATAATCATTTTTAAAAGAAACTAAGGGCAGCAGAGTAGTGAGTATGACATGATGTTTTTGTACCGATGGAAGTGGAAATATTGTGCTGTGGAAGAAGACATCATACTGACTTTGCCATGTGTGCCAGTAGAGTATACATGTCGGTATTAGTGACTGGCCTGTTTTTGTTCATGCTGGCAATGCGCCCATTTTTCGGTACTTGTATATTGGCTTTTGTTGGAGAATTTACGGTAATCCCATACACATTATGACCTCATATTTTCTAATGTAAAATCGGCAGTTAAACATGTTTATAGAATCTGCATTCACTCAGTTTTTACTTCAATTGAACTTAAATTGACTTCAACTTGTGGCTGTATCTTCTGACTATTACACAAAGAAACTGATGTGAACTCAAAGTGCTCCACTCTGACATAACAAAACAAAGTGTGCAGCAGGTGAACTAGGTCAAAGGAAGTGCGTATTCATCGTGTACCTGTTCATCAGTCACATTGTAAGTGATCTGAAGCACTGCCTTCCCCTCCTGGTCTGCACTGGTGACTGATGTCTGAGGAGATAGGTTGTTCTTTAGCGTGGTCCAAACCTTTTCCTCTAAAAGACCAGAAAAAATACTGTCAATAGTCTCCACGCCTTCTTCAGCAAAGATTACTTTGCACTATACAATATGTTAGCAGATGCATAATAACTTGTTATATACGGAGAAAAATAGTATGACAACTGCATGTTTCCATACCACAGTGGCTACTGTCACACTCACAAACACATGATTTACAAACAGACACGGGAAGACTAATAAGCATAGCTGCTAAAGAGAAGTGTTGAGAGTAGGACTCAAGTTTGTGCAAAATTCTGGAGCAAGCATTGACAATAGTGACATCTCACCTGTCATGTCACAGCTGACTCTGAAGGGGGTGATAGGTCCACTGCCGTCTGGGTCGATCCAGTAGCTCCCTGAGCTCTTCCCCTGGTGCTTATACTCCTCACAGGACTGCTTATACATCGCTACAGAGGAGACACACAGCTTAGCAGACGTGTGTGTGTGTGTGTGTGTGTGTGTGTGTGTGTGTGTACGTGCACTCACATGTATGGCAGGTAGCTCCAGTGTATCCAGTGCCACTACAGTTGCAGCTGAATGTATCCCACGTCTGAGAACAGCGCCCACCGTGCTCACAGTGATTAGGAACACACCTGACATGACACACAGATGGACAGTGGAAGGAACCCAGTGTGAATGCAGCCAGAATACAGCATGAACCATGAACCAGCAGTTCCTAACCCACAGTATTTTTTCATAAAGCAACAGATGTACCTGCCTGTGTTTTCTCTTAAGTGATGACAATCTTATTGTGACTGAGTTGTATACCTACCTGTCTATAATGGCACACATATCCAGGCTGACGTTCTCAAAGGTTCCAATGAGGCCCTGCTCGACAGCCCTGAGGTCAGCTAGGTGGTCGTCTATGTGGATCATCTGCATGCAGCCCTGGAACGAGCGCTGAGGTGATCGGGTGTTAATGTGCAGGAAGTTACCTGGAGACAAGCGCAGGAGGTCAAAGGTCATTTGTCTGTGCTGCACTCCCTGTCAGCCCCATGGCTGTAGCCGATTTTAGAAAGAGCATGAGTTGATTAATTAGTTAAACCTGCAGTAGGCAGTATATTTTTTATAACCTTTCAGTATATTGTAGTGCAAGTGTTCTGAGAGAGAACTAGACTTCTGCTCCTCCTCATGGCTCTGTTTTCAGGCTTTAGATCATCTAGCCTGTGACGGGAGACTTTGACCAATCACAGATCAGTTCAGAGAGTGTTCCTATTGGCAGGAGGACACCAGGGGACACCGGAGGACACAGAGGAACATTCAGATGACCTGTCTCATGCACTACTGTCAGGATATAGCGATTGCGCTGCAGCTTTAATTAAATTAATTAATTAATTTACTATTATTATTAAGTTATTTTGTGCCTTCTTCTTATTATTTATCATCATCATATCACTGTCATCTAGCTCCTTTTGAAACTACATTAGCAAATTAATTTTCTTTTTGTTTGCTTGTTCATTATTATTTATTCGTTGCTGCTCTCACGGTTATAATTCGTTTTTCTAAAGTTGATTATTATTAATATTAGTATTATTATGGTACTTATTTATTACTTACCTAGACTACATTTGAGACTCATGGTAATCATCCCCTAACATGCATACACATACTGTACAACTACAGTATATCCTATTACACACTCTGTGTACACCAGCATCAGCCCATTATCTCTCTCTGTATATGTGTATATGTATATTTATATGTGTAGATATGAATATGAATGCGAACGAGTTCATACGGGTTCTATTGGTACCCACGAGTCTCCCCTGACAGACATGCCCACTTTATGATCATCACATGCAGTTTGGGGCAAGTCATAGTCAAGTCATCACACTGACACACTGACAGCTGTTGTTGCCTGTTGGGCTGCAGTTTACCATGTTATGATTTGAGCATATTGTTTTATGTTAAATGCAGTACCTGTGAGGGTTTCTGGACAATATCTGTCATTGTTTTGTGTTGTTAATTGATTTACAATAATAAATATATACATATATTTGCATAAAGCAGCATATTTGTCCACTCCCATGTTGATAAGAGTATTAAATACTTGACAGAGCTCCCTTTAAGGTACATTTAGAACAGATCAAAAAAATGTTTTTGTGTAATTATTAATTAATAATAATAATAATAATAATAATAATAATATGAATATGAATAATTGCGTAATGGTACATGTCAACAGACTCCGTCCTTTCCACGCTTCCAATTAATTGTCTATGTAAGCAGTCGTGCAATGCATTCTGATAGCGTCGCGGCGTGATTTGAGAGATGGGTTACATCGCCCGCTCCTTATTTGCATAAAGTTGAGGTCTAGGCTAATTTTTGCAAATCAGGGGCATCCGACGCGACTCGCCGCCTCTGGAAACTCAAACTAAGCTTCGTCGATATAAAATAAAGACAGATTCATCAACTGCATGACTTATTTCTCGCGTCAAATGTTTTCAGAAACACATCTTGGTGAACTATTTTCGTGAAATAAGACAAGAAAGTTTCCAAACGAGCCGCCATATTGTTTCCAGTTTGAAAGCTGGAGCAGTAGCCCACGGAGGGAAAGTGTTCGTCCAATCCGGTGCCGAGTGCCTAGTGTCTAGTGGCAGCCCACCAAGCGTCCAATGCTGGGAAGCGGCGCGTCCCCTCGGATAAAAAACGCCCATGTGG
Organism: Sebastes paucispinis; assembly: GCA_036937225.1. Classification (NCBI taxonomy): domain Eukaryota; kingdom Metazoa; phylum Chordata; class Actinopteri; order Perciformes; family Sebastidae; genus Sebastes; species Sebastes paucispinis. The sequence continues at coordinate 535,791 of JAUPFX010000013.1, read as the reverse complement.
ACACGTAGCATCAGGAGCAGATGTACTTGCTCCCATCTGTGCGCCCATGAGCGTGTTGGTCTTAAAATGAGGTGTGGTCTGGTGCTTTGTTGGCACATCGCTATCTTGAGGCAGCAGAGGGCGATTGTGTCATTGACCAACAGAAACCTGGTCTACAGTCTGGTCCAGTATTTAAAGGGCTCATTATTCAGATAGTAAGATGAGTCTACAGGCAGGTTCACAATACACTCTACTGGTTCCACACACAGGGACGCAGCAGCAGCTCCTCCTCCTCACTTAAACACAGTGTCGGCGCCAGAACAATGTTTTTATTCATGTTTCATGAAAACACTCAATTCAGAATATGATGAATAGAATGACGTATAATGAAGTAAGGCTCTCAGGCATTCTGTATGATCAACCTGCAGCACGCCGTGACCAGAGAGATCACGGTGGTCACACGCCTCTGTGGCGTCTCCTCTCATCATCCCTCGGTGTGTGTGAGTGTAGACGTAGGCTACTTCAAAGTTTACGGGCTCTCTCCTCCTAAACGGCGGCGTTTTGAGGCTGATGGATCCATGTTACACACAGCCTCTCCAGCAGCGCCCGGCTGCAAGCCTGTGCATAATGGATCTCCGGAGGATTCCACTCAACCCGTGGGTTGCATCAGACAGTAATAAACTTTTCAGTATTCATCAATACATGTTTAATATATTTAGCCGAGTGCTTATCATCATATGATGAACTGCCCCCCCCCCGATGGAGTTCCTGATGGGACAGAGGATTTGGAGATGGCTGAGGCAGAGGGTCCACCGGCCGAGCACCTCATACATCTGCTCGCTGACTTTCAGTTCACCCACGATCAGATCTGTTCCCTCAGCAGAAAACTGCCTTTAAAATAGCAATGCACCAATGTGCCGGCGCACCTGGCTTTTAAAGGGAATGGGAGATGACACTCTGGTTGGTTTAATTCCTGTTACACCCAAAACACAGCTAGGATTAATTAAGAGACTAAACACAACCTCTTGTGCCTTACTGTCCATCCAGATTATGTGCCGCTTAACTAGAAAAAGGGGAGTTGGACACGCCCTAAATGCACTTTAGACCATGCACTATAGATTGTTTAAATAGGGTCCAAAGTGATTACACACTTTAAACACTTTGACTTGAAACTAGCTAAGGTCATTAGATTACATGATTCACTGCCTGAAAATAAAAATATCCTTCTCTGCCACCTTTTCATGAAACATAAACACTACTCTGGATGGTTAGTTATCTTCCTGAGGAATCACCTCCAAAGTAGTAGGTTCCTCCGGTCTGGATGTGGATGGGGATGGCTGTTCTGACTGTGGATGCCTCGTCTCCATCGACTGTCAGCATTGCATAGTTCTCCAATGCATTCAGATGAACACTGTGCCACAGGCCATCATTCAGACCTGAGCCTGAAGGAAAAACACATTTCAGTCTATAAACGTAAAGATAAAATGAACTGAGGAAAACAGAAAAACAAAAACGGAGCTAACTAGTTGAAGTGACGGAGGGCTCCTGCTGAGCTCACCTGATGAGATGTCAATACGTGTGTTCTTCTTCTGTGTCACATTCATGTAGACGGTGACCTTGCCCTCCGTCAGTCCCACCTCCACCCAGCCGTCAGCCAGCGGCGTGAACATCAGCAACCCGTTGGGGTTCCATGTCCTGAAAGACAGACTGACTGAAAGAGTGTCGCTGTCACTCTGACCTGGCAGCCGCAGGAAGGACGTGGAGTTGAAGAAGACGGAGAAGGAGTTGGACTCAGCACATGAAAATGTCAGGTTACGCTACAGAGAGAGAGAGGAGAGAGAGAGAGAACAGAACAGACACGTCTTCAGAAGCACTACTTTACCAGAGCTTTAATTGTGAGCAGTAAGCTGTGTTGAGTACAATATAAAACTGTACAGTGTTGAACTCACCACACAGACATGAATTATGGAAACCTTTTCCAAAGCAGTACTAAGCATTTCTTTTTTTAAATTAACTATGTGTAAAGGTATAACTTGTACTGTAGTGATGAACTAACCATCGCCCCCTGTTCAGTTCTCATATAAGCGTATTCAATTATTTTTTAACCCAATTATTTCATACTTAAGGGTACTGTTTGTAACTTCTTACACGTATAAATCATTGCGGGTCGGAATCCCATTCGCGCTCGCGTGTGGCTACGCTGTTCAGTATGAGGGGCCGTACAAGACATAATTCATTCTGGCACTCACACACACATTAATTCTCCTTTCACATACACATATTCTCCTTTCACATACATAAATTCTCCTTTCACATACACATATTCTCCTTTCACATACATACATTCTCCTTTCACATACATACATTCTCCTTTCACATACACACATTCTCCTTTCACATACATATATTCTCCTTTCAAATACATATATTCTCCTTTCACACACATACATTCTCCTTTCACATACATACTGTATATTCTCCTTTCACATACATACATTCTCCTTTCACATCCATATATACTTTACTTTTCAACACATACATATATATTCACTCGCACACACATACATTCTCCTTTGTTGGAGCCTTAATGTAGTTTTTTGTTTGTTTTACTTTTATCTGTGGATGACACAATTAATGTATGCCTGCAGTTCTAGCACTGACCACAGGGTGTAACATGGACATGAAAGTCCATATAGGTAAGCTCTCCTGATTAGGATCGGGTGTGTGAGACGGAGAGCCAAACAGTTTTTGACCGTGCCGAGCCGTGCCAGGCCGAGCCGTGCCGAGCCAAGCCTTGCCATATGAACATTGTTGAATTAGATCCCACTGAATGGAAACAAGGGATGAACATGATGGTGAGATGTTAAAGTGTAAATAAATGTAACTGATATAACGTTACACGGTGCACTGGACATTAGATTTGTTTGTAGAGCACGCGTCCGAACAAAATCTCCCGTCCGCCCCTCAGTGGCTTATAGATTTACATATTTGTTTGTTAAAAGTCACTACATTTAAGTCAAAAACTGGCTTTATTTGAACTTGTGTGGATCGTCGTTCACGGAAACAGCTGATCGACTAGACATTGCTGAAATCAAACAGCTGATCGACATCACGGAAACAGCTGATCGATTGACGTCACGTAAACAGCTGATCGATTCCACGTCGTTGGATTTCTTTGTTTCGCTCAAGAATCAAAGTTGGACAAGGGACCACTGCCGGAACACAAACTACTTTTTGCGCACAAACGGACAGCGAATTGACGGAGGTATGTAGCGCTACCAACAACAATACATGGCCATTGATTAAAGTTGTGTGCACACTTTTTCATTTTTTTTTAGTGCAAATCCAATTCAATGGTTTCCAATTTATGCCTAAGGTAAATTATGTGGTGTGGTTTATATGTGAAGTGTATTTGATTGATGATGGATTCAGATGTAAGGGTTCAAAATCATGATTCTATTGTTAATGAGCCCGCCGCGGTTGAAACACAGCTCAATGTGGCACGATTTGCGTGGCAAATGGTGATATGGTAAAACAATCTCACTAAACGTCCTATTAAACTGACACAAAAGGCATTAATGGACAAACTGGACAAGCTACAAAAGGAGAGGAAGTTCAAACTAAAAGAATCTAACCTAAAAAGGACAATACAAGACTTAATGCATGACAGAGCATATGAAAGGGAGGTGCATTGTACTTTTGAAAAATACAAAGTGTTGTGCAACGACGCAAAAGAAACACATGAATCTCTGTCAAAATTTTTACCTCAAGAAGAAAAGAAGAAACATGAGATATGGTTCAAAGCAAAAATGTTGAGTGTCAATGACTTCACGGATGCTGTGAATAAATGGTTGTCAAGTGCAAACATTTCCAAACCTGCTGAAATGAAGATGAAATTGAGAGTGAAGTAAAACCCAGTGACAGCATTTCCAATGTTGAAAAAAATGTTTCCACTAAAAAATCAAGCCGGAAAAGTCACACCAGTTCAAGATCCAGCAAATCCTTTACTTCATCTGCACGCATTCAAGCAGAGGCAGAGAGAGCCGCACTTGTAGCTCGCGCTGCAGCTTTAAAGGAGAAACACGCACTCGAGGAGCAGAAGAGAAAGGAAGAGCTGGAGCCCAATACAGAAATGGCAGCTACCGCTACTAACTTAGCAGTGTTAGCAGCCTCCAGTCACCAAGCGTTCCCAAATACACCATCAAATGGAATGGAATCATATTTTCAAAAAGGATCAAGGTTAAAGGAAACCTCTACCACTCTCAGCCCACATGCCAAAGAATATCCACCAACATTTGTGGACTCACAACAACAACAAGATAGATAGATAATAACTTAATTGATCCCGAGGGAAATTCAAGTTTCCAGCATCACAGTTCCAGAGTGCAAACAACATGCATATAGGAATGCAACACAAGACAACAGTCAGGACAGTCAACTGAATAAAACATTAAAACAGGAAAAAACAAAAAGCAAACCTCTCTTGGACCACCCTCATGTGCAGCTAACAAATCCAAATGTCATTCAGTCTCAACTTTCTCAAGGAAATGATGAAACATCAGCTCTCTACAACTTACTGCAAAGACAAAATTAAATAACAACATTGCTAATACAACAACAAACCTCTCATTTACTACAACTGAGAGAAATTTCCACTTTTTGATGGAGATCCTTTGCAGTACAGAGCCTTTATCAGAGCCTTTGAACATTGTGTGGAGCGTAATGCAAGCAACAGAGGGGACTGTCTGTATTTCTTGGATAAGTACACAAGAGGTCAACCAAGAGAGCTGGTCCGTAGCTGTCAGCATATGGCCCCAGACAGAGGCTATGCTACAGCTAAGAATTTGCTACAGGAACACTTTGGTAATGAACACAAACGCACTGCAGCATATATGGAGAAAGCCCTCTGCTGGCCAGTAGTGAAACCTGAGGATGTAAAATCTCTTCAAGCATATTCCCTCTTTCTGCGTGAGTGTTGTAATGCAATGGAGGACATAGAGTACATGAAAGAACTGGATATGCCAGCGAATATGAGAACAGTGATTCTGAAGCTTCCATACAAGCTAAGAGAAAAATGGAGAACCTCTGCCTGTGAGCTGTTGGAATGACTCAATCGCAGGGCACAGTTCACTGATATTGTCACATGCGTCGAGGGTCAAGTCAAAATAGTGTCTGACCCAATCTTTGGAGACATTCAGAACACACAACAGGGTACAGTAAGCAAAAATGCAAACAGGATGAAATCACAACTCCAATCAAGATTTAAAGGAGACAGTTTTGCAACTACTGTTACCACCATTGAAACCCCCACATTTGAAAAATCCAGAAAGTCTAGCCAGGATATATGGCAAAGTGGTTCATCTGCAAATAACAGCAGCTTTTGTATGTGTTGCTCTCGAGGCTCTCACACTGGAGCAGTGTCCACGGTTGGAGGAAAAGACACACAGGGACGAGATTAACTTTTTAAAAGGAAAAAGGAATCTGTTTTGGCTGCCTTCATATCGGACATAGGAGCAAGGATTGTGATAAGCGCTTGACTTGCAAGGAATGTGGCCAAAACCATCCCAGTGTTCTTCATATCCACCAAAGAGTAAAAGCAGTCAACACAAACCCAAAACCGCCAAAAGAACCATCATTGAGCAGCGCACTTGTCTCTCTGCAAACAGGTGGTCATACAGGGGCCGGGAATAGTGATGGGATTCTATCCATCTTACCGGTACAGGTGAAGTCCAACAAGGGAGACAAAATAATACAGACGTATGCATTTCTAGATCCAGGCAGTACAGCCACATTTTATACAGAAAACCAGATGAGGAAGCTGAATCTGAATGGAACGAAAACCCAAATCAGCTCAAGAACCATGAGCTCTAAAGCATCAGTTTCCAGCTACATGTTGACAGGTTTGGAGATTTCAAGTCTCCCTGGAAAATTTTTTACGATCTTCCAGAGGTCTACACCCAGAAGAGGATGCCTCTGAGCTCTGATAATATTATCAAAGCAGAGGATTTGGCTAAATGGCCATATCTGGATGGTGTTCGTGTTCCTCACATTCAAGCTGACGTGGAGTTGTTGATAGGTACCAATGCCTCCAAAATGCTTGAGCCATGGGAAGTGGTCAATAGCCATGGAAACGGACCCTATGCCATTAGGACCCTATTAGGGTGGGTTATTAATGGTCCCCTTCAAGGATGCAATGACGAGCGGTGTAAGAGTGGCTGCCCCGCTGTTACTGTTAACAGGATCTCCATAGAAAACTTGGAGAATTTACTGCATAAGCAATACACCCATGATTTTAATGAAAAAACATCAGAAGACAAAAAGGAGATGTCAAGAGATGATGTGAAATTCACGGAAATCATGAGTGATTCTGTCAAGCTTCAAGATGGACACTATAGCTTGAACCTTCCCTTTAAAAAAAAGGTCTCTCTGCCAAACAATCAATGTGTTGCAAAGCAGCGCTTTCTTGGATTGAAGAGGAGATTTGAGAGAAATGAGAAGTTCCCCCAGGAGTACACCAACTTTCTCAGTGATGTCATCAGTAAGGGTTACGCTGAACGTGTGCCTGAACATCAGGTGGAACGATCTGATGGAAAAGTGTGGTACATTCCACATCATGGAGTGTACCATCCAAACAAAGGAATTCTTTGTGTTGTATTTGACTGTGGAGCTGAGTTCAGAGGTAAATCTCTCAACAGTCAACTTCTACAAGGCCCTTACCTCACTAGTTCTTTGTTAGGAGTCCTCACACGTTTTAGACAAGAGCCTGTGGCTTTGACGACTGATGTTCAAGCCATGTTCCATCAAGTCAAGGTGGCTGAGAAAGATATGGATTTTCTTCGATTCTTGTGGTGGCGTGAAGGAGATCTAAAGCAAGAACTTGTGGACTACAGGATGACTGCATCTGTTCGGGACAGTGTCTTCACCCAGTTGTGCTTGTTACACCCTGCGAAAGACTGCAGAAGATAACCATAACAGTTTCCCTGCCGAGTTAATTGACACAGTCAATAGAAACTTTTTCATGGATGACTGTCTTAAGAGCTTGCCGTCTGAGGAGGAGGCTGTCGAAATGGTCAAGAACTTGACAGCTGTTTGTCAGAAGGGAGGCTTCCATTCACAAAATGGATTAGAAACAATCGTGAAGTATTGCTATCCATTCCAGAAGAGCACAGATCTAAGAACCTGCAGGAGTTGGATCTGGACAGAGACCAACTGCCAGTTGAGAGAGCCCTTGGCCTGCATTGGCGTGTTGAGACAGACACTTTTAAGTTCAAGATGGCACTCAAGGAACAGCCCCTTACTAGATGTGGGATTCTATCTGTGGTCAGCTCAGTTTACGATCCTTTGGGATTTCTGACGCCACTCACACTCCCAGCTAAGCTCATACTACAGGATCTGTGTGTATGGATGGGACGACAAGATTCTCCCAACTCTCCAACAGCAGTGGATCAAGTGGCTGAGAGACCTGGAAAGAGTGACAGCATTCAAGATTGCTAGATGTCTCAAGCTGACAAATTTTGGACAAGCCACTCGTGTCCGGTTACATAATTTTTCAGATGCCAGTGAAAGTGGATATGGCACTGTGACATACCTTAGGATGCAGAACAACCACCACAGTACACATGTCTCTTTCCTGATGGGAAAACCCATAGTGGCACCTCTAAAGTAAGTGACGATTCCTCGTTTAGAACTCGATTAGTTCCTCGTTTAGTGGACACGATGCTTATAGCGGAATTGCAGCTTCAACTTGAGAAATCACATTTCTGGACTGATAGTACTTCAGTTTTGAAGTATATGAGAAACGAGGACAAGAGATTTCAAACCTTTGTGGCGAACAGGATATCTACCATCCGAGAAGCAACTGATGTCTCACAGTGGAGGTACATTCATACCACACAGAATCCTGCAGACGAAGCCTCAAGGGGATTTAAGATGGATAATTTGCTGACAAACAGAAGATGGATTGATGGCCCTGACTTTCTGTGGAAAGCAAAGGAGGAGTGGCCAGTTGTCAGCTTGGATTCTGACATTGCTGCTGATGACCTGGAGGTCAAAAAGGATCTCATAACCAATGCAGTGATTGTTGAGGATACACCAAGTGCCACCCATCAACTGCTAACATACTTTTCTGACTGGAAAAGGTTGAAGAGGTCCGTTGCATGGATCTTGAAAATAAGGAAGACTCCACTGGAGATGAGTCAAAAAAGAAAACAAATGAGTCAAGAGGATGCAAACACGAATGGCAAAGTGGAACAGGAAATGCAACGTATCAAAGCTGCATTAGGAGGTCAGAGTTTGACTCCAGACGATCTTTCGGGAGCAGAAACATCCATCATTCGCTTCACTCAGCAGGAAAAGTTCCACGATGAGTTGGCTGTAAAATGTGCAATGTGAAGTGAAAAAGGAAAGCACCATCTACAACTCTGGACCCTGTTCTGGAAGATGGATTGCTTAGAGTCAGAGGCAGATTGAGCAAGGCAGCCATGCCTGAGGAGACCAAACATCCAGTCATCCTATCTAAAGACCAGCACGTATCCACTCTAATATTAAAGCACATTCACAAACAGGTGGGCCATGGTGGAAGAAACGATGTTCTCTACAGATTGCAGAGAAAATACTGGATTACCAGTGCTAATGCAGCAACAAGAAAGATCCTGTCCAACTGTGGCTTCTGCAGGCGCCATAAAGGGAAGTTGGGTGAGCAAAAAATGGCAGACTTGCCTCTAGAGAGAATTGCGCCTGATCTTCCTCCATTTACAAACATTGGGGTTGATTATTTTGGACCGTTTGTGGTCAAGAGTGGACGTACCTTTGAAAAATGCTATGGAGTCATTTTTACATTTATGGCATGAAGAGCAGTCCACTACTTTGGATACTGACTCATGTAAAAACGCTCTACGCAGATTTGTTTGTAGAAGAGGACAAGTCTCTCATTTAAGGTCTGACAATAGAACCAATTTCATTGGTGCTGAAAGGGAGTTGAGGGAAGCTCTTGCTGCTTTAAATCACAGCAAAATACAGGCCGCTTTTCTACAGGAAGGAATAAAGTGGAGCTTCAACCCACCAACAGCTTCTCATCATGGAGGTGTATGGGGGCGCATCATAAGGCTAGTTAGACGGACACTAACATCAGTTTTACATCATCAAACCCTGAGTGACAAGGGATTCCATACAGTTCTATGTGAAGTCGAAGCCATTCTAAATGACTGCCCCATCACAAAGTTATCTGCAGATCCCAATGATCTGGAAGCTCTCACACCCAATCACCTGCTCACAAGGGAAAGAAAAGCAGTCTTACCACCTGGTCTGTTTGAGAAGACCGACCTCTACATCAAAAGGAGATGGAGACAAGTACAGTACATCTCCGACCTTTTTTGGAAGCGCTAACTAAGAGAATACTTGCCTTTGCTACAGGAGCGTCAAAGATGGAGTAAAAAGAGACGAAGTCTGGTTCCTGGAGACATTGTACTTGTTGCAGATGCTACAGATCCACGTAGTTCCTGGTTACTCGGAAGAGTTATAGAGACCTATCCAGACAGGTGCGTTCTGCAAGAGTGCAACCCAAAACCAGCACACTGGATAGGCCAGTGACCAAACTTTGTTTTCTTCAAGAAACTGCAACATAAATTGTGATTATACAGTCATTATTGGTGACCTCTTACCCATAGAGGATTTTTTGTTTGTTTGTTTTGTTGATTCAATTTTTCACATTTGGCTCCATACTATAAATATGTATTAAACTGTTGGATGAACATGATGGTGAGATGTTAAAGTGTAAATAAATGTAACTGATATAACGTTACACAGCGCACTGGACATTGGATTTGTTTGTAGAGCACGTATCCGAACAAGTTCTCCCGTCCGCCACTCAGTGGCTTATAGATTTAGATATTTGTTTGTTAAAAGTCACTACATCCTTTAACATACATATATTTTCACTCACACACAGATACATTCTCCTTTCACATACATATATACTTTGCTATCAACAAATACATATATTTTCACTCTCACATACACATATTTACACATACACACATGTATTCTTTACTCTCACCAGTGGTGGCTGGTGACTCCAAAAATTGGGACAGCCTGTCACTGAAAAAAAAAATGTAATAACGCACGGGGGGAAGCAGCGCCTTTTATAGTCCATCCTCAGAACATTGTAGTTTCACCATAGCAGACCCGCGTCCCTAACATTTGCCGCTGTCGTATCCTAATTACGGATTCTTTTAACACCACTGTTGTCTTTTCCTAAGTCCTTATGAATTCTCCTTCACATCTTTCCTTGACCTCATGGCGTTTTCCATCACGGTCAAGGAAAAATGGTTAGGAAAAGACGTTAAGACGTAATTTTTGGACTTTTCGACCGCAGCCTTAAAATTTTTCGGTTCCAGAACAGCTGATCAGGGTCAGTTCAATCAACTCTGAGTAGGTTCATCAATAGAGCTCTGATACTACGATTCACATGGCGACAGGTAAATGAGAGGCGGAGCCTCCATTTTAATCCAGTCGACGTAGAGATTGTAGTACATGTACGTACAGTATATGCTGACTGTGCACATTTATCTATAAAAAAAAGTCAGAGCGGGGAAAAGTGTAAAAAATATGATACAGTTTTATTCAGTGTTGTCCATTAATTCATCTTTTACCAGACTCACATTTCCTTAATGATAAAGTGGTGGAATCTGTGTGTTGCCTTTAAGGCAAAATGATGGGCGGACTTTTATTTTGAGAAGGCTTTTATTTTGATAAGTGTGAGTCATCACTTCCTGTCGGCCATTTGAGAAAGCTGGAGAAAATTTAGTTTTTAAAGTTGTAAAATGCACTAATAGCTGAATCCAGAGTTATTTCCCTTCCTCCGTTCATGTGAGTGAGACCCAGACCATGACGTTGGGACCCCGTGACCGAGTCATGTGACCAAGCGGACGCTACTGCGCATGTCCCAGTTGCCCATGGCCGCCAAGATACGTGTACTTTTCCAGATGGAAGTCGAGCCATTTAGACTTCATGCGCCAATGAGCAGCTCTCATAGCAATGACCGGGGCCCCGCCTCCAACGCTGTATCCAGTTCTCTTCATACATCCATGATCTGTCCACATGCCTTCCTGTATCCACTGTCATCCACACTGTAAACGCCACAGAGGCAATGTCGTAATTAAATAATTAGATTTTTGTACTTATAAGTTAATGTTAAAAATGTTATTTACATAAAAAAAAACATTTGATTGTTTATAATTAGGTTGTATTTAAATGTAGGCCTATGTACATTGGAAAAACTCATGCTGCCAACAAAATGGTGATTGTTTATTCTGTTTTCGTTACAGTTTTCACTCTGTCTCTGTAAGATGGTGTAAAGAGCCACAATAAAGAGCAAGTGAAGCTTACTACGATTCAAGTCATTGTCGTTTAGCTAGTTGGATAGCTGCAGCTGCTATGCTGTAGTGAGGACTGCATCATCTGCATCATCTGACTGTGTATTAGACTGTAGCCTACAGAGCCACAATAAAGAGCAAGTGAAGCTTACTACGATTCAAGTCATTGTCGTTTAGCTAGTAGGATAGCTGCAGCTTCTATGCTGTAGTGAGGACTGCATCATCTGACTGTGTATTAGACTGTAGCCTACATTACATCTACAGTATATTTGTTCAGCTCTGATGGGGAAAAAACACAGGAGCAGCAACTGAAGATGAAAAATATAGTTGAAGATTTAAAAATATATTTAAACATAGAGACACGACTCCCAGTCTGATCCAGTAATAATGTGTTTGGTGATTTAAAGGTTAAATAGAGTAGATGAAAATAGACACCTAGGCTATTTGGATCTTGGCTCAACAGCATTCAGTGACTTTATTTCAGCTACTTCAACAAATGGAGTCAATTTAAACCCAGTCAGTGAAATACTGTTAAAACACTTTAAAAAAAAACAAAAAAACAAATTTTCTAACTCCATTCACTCACAAATATTAACATATAATCTACAATATTTTTATGTTCCATCAGTGTGACCAATCATACCGTGAGTGACAGAGATCATTATTCATTGATCCTGTGGCTGAGATTCATACAGATTTTTACTAGCATATTTAAACTGAGATACACAATATGTGCAATGAACTTGTTAGTGGTGTAGTGATGGGTCCTAATACGTCACACAGGAACTGTCCTTGGGGTGTATTGTTTTGCACACCGGAACAAATAAAGGGTCGGAACCAGAGACATGAGGCTTGCAGTCGAGCTATTTAGATCAGATAAATGCTAGGTTTCGGTTGTACCTATAAACTACTGAACATGGTGTCAGAAGTTAAACGGATAATGAGCGTGTTTGCGTGTTGAGTAAAAAAAAAAAAAAGAAGTGTCAAATTACACGTATCGAAGAGTTGGCGATAGTTAGCTAGACACAGGTAGCTACTAGCGGCGTGACAACATGAACCAGTTCCAAGTCAGCCCAGCGGAGAAGTTTTCGTTCAGAGCAGAAGACTGGCCCAAGTGGATAAAGCGTTTTGAGAGATTCCGTATCGCTTCTGGATTAGAAACACACGCGGACGAGAACCAAGTCAACGCTTTGATCTACACTATGGGTGAGGAGGCGGAGGATATAATAGTTTCCTTACACCTAACTCCTGAAGAAGCGAGTGAGTATTCTACTGTCGAAGAAAAGTTAGATGCTCACTTCATAGCTCGCAGAAATGTCATATTCAAGAGGGCAAAGCTTAATCAGCGGAAGCAAGAGATGGGCGAGTCAGCTGACAGCTTCATTACTACGCTGCATTGCCTGGCGGAGCACTGTGGATATGGAGCTCTACATAATGAAATGGTGAGGGACAGACTTGTGGTGGGTCTGAGAGACAAACATTTATGTGAACAATTACAGATGGACCCAGATCTGACACTTGTGAAGGCTGTTACGCGAGCCAAACAAAACGAACTGGTGAAAAGGCAACAAGAAATGCTAAAGACTCATTTTAAGGGTGACATCTCAAACACGCAGCTCGACAGCGTGCACGCGCAGCGGCGCAGCAGCGCGAGATCAGTGCAAGCCAAAGCTCAGTCCAGACAGACGACTCAGAAAACCCCAGAAAGACAGGCAAGATGCAAAACAACAATGTCCAGCAAGAGAAGCAACGTGCAATAAATGCAGGAAAAGAGGATATTGTGCTAGAGTGTGTAGAACAACGAAAATGTGTGAAATGAATGTTGCTACAGTAACTGAGGATTCTGATGACTGTGAGGTCGCTTTCCTAGGCTCAATGACAACTGATGCAGAGAGCTGATGCATGGATGACAAAGATAAAAGTGGACAGCTACAGCACAGTATTTAAAATCGACACCGGCACAGATGTGACAGCAGTTCCAAAAACGGTGTACACCCGGTGTCACTTCGGCAGACCAGAGAGGTCAAGAAAAATTCAGCTGGGGCCAGGAAGAGCACCTCTGAAAGTAAAGGGCAAGTTCACTGCCACTCTCACCAAAAAAAAAACAAAAGCACTACGGAGGTCATATATGTCGTGGAGGGGCTGAGCACGCCACTGCTGAGCAGGCCGGCTGCCAACGCCCTGCAGTTGGTCGTCAGACTAGATGACATCAGCCTGGACTCCATAGAGACTGTAAAGCGGGAGTTCCTGAAGCTCTTATATGGACTTGGAAAAATGGAGGGTGAGTACAACATTGTTCTGAAGCTGGGGGCAAAGCCTTTCTCCATCTCAATGCCCAGGCGCATCGCCCTCCCTCTGTTACCGAAGAGGAACTGAATCGCATGGAGCAGCGGGGGGTGACCTCAAAAGTGGGGTAGCCCACAGAGTGGTGTGCGCCCATGGTGGTGGTGCCAAAGCACACAGGCAGAGTGAGGATATGCTCTGACCTCACCGAACTGAACAAATCAGAGAGGCATCCACTACCTTCAGTTGAACACACACAGCTTGCCGGAGCCAAAGTGTTCTCAAAGTTGGATACCAATGCTGGCTTTTGGCAGATTCCACTCTCAAAAGAATCTTCCCTGCTGAACACATTCCTCACACCTTTCGGGCGGTATCGCTACAACCGTCTCTGTTTTGGGATCTCATCAGCACCTGAACACCTGGAGGGACTGGAAGGCATTCTGTGTCAGATGGATGACGTGCTCATCTGGGGAGCCACACAGACGGAGCACGACGAGAGGCTGCGGAGAGCTCTGTCTCGACTGCAGGAGGCAGGAGTGACACTTAACGACAAGTGCGAGTTCTCCAAGAGCAGGATCAAGTTCCTGGGGCAGATCATCTAGGAGGCAGGGGTCAGCCCGGACGCTGACAAGGTGAGCGCTGTGAGAGCCATGAAGGCGCCCACCAACGTCAGTGAAGTGAGAGTTTTTCTGGGGATGACAAACCACCTTGGGAAATTCCTGCCTCACCTCGCTGAGAAAACACGCCCACTCAGAGATCTGCTAAAGAAGTCAAATGTGGGTGTGGGGGTCACAGCAGCAGCAGGTCTTCGACAGCATAAAAGAATAACTTACCACTCCCCCAGGGCTAGCGCTGTATGATCCTAATGCTGAAACGCTAGTCTCTGCCGATGCGTCATCGTACGGGATGGGAGCTGTTCTCGAGAGAGCGCAGACTGGAAACCGGTGGCAAATGCTTCGAGAAGTCTCAGCAGCACCGAACTGCAATATGCCCAAATCGAGAAGGAGGCGCTGGCCACCACGTGGGCCTGTGAGAGGTTTGCAGAGATTGTTATCGGGAAAAGCTTCCTTATCGAAACTGACAACAAACCTCTGGTTTCTCTGCTGGGCTCAAAAAGTCTGGATGAACTTCCACCACGCATACAACGTCTGCGTATGAGTCTAACGAGATTCTCCTACACCATATCTCATGTGGCCGGCAAGGACATTGCGACTGCAGATGTGTTGTCGAGAAGCCCTGTGAACAGCACAACAGAGGGGCTACAAGAGGAAGAAATCAACCTGTATGCCGATTCTGTCTTTGACGAAGGATGGCCTGTTCTCCATTGGAGCAGTATTCCAGCCATATATGCCTTTCTCAGGTGAGCTCACTGTTCAAAATGGCCTACTACTGTTTGGCAGCAGCATAGTAATCCCAGCATCACTCAGAGAAGACATGCTGACCAAGCTTCACGAGGGTCATCTTGGTATAGCCAAATACAGAGAGAGGGCTCAGTTTGGTGGCCAGGTCTCAACAGGGAGCTGAAAAAAATGATAGAGAGCTGTGACACGTGTCCACGTGAGAGAACTAACCTCAGAGAGACAATGATGCCTACTGAGTTCCCGTCAAGGCCATGGTCTACTGTGGGAGCAGACCTGTTTCAGACTGAAGACAAATATTTCTCAGTTATCGTGGATTATTTTTCACGATACTTTGAAGTGGCCAAACTCACATCCACAACATCAGAAGCTGTGATAGTGCACTTCAAGTCCATTTTTGCACATCACGGGATACCTGAAGTGGTACGGTCTGACAACGGACCACAATTTGCATTTGAATGCTTCAGACAGTTTGCACAGGAGTGGGGCTTCAGCCATGTGACATCTAGTCCACATTTCCCACAGAGCAACGGTGAGGCGGAGCAGGCTGTAAGGACGATCAAAAATCTCCTCAAGAAATCAAGTGATCCTTATCCTGCCCTCATGGCCTACTGTGCCGCTCCACTGGCAAATGGACACAGTCCCGCTGAGTTACTCATGTGGAGGAAGCTCAATCCAGCATGTGCAGACATGGAGAAACTGGAAAAGACAAAACAAAAGTACAGATTGAAACAGCAACAAAACTACAACCGACGACACAGAGCACGTGACATGCCACACCTGCAACCTGGCGATCATGTGTGGGTCAAGAACATGCTCGAAAGACCCACAGTGGTGTCTTCAGCAAACAATCCGAGATCCTACGTCATCGAGACGCCCAGGGGCATGCTGCGAAGATACAGATTCCACCTCTCGCCAACCTCTGTGGCGCCTGAAACACCTACCAACGCACCTGAAACATCGCAGGAAAACAACACTCCAGTTGCTGTCAGTGCACCTGCTCCACCAGTCACACCGGAAGTCCAGTCAACAGACTCCATTGTGTGAGAAACGTTATCCGGCTACAGTTAGAGTGACTCCAGCATTCTTGAAGGACTATGTGAGATGAACACTAACACTGAGTGAAAACTGGGGCAGAATAATCCCCACACTCAGATAAAGGGTTTGGGCAGTCTACCCCATCCCTTATATGCACACACAGACACAGAAAAAAAAGAAAAGAGAGAGAGAAGTTGATATTTGAAAAGATTGTGTTGATTATTGTGTTAATGTTTACAGAAACATATGTTGGAAAATGCTTCATACCCGTGGTATATGGTAATGGGTTCATATATAAGCTACTGAGTGAAAGTGAAAAGCCAAAAGGTGTTCTTATTGATAGAGATGTCATTGTTTAAATAATACTGTTAACATGTTACAATATGTTGAGGTATGGAGAAGAGTTTTTCATCACTGTGTTCAGTAAGGTTATTTCTGCATCTCCACAAGAAATGCCTCTTAATTAGAAGGGGGGGTGTAGTGATGGGTCCTAATACGTCACACAGGAACTCTCCTTGGGGTGTATTGTGTTGCACACCGGAACAAATAAAGGGTAGGAACCAGAGACATGAGGCTTGCAGTCGAGCTATTTATGTAGCAGATAAATGCTAGGTTTTGGTTGCACCTATAAAACAACTGAACAAGTGGAACTGCTCCAACAAACTGACCGCTGTTTCAGTCAGTGTGATAAAAATGAACTTCGCAAACAGAAGAACAAGCTGAGGTTTTATTCTGAGCTGAGGGTGACTTGATTCTGTGTGATATTTGAATGTGAGGGCAAAAACAGCTGTTCAGAAATGACTGATTGCACATAAAAGCTGTAACTTTAGATAGTCAGGCTGCTCCACCCGAAGTGTGTGAAGGAGCGCTATCGCAGGTCCTTCCTTCCTGCAGCTGTCAGACTCCACAACCAGCACTGCTCCCAGTAGACCACATACACACCAAAAACTGACAAGAATTGCACTATACTGTACACTGACTGTGCAATATCATTGCTACTCAGGTGTAATTCTTACTGTGCAATATTTTCAGGTGGAATTTCATTTCATTCTCACTGTGCAATATCATTTTTCCAGTTGTGTCATTTTTTATTGTCTGTTTATTGTCGATACTGTATATAATGCTCCTATTTTTATACATCTTTCTATTTAAATGGTTCAAATTTTGTTACACTTTGTTTAGCTCTTTTTTTGACTGTGTTAGCTGATGCTTCTTGTTTGTTTGCACTATCCCCGTTGCTGCTGTACACTGCACATTTCCCCACTGTGGGAATAATAAAGGAATATCTTATCTTATCTTAGTACTGAGTAACAAACTAATATCTTTAAATTCTGACGCAAATATGCTTCGATACAGACTGAATGAATGAGGAAATAAAGCAGCGTGTCTGAGCGCCGGTGAGCGACTGTTATCTGTGTGTGTGGTGGGGCGGGGGAGGGGGGGTTGAGATCGGGGTTGTGTACTGATCCTGCAACATAGGAGGCATCAGGAGAGAGTGTGAGTGAAAATATATGTATGTGAAAGGTATGTGTGTGTGAGTGCCAGAACGAATTATGTCTTGTCCGGCCCCCTCATAGTTCAGACTCAGACTCCAACACAAACTACAAGGAAGCACCAGAACCGCAAAGTTCTATCTAGTGAAGCCCGTCTGTTAAACAGTGTACACTCTTCCTGCTTCAGCCTCCCGACCGCGGTCAGAAGACACAGGGGAGACCGTAGCTTTGGTCTCCAGGACCGGAGTCTCTGCTGTACTCTGCTCCTCTGCCTGTCTTCACTCACACACCGCACTCGTTCTCACTTGTTCTCATTCGCTCCACTCTCACGTGCATGCGTGCACACTCCACACTGCAGAAGAGTTAGTTTAGCTCTGAGAATATATAGTAAATGTACAGTGGACGTTTGTGCAGAAATAACTGCTGCAGCTCCTCCAGACCAACAGAGGTTTCCCGTGTCTTGTGAAGTGACGGGGCTCCGCAGAGAGAAACGTTATCGTCTCCGACCAAAACTCCGGTGTCTCCCGTTCCCTCCGGCCGTGGTCGGGAGGCTGAGGCAGGAAAAGCCAACACTAGGATCAGCATTGATTCATGGAGAGACCTTGGTCTGGTCAGCTAACATTACTGCCAAGCAGCTGAAATATAGAATGATATTGTGCTTTTAGCTGACGTGTGTCGCCTCACTGTGTTGAGTGATGCTCCTTGCGAGCACAAGCGCCAGCAACAGGACGCTGACTTTCGTTGACTTAACGGCAACAGGTGTCGCTGTTAACAAGACATTTAGGATTCTTACAAACAGTCCCTTTAACTGATAACAACATATTCAAAGCCAACCGGCGGTACACCTGCACATGATTTCCAAAAATCAAACAAGCCATCAAAGCTGCAGTTATATTTCAAGCAAAATGATTAGGCTAGTTGTTAGACTAAACATATTGAAATATGCCAGTTCTGATATGTTCACAGTCAAAGCCTATCAAGCCTAAGACATGGAAATCTCACTTTCACAATAGGGGACCTTTAATGTAGTATTCTACTCTAAAGACGGATAAATAAAATACAATGTAAGCCATGTCTCTGTTACACACACACACACACACACACACACACACACACACTCAACAGCCAGAGAGAGTCTGACTTACGAAGCTGGAGGTGTCCACCTTCTTCCTGCGGACCAGGTTAGTGATGTTGTCTCCGTTGTAGGTCATTCCCTCCATGCAGCCCACAAAGTTCTCTCGGCCTCCTGAACTTGGCTTCGCTGATACAGGTAGCCCTCCGAAACTGATCTGAGGACACACAGCAGAGCAGAGCAACAGTGATCCTACTGTACTGGGACGTTTATAGTGCTACTGTGACCAACAAACACACCTGACTGTCAGCAACTCATATCAGAGCATTAGCTTTCAATTCAGAAAATGCAATATTACAATCAAATGAAACACTGATATTATATTGTATTGCCAGGTGGAGTAGAGGCTCAGCCAGACCCCAGACAGAATGTTGCATTAGTCAGACAGATGTTTTCACCTGTAAGCCTGCTTATCTTATATATCAGTCACAACAACTTCTTCAGACATGATTTAAGACTGATAAGACGACTTCCAAAGTAGAGACTGTCATAGGCGGCACCAGGGAGGGGCTTGGGGTGCTGTAGGATAGCCATAGCAGGCCCAAGGACATTTCTGTGGTGTATTTAGAATGTTTAATGCCTTACATTAGCATCTATTCTTAAGTATACTCGTGAGTCAAGGTGTGCGTGCACATGAGTTTCTGGCGGGTCAGTGCCTGGAGCACATTGGACAACGCCTAGGTGCTAGAAAAACTAAACTAAACGGTCATCACAGTCAAAGCATTATTTGTTTAGCCTACATTTATTAATCAGAGCATTGAATAATCACTCAAAATCAGCTGGCGTGTAGAAACAGCTGTTAACACCAGCCTCTCTCTCACTCTCTCTCTCTCTATCTATCTCTCTCTCTATCTCTCTCTCTATCTCTCTCTCTCGTTGAACATGGGACGCAATCACTATCCGATGCTCATTCATATAACATTAGGTCTATGAAGCGAAAAAATGTTGATTCATTGGTGGAGGTGTTGGTAATTGGCAGCATTAGTTTGTGATCTCAGAACCTGAGGCTGAAATGTGCACAAACCCGTCTGTTGCTCGCTGCTTGTGTGCCTGTCCGTGGCAGAACTGAATCAAAGGTTATATTGAGTTGTGTTTACGTAGACTGGCAGGCCTAATCTGTATCCCTTGGGCTGAATATCTCGCCTTGTGCTTAACACAGAATGACATTGTAACCGTTGCGGAGTGGGCAGCCTACTGCGTATATGTGCGTGTGTGCACACGTGTACAGACGTAGGCACAATTGTTGGTACCCTTCCGTTAAAGAAAGAAAAACCCACAATAGTGACTGAAATAACTTGAAACTGACAAAAGTAATAATAAATAAAAATTTACTGAAAATTAACTAATGAAAATCAGACATTGTTTTTGAATTGTGGTTCAGCAGAATCATTTAAAAAAACAAACTAATGAAACTGGCCTGGACAAAAATGATGGTACCCCTAGAAAAGATGTAAAATAGTTTGACCATAGGGACATATTAAACTAAGGTGTGTCCTGTAAATAGCATCACAGGTATCTTCAAACTTGTAATCAGTCAGTCTGCCTATTTAAAGGGTGAAAAGTAGTCACTGTGCTGTTTGGCATCATGGTGTGTACCACACTGAACATTGACCACAGAAAGCTAAGGAGAGAGTTGTCTCAGGAGATAAGAAAGAACATTATAGACCTTCATGTTAAAGGTAAAGGCTATAAGACCATCTCCAAGCAGCTTGACGTTCTGTGACTACAGCTGCACATATTATTCAGAAGTTTAAGGTCCATGGGACTGTAGCCAACCTCCCTGGACGTGGCCGCAAGAGGAAAATTGATGACATATTGAAGAGACGGATAATACGAATGGTAACCAAAGAGCCCAGAACAACTTCCAAAGAGATTAGAGGTGAACTCCAAGGTCAAGGTACATCAGTGTCAGATTGCACCATCCGTCACTGTTTGAGCCAAAGTGGACTTAATGGAAGACAACCGAGGATGACACCAAATCATAAAAAAGCGAGACTGGAATTTTCCAAAATGCATATTGACAAGCCACAAAGCTTCTGGGAGAATGTCCTTTGGACAGATGAGACAAAACTGGAGCTTTTTGGCAAGTCACATCAGCTCTATGTTCACAGACGCAAAAATGAAGCATCCAAAGAAAAGAACACTGTACCTAATGTAAAACATGGAGGAGGCTCGGTTATGTTCTGGGGCTGCTTTGTTGCATCTGGCACAGGGTGTCTTGAATCTGTGCAGGGTGCAATGAAATCTCAAGACTATCAAGGCATTCTGGAGCGAAATGTGCTGCCCAGTGTCAGAAAGCTTGGTCTCAGTCGCAGGTCATGGGTCCTCAAACAGGATAATGACCCAAAACACAGCTAAAAACACCCAAGAATGGCTAAAAACAAAACATTGGACTATTCTGAAGTGGCCTTCTATGAGCCCTGATCTAAATCCTATTGAACATCTGTGGAAGGAGCTGAAACATGCAGTCTGGAGAAGGCACCCTTCAAACCTGAGACAGCTGGAGCAGTTTGCTCACGAGGAGTGGACCAAAATACCTGTCGACAGGTGCAGAAGTCTCATTGAGAGTTACAGAAATCACTTGATTGCAGTGATTGCCTCAAAAGGTTGTGCAACAAAATATTAAGTTAAGGGTACCATCATTTTTGTCTAGGCCAGTTTCATTAGTTTGTTTTTTTAAATGATTCTGCTGAACCATAATTCAAAAACAATATGATTTTCATTAATTAATTTTCAGTGAATTTTTATTTATTATTACTTTTGTCAGTTTCAAGTTATTTCAGTGACCATTGTTGGTTTTTCTTTCTTTAACGGAAGGGTACCAACAATTTTGCCTACGTCTGTATATGTGTCAGGGGTGTGGAAGTAGAAATTAATCTGTGGTGACTGGCACATTAATGGGAAACCCCAAATTTCAGCGCACCCTCACTGAAAGGTGGAGCAACCACGTCGACCCTCTTACTGATGACGTAGATACAGTAGGTGTGTGCACGCATTGTGGCAACGAAAGAACAGCGGACTGCAATAGCTTGTCAAGCTATGAAGGGCGTTAATCCCCAGAGATCACAAATATAACCTAAACAAATAGACTTTCCCAATCAGTGTGCTCAGAGTGTGTAGAAGACATTAGCAAGTGGCCAGAGGCCTGTACTATGAAGCCAGTTCAACATATCCAGGCTACCTTCTCCTTATCTGGCGTCACTAACCCTAAGAAACACGGCCCGCCAAGCGGTCCTACGGCGCTGGTTATCATCTCGGTAAATCAACCCAAAGTTTATCAATCTGGTTATGAGCGTGTTCACAAAAAAGGGGCGGGGTTTGCAGCATGTGACCAATCACAAACATGGACAAGTCTACTGTCAGCATTTTACAAAGGAAGAGATATTAAACAATTACAAAGAAGTTACACACAAAATCCATACTAAAAGTAACACAGCTGAAGCTGTCAGATGCAGGAAGGACAGCTGGCTAAAGAAAAACTCTCGATTTGTGAATGTGTAAATTAACAGACTTACTAATTTAATTTAACGGAACACTCAAAAGTCAGATATAGTGGTCTAGATGGGGCAGTGATATATAAATAGCTTTTAGAATATAATGGATGAATAGTTATACTTCATTTTGGCCTTTGACAAAGTTGTGGTGTGTGTGACTACTTCAGCCTTCTTTCAGCTGCGTCCTGTCTCCGGCGATGTGAAACGGACTTGAGAGCAAATAAATTAAACATAAAAAAATATAATTCAAAACGGTAAACGCACAGCATAAATCCAGCTGTCCTTCCGGCATTTGTCAGTTTAAACTGCGTTGTTTTTAGTCTGATTATGACTGTAACCTCTTCATCTTTATGTAATATTATCATACACCGAGCTCTGATTGGTCAGTAGGAGGTGCTTTCATATGAGTTGATCTCTTATCTGGAACATAACCTGCTGCGGAGCAGGTTAGCTGTTCAGCATCAGTTACCATGGCGATCTACCCCAGTAAGAAGTGATCCACCTTCGTAGGACTGAAAACCCCGAAGGGTTAACTCAGAAGTTACCTCACTGACCCTAAATCCTGCTTCCTAGTACAGACCTCAGATATATACACATATTTGGTAGAGAAATCTAGTGTGTAACCTTACACTAAATGCTTCCAACTACGTTATCTGTGGTCATGTACAGAATGTCAAATACCATGACAGACTCAGGGTTTTGAGTTTATTACAACACAAACACAAGCATTTTTGATGGTATCTTCAGTCCAGACGCCGCCGGTGTTTAGGTTTAACGAGTGACCGTGTTAACAGCCAAATGGGTGGTTGCTCGTAGTGACGGCAGCTATTGAAAACACAAACAGAACATGTAGGTGTCCTCGTAAAAGCCTTTAATCACTTTGAAGTACATACTCATCTGTGTCTATTATCTACACCAAGCATTTACGTAAGTCACTACGAGTGACCACGCAAGCATTTGGCTGAAATTCACCTGTTCACACGGCCACTCGTCAAACGGAAACACCCTGTTGCTCTGAAACGTCGTAATCCTGTCGGAATTCTGTAGAACTTGAGCCCTCTGTTTGAATATTGATAATGACAGGCGAACACATAACAACCAGACTTGTTGATGCTGGTTACAGTTTTAATTCCATGTTTGAAGCTCGCTAACTCCAACCACTTCTGTTGCCAACATGTGTGTTGCTGATGTTGGCTGTAAAAGGGTCTATAGCACCAGCAAAAGAAAGTCTCTGGCTCTGCCCCTGGATACTGAACACTGCCCTTAATATATATAATAATAATAATAATAATATAAGGCAGGCTTTTCTCTGAAATAAGATTTAAAAGGTGCAGTCAGCGATTCTAATCCAGTACACTCTTTGTCACTCTTCGGTGTTCATACACAGCCCTGGCTCTGTAAATGGGAAACAAACAGAACCACACAACACTATTCCAGCCAATCAGCAACAGGGTCGTTCATGCTCGTGCACAGGACAGGGGAAAGGCCATGGACGTACAATATAAAAAAAGAGAAGAAGTGGGAGTTCTCCAGAATCGCTGACTCCCCCGTTCATAATGTCCAGACACGTTTCCTGTTCTAAAAGATTAAATGGTTTCTGTTAAAATAGTTCAGTCAGGACCACTTTAGTCAAAGACACTTATCCCATTTGCAGTAATATATACATTATATTTGGCGGTATGGCTCTGTTCTGGGACCTCCCTGCCCATCCACGCGCATGCGTGGATCCACGAGCCTATGTGGTAGAATGAGGCAAGGAGAGCACTCCTCCTTGCCCTTCCATGTGCAGACATGGAAAGCCAAAGGCAGGGAGAGCAGCAGCAAAGACCCCCCTGGGTGCAGAACAGAGCCGGCATCAATGACAACAGAATTGACATTGATTAAGTCATAAACAGTAGGGGTGGGCGACACATCGAATATAGTCGATGTATCGCGGCTTGTCCCCCGCGCGGTACAGAAAACGACTACATCGCGAACATCGAACACAAATTGTCATGTAATGTTTCCAAGCCAACCCTTTTTGTATGAAAGATTAAAATTGTTCCAAAGAACCCCTAATGAATATCAACAGAAGGTTTTAATGCAGACATATGCTTCAGGGACTACAAGAATCATAATATTAGTGTGATTGTATGCATCAAAGGGTTAAATTGAGCATTTATGAAGTGCTTAGAGGATATTTGAAAATATTGCGATATATATCGCGTATTGCGATATAGCCTAAAATATCGCAATATTATCCTAGGCCATACCGCCCAGCCCTAGAAACAGTTTTAAAAGGAGGTGGTGGGGTGGAGGTGGGTTGCGAGCAGCTTGTAGAGGAAGCAGCAACGGTAGGCCGGCTGAAGCAGCTTAAATAAGGCGCCCTGTATGAAATTGACCAATGAATGCATAGAGAGGAATCAGCTGATCCGTCAGCTGATGCATCAGCTGATTGGGCTGGCTTAAGATCAGCTGTTATCAGCTGATAGCCATAGTATGAGCAGAGCTTGACATCATGGCCTGCCTGAACTAACGCTACGCTCGATTTCAGTCAGGACCACTTTAGTCAAAGACACTTATCCCATTTGCAGTAATATATACATTATATTTGGCGGTATGGCTCTGCTCTGGGACCTCCCTGCCCATCCACGCGCATGGATCCACGAGCCTACGTGGTAGCATGAGGCAAGGAGAGCACTCCTCCTTGCCCTTCCATGTGCAGACATGGAAAGCTAAAGGCAGGGAGAGCAGCAGCAAAGACCCCCAAAACAACCATACCAGGTAATCCTCCCTGGCCTTCCATGCGCTTACATGGAAGAGCCACAGGAGGAGCTAACTGAGCACCCTGTGAAACCCGTGCAGATTCAAACGACATACAGTGATGCCATCTGCATCTACACAGGTTGCGCCCCTCCACGCGCATACGTGGAAAGCATAAGGCAGGGAGAGCAGCAGCAAAGACCCCCAAAACAACCACACCAGGAAAACCTCCCTGGCTTTCCATGCGCTTCCATGGAAGAGCCACAGGAGGAGCTAGCTGAGCACCCAGTGAAAACCCGTACACTGGTTAAACCAATGCCACTTTCCAGAAGTGACACAGAACACTAATATTACCCCTCCTGCCATTATTATATTATATTATATTACACTACACTACAATACAATTATTGACCAAGAATTGGTTTACACACATAAGATGCATAAAACAATTACAGTTTAATATACATGTATGTTATAAACTCAAAATATACTTACTAGAAAATGGACATTATATTATATGGATATAAATGGATTACCTTGTAATATATAGTCATTCTGAACAGCCTTTACTGGCGCAAAATACAGTATATCACAGATCACATGGTTAAGATCATATTTGCCTGTTTTACAATCTTTGACCACCAGGTGGTTTCGTGCACATGATGCATCCAGATATTAACCCTTTTCCGAACCAATATGCTGGAAAGCTTTGATGCTTCATGAAGCTTCAGCTCGCCTGCATCTACACAGGTTGCACCCTTCCACGTGCATACGTGGTTCCACATGCATACGTGGAAAGCATAAGGCAGGGAGAGCGCACCTCCTTGCCCTTCCATGTGCATACATGGAAAGCTAAAAGCAGGGAGCGCACGGAGCCCCAAAAATGACCACTGCAAGAAAACCTCCCTGGCCTTCCATGCGCCTACATGGAAGAGCCAGCAGGAGGGGCCAGCAGTACGACTTAATGGAAAGCTAATTAGACTAAAACATATACAGTGAAGCCTTTTGATTCTTCACAGGTTACAGGCTGAGGCATATGGCTAGAAAGTTAAATGAGAGAGTCAAGCAGATATGCCATAACATTTACTATATATAGCCAGCAAGTTACTGAGCACTCATAGCTTTTGAGCTTCGAGGATGTCTTGAGCCTCCGGCCGGAGATAACGCTCATAAGCGGTTGATGACCATCGGCCCCAAGCCTCGAGTGTGGAGACAAGAGCTGTTAATGCTGCTGTTGTTTCTGCTCCTATGCGGAGAGAATGCGCAGTGCAGCGTTCTGGTGGCAGTGCGCATGATTGGCAGAGGAGGCGAAGGTGTGAGGCAAACCAAGCTTGGGACATGGGCTTCCCCTCCTCTGTGACAAAGAATGACTCTCATTAGATGGCTTGAGGTCGGCATCTCAGATAGTGGATCATTGAAGACGGGATTAGACTCAGAGATCATTGAAGACGGGATTAGACTCAGAGATTAAAACAGATGTTCCTTCCTATCTCCATCAGTCTTGAGATTTTTTATTTATTTATTTATTTTTTTTAAAATATGGTGAAATACTGAGTGTTAATGGTTACGTCAGCTATAGTGAGATCATGCGAAGGATCGAAAATTTGGTGCGTGTAGTGAACTCGCCACCTTTAAGAAACCTGAAAATGCTGTGAGGAAAACAGTTTCTAATAACAGGTCTGTGTAAGCACCAAAGCACCCTTTATGAAGGATGGCTGCAAGGATTTGGCTTCTCAGATTGTGCGAAATTGCAGCAGCAGGTGGAAATAATGGACCCTGGTGGAGATTTGGACTGCAATTCCCAGAAATCTCCGCGGGACTGTGACGTCATCAAAGCTCGATGGAATGACGTCATCGATCTGCGATGCACGTAGAGGTGACGGCCCTTCCGTGTTTTGAAAGAAGCCGGCTTGCTGGAGATGCCGACACGGAGTCAAAGCTTGGATCTGGAGTCATATTGGCGAGTGACGACTGGATGCTGGATAGAGCTGTCATGACAGGGTTGTCCTCCTGCTCCAGGGAGCCGGCTGCCGGGGCTGTAGCTCGGGCCGCTGGAGCTCGGACTGCTGGGCTTGGACCGGGGCTCGGACCGCTGGATCTCATGCTCTTTTGGAAGGCGGCTCAGCGGCCGTAGCTGGGACTGCAGCGGAGTTTCGGGCACTTTCTTTCCTTTTCTCAGCGGCTTTCCTGGGAGCGCAGGATTTGAGAAGATCTGCTGGTGGAGTTTTGCCATGGACGCTTTCCAAAAACATTTCAAAAAGCTCTTCATGAGAAGACCCAACTGGAGCCGTGATGTGGTTTTCAACCACAACTTGTAGGAGCCTGGACACTGGCCATTAGGAAATGCTGGGAGCAGAACTTGAATGTCTACTTATCAGATGCGAGCTCAGGCGGATAGGGAACGGGCTCTCTTTGCCGATGGCTTCCTCTGCCTCGGATGCTGTTGTTGTGACTCCATAGCCCAGTCATCATGGACAGAAATCGACATGACGAGCAGCAGGGTAAGTTGAAGCTTGTACGTGGAAAATCTGGTTGTTCTCATGTTGCGAGCAGCTTGTAGAGGAAGCAGCAACAGTAGGCCGGCTGAAGCAGCTTAAATAAGGCGCCCTGTATGAAATTGACCAATGAATGCATAGAGAGGAATCAACTGATCCGTCAGCTGATGCATCAGCTGATTGGGCTGGCTTAAGATCAGCTGTTATCAGCTGCTAGCCATAGTATGAGCAGAACTTGACATCATGGCCTGCCTGAACTAACGCTACGCTCGATATTTTGGACTGATGGGGGGGTGGGGGTAATGGACATCGAGGACATACAGTAGTCCTAGCTAGCAAGGTACCCATGAACACAGGCAGACTGTCTCCATCATCTTCCTCTCACACACATACACATGCACACGCACACGCACGCACGCACGCACACACACACACACACACACACACACACACACACACACACACACACACACACACACACACACACACACACACACACACACACACACACACACACACACACACACACACACACACACACACACACACACACACACACACACACACACACACACACACACACACACACACACACACACACACACACACACACACACTGTGGCAGCAGTAGCAGTAGATGACGCAGCTTTCACGTCTAAAATGACCCCATATATCAACTCAACCAAACTGTTACATTGCAGATCAGGTCCTGTATAAGAGTACATCCACACAAAGATGGAAACATTTGAAATTACATTGTTGTCTCTCCATTTTGGAACCCCATCCACACTAAGAAGATGTTTTTCTCACCTAAAGACTGAGCTTTTGGAGAAGAGTCTCAAGATGTTCCAATGTGGATGCAGATCTTCAAGAAGAATAGACACACTAGAGTGCACGTATATCGTTTCCACGTGCTAATTTTCATCTTAAAGGACTTCTATAACTCACAGACCTCTGAGCAGAGAGCAAAGTCCCAGGATTGTGACGAGGCTTAGATAATAATAATAATAATAATAATAATAATAATAATAATAATAATAATAATAATTATACCTTTATTTATATAGCACTTTTCAAAAACATGTCACAAAGTGCTTTACAAATACATAAAAAGCAGCATAAATTAACAGGTAGTAATAAATAAAAATACAGTTGATACAGTAAAAATGACAAGCAAGGTATGAAGTACTGAAACACAGTAAAAACAAGTAGAATAATAGCAAGAATAACCAATTAAGAGAAAGCAATTCTGAAAAAGTGTGTTTTTAAAAGAGATTTAAAAGACTAAACAGCGCTAGCCGGCCTGATCTCCTCCGGCAGGATGGTCCAGAGTCGGGGGGGGCGTTATAGCTTTGACCTGGAATAACTAAGTTCTCTCAGGCTGCATTCAGGCTCCTAAGGGGTTAGTAGGTCAGTGATATAATCAGGGGCTAACCCCAATTGTGCTTTAAAAGTAACCATTACAATTTTAAATCAATTCTAAAATGTACAGGTAACCAACGGAGAGATGCTAAAACAGGTGTTATGTGTGATTGTGTGAGTCGTCTTGCTGCAGCATTTTGAACTAGTTGAAGTGTGGAGAGGTTGTGTAGGGTGAGACAGGAACACAGTGAGTTACAGCAGTCTAAACGGAATGTAATGAAAGCGTTGATGACTGTTTCTAAATTCTTAGGAAATAAAAAAGATCTAATTTTTGAGATATTGCAAAGTTGTAAAAAGCATGATTGAATAACGGACTTCACCTGTTAGTCAAAGTTAAGTTTGTTGTTGAAGATCAAACCAAGATTGCTACACTGGGTTCTGACAGAGAACCTAAGTGACGGAAGAAGTGCTCGCCAGAGGAGTCTGGACCTCTGATGATGGCTTCAGATTTATTGGAGTTTAGCTGGAGAAAACTTTGTGAAAGCCAGTTTTTAACATCTGTGAGACAGGATCGTATATTGACCAGTTGTGTCAGATGATGAAAAAGGCCTGAGTCTTTACCTCATAGTCCAGGTCCAGGTGGTCAAACTCTCCATTGGTCCTGAACTGCTGAGTGTGATGGTCCAAAGTGAAGTTGACATTCCTTCGGTACCGCTGTATGACAACTGAGTGCCAGTGGTCATCATCCAGTAAGCTCCCACTGGTTACAGACGTGTGACCCTGAATGGAACCGTACTGGTTACTGCCTGGAGAGAGGTGAGGAAATCACACAGGAACAGGTTGTAGATAATACACTCCTTACAACTTCAATAGAACAGAATAGGCTTTTGCTACAGAAGCACACAGAATTGATAGAAGGCTACCTAAGTTGATGCTGAGCTGCAGTCTTGCCCTGCGGAGCTCCAGGGAGATGTAGTCTCCCTGCTGTCCCTCTCCATGGAGCAGGACCCCGTCTCCAGCCGTGGTTCTAAACTTCAGAGAGATGACATCCTTCACAATCTTTATCTTCTTACTCCTGAAGCGGTGGGAGATGACACCATGGCCGTCAAAACTGATCACATCTGCCCCTGGAAGACAAAAAAAGGTCTTGTAGTGTACTGTTTAACTGTAAAATGAGAAAGTTTGTGACCAGCCATGTTGAGATCTGTTGAGGAAACACCAAGCACCGCTCATCAGCCGACAACATATTTGTCACCGTTTAAACGTTACCTATTATGCAAAATGCACTTTTCCATGTCTTTTAAACATCAATATCTGTCCCCAGTGTGTCTACAGGCCCCCCTAGTATCATAAAAGACCATCCTCTCTCTTTTTCTCCTGCTCCATCTCCAAGTAAATGGGTCTGAAAAGACGCTGAGCAGCACTTCCTTAAGCTGGTGACGTTGGTAACATTTTTCAGGCCATATAAGGGTTTCCTGGTGGAACGGTAGAACCACGAGAACAACCTCCAGCTACGTGACCACGCCCACAGAGTGGCTGTTGAAATTGTCCTGTCCGCCATTGTTTTCCTAACTATAATCACATACCACCTTTAACCTCTGTCTTTTTATTGGGGGGGGGTGAATCTCTCTTATCTATACCAGCTTAACCCTCTGTCTTTTTATTGGGGGGGTAGGGGATCTCTCTTATCTATACCAGCTTTACCCTCTGTCTTTTTATTGGGGGGGTAGGGGATCTCTCTTATCTATACCAGCTTAACTGCCTGTCTTTTTATTGGGGGGGTAGGGGATCTCTCTTATCTATACCAGCTTTACCCTCTGTCTTTTTATTGGGGGGGTAGGAGATCTCTCTTATCTATACCAGCTTAACTGCCTGTCTTTTTATTGGGGGGGTAGGGGATCTCTCTTATCTATACCAGCTTAACTGCCTGTCTTTTTATTGGGGGGGTAGGGGATCTCTCTTATCTATACCAGCTTTACCCTCTGTCTTTTTATTGGGGGGGTAGGGGATCTCTCTTATCTATACCAGCTTAACTGCCTGTCTTTTTATTGGGGGGGTAGGGGATCTCTCTTATCTATACCAGCTTAACCCTCTGTCTTTTTATTGGGGGGGTAGGGGATCTCTCTTATCTATACCAGCTTAACCCTCTGTCTTTTTATTGGAGGGGTAGGGGATCTCTCTTATCTATACCAGCTTAACCCTCTGTCTTTTTATTGGGGGGGTAGGGGGATCTCTCTTATCTTAGGGGGAGATAGCACGTCAACAGTAGATGTCACATAGAAGTGGTGTACATCATCTGAAAGCTGGAAACTGAAGATTAATCTGAGATGCTGCTCAGCACTGAGGGTCAAGAAATAAACATGAATTAATTGATTAATTAAAATAAATTGTGACAGTGTTTAAGGGTTTAGAACATTATGATAGAAGGATATGATGGCAATCTCCACGCCCTATTATGTCTCATGAGTTGTTGCAGCAATTTCGGGGTTGATACCATTTCTCACACAGATGACGGTATTTGTCTGAAACCCCCAAATCACTAAATCCACCCCTGTAAAACATACCCAGATCTCGACTATTCACAGTCAGAAACATTGGTGAAAACACTTAGTTTGGGTAATTAGTAGTGCTTTGACATAATCACCATGGTGATAAAGTAGAGCATGGATTTAGTTAGTGGAGGTATCTTGCTGGCGGTATTGGTATTAGTGTTTATTAGTTAGTATTAAGTCTGACACCAGGGACATACAGTCTTACTCAATGGGGAAAAACACAAGGAGATATTTGCACCAAATTCGAAAAAAAAAAAACACTCCCATGGGTCCACAGCAATACACCTGCCAAGTGTGAAGTAGATCGGATGAGCAGTGAAAATAACACATTCATACTGGATGCAAAAAACTGCATGGTTTTTGCCCAAAACTGCATGGGATTGCATAAAGGGGAGACTCGTGGGTACCCATAGAACCCATTTTCATTCACATATCTGGAGGTCAGAGGTCAAGGGACCCCTGTGAATATGGCCATACCAGTTTTTCTCCACTAAAATGTAGTCTTTGGAGCGTTATCAAGCCTCCTTTCCCTTCCTTAGATTTTCTAGTTTCATATGATACCAGTATATTCCTAGCTTTGAGGCTGAGCCCGCTACAGCCTCTTAAAGACAGTAATGTCAGTCGGGAATGCTGGCGATCCCATGGGTCTCAGAGGGTTAACTTTCTCTGGGTCACAGGGGCTGGAGCCTATCCCAGCTCACAGTGGGCAGGAAGCATAGACAGAGACAGACAACCATTCATATCCACACCGACAGGTAACTTTTATAGACACGTTGGGCTTTTTAGTATGAGGTGGCGGTATTAACCTGCTTCCCCTCCTCAAAAAAAACCCTTTACTGATGCAACAGACTGTGTAGAACAGAATAGCTGGCTGGT
The DNA here is from genome assembly GCA_036937225.1 of Sebastes paucispinis. Lineage (NCBI taxonomy): Eukaryota > Metazoa > Chordata > Actinopteri > Perciformes > Sebastidae > Sebastes > Sebastes paucispinis. Next base: position 503,615 of record JAUPFX010000013.1, on the reverse strand, counting down.
GGAATCAGGTTTCCCTCACTTGTACTCACAATATGAGCAGCCGTAGAGCTCCAGCCGCACTCCGATGCGTCCCTCCTTGCTCCAGTCCACTGGGATAAAGCGGATGTAGCGGGCCAGGATAGCGTGCTGCAGCTCATAGCGAACGACACCCTCACTGTTCACATTCCCCTCAAATGTCTGAAACACACAGAAACAAACATGCTGCAGAATTGTGGCAGGAAGGTCTCCACGGTCCTATAACTGCAGGCAGTTACATTTTCCACATGAGAAGTCAAAAAGAAGTTGGAAAAATATTTTTTATTCATCAGATCAAATGTAATGGGGTTTTGGAATTGTTTTTTTATTTTATATCTATGGACTGTTGGGCAGAAAAGTGGGGAAATTAAATTGGAAAGTTGTAAAAGGTGTATATTTTATTCATCAGATCAATGTATTATTATGATTTTGGAATAGCTTTTAAAAATGTCTAGCTCAGCAACTTTTGGCTGGACAAATGAAAATAGGAATACTTTTATTTCTATTCATTACTTGGGTTGGCTGGTCCGGTCACATGTCAATGTGTCCTTGAGCAAGACACTGAACCCCAAACTGCTCCTGAAGGCTGAGCCATCGATGTGTGAATGAGTATTTAGATCCTTATGGGCAGGTTGGCTCCTTGTATGACAGCCTCTGATATCAGTGTATGAATGTGTGTATGAATGCTGACATGTCGTGTAAAGAGCTCTGAGTGGTCGGAACACTAGAAAGGAGATATAAACTCGGAAAAAAAGTTTGGAAATTTGTGTTTGGCTGATTATTTCTCTGTTTTTACAATGCTGATTGGCATTGTATTTTACATGGTTGGAAAGCCTGTTTATTTACCTTCACAATGTTGTCCAACTTGTAAGGATCATGCATTTGTAAGATGAGCAGCACAGCTGATTATGTGGGTAGCGCCCAAGAAGAATTTGCCAAAATGCTCTGCCAATGGCAAACAGTGTATTCTCCTGTTGGTGTTGACTCTTGTTTTGAGTTGTTTGGTGGATTGGATGATTGAACTCTCTATCAGTAACAAGGAACAAACAAGACATATTGTCTATTTTACACTTTATTCATTTAATCCACCGTCAGGAGCCTCAGTAGCGGTGGAAGATCCATACGCAGCCACAACAGCCTGGCACCTCCTCCTCATGCTGGTCACCAACCTGGTCACACGTTGCTGTGGGATGGCGTTCCATTCCTCAACCAGGATTCGTTGCAGGTCAGCCAGCGTGGTTGTGTGTTCCCTCAATGATGTCACTAACAAAACAAAGCTTGTCATCATTGAAGGCCATCTCAATGCAGAGAGATATCGGGATGAGATTCTGCAGCCAGTGATGATCCCATATCTCCACAATCTGGGACCTAACTTCATCCTCCAAGATGACAACGCTCACCCCCACAGAGCCAGGGTTACCCAGGCTGTTGTGGCTGCGTATGGATCTTCCACCTGCTACTGAGGCTCCTGACGGTGTATTAAATGAATCAATATGTCTTGTTTGTTCCTTGTTACTGATAGAGAGTTCAATCATCCAATCCACCAAACAACTCAAAACAAGAGTCAACACCAACAGCTGTGCTGCTCATCCCACAAATGCATGATCCTTACAAGTTGGACATCATTGCAAAGGTAAATAAACAGGCTTTCCAACGATGTAAAATACAATGCCAATTAGCATTTAACAGTAAAAGTCCTGCATTCAAATGTTATTCAATTAAAAGTACAAAAGCATCAGCATCCAAATATACTTAAAGTACCAAAAGTAAAAATAATCATTACGCAGAATGTCCCATTTCAGAATAATATATATGATATCATTGGCCCGAAATTATTGATGCATGAATGTGTTCATCTCTTAAAGCAGGTAGAAATGGAGCAAATATGATTAAAAAAAGTTATTTTTATAAAACGATCACTATATCCTGACAGTAGTGTATGAGACAGGTAATCTGAAAGAAATCATGTTCCTCTGTGTCCTCCGGTGTCCTCCGGTGCTCCTAACGGCATCTGCACGATTTCACAGACCGGAGGAAAACAACCAATCAGAGCTGATCTGGAGTCTGACGTCCAGCTTCCGTCTCTGAGCAGCTGTCTCCTAGGGATCTTAATAATTAACCGTTTAACCGTTAACTGACATTAAGCATTTTAACCGATTAACGCTATCGGTTAAACGGTTAACAGAAATATTAATGATTAATTAAAAAGCTGAGCAAAACTCAGAGGAGCGGCTCGTCACTTAAAGGAAAATATCTGGTCCACCTTAACAGTCCACCTTAAGAGAGTCTGAGCCGGCGTTACAGAAACAGGAAGTTGGCTTGAGGAGTTGTAGCATTTATTCACCAACAAATAAACTGTACACACACTGCTACAGCTACGTTCACAGCTAGAATGCCGCCAACAACCCCACACTCACCGCCGTCACACACACGGTCTGTCGGACACTCATTAAAGTTATACCAGGCAGACACACAGCTGACAACCTACTGAACTAAACTAAACTAAATGATGTGGTGGAGACTTTTACTGGTAAAGTGGCTGCATGTGTCCTCGACACTACACGCAGCACCGTGGCTGCTACAGTAACTCTCCTGATGGTGAAATGGGGACAGTGAACGCAGCACCATGGCTGCTACAGTAACTCTCCTGATGGTGAACTGGAGACAGTGAACGCAGAACCGTGGCTGCTACAGTAACTCTCCTGATGGTGAACTGGAGACAGTGAACGCAGAACCGTGGCTGCTGCAGTAACTCTCCTGATGGTGAACTGGAGACAGTGAACGCAGAACCGTGGCTGCTGCAGTAACTCTCCTGATGGTGAACTGGAGACAGTGAACGCAGAACCGTGGCTGCTGCAGTAACTCTCCTGATGGTGAACTGGGGACAGTGAATGCAGAACCGTGGCTGCTACAGTAACTCTCCTGATGGTGAACTGTAGACAGTGAACGCAGCACCGTGGCTGCTACAGTAACTCTCCTGATGGTGAACTGTAGACAGTGAACGCAGCACCGTGGCTGCTACAGTAACTCTCCTGATGGTGAACTGTAGACAGTGAACGCAGCACCGTGGCTGCTACAGTAACTCTCCTGATGGTGAATTGTGGACAGTGAACGCAGCACCGTGGCTGCTACAGTAACTCTCCTGACGGTGAACTGGGGACAGTGAAGGCAGCACCGTGGCTGCTACAGTAACTCTCCTTACGGTGAACTGAGGACAGTGAACGCAGCACCGTGGCTGCTACAGTAACTCTCCTGACGGTGAACTGGGGACAGTGAACGCAGCACCGTGGCTGCTACAGTAACTTTCCTGACGGTGAACTGGGGACCGTGAACGCAGCACCGTGGCTGCTACAGTAACTCTCCTGATGGTGAACTGAGGACAGTGAACGCAGCACCGTGGCTGCTACAGTAACTCTACTGACGGTGAACTGGGGACAGTGAACGCAGCACCGTGGCTGCTACAGTAACTCTCCTGACGGTGAACTGAGGACAGTGAACGCAGCACCGTGGTTGCTACAGTAACTCTCCTGACGGTGAACTGGTGACAGTGAACGCAGCATCGTGGCTGCTACAGTAACTCTCCTGACGGTGAACTGAGGACAGTGAACGCAGCACCGTGGCTGCTACAGTAACTCTCCTGATGGTGAACTGGTGACAGTGAACGCAGCACCGTGGCTGCTACAGTAACTCTCCTGACGGTGAACTGGGGACTCAGTTGTCTGTTGTGCTCATACACTGCAGCTGGTGCAACGCTACATGAGATTTAATAATCGGTTAATGAGGGTCGTTATCGGTTAAAAAAATATTCCGAAATCAGCATCCCTACAACCGCCATCTAAGTTACTGTATGTAACGTTAATACACTGACTGATATATATACTGTACATGTAGCAGCATCATCATGCAGAAACCAAGCGGCACTGATTCCTGCAGAATGTGAATGATGACTTTGTGCAATTTTTGACAATTGCATCAAATGTTTAAGGGGTTAAAAGCAAAGTTTAGATGAGATGAGATGACATTAATATATAACATAAGATTCTTCCTTACCCAGATGTTTCCATCCTGTAGATAAGGCCTCCAGTTTTTCTGAGTGTCACTGTAAAGCAGCCGATACTTGCTAGTCCAATCAGAGCTACTGTAGCGACCCTGCGTCACTATGGCAACCACCTGCTTCCTAGAACCCAGGTCCACCTGTAACCACTGGTAACGGTCTGTATCCAAGGGCGACCAGCCTCCAGCACCTAGTTTTGTGAGTGTTGTAGGGTGTGTAGGGTGGACAGGGTGAATGATTGGAGGAGGGGAAAAGGAAGAAAAGCAGAAAAATTGATCTGAACATTTGGAACAAAATGATTGGAAGAGTACTGTCTTCAGCATTAGGCACAGTTGTGTATGTACTGTTTCTTTATGATGGACGATGTCATTGCAAGGAGTTTAGCAAGTACAGTCAGTCAATCCCTAGTTTCTGTCAGATGGAACAAACAAAGAGGCACCAGCAGAATTCCTTTATGTTGGGAGCGTAAACTCGGCACAAAATGGCAGAAGGTCCGCGGGGATACAACCTGAACACTCACACTTTGAATCTAAAGTGGTAAACACTACACATACAGTAAAGGATGGAAACACTTTGGGTTTCACACATTGTCAGGAAAAGCAGAGCTACACATCACGGCTAAAGCTGCATGCTAACTCTGTCAGGGACAGGAAACGTTATCGTATCGGGGTAACGTCGCTCTCATCTCCATGGTCAAATGGGCCGACGCTACAACTATAGAGCACCCAGATACTGACATTTGTGTTCTCTGCATTGAAACGGCCCCGATGGAGCTGACCATGGATGGATAAAGAGAACGGAGCTGACGGGAGAGCTAGAGACCACCTTGGAGAAGTTAGAGGAAGTAGACACGTGGGACTACGTCTGCTTTTCAAAATAAGGTGTTGACAAAAGGTACTGTATCTACAAAATACATCTATGGAAATAAGATTGATTGGATTATATTCACCAGAAGTATAAAACATTACATGTCCCTTATAAATTAAAAAAGAAAATACCACGAATTTGTTAGGAAAAATTCTTTATTCTTTGATTTTTGGGTTGCTGGAAAAAAAAATTCCTGACAATGACTGATATATATTACTTCAGGATATCTGTCTCTATGCATACTTGAAAATCAAACATTTTTACTGTCTCAGTCCCTAGAAGTGTATGATTCAATTTTTCCCGTGGTCTAGTATTAAAAAAGTTAGTAAATCGTAATACCGAATCGCAATACTCTGATGGAACCACAGCAGAACAGGTAAATTGGATCTATTCAATAATAAGATGTATTTATTAATAGTTTCTGAGCTTTTTTTGGCAAATTCAAGCAATACCACTGGTCAAGCATTTGTCCTGTTCCAAACAGGCATGTTTTGAAAGGGCATTGCACTAGTAGGAATGGATGCAACAGTGAGAGTTAGCACTTATCACCCAGGACCTGCCCTATGGTCCTCCAAATTCAACCTGCAGAAGAGCAGGGCAGAGAGGAGAGTCTTCCAAGTGCACAGACATCTGCGGTAAAGACTTCAGTGGAGAAACATGTTCCAATATGTGTCTTGTTAAGAATTTTCCCAATGACTAATGACAGAAAGCAATCAAGGTCTATGCTGTCCTCAATGACAAAATCAATCCATTTTTGGTGAGGTAAGACTTAATTAACCTTTTTGACATTTAAGGTCGTAGCTCACCTTGCTGCCATGATGGAAATGGAAGGGAGGAGAGTACATGGCGTTCAAGTAGAATCTATGGATGGACAGGTCACCCTTCCCCTGCCAACTTGGACAGAGTGTGTAACCCCAATCCTAAATGACTGGCCAATGATTATACCTCAGGTCGCCCTTTGCCACCCACACCTACAATTTCTCGCAAAAGAGATACCAGAACTTGACCCCGAAGCTCCAATAACGCTGCTATTTGAGAAAGATATAGGCTAATAAGAATCCACAATGTGAGGAAGCAGATACATGGACCCCACGGTGCCCCCACAAAGGCAAAAAGTCTACAGGCCGGTTCCATTAGGTGACATCCTCAAGAGGGCAAAGGATGATTCAAAGTTAGCGCCTTCCATTGAAGACCTTACTTTCATCAACATCATGGAGGAAGGTTTCTACAAAGATGAAGTAAACAATTGGGCAGCTCCTCTTCCATTTAAGCAACATAGATGCTGTCGGCCTAGTAACAAGGCTCAGGCACAATGAACCCCAAACAGGAAACCTGTTTTGGGGGTTTACCATCCAAGAAAACCAGGCCAAATCAGAGTGGTCTTTGATATAAGCAGCCAGTTCAATGGTGTTTTATTCAATGACATGATTGTTGACAGGCCCCGCCTTAAACAACAGCCTTCTTTAGATAGATAATGATCCCAGCAAAGACTTTACTTGGTTACTGGTTTGAGGATACAAACTAGGACATTTTCTTCGATAACTGTGCAAATGCAAATAAACTGACCTCATTTATTATTTTCTGTGAAAACAATATTGTGACCACTAACACCATTATGGTATACTCCAATGAAAAGGTATGGTTCTCATGTGAAATGCAGAAATGTCTCAGCGAGAAAAGGGCTGCCTTTGTTGGCATTATTTAAAGAAAACAGGGCTGAACTAAAAGATCCAGACAACAGCATAGACACAAAATGGAAAAACAATGCATTACTGGTGATGCAAAGAAAGCATGGAGCAATACAATATAATATAATGATGGGCAGAGAGAGGCTAGGACACAGCACATATTACCCTTAGATACTGTCTTCTTTGCCAGTGAGTTAAACCCGTTCTACAGTAGTTTGACAAAGACACTCATGGGGACATGCTTGACAATGAATGTAGCCCAGTTTGCGATCCTATCACACTTACTGAAGAAGAGATAGCAGGCAGTCCTGCTGAAATAAGGCCACACAAAGCTGCAGGGCAAGATGGTCTCAGAGGAAGAGCCATTGCAGGGTGCACTTATCAACTTAAAGGTGCTTCTACAAGATTCCTGCCAGGTCTGCTTGATGAACATGTTAAGCCACTCTCATGGAAGAGATCCACAATCTTTCCAGTGCCTAAAAAAAGTCGCCCCTCCTCTCTGACTACAGACCCATTGCTCTTACCAGCATCTTATGCAAGTGCATGGAAAGGGTTATACTGGGGCGCCTACCATTTCCTCATGGTCAGCTAGACCTCCAATCTGCCTATAAAGCACAGAGAGGTACTGAAGATGCTACATTAACACTACTACACATGGTCACCAAACATATCCAGTATCCCGAGGCTTATGCCAGAATTTTCAATCAGCACTGGCTTTTAAAACTTTAAAATTTACAACAACATCACATGCTGGTACGGAAATTTAGGGGCTAGGAACAAATTACCAGCATGATTATAGGGAATCCCCAGAGACAGCTGGTGGAGCTATACACTACACAAACCCTTCACATCCTTTATTTAATGAATTTGAAGATGATACAGGGTACCAACAGCAACAAGAAACAGCTTTAAGATCTTTTATTTTATTCTCTGTCATCTTACTAAAAAAATATTTTATTAGATATTAGTGACTTCTGCTGTTTTTATGATGTCTATTTAAGATATGCAGTAATTGTTAATATTAACACTTTTATCCCAACCATTTGGCCACACATTTATTGTTTTTATGTCATGCATTCCAAGTAACCCATGGCAGAGGAAGTTTTTCAGTGTATGTATGTCTGTGAAGTTAAAGACAAATTTTCACGCGAGTGGACAAGATGTCTATTCTATTCTATTCTATTCTATTCTGTGTCAACAGATGCAAGGAGCATAGGGTAGCAGACTAATAACGTTCAGCAAATCCTTTTCCTTTCATAATTCATATTCATTAATTTATATAAATCATTTCAAAAATCATTAAACACATAGTAATGAAAAGAACAATTCCATCTGATCACATGTGATAGAGCTGACCACTGATCCCTTTGACTGGGAAAGATCCAAAAAGAAAGGAGGTTATGATTGAATGAATGCTGGCAAACATACACTCATGCCCTGACCCAGACAAAGAGGACCCTCCCTCTCTATGCATATGTGTTGCTATTTGCAATGCATTATTGGAAGAAATACACCACTAACCAGAATCACCAGTCCATGCAACAGCATGCAGTGATAATTTTTCATCAGAATACCAAACAATAAAATCTAGAATATGATCCCATGTGCAGATACAACAGCAGGAAATACACAGTACCTGCCATTAGAAAGGCTTACCTTGTTTCCGGTTGAGTTTGGCGTAACCAGCTCCACATCCTCGGGCAAACACCGATGAACTGGTGAAGGAGCTGTAGGGGAGAGGAGTGGCCAAGCTGTCCTCACACTTTTCTGAATCAAAGAGACAAAAATCAGACACAAAGTTCAGCTCATCCTCATCATCAATGGCAGTCTGCAGAAGCCCACTGACTTCGGTGATCCCCTGACTTTTCCTCTAGCACCACTAGCAGGTCAAAGTTGGAAGTAGTCCAATACTGTGGTTTAATAAATTAATAAATACCAGCAAAACTACTGACATTCCTCAGCTGTACATTTTGTTAAGTGCTAATTAGCAAATGTTAGCATGCTAACTCACTAATGGTGAACATGGTAAACATCAAAGCAGGTACAGCCTCACAAAGCCACTCACATAGTTGTAGACTCTTAGTTCTTCTCCCGTCATGTGGATCATATAGAGCCTGCCTACTAGGCCTGGGCGGTATTACAGTATACCAGGGTATTTAGAAATCCAGACGGTATGATCTTCAATACCGTCATAAATACAGACGCTCCACTTTCTATGATGCTGTACTGATGTGATGTATTGTAGTGCAGAGCACGCGCCACCAGAAGTCGTCTCTGTGTTGTAACCAACAGGCAGCAGAGCTCAGAAAGATGGCGACTGAGTGTTTTGGGTTTAGTCTTCTTCTACAAAGCAGTTTACCACATGATTTTATTAAACTAACAGTCTGCCACCACCACCCACATATCTCCGTTCAGCCCACTGATGCGTCGGCACCATCGGTAATAACGGAGCCACTAACGTAGTGTCTGACAGGCCACGTCCAATTTACTGCCGGCAACATTAAGGAGTGGGAGGGGGGAAGAGGCACACGGCATACGCCGTGTTTGTTTAGGAAAGGGTTCATATGTTTTTTGGGGAAACGAGACGAGACGAAACGAAACGAGGGTTTCGGCCAGCCAGTGTATTGCAAGTCCGGCAGCCTGTAACGAATTACAGAAGTAGCGGATGTGCGGTCGAGGTAGGATGTTACAAGTAACGTTCTAGCTGTGAACGTAGTAGTGCAGTATGTGTACAGTTTTGATATTTGTCGGTGAATAAATGCTACAAATCCCTGGCTTGCTTGCCTCCTGCTGCTAACCCCTAAATTAGCTGCAATTTTGCCTCAGAATATTTTTGGCATCATTGGGCAAAAATTCCATCATAACTTTTCATCATATTGTAATTCAAGTGTTCTGAGAGAAAACTAGACTTCTGCTCCTCCTCATGGCTCTGTTTTCAGGCTTTAGAACATCTAGCCTGTGACGGGAGACTTTGACCAATTACAGGTCATTTCAGAGAGAGAGTTTCTATTGAGCGTTCCTATTGGTTGTGTGGTGGGCGGTGCTTGGTATTTCTTAAACTGATCTCAACATGGCTGCCGGGTCATCCTGTTTTTGGATGGTCAATTTCCATCAAGGCCATCAAGGCCAGACACACCAAACCGTTATCAAAGAACAGCGACGAAGGCCGACTGTTGCGTCGCCTCACGTCACGTCACCTGTGTATTGGACAAAAAGCTGCACTTGAACGCACTGCAAAAACTACAGCCATCGGCCAACTGGCATGTACGTTCTACGTGAGAGGAAATAACTCTCCACACATTACAGGAAGAGCGAGGACTGCAGATATACAAGCCGTATGATACATACTGTATCATACATTACATTACATACACTAAGCTTCATCCCAGATGTTCATGTCACTGTGAAAATATCTGTATGTTGGAATGATCAGATGAGATGAAGATGAACAATGAGAAGAGACTTCTGTGTGTGTCCTCTTGACTTTACTTGCTGGCTTACTTTCCTCACTTCTGTTTCTCTTCTCGTGCACTGATTCACTTAAGCTGAACAGCCAATCAGAGTGATTTCTTTCACCGACGGGCTTCGCCGCCGATTCTACACGCTGAATCAGCTAAAAACCCTTCGACACGGGCAGACTAGAGCCAACTGCGCGGGACACACTGAAAAACTAGGGCGACAGACGCTCACCGACGGCCCGAAATTTGCCGACGGCCGACCGTCGAGACTCCAAAACTGTTTCCCTCCAAAATCTGCACAAACTTTGCCTGAAGTCTCAGAAAACCTATTTCTGATGTGATGTGGGAGAGACATTTTGAGCTCAGCTTTCACAGGATCCTTCACCTTTTCACAGCGGTGTGTGAAACCCTGCTCATGTACCCAGGCTGCCGACGAAGTCTTTTTTGCTCAGGAAGGGTCCTAACTGAGTGAAATGAGTGGCAGCCACGATAAGAGCTGTTCCAATTCTCTAAATGCTGAGGAAAGGTGCTTCCATGTTTCGTTTCTTATCTCCTTTAGCATCTCAGGTACACTGGACCATCCTTTACCAAAGGAAAGGAGATAATGCTGTAATTTTGGTTATAGTTATTAATTTAATTAATTGGCTATCATTTTGTCCCGAGGTGATTTAATGTAAAGTAAATCACATTGATCAACATAATTAATACTTCAGTTTGATCATTATTAATTACTCCTGAGAGCCATTTAATGTCCTTTTGAACTACTGCACCTAAATCATTTTGGTGCCCCGTTATTATTAATATTTATTGATCATTTTTAGCACCGATCCGATTTTTTCAGTCCCGATAGCGAAACCTGGGCTTCGGGTATCGGCCATTACAGAGTACCGATCCGATACCAGAGTTTAATTAATCACTGTATGCCTCACTGTGTGGAAGAGACTGGGATCATTCTGTATGTGTAAGACAACATCAGGCTGGACTTAAACATCGCTTTTCTAAATTTGTAAAACAAAATGTAACAAACACACACACACACACACACACACACACACACACACACACACACACACACACACACACACACACACACACACACACACACACACACACACACACACACACACACACACACACACACACACACACACACACACACACACATATATATAAATTTACTGAATTGTTACTACCTCCGCCAAGGCCGAAGGCCTAGGAAGGAGGTTTATGTTTTCACCGCCGTTGGTTTCTTGGTCTGTCTGTCTGTCTGTCTGTCTGTCTGTCTGTCTGTCTGTCTGTTAACAGGATTGCTCCAAAAGTTTGCGATGGATTTGAATGAAATGTTTTGGAGGGGTGAGGTGTGGCACATTGAACAATCCATTAGATTTTGGTGGCGATCCAGATCATGGATTCCGATCAGCCTGAGCATTAAGACCACAGGGTATAACACATGCACAGTGTGACTGATGATGTGTTGATGACGCATGGCCCCGCCTTCTTCGTCCTTCTTCGAGCAGAGAGATATACACGTGGATCTTAATACATCCATGGTGTGGATGTGTGTGCGAGAGCTGCTGTCCGTCCGCGGTGAGAAAGAACAAAGCGGTAGATGACGGGATGAGAGACAACGTAGTGTAACATTCTACAGACATAACAAAGCTGCTGAATGAGAGAGGCATCCGCCGATACGTCACACTGAAACACACCGTGTTAATAATAAGCCGACCACCTCACGGTACCGCCAGCTGGGAGCTGGGATCTGTTTTAAAGTCACGCACCTTGGCAGAGGTCTGCGCTCTCCGAGTGCCATTCTAGTTATTATCAAATAATAAATAAATGTTACTGATATTAAGACTTCCGTACCCATTCCCAACACTGATATTACTAGTATAAATGTGTGTATTTATTATTATTATACTGTATATAATTGGAATGTTTTGTGCATTTTAATTTCCCTATGGTCTGGTATTTCAATATCTCTGCTGTATATTACATCAGTAATTAATGTCAGTCTAACTTCTATTTCCACTGGCATGTCATGTTTGATGGCATTTAATAAGAGAAGTAAGGAGAGTTTTGGGGAAGCTATGCTCAAATGTATATATGGTATGATAAACATGATATGTCCAAATTTGAGTATAGGAACATCTGTTAATTGTGGTGTAACTTTAAGACTCCCCCGGTCGTTGTGGTCCCCTTCAACCCAAAACTACAACTGGTTTGGACATCCTTTCCATCGTAGCATCCATAAACCATTATACATATCTCACATATCATTAGATCTAACTTAATTTTTTTTATCTATTTCCTTATCTGAATCTATTCTAATCTATTCAAAAAATGTCAGCATGTTTTTCTAGTGAGGACATTCTTGGGCCGACAAGTATACAATATACAGTCAAGTCAGTCAAGTTTACAGTATACAGTCAAGTCAGTCAAGTATACAGTATACATTCAAGTCAGTCAAGTATACAATATACAGTCAAGTCAGTCAAGTATACAATATACAGTCAAGTCAGTCAGGTCAGTCAAGTATACAGTCAAGTCAGTCAAGTATACAATATACAGTCAAGTCAGTCAAGTATACAATATACAGTCAACTCAGTCAAGTATACAATATACAGTCAAGTCAGACAGGTCAGTCAAGTATACAGTATACAGTCAAGTTAGTCAAGTAAACAATATACAGTCAAGTCAGTCAGGTACACAATATACAGTCAAGTTAGTCAAGTACACAATATACAGTCAAGTCAGTCAGGTCAGTCAAGTATACAATATACAGTCAAGTCAGTCAAGTATACAATATACAGTCAAGTCAGACAAGTATACAATATACAGTCAAGTCAGTCAAGTTTACAGTATACAGTAAGTCAGTCAAGTATACAGTATACAGTCAAGTCAGTCAAGTATACAATATAGTCAAGTCAGTCAGGTCAGTCAAGTATACAATATACAGTCAAGTCAGTCAAGTTTACAGTATACAGTCAGGTCAGTCAAGTTTACAGTATACAGTCAAGTCAGTCAAGTTTACAGTATACAGTCAAGTCAGTCAAGTATACAGTATACATTCAAGTCAGTCAAGTATACAATATACAGTCAAGTCAGTCAAGTATACAATATACAGTCAAGTCAGTCAGGTCAGTCAAGTATACAGTATACAGTCAAGTCAGTCAAGTATACAATATACAGTCAAGTCAGTCAAGTATACAATATACAGTCAACTCAGTCAAGTATACAATATACAGTCAAGTCAGACAGGTCAGTCAAGTATACAGTATACAGTCAAGTTAGTCAAGTAAACAATATACAGTCAAGTCAGTCAAGTACACAATATACAGTCAAGTCAGTCAGGTCAGTCAAGTATACAATATACAGTCAACTCAGTCAAGTATACAATATACAGTCAAGTCAGTCAAGTATACAATATACAGTCAAGTCAGACAAGTATACAATATACAGTCAAGTCAGTCAAGTTTACAGTATACAGTAAGTCAGTCAAGTATACAGTATATAGTCAAGTCAGTCAAGTATACAATATAGTCAAGTCAGTCAGGTCAGTCAAGTATACAATATACAGTCAACTCAGTCAAGTATACAATATACAGTCAAGTCAGTCAAGTTTACAGTATACAGTCAAGTCAGTCAAGTTTACAGTATACAGTCAAGTCAGTCAAGTATACAGTATACAGTCAAGTCAGTCAAGTATACAGTATACATTCAAGTCAGTCAAGTATACAATATACAGTCAACTCAGTCAAGTATACAATATACAGTCAAGTCAGACAGGTCAGTCAAGTATACAGTATACAGTCAAGTTAGTCAAGTAAACAATATACAGTCAAGTCAGTCAGGTCAGTCAAGTATACAATATACAGTCAAGTCAGTCAAGTATACAATATACAGTAAGTCAATCAAGTATACAGTATACAGTATACAGTCAAGTCAGTCAAGTATACAATATACAGTCAAGTCAGTCCGGTCAGTCAAGTATACAATATACAGTCAACTCAGTCAAGTATACAATATACAGTCAAGTCAGTCAAGTTTACAGTAAACAGTCAAGTCAGTCAAGTATACAATATACAGTCAACTCAGTCAAGTATACAATATACAGTCAAGTCAGACAGGTCAGTCAAGTATACAGTATACAGTCAAGTTAGTCAAGTAAACAATATACAGTCAAGTCAGTCAGGTCAGTCAAGTATACAATATGCAGTCAAGTCAGTCAAGTATACAATATACAGTCAAGTCAGTCAAGTATACAATATACAGTAAGTCAATCAAGTATACAGTATACAGTATACAGTCAAGTCAGTCCGGTCAGTCAAGTATACAATATACAGTCAACTCAGTCAAGTATACAATATACAGTCAAGTCAGTCAAGTTTACAGTAAACAGTCAAGTCAGTCAAGTATACAGTATACAGTCAAGTCAGTCAGGTCAGTCAAGTATACAGTATACAGTCAAGTCAGTCAAGTATACAGTATGTTGTCACTTCTCAAACATATTTTTGAAAATGAGTAGGAGCAGCATTACAGCTGTGCTCAACAACAGTGTCTAAGGAAGTAATTCTGTACCATAAAGGCTATTCTAACACTTCTGTTGGTGTTTATTATCATGTCACTGCTAATTATGTGGATCATTAATCGTTAAAAAAAGAATAAAGGCCAAATACCATAAATAGTCTTTAAATTCACCTTAGCAATCCATAAGTAACAAATACAAAAAAATACATGCTACTTTGATTTGGTTTTGATGAAGACTATTCAGCAGTTGGTCAGTAAACAGATAAAACTGCTTTTTTATCTTGTAATTGGAAAGATTCGGAGCATAAGGCTGTATGTGTGTGTCTTTGTTCTCCACACGTTCATCAGAATTGATATAAGATGGAGTTTTGGGCGGGGGAGGGGTCACAGCTCTGTGCGTGCGTGTGCATGACAGGTGCGGAGTATGGTAATGAGCTTCCTCATATGCATTACAAAACAACAAGCCACGCATGTCTCAAGCAGTTTAAAGGAACAAGAAAGAGATTATCTGCTCAACAGAGAACCTGGAAAATAACCTCAACACTCCACCGACAGCTTGTCTTTCTGAGGAAAAAAATCCTTCTTATTTGGTCATTTGAACAATATTGTCCCTCTTGTGCTTCCTGCTGACAATTCTGCAAAACTCCAGATAACATTTAATGACGTTTTTGAACATCCAATGACAACGTTTTTTTTAGCATTTATTTCTACTAGTGCAGCGCGAAAACATGCCTGTTCAGAAGGACTGAATGCTCGGCCTGTGGTGTTATTGGTGTTGTTGCTGCTTGCAGCTTTCTGGAAAACCGATCATACAAACAGCTTCACACTCGACACTGACACTGCACTTCCTTGGGTCCTGAATAATACACCTGCCATGACATTGTCACACACCCAAGTCGGTGAAATACACTCTGGTTCATGGGAAAAACACCATGGACAGACTTTACATTGGCCCCATGCAGTGTCATGGGGCCCCCAACCAAAAGGGCCTGTGACAGCTATAAATTTATTATGATGTTTAGATAGATATGAACAATATTGTGTGCACAAACACACACAGACAGACTTAATATAAGCCTATAGCTATATGTTATTTATGTTGACAACCACTTGTTGTGAAGTGAATGCAATGGAACGGGGGAGGGAGAAAGCGACAGCTAGTGACTGAATGTTATCAATGTCATCAATTGCAACTTAAATTAGCAGAGGTATTTTGCTGGCGGTAATTAGTGTTATAAGTTAGTATCAAGTCTTAGACCGGGGAAATACAGTCTTATTCACGGGGGAAAAACACCCAGGTCGAGGCTCACTCAACATCAGAAACACCAGTGAAAAACACTCTGGTTCCATTCTGCTTCCTGTTGGCTTTCTGCTCTTGCTGACTCCAGGGAAGTTAAGAAGAGTTCTGTTGTTAAGTGAACGGCAGTCACTGGGCCGTGGCTGTTTGGAGTGCGTGCCCATTCGGAATGGGCCGATTGCTTGGTATTGCTGCTTGCAGCGTTGTCGGGGGCTCATGCCCATTCGCGGAGCCACAGTCTGCCCGCTGTCGACGACATGCTTGTCAGTCTGCAGAGCTTTAAAACTCCGCCCCCGCTGCTGCACAGGGCACTGCTTGTTTATTCAAAGTTTATTAATATTGAACGTGTCGCGTGACCAAATCGCGCTACATTGGAAAAAGCACTCCAATGTATCCTCAGCAACACACCCACCACGTGTGAAGTCGATCTGATGAACGGTCATCGAGATATGCGAATGACAGACAGACAGAGATTCCTCGCATTATAGTTAGATTATATCCAAATCATATCAAGAGGGTAGTTTGAAGTTGATGTTTGAAATAATGTGAATTTTATGATATTTATTTTTTCATCATTATATTCAAAAATAGAATTAAGAATGAGCTGATGCAGGAGTTCAAACGTGTACTTGTTTGCCAGCTTTACGGGGCATTAAGACTTCACTGAAGCAACATCCAGAGCACACAGATAAAAAGTGGAGAAGTGGATTTTGCTGAGATGGTTTCAGAAGTTTCTTTGAATGTTTGGGAACTTCTTTTCCACTACAAAAACCTGTCACTATTAAAATCCCTTTTAATTGAGCTAAATTCAAGCTGACCACAGCCCTCTGTGCTCCATGATGGAACAAACAAAATAATTTTTACAGCCACCTTTCTGATATATGAAATATCCCTTTTTATTCTATTACTGTGGCTTCCTGTTCACAAATCCGATATGATGTGAGTTTTCAACCATGTAAACTGGGAAAAAAAGTTCGTAAACTTGTGTTTGGTGGATTATTCCTCTGCTGTTACAATGCTAATGGTCATTGTATTTTTCATGGTTGGAAAGCCTGTTTATTTACCTTCACAATGATATCCAACTTGTAAGGATCATGCATTTGTGGGATTAGCAGCAGAGCTGATTATGTGGGTAGCGCCCAAGAAGAATTTGCCAAAATGCTCTGCCAATGGTAAACAGTGTATTCTCATAAGGCTACCAGGAAGCCTGCAATGACTGCCCTTCACCGTCAGGCCCGTTTGCGCTGGTGTCGACAACAAAGACAATGGAACCTTAACATGTGGGGGAATGTCATGTTCAGTGATGAGTCCAGGTTCTGTCTGCCAAAATTGAATGGCAGGGTCAAAGTATGGAGACGACGTGGAGAACGCTATGCTGATTGTTGCACCGATTGAGTAACAGCTTTTGGTGGGGGCAGTGTCATGGTGTGGGGGGGGGCATCTCCCTCACTGGCAAAACAGGGTTTGTCATCATTGAAGGCCATCTCAATGCAGTGAGATATCGGGATGAGATTCTGAAGCCAGTGGCGATCCCATATCTCCACAATCTGGGACCTAACTTCATCCTCCAAGATGACAACACTCGCCCCCACAGAGCCAGGGTTATCACAGACTACCTCCACAATGTGGGAGTAGAGAGAATGGAACGGCCTGCCAAGAGTCCACACCTCAACCCAATTCAACACTTTTGGGATCAGTTTGGGCGTGCTGTACGTGTTAGAGTGACCAACACAACCACGCTGGCTGACCTGCAACTAATCCTGGTTGAGGAATGGAACGCCATCCCACAGCAATGTGTGACCAGGTTGGTGACCAGCATGAAGAGAAGGTGCCAGGCTGTTGTGGCTGCATATGGATCTTCCACCACTACTGAGGCTCCTGACGGTGTATTAAATGAATAAAGTGTAAAATAGCTATTATGTTTTGTTTGTTTCTTGTTACTTATAGAGAGTTCAATCATCAAATCCACCAAACAACTCAAAACAAGAGTCAGTACCAACAGGAGAATACACTGTTTACCATTAGCAGAGCATTTTGGAACTTTTTCTTGGGTGCTACCCACATAATCAGCTGTGTTGCTCATCCCACAAATGCATGATCCTTACAAGTTGGACATCATTGTGAAGGTAAATAAACAGGCTTTCCAACCATGTAAAATACAATGACCATTAGCATTGTAACAACAGAGAAATAATCCACCAAACACAAGTTTCCAAACTTTTTTCCCCCAGTTTATTTAACTCATTATTGTGGTTAATTATTAGGTTCCAGACTTCTGAATCCTCACGCACATATCTGACTTGTTCAACGATTCAAACAGGTTTTGCTGTTGTGCTCATTGGCTCATTAGCCTTTTTCTCCAGCTGACATCAACCACACAACAGTTAGTTTTTTGCAAAATAAAACTTCATAGTGCAAAATCATACAAATAAAATACATTATTTTTACAACGAAACAAAAAATGAAGACCATACAACGTTATGGTGTTGATCCAACCAGATACCGACGAGCTCTTAGATGAGGGGAGAGCCAGACGTTTCCCATCATGCCCTGAGGTTTTGTCATCGGTGGAGACCAACTGACTGCCCAGTACCAAAAACGGCAGCTGCCTTGAATGTGTGAGGTTATCGTTGTTTACGTTTGCATGACATCTGAGCAAGTTGGGATCAAGTCGAACAGATATTTAACCAGCATGCATTGTACAGTGATCGCTGGTGATCGATTCTGCTCCTACCAACCACTATCATAGCCATGAAGAAAATGACAGACAGGAGGAATACCTCACTCACTCATTGGTTACGGCAAAACAAAACAAAGTAACCCCCCACCTAGCACAAAGTTGGCTAACATGAACACAAGGTCAAGCTGAATGAATAAGTGAAACGATGTCGGGATCCAGTGTGATTATCAGGCTACATTATCTATAATTATTATTATTATAGTGTGCTGCTGCTGTATTTCATCATAATACAGTTTGAATTATACTCTCATTCACTGCTAATATTGTTTCACTTGGTAAAGTTACTGTGTTAGTAACAAGTGAAAGTAAGTAGTGCAAAAGTACTATATCTTTCTCCATCACTGCCAGTAACCATACGACACTATGACACATTCAAATGAAATCACAAACTTCAACATGATCACATTTCACTGTAGTACACATATGAAATGGGAGCCTTTGTTACCAAAAAACTGAATGTCCTTCACTGACTGACTGACTGACTGACTGACTGATCAGAAATGTATGAGCTGCACCATCATGTTTTGGTAAGAGAGGTCTAATAAAGATTAACAATGGTTGATACACCTACAGATTCAAGGGATTGTCAAAGCAAAGAAATCATAGCATCTCCACCATGGTCTTGCCCTCTTCTATCACTTTTGTGATAACTTATGTTTTACGTTATAACATCATATTTCTTGACAGGCACTCCAAGGCAGAAAAAGGCAGCATCAGTCAGAATGTATAGTGACAGCTCATATTCTAATCAGCATTTTATGCCACACCATCTATTTTAGTGAATCAGATAGCATTGCTCAATGTCCTAATAATGTTGGTCAATAATGAGGAAATGTCCTCTGGATTCGGTGTAAACGGCAATCAAGCACAAAGTCAGAGTGAAAGTTTTCAGTTTCTAACAATGTTTCCTTTAATGTTTCCGGCTGTTTCATCTTGTCTAGTCGACAGATACCACTCTGATGCCACCCTCTGCACACTTTAAGCTTTCTGCTAGTATCAAAAGTCCCCATGAAAAGTTGGAGCGTCTTTAGCTTCTATACTGACTTATCTCACAGTGACATGAAATATTTGAGCGGTGTACAGTTACAAGATGGATTTAAATAAAATCCTTAACATTAGATTGGACAGCTAAAAAGTGGGCGGGCTTAGAGTTTAGCTTGATACGGAGCTGCAGAGGACTGCTGGCTTCACACACAGATGGAAGGGAAACTGCTCCGCAGTACCACAGTGCAGGCAGCACACGCAGATGAACGACGCCCGGGGCTCACCCGCCGGCAAAATTTGATCCAGAACAACAAAATCCAGCGTTCATCTGCATGTACCGCAGTGACAAGGGGCTGGCCGAAAATCGGAAAAGCCTCCCTTGAGTAAATGAGACTTCAGCCACATTGTTTTGTAAAGGGTGATTGTGTTATTTACTTAATTTATTTGTGTCTTCTGATCCAGATAGAGCTTGGGTTGTTGTATATGGTTACAGGGTGACATGCAACATACAGGAATGTCAGTAGTAATATCCTACATATTGCTGAACTTGGATACATTTTATTAACATAAAAATTACAGCTGTCAATTAGGGATTTTCATAATTAACTGTTTAATCGTTAACCGACATTAAACATTTTAACTGATTAACGCTATCGGTTAAAACAGTTAAAATAAATATTTATAATTAACTAAAAAGCTGAGCGGCTCAGAGGAGCGGCTCGTCTCTTTAAGGAGAAAAGCTGGTCCACCTTAACAGCCCACCTTAAGAGGAGCCGGAGTTGCAGGATACAGGAAGTCGGCTCCGGTCTCTCCGGCTCGCTTGAGCGGAGCGGAGGAGTTGTAGTTTCGTAGCATTTATTCAGCGACAAATAAACTGTACAC
The DNA here is from genome assembly GCA_036937225.1 of Sebastes paucispinis. Taxonomy (NCBI): domain Eukaryota; kingdom Metazoa; phylum Chordata; class Actinopteri; order Perciformes; family Sebastidae; genus Sebastes; species Sebastes paucispinis. The sequence goes on along the minus strand of JAUPFX010000013.1, from coordinate 483,103 downwards.
ACACCGCTACACCTACGTTCACAGCTAGAACGCCACCAACAACCTCACACTCACCACCAACACACACACGGACACTCGTTAAAGTTACGTCGTGCTGACAGACTGTATGTGTGTGGCGGCGGCGAGCAAGAAGCCTCCGACAATGCTAGAGCTGCTAATGTAGCACAAATACACACACTGTTTATCAGGCAATCGCTATCGTTTAATCCGGGCAGTCAGAGTGTCGTTACGCCGGGCAGACACACAGCGGACGCGAGGCACAAATCTTGTCGGTTAACGGTTAATAATCGGTTAACGAGGGTCGGTTATCGGTTAAGATTTTTTTTCAAAATGAGCATCCCTACTGTCAATCGATTAGTGTAATAATTAGTGTAATATTGGTGCTTTCAAATGAAACTGGTGAGCTCTTTTTTACAACATGGGAAGTCGTGTACACAATATATGCAACAGCAATATTAACGTTACTGTCTGGACCCTGCTGTTGGCATCTAGAAGCCACAGAGGCTAACAGTTTAGCAAGCTAGCAAGTAGATAACATAATGCAGTAAAGACAAAGGTATAATGACAGAGGAGAAAGATGAGGCCATTGGGAATATCAACATTTTCCTCAGACATATTATAAAATTACCAAGTAAAACAATATATGACTAAAATTACAATATATTAAGTTAATATGCACTGAAAAATTAATTCCCATGGGCTCTGTCATTTCTCACAACGTCAACAAACACGTCACAACTCGTGAACTCAGAGCTTTCAGAAACTTTCCACTTACGAGGTGGTGAATACCATCAGAGGGGGGCGTTCATATGGACTCATCTCGTAAACACGGTAAACACCACCACATTTGAAGGCACCATATATTTGACCATGATATGTCGTCAGAGATTAAGGAAACATGCTGAATTGAAATACTGGCTTCTCCAACAACAATGCTACAGCCAGTATGTTCTCCTTTGACATTTCCATTCCGGTCCGGAACGTTTTGGTTTTGGCCGGTGTGGCCCGTCCGCTGCCCATTTCAACACACTGTTGGCACATATGAAAGAAATTGTGCAGCCATGGAAACAAGCAAACAAACCACAGAGATATAGTAATGTTAACGTTAGATCCTACCGACCTGAAAAGCCTCAGCACATCTGTCTGTGGTCCGTGTGCAGCTGGTTATCAAGGCAGCGAGTATTTGAGACACACAGCGGCTGAAGTGATTCCAGCTACCGCCGGTGGCCAGAGGCTAACACGGATGTGTCCAGAAGGTAACCCTCAAATTGCGAAAAATTTGTGCTAACTGCTATCCCACCTGATGAGCAGACGGGCCACGGCTCTGATGTTTTGAATTTGGACCGCAATACCCATTTTAAATGCTGGCTGTCAGTGCTACATGTTGTTATTTTAAAGGGAGATTAGTCAAGTATTTAATACTCTTATCAACATGGGAGTGGACAAATATGCTGCTTTATGCAAATGTATGTATATATTTATTATTGGAAATCAATTAACAACACAAAACAATGACAGATATTGTCCAGAAACCCTCACAGGTACTGCATTTAGCATAAAACAATATGCTCCAATCATAAGATGTCAAACTGCAGCCCAACAGGCAACAACAGCTGTCAGTGTGTCAGTGTGCTGACTTGACTATGACTTACCCCCAAACTGCATGTGATTATCATAAAGTCGGCATGTCTGTAAAGGGGAGACTCGTGGGTACCCATAGAACCCATTTACATTCACTGATCAGGAGGTCAGAGGTCAAGGGACCCCTTTGCAAATGGACATGACAGTTTTTCCTCGCCAACATTTAGTGTAAGTTTGGAGCGTTATTTAACCTCCTTCATGACCACCTAGTATGACATGGTTGTGTCGATGGATTCATCAGGTTTTATAGTTTCATATGATGCCATTAAAAAAGCTTTAAAACGGAGCCCGCTACAACCTAAAAATTGCATTAATGCGTTAAAAGAAATAAATGGCGTTAAAACAAGTTTGAGTTAACGTGTTCTTATCACTTTAACTCTGACAGCCCTAATAAAAATAAAAGACATCATCAGGGTTTTTTCAGACACAAGAAAAGTTCCCTCCAAAACCATTATATGACATTATATAGTTGATTTTTACAGGCTGAGAATAACTGATGAGTTAACTGACATCAATGTGAAAATTTGTGCCCCTTTCTCATAATTTTGTTGCACAACAAATTATCATTTTACAGTAGCATTTCAAAGCAGTACGTGAACAAAACCATTGTTCATCATAACACACTATAATATAGGCTGGTTGTATACAACTATATATACATATATACACATTCCTCACACATTCTGTTTTAAAGCGCCTGTGAATGTACACTTACAATTAATAAATGCTTCATAAGAGATAATGTTGGTGTGTGCGTGTGTGTGTGTGTCGTCATTATTACAGTAGGCTACTGTGTAATCTCCAGCCCTGCTGTCTGGATGCTGCTGGTTTGGCCTCATGCTGAGTCCTGGCTGCAGTCAGAGAGCTGAACCGGCCCAGCAAGAGCAAGACACCAAATATTAGCCACGGCTGCGAGTGTGTGTGAGTGTGTGTGTGTGTGTGTTAGCCTACTTACGGGATGTTGAGGCTGCAGCGCTGGAGGTGTTTCTGATGCTACACAGGACTGGCAGCAGCAGCAACAACACTGTGAAATAAGACATCTTCACAGAACATCCACAGCCAAAGAGACAATAGACAAAAGACCGGGTCCAGAAGGGTCCAGACGGGTCCAGGCGGGTCTCAGTGCGACGTCTGTTGTTCTGAACGCTGCTTTCTTTATTAGCAGCGACGGTAAGAAGCGCTGTGTGTCCGCCTGCTGCGCCCTGTAGGCTACCTATCGTCTGCGCTCTCCTCCCTTATCAACCTGCCCAGCGGCACTCCAGCGGGGTTTCACCGACAACCTCCGGAACCAGCCTGTGAACACAATGCGGTTGTATTGCGGGCTGGGCCTCGCGCTCCAGGTGCATGGTCAGTCAGACAAACAGACGGGAGCTGTCCAACCGCTGAGCTACCCGACTAATCAATACACCCCCACTCTCTGCCACACTTGGTACGGTCTGATACGCACAACAATACAGGGCTTCCTGAGATGGGGAGGGGGGGATGTATACAGAGAAGGAGGGTCTGCACGGGCCCCCAGGAGGGAACACAAGAGAAAGGAGTAAAGACTGAACCAGTGTTTGTCCTCAGAGCTACATGGAGGGTTCAGTAGCGCCCACATGGAGGGTTCAGTAGCCCACATGTTTGTAAAATAGAACAGAACAGAAATATAATAGGAATTTATTCCCCACAGAAGTTTAGAAATCTATGTAATACATCCATTATCTGTAACCACTTATCCTATTCAGGGTGTGTGTGTGTGTGTGGGGGGGGGGGGGGGGGGGGGCCTACAGGTCTCCAGACTACCACAGGGCTGATAGAGACAGACATCCATTCACACTCACATTCACACCTACAGGACATTTAGAGTCAACAATGAACCTAACCTGCATGTCTTTGGACTGTGGGAGGAAACCTGAGCACCCGGAGAGAACCTACGCTAACACAGAGGGAACATGCTAACACAGGGAGAACATGCTAACAAAGGGAGAACATGCTAACACAGAGAGAACATGCTAACACAAGGAGAACATGCTAACACAGAGGGAACATGCTAACACGGGGAGAACATGCTAACACAGGGAGAACATGCTAACACAGAGGGAACATGCTAACACGGGGAGAACATGCTAACACAGGGAGAACATGCTAATACAGAGAGAACATGCTAACACAGAGAGAACATGCTAACATAGAGGGAACATGCTAACACAGAGAGAACATGCTAACACGGGGAGAACGTGCTAACACAGGGAGAACATGCTAACACAGAGGGAACATGCTAACACAGGGAGAACATGCTAACAAAGGGAGAACATGCTAACACAGAGAGAACATGCTAACACAAGGAGAACATGCTAACACAGAGGGAACATGCTAACACGGGGAGAACATGCTAACACAGGGAGAACATGCTAACACAGAGAGAACATGCTAACATAGAGGGAACATGCTAACACAGGGAGAACATGCTAATACAGAGAGAACATGCTAACACAGAGGGAACATGCTAACACGGGGAGAACGTGCTAACAAAGGGAGAACATGCTAACACAAGGAGAACATGCTAACACAGAGGGAACATGCTAACACGGGGAGAACATGCTAACACAGGGAGAACATGCTAATACAGAGGGAACATGCTAACACAGAGAGAACATGCTAACACAGAGGGAACATGCTAACACGGGGAGAACGTGCTAACACGGGGAGAACGTGCTAACACAGGGAGAACATGCTAACACAGGGAGAACATGCTAACATAGAGGGAACATGCTAACACAGGGAGAACATGCTAACACAGAGAGAACATGCTAACACAGAGGGAACATGCTAACACGGGGAGAACGTGCTAACACGGGGAGAACATGCTAATACAGAGGGAACAAGCTAACACAGGGAGAACATGCTAACACGGGGAGAACATGCTAACACAGGGAGAACATGCTAACTCCACACAGAAGGGCCCCAAGCCGGGTTTGAACCCGCAACCATTTATTGCTGTGAGGCTGCACCCCCATGCAGCCCCAATCTACAGTATATCATCATTTCAATATAGAAGATACAACACATTACATAGGCTTCAATAAAAACATGATTTACCAGCAGCAGGTGCATCAGGCATGGATTCAAAATCAGTTTCAATATATCATTAACGTTCCTTTTGTCCAGGTTCTTAATGGTTCTCAGGCTATAGCGCCACCTCAAGGAAGCACATCAAAATCATTAACACAACAAACAAAAACAGGCTTTACCTGAATGGAATTTGGTCAAAACTAGAAAGGTTTTGTGATTTAAATCTCCAGATGTCAGAGATAAAGTAAACAAGCCAGCGGGCAGGTTAGGCAGGCAGACGGGAGTAAGAAGAAACCCCACTCAACTAATTCTCCCTTAATCTTGGCAGGAGGAACTGTTATCTTATTCTTACTAAAATCTATGACCATCTCTTTCGTTTCTTTAATGTTGACCTCAAGAAAATGATCTGAGCACCATTGGATAAAGCTCTGTGTTTCCGTCTCGGAGTAGAAGTGGGTAGGGATAGGGTGTCGGAGGTGGTTTCAGAAAGGCCCAGAGAGAGACAGACATGGGAGCGTTGGAAGCACGGGGGAGGGGGTGACACAAAGGACAATGGGAAATATGCTGGGGCATGGCCACGGCTATTTTTATTATACTATTTGTATTGGTTTCTGACATAGGTTTATTTTGTAGTTACATACACATATCATAGCTGCATTAATTGATACTGTACATCTTACAGTTACATATCTACTATAATAACCTCATCTTTTTATTCTGTACATTTGTGAGTAGTTACTATGTGATGAGCTGCTATAGTACAGACTGTGAGATACTGAATCATTAGGTAATGATTAGCTCATCTGTGAATCGACAAAACAAAAACCTATCCAGACAGAGAATGTCGTTAACCACACAATACACAAACTAATTGTGATGCTAATGCTAGCTGTTGTGTGTGTTCTGTGACCAACATAGCATTCGCAAGTGCATATCAGCTACATTACCATCCTCATTGTATCCCAGCAGCTGGGCAATCTCAGGCCACATATTGTCCTTTATTTTGTTGTTGAGGTAGTCGTCGCAGTGTTTGTTGTGTATTATTGCTCATTGTTATTCCGAAACACCAATAGTCCGAAAAATGTCCCATTGGACTAAAAAAAAAAAAAATTTCTCCGACGGTCCGTTAACAAACGTCAATTGTTCCAAGGCCCTATTGCTCTGAAAATACAAACCCTTCATGCAACAAACAGAAGCACATGGCTAATTATTATGCAGAATGACAGCGTTCCCAACAAGCACGGATTCTCGTCTGAAAAATTTGAATGGAATTTTATAAAAACTGCTTTTGTGGGTTCTTGTGAATGCTTGAACACCCTTGCAAAACATTCGTACAGGGGAAAATTCTGGTCCAGTGGCTCACGTCCTCTCATGGGTTCTGATTGTGGATATGTAGACAGCCAATGCAAGGAGAAGTGCACACCATGGTAGATTGTTGGGGACTGTGCATGAGGGAGGCAACTGATGAGGAGAGGTTTGACTTCAGCTCAGGCTTTTTTATCCATGTCAGATCAGACTTTAAACTGTAAATGGACAAGCCCCTTCTCACCTGCCTGATCTCCTTAAACCTTTTACTCCAACCAGGACTCACTGCTCTCAGAATACAGGACTCCTGTCTGTCCTCAGAGTGAAAAGAAGTGATCAGGTCAAAGGGCCTTTTCTTATCGAGCCCCTTTCCTCTGGAATAACCTCCCTATAGACATCAGACAGTCTGAACCTGTGGAGGTCTTTAAATCAAACTCAAAACCCATCTTTTTGCCCAACTTTCAATTAGTTAGGTGGTGGGTATGTCCTCAAGGTGAACAAAATCAGCAGGTCAAAGGGCCTTTTCCTATCATACCCTTATCATACCTCCCTATGGACATCAGACTAACACCCCACTCCCCCACCTTCAAAATAAAAGCCCCACAGAGTAACTGTTCCTTAACAAGAAGCTCAGGATGAGGCTTGTTTTTCTAAATAAAAGCCCCCAACTCTCACTGTGTGTCAACAGAAAACAAGGGATGGACCTAATGTTTCAAAATAAAAGTTCAAAACACCCAAATATTACTTTGTCTAACGAATTAGAGTTTTAAAGGTTCATTCCACTCAAATACTTTATGTTTAATGACTTATAGTTTTAAATGTTTATTCCACCCAAATACTACTTTCTAGAAGTCTATTCTGCATTTGCGCTCTAAAATGTCTGTATTGTATGACTGTATGATTAATTTCAGCTGTCAGCATTCACATGCATTTTATGCAATCATCTAGTTTTCAATATGTGTTTTCGGTGTAATGCATCAAAGGAAATGTTTAAATCACCCATTACTATCATACGTACTGTTTTTCATGTTGTTTTTATCAGTGTTTAAACATCTTGCAACTATGTCCACACACTTCATGTTGTTTCCCCAGACTTGACTGATTAATCAGGGGACTGTGCTTAGCTGACAGGAAACTGATCCAGATGTTCTATCAGAAAAGGGAAACGATCTCATCATTCCGCCCACAAAATACAGCAGTGCAAAGAAGTAGAAAAAAAAATAGTTTCCATAAAATGACAGATGTCACAATAGATTGAGTGGCATATTTATTAAAGGTCAAGATATAGTTCATTCTACAAACATACACTTTGCATTCAACATTGATTCAACAAGATTGGAACAAGCAGATACATAAAATCATTCAGCCACACATCGAAACGTGGACTAAAGTTCCTCAAGAGAAGCAACAATTTTAACTCAAACGCAATATATGCTATAAAAAAAGTATGGTAAAAGCTAACAATTTGAATGTGAGAAGTAGATCTTAAGCAGTCCGTACTACGATGGCGTATTAGGGCCAGGAATGTAATATTCCGAGATTAGAGTCGAGAAAAAAGTTGGAAAACTGAGCGAGGCGAAGGTCCTGAAAGGTACATATACTGTACACATTTCTTTTCGTGTTCGTTCTGTGTTCTTTTATAAACATGCGTAAATACTAATATTGTAGAAGTTACAGGAAAGTAGAGCTGAACAACTTATATCTTTGACTACATGAAGGCGTGTCTTTTATTTCACACTAAAAACAAGCCGTCGAGAAGACGTCACTCCAAACACTCTGCGTTGCCATGGTTACACACTGACGCTTTTAACTGTCACTGTGTCAGTGTGAAGGGAAAATAACACAGAAAGGGCACATACTTTGACATAATTGCTTGTGTTGAACCACACATTATGGCTAATGATGCCCTTAGAGTTTACTGGGGAGAGGGACGTCTACATTACCCTGCTTATCCTGCTGCCCCCGTGACCCGGCCCCGAATAAACAGCTGGGAATGGATGGATGGAGAGTCCACTACAATATACAGTATAATGTAGGCCTATAGTAATAATATATTTTGCACTTTGTGGCCCACGTTACCGCAGTGATTAATGGTGTGTGTTGAGCTTGATCCGACCTTGCACAGTGTAGCGATATGGTTCCTAAACAAAGATACTCCACTATTTTTCATTACCACAGTTTTGTACTTTTTGTTTTTTTTCCTCTCAAATTTATAACTTTATAATCTCAGGGAATATCTGAGTTTTGTCTTGTAAATGTACCACTGTAATCTCAGAGAATATCCAAGTTTTATTTTTCTTGTAAATGTATGACTTTAATCTCGGAAATTCTGAATTTTGTCTCGGAATATTACACCCCTCCCCGGCTCCATAAATAGTTTTATTGACCTACAATGGCCTTAATACGCCACCGTAGTGGAGCAGTCTTGAAACTGACTTATCTAATTAAGTTAATGATAAAAAATGTGATTGTTTCTAACTGACAATAAGATTTAACCATGTGGAAGAGTCTGGCAGGAAGTAAACATGGAGTCAATCATGTGTGTGTGTGTGTGTGTGTGTGTGTCTAGTACTCATAAGCAGAGTGTGGCGTCCTCTGTGATGTGGTTCTGGTGCTCTGGCTGCTGAGGCTCATGTGTCTCTTCAGACAGGGGATCCTCTTAGACATCAGCCTTCTGAAGTGGCTCTGGAACTTCTTTCCCACAAATGTGTAAAACATTGGACTGATGCAACAATACAAATAGGCTATGTTTCGGGTCACATACAGGGCATAGTCCAAGGTCTTTGCGTCAGAACAATCCTTACTGGGGCTCGAGATCTGAATAGCTTGAAGGAGGATCACGATATTGTAGGGTGTCCAGCAGGCGAAGAAGGTGAAGATGATGACAAATATGAGCTTGATGGAGCGGCATTTCTCCTTCAAGCGGGTGGACAGGATGCGGACTGTGATGCTGATGTAGCAGTACATCACCATGAACAGAGGGAGGAGGAAGAAGAGCAGGAATTGCTGGTAATAACTGACCAGACGCCAGTGCTTCATGGTGCTCTCAGGGTATCCTGACTCCTCACATATCAGTCCATCGTATGGACTCTTTCTCACATTTTGGAGAACCAGCTCTTTCACACTCGCTACAATACTGGTGCACCAAACTGCCACTGATGCAATGATGGCATATGCTTTTTTCCTGCTCTTAGCAGCTGCCACTGCATGCACCACTGCAAGGTATCGGTCAAATGTCATGAGTGTGAGGAATAGGATGGAGCTGTAGAAGCCGATGATGTAAGCACTGCTGACCATCTTACACAGAACCAGGCCAAAAATCCAGTCAGACGAATGGTACATCGCCCAGAATGGGAGACTGGAGGCAAAGAGAAGGTTGGAGAGGACCAAATTCAGGAGGAAGATGTTTGTCACTGTGCTGAGCTTCTCAAACTTGAAGATAATGAAGAGCACGAGCCCGTTACCAAGGTAACTCAGGAGGAAGTTGGCATAGTAGAACACTGGGATGAATCTTGCACCAAACTGATTGACATCCTGCTTTGGACAGAGCACGACACGGTCACTGAGCACATAGCTCGTGTCAGTCGTGTTATCGTCTTCACCGAATAGGTCCAAGAAGTTTTGATATTGGTCTTCAGAGCTCATGGCTGGGGTTTGACCTGTGAGACATTAAGATCCATGTTAGTCTGGTAGTTGAAGAAATTGCTCATAAAACACAACTGAACTGAATATAAGATGAACTGGACATCAGTTCAACCCTCACACGCAACAAAGAAGCCAGATGCCTAGCCTCCACTGCAATATGGGTGGCCAAATCTAACTCTAGTAAACTAATCCATAAAACACCTGGGTTAATTAAAGAGGACCTATGATGCTTATTTCCAAGGTCATACTTGTATTTTGGGTTTCTACTAGAACATGTTTTCATGGTTTAATGTTCAAAAAACACTTTATTTTTCTCATACCAACTGTGCTGCAGCACCTCTTTTCACCCTATTTCTGAAATGCCCCCCTCCTCCTTTGGGCTTTGTAACTTTGCAGACATTTTACATTTCACACAAATAACTATATAATACACTAAAAGAAAGGGAAAAAGCATAATAGGTCCTATTTAGGTCAGAATCATCAATCTCGCCATGAATCGCTGTCACTTTTTATACAAACATTTTGATAAACTTGATGTTTGATCTATAGTAGCCCCTTGTCAAGGACACTCAACTCACAGTTTTGGTTAATGCACATTGATGAAGACCAGAAGGCTGTTTTTGTTGTGTTTTATGAGCTTTAATAAAGGTCAATGGTGATGGAGATGGTTAATTAATCTCAGGTGCTTTATTCCTATAGAAGAAGGCAGGCAGAGGGGAGAGAGAACACCAGGAACATTACCACACCGGCATACGCCTCTGATGGGTCAAGTAGGCGGAGCCTGCACACATTTTAACAGATCTCAGCACGATTTGTATTCCCTTTATTTGTCTGAATTTTCATTTGGCTGTTAATATCCTTTACTCCATTCCCTGCCTATTTTATTATTTTGATTATTTCAATAAAACATTTGGTTCATTCTGAAAACACATCTGTGTTGTGTCAGTAATGAGCCTGATACATTTTGAGACAGTATTTCCTGGGGTGCAATTCCCTAGGTGACGTTGTTGTTTTTTCTCATTCTCCCCTTATTGCCCTTGCCACACTTACATGTTTTTATTTGTAGCCTATTATGCTCACGTTTCTCTAGCTATGTTGTCAATTGCTAGCAATATAATTTTATTATAGTGTAGCTTGGATACTCAGCAAGTAACCAGGCTACACTGTAACAAAATGATATCGCTGGCAAGTGACAACAGCTAGGGGAAAGTGAGCATAATAGTTGCCGATGATAGATGCATATGAGGTTATAATGTAACTGCAACATAATAAAAACTTTAATTCCTGTCTCCTCATGTTAGATTTACTAGAGAGCCCATAAAATGCACCTGTCCAGAGACAAACACCCCTGTACCAGCAAAGAAGAGTGCCAACATGATGGAACACTACTTCAACAATTGCACAATTAATGGTGATATCTACATGAATGATAATTATCACCCCGATCTTTAAAGGTCTTATTGATTTTATGTAGAAAAATATTTAAAAAAAATAAATAATTATTATTATAATAATTATACATCCACAGAGCTTTTAGAAAGGTGTCGAATAAAAGTATGTTTTTTTCCTAAAAATTGATTATGGCAGTGAATTAATCATTTTTAAAAAATGTACAGATCCAAAATGAATGTTTTGTTTATATTTGTGGAAGATATCAGATGCTTGGTTTCCACTTCTAACAAGGCTTATGAGCCAATAGTATAACATGGTATCTCTGTGTTGTCAGCGATCAAGTTCCAAGGTTAATGTGAAAAAAACAGATTATGGCTGAGTTTGACACTGGTGTCTCCATCAGGCTGCAGGAAAAGTGAATATTTACAGTCGAAACAAGTGACCACTGACGTTAGCACATATTAGCTGTTTTAGCTTAATTGTCCCAACAACAACTAGAATGGCACTCGGAGAGCGCAGACCTTCGCCAAGGTGTGTGACTTTAAAAACAGATCACAGCTCCCAGTTGGCGGTACCGTGAGGTGGTCGGCTTATTATTAACACAGTGTGTTTCCGTGTGACGTATCGGCGGATGCCTCTCTCATTCAGCAGCCTTGTTATGTCTGTTATGCCTTGTTATGTCTGTATAACGTTAAACTACGTTGTCTCTCATCCCGTAGGCTACCGCTTTGTTCTTTCTCACCGCAGACGGAAAGTAGCTCCCGCACACACATCCATTCACGTATCTCTCTGCTCTCAGAAGGAGGCAGGGTCACGCGCCATCAGTCACACCGTGCATGTATTATACCCTGTGGTCTTAATGCTCAGGCTGATCGGAATCATTAAAAAAATTCCTGAATCTGGATCATGATTCGGATTGCCACCAAAATTTTATGGATTGTTCATTGTGCTACACTCCACCCCTCCAAACAATTTCATTCGTATCCATCGCAAACTTTTGGAGTAATCCTGCTTACAGACAGACGGACGGACGGACGGATGATAGACAGACAGACAGACAGACAACCGACTAACTGACCGACCTACAAACGCCAGTGAAAACAATACTTCCTCCTAATAACCCATAAAATTACAATTTGGCATATTTAAACAAAACCAACAATAACTAACAGCGTCCTTACAAACTGAACTAAGATGTGCATCCGAGTACAGAGTATGACATAACTGCCCGTTGAACCAATGACTCATGCATGGTCCGTCATCTTATGTTGATTCTTTTTGTCACCCTCTCAAAACAGAGAACTGACACTGCTGACTGAGCAATAAAAAATTCCTGACTCTCTCAATTGCTGTGCAATACTTGTTCCCAGAAATGAGTTAAAAACAGGTTTGAGTTATATACTTCGTACCTCTGAGCTTAATGAGTAGAATTTCTGAGGAGTAGGGATGCACCCATACTGGATCAGATACCAGGCCGATACTGACTCGGTGACAATGGGGCTGATCTGTTCAAGTCAATTCTATGTGTATATACTGTATACATTATATACAGGAATTTGAATTCCTGTTTAATTTTTAAACAGGAATTTGAATTCCTGTTTAAAGTTTAAACAATTTGTTGCTGCATTAAAAAGGTTTACACTTGAAGGTACAGCAGGTACAGCAGACGCCGTACTGAACTGCCTGTCCGTCTCCTGCTCCATTTTACCCTCATTCATGAACAAGACCCCGAGATACTTAAACTCCCTCGTTTGGGGCAAAGAAAGGGTGTAATCCACCGGCAGAGAACTATGGCCTCAGACTTGGAGGTACTGACTCTCATCCCGACCGCTTCACACTCGACTGCAAACCTCCCGAGTGCGTGCTGAAGGTCACGGTCTGATGAAGCCAACAGAACTACATCATCTGCAAAGAACAGAGAATCTCATCTACTACCCCTGTCGCCTTGCCACTGAGGAGCTTTTTGACTACCTCAGCAGCCTCTGCCAAGGATATGGACAAGCCTCCCCTGCTGAACACAGCCTAAGTCAAGCCCTGCTTTCTCTTTCTGAATCGTTTTGAGTCGATTTGCCAGAACTTCCTTGAGGCCAATCGAAAGTCCTTCTCCATGGTCTCCCCGAACTCCTCCCACACCCGGGTTTATGCTTCTGCGACCGCCGCACCTGCAGCCCTTCTGGTCAACCAGAATCGTTCAGCTGTTTCTGGAGACCCCAGGGCCAGCCAAGCCCGAAAGGCCTCCGAAAGCTTCCTTCACCGCTGGTGTCCACCAGCGGGTTCTTAGGTTGCCGCTACGACAGGCACCGACGACATTCCAACCACAACTCCTAGCAGCTCAGATTCAATGGACCCAGCCTCCCCCAGGATGCACGAGAAGTTCTTCCGGAGGTGGGAGTTGAAGACCTCGCAGACAGGGGCATCAGCCAGAAGTTCCCAGTTCACCCTCACTACACGTTTGGGTTTCCCAGGTCTGTCCGGCAGCCTCACCCGGCATCTAATCCAACTCACCACCAGGTGGTGATCAGTTGACAGCTCCGCTCCTCGCTTCACCAAAGTGTCCAAGACATACGGCCGCAGATCTGATGATACAACCACAAAGTCGATCATCGATCGTTGGCCTAGGGTGTTCTGGTACCAAGTACACTTATAAACGGCCCTATGCTCGAACATGGTGTTGTTATGGCCAATCCATGACTAGCACAGAAGTCCAACAACAACGCACCACTCGGGTTCAGATCAGGCAGCCCGTTCCTCCCAATCAGCCCCCTCAAGGTTTCCCCATCATTGCCCACGTGAGCATTGAAGTCCCCAGCAGAACTATGGAGTCTCCAGTCGGCGCCCTTTCCAGGACGCCAGCCAGAGACTCCAAGAAGGTTGGGTACTCCTCCTGCAGTTTGTGCATATGCACACACACAACAGTCAGAGATTTCCTTGCAGCAACTCGCAGTCGCATCAAGGCGACCCTCTCGTTTTCCGGGGAGAACTCCAACACAGCGTCTCTCAGCGGGGGGCTCGTAAGTATCCCCACACCCACCCGGCGCCCCTCACCCTGGGCAACTCAGGCCCCTTTCCAGGAGTATGGTTTGAAAACCAGAGCTATGCGTGGAGATGAGCCCAACTATAGCTAGTTGATACCGCTCCACCTCCCGCACCAGCTCCGGTTCCTTCCCCAGAGTGGTGACGTTCCATGAACCAAAAGCCAGTCTGCGATCAGAAAGCCTAGATCCCTGCCTTTGCCTGCCGCCCGGCTGACATTGCACCCGACCGCTATGCCTATCCATGCGGGGGGCGGACCCACAGGGTTTAACCAAAGTTGAACTGAGTAAATATGATAAAAAAAGTATTTTTTTATAAAACTGTCACTATATCCTTACAGTAGAGACAGGTGATCAGAAAAATTATGTTCCTCTGTGTCCTCCTGTGCTCATAATGGAATTTGCAAGACTTCACAGACCGGAGAAAATCAACCAATCAGAGCCAAAGAGTCTCTACAGCAGCTGTCAATCACTCCTCGGGAAGCTTGTGAACTCTGATCAAATTGTCAAACTAGGCAGCTCTGGCCAGTGGGCGGTACTTGGTTTTGTCTCGACTGATGTCAACATGGCTCCCGGGTCAGAAACTTTCTCATTTTACAGCTAAACCGTGCACTAGTAGATGATTCTGAAAACATTTGAAGAAAGAAATTGGCATTACAGAATATTGATTCATATTTGAGCGCTGTCTAGTTTGACAGTTTAGTCGGAGTTCGCCAGCTGTCCAGAGACTGCAAGGCTCCAGCTCGGTTATGATTGGCTGTTTTTATTCGGGCATGGTAGGAATATGCAAATGTCATTAGGAGCATGAATGGGAGACAGAGGAACCTGATTTTTTTTTCACAGATTATCTGTCTCATGTACTACTGTCAGGACATAGTTACAGTTTTATAAAAATGCCTTTTAATCATATTGGCTCAAAGTGAGCAACTGCAGCTTTAAGATCTGTATCAACTAGGAAACAGGAAGTAGTTCCTATGGTGTCAAAACAGTCTCATAAGTATTCACAAATAAATGTCAAGTTATGTAAAAAAACACAATGCACAAATAAATATAGAGTGATTTGTATTTGTTTTCAACACGAGTCATGTGATATTTTATGAGTCACTTTCTCACTGTATTTGTGGATTTTGTGTGAAAACAGCATGGTAAAACAGTCTCAAAAGAATCCACACAAGCAAGTGGAAATTCTCAAATATATTTTCCTCCGTGTTACATTTTTTTGTGACTACTTGTGAGACTGTTTTGACAACATATAGTTCTTCTTCCTCTCTACAGTTTCCATAGTGAAGGCAGAGCTAGGTGGAGCTCATGTTAAGTTCTCCTTTCATTTCCGGTGTAGATCTTAGAAAGCTGAGTTTATTTTCTTGCACACTTGTTTGTGATCGTATATTTATATTTATTGCGGGGATAATTTATATTGACACATGATGAGGCTCTGTTTGTGAGAGCTATCAGTGAGCCAGTAATTAGCTATTAATACAGTATAGATTAAAGATAAGTTACGAAGTAGATGTAAATTTGGTTTATTCATACCTCCTGACTATGTATTTTATGTATTCTTACACAAATTCGTCTGTCCTGTGTATCACTGTGAAAGTTAAATAAAGGAGCACGGTGGCTCATTTCCTGACTCACAACTAGTAGCATCATCATCAGTGTTTATCATCTGTTTTGATCAAATGTTTTAGCAACAACATATCTGTGGGTATCTAAATAGTATTAATGTCGTTATTAATGTTAATAATCCATCAATAAATACTCATCAGGGTTTCTCTTTATAATAAGCAATACAATTTAGTTACGAATGTTATTTATGTATTATTTGAAGACCTTATGAACTGTATCAAGACTCCTCTTAAATTAGTAAATCAATAAAGAATATATTTGACTTAAAACTTAAAGTCGTCATTTTGTTTTCTATTATTGGTTAGTAAATGCTTTGTCTGATGCTGTCCTAAATTCTATCAACTGGGGCAGCTGTGGCTCAGAGGGTAGAGCAGGTCGTCCATATTGGAAGGTCGGTGGTTCGATCCCCGACTGCTCCGGTAATATGTCGATGTGTCCTTGAGCAAGACACTTAACCTGAGCCATCGGTGTGTGAATGAGTATTTAGATTAGATTCTGATTGGCAGGTTGGCTCCTTGCATGGCAGCCTCTGCCATCAGTGTATGAATGTGTGTGTGAATTGGTGAATGCTGACATGTAGTAAAGAGCTTTGAGTGGTCAGAAGACTAGAAAAGCACTACAGTATATAAATGCAAGTCCATTTAACATAACTGTATCACCCTTTAAAACGTGAGCATCCTTCACTTATATTACATCATCAGTAGCAAATATGCACGCAATGGCATTATTAACAATCAGAAGAAATCTTAAGATTATAGATAAAATATATATTACAACATTCACTAATGTGTCTTGCTCGGGCTTACAATTGTGCCTTGTTTACTACTCAGGAGTTTTGTCTATTTTACATTAAAGAATGGTCACAACGTGTTTTATAGTTATTCATAATGACCTATGGATGTGATCATAAACTGTTACTGTCATCCTCACCATGCCAAATACCATAAAAATGCCCTTTTCAAATCAGAATTAACCAGCAAAGTATGCATCTATACATTTCATAAAGAGAATTAAGTGTTAAATACAGACAGATTACTGTAAAAAAAGACTAGTGATGTCACTGTCGTGAAGGCGAATTAAACTCACCAGTAGTGCAGTGAGAGGAGGACAATGAGGAGCACAAGGAAGCACTGAGGGACTCTGAGTGTTCACTGAGTTTTAGTGCCAAAGAGGCATCTGCTAAAGGGGCAGTCCTACAACAGAGTAATGTGTGTGTGTGTGTGTGTGTGAGTTTGTATTTCTATTCTGGTGGGATCCATGATCTAACATACCACTCACGCCGTGGGGACCGATTTTTCCTCACAGATTTCGATTTTCAGTACTTAGTGTGTGCCTTAGTGGTCATGGATGGTATTGCGGTGTGGGGACATTTTCCTGAAAAAGTGTTTAAGTGTGTAATCATATCATCTTCATATTTTATGAATATTATTACAATCTGTGCACTTTTATGTGATCAGACTGTTATGTTATCTAATTAGTTTTCCTAAAATCAACAAGGGAACCAATTTAATCATTAAACTTCCCTTCAAAGAAGTTTTATTCTTTGGAAGAAACTGGTGATAATATTTTTGTTGGCCTGAAGAAGACAAATATATGAATTAATATCAGTATTAATAAGTATAAATAATAATTTTTAATTTAAGTAAATAAAATGCCCATAGACAACAATACTTGGTATTTGTATAAGGGAATTCCTAAACGTTAATTGTTATGAAATGTTTAAATTCAACAGAACTTTATTTATTTATTATTATTTATTTATTATATTTATCTCATGATTTACAAGTATTGACTGATATGAAAAAAAAATACTGATACAAATTTGTACCACATAGTAAACTGTAAATCAGGGTCCAAAGAAGTGTTTAAAGTGAAACTTCTGAGGGTAGTAAAGGCCAGATAGAGGACAAACACAAGACACACAAAAACTCCACAGTACTTGGATGACTACATTTTGAATGCAATAATTAGATACTAAAGCACAATGATTGATGACTGTGACAGAGTACATGATGTACCACAAATCTTTAGGGGAGGCATTTCAATCACAGATGTGAGTAAATGCTATGAAAAAGGAAATGGGTCCACTCACGGAGAAAGACACATTCACATGAGTGGATGGTGGTTTGGTCCATGCAGTGTAAAACAATGCATACAAACTGAGGCCTATAAGTTAGCCAGTTTTGGGATATTAATAAAACTGAGGCTATAAGTAAGCAGTAGTCTATATTCATACAACCTGAGGCTATAAGTTAGCCAGTGTTCTAATATTCATTAAAGCTGAGGCTTTAAGTTAGCCAGTGTTCTGATATTCATATAGACTGAGGCTTTAAGTTAGCCAGTGTTCAGATATATATACAAACTGAGGTTATAAGTTTACGGTGACCAGACGTCCTGGTTTGTCCGGGACCGTCCCGGTTTCAAGCTGACGTGTCCCGAGTCCCGACAAATATCTGTAAAACACTCAAATGTCCCGGTTTTCAACAGTCACCAACAAATTTTCCCGGTTTTCACGACAATTAAAATAATAATATTATACTTACATAGACGTTTATCATATTCCACTCATTAATTAATTTGTGCGAATGAGATAAGAGAGCCAGCACAGCGCAACCCACTGCAGTCTGTAACTAGAGTGATGCTGTCAAGCCACAATTAAGGAACAAACACAACAGATATCCGCTGGTTACATTAAGTGTAGTTTTGACTCACAGAGCCCTCCGTGCTTATGTGCACATCAAACGTGTCATTTTGATTAATTATACGACACAGTTCCTTCTGCGCATCAACAGGCATTTAGCTCCACTTATAACTCCCTGTGCTCTGTGGTCTGTGCTCCACATTTTACATTATAATAGTCTGTGACGAGCAACATGATGTGATAGAGATGGTTCAGGTTCAAAACTAAAGTTGAAAAATAATGTACAGTACATAGGCCCAGACAAGGGAAACTCTCTACAGGACTCCCAAACTGTCAGTACATCATGAGGGGTATAGTCCTGTGATTAAAGGGGGAGAAAGTAGTGAATGTAATTAGTCATGATTGTCGCAGCCTTTAATGCACCCCCCTATAATAATGCCTTCTTTCTGATCCCACTCTGTGCTCAAATGCACCACAATTGCACCAAGTTAGCAATCCTGATGAAAACGGCTATGGTGCGTGCATATTAGCGTGTGCACGTGCGTGCGCATGAACCGCACATGCGTGAACATGCGTGAGCATGACCGTGCGGTACATTTAAGGGTCCCGCTTCGGGGGTTTAAAAATATGGTCTGATATGCATATAAACTGAGGCTATACGTTAGCAGTGGTCTGACATTCATACAAACTGAGGCTTTCGGTTACCCAGTGTTCTGATATTCATACAAACTGAGGCTATAAGTTAGCCAGTGTTCTGATATTCATACAGACTGAGGCTATAAGTTAGCCAATGTTCTGATATTCATACAGACTGAGGCTATAAGTTAGCTGTGGCCTTGTGTTCTTACAAACTGAGGGTATATGCCAGCTTTCTGATGAGACTATACGTTAGCAGTGGTCTGGTATTCATAAAAACTGAGGCTTTAAGTTAGCCAGTGTTCTGATTATCATACAAACTAAGGCTATACGTTAGCAGTGATCTGGTATTCATATAAACTGAGGCTAAATGTTAGCCAGTGTTCTGATACGGCTACACGTTAGCCAGTGTTCTGATATTCATACAAACTGAAGCTATAAGTTGTCGGTGTTCTAACATTCATACAAAATGTGGCTATATGTTAGCCAGTGTTCTGATGAGGCCATACATTAGCTGTGGTCTGATATGCACAAAAACTGAGGCTATACGTTAGCTGTGGTCTGGTATTCATACAAACTGAGTCTAGGCCTATAGGCTACGGTGACCAGACGTCTCGGATTTAAGCTTGGGGGAACTAGTAAATGTGATAAGTCATGATTGTCACTCCCAGCCTCTAATTCTAATGCATCCACCTATAATAATGCCTTCTATCTGATCAGATGACAACGGACCTGTGATGACCCACAGATTGAGGCCATATTGCACTAACACAATTACACCACAGCAAACCAAACACACCTCAAATGTACCACTTTAAAGTTTCTTTGACTATTTATCAGTCACTTTTGGAAATCCACATGAACCACTATTCATATCACATACATTAGATCCACTGCACAACACTTATTTAAAAAGAAAATATATCACTTTTAAAGCTGGTTGGCTTGTTAGTCATGTTATTTCTTTCTTCCTAAACAGTTGTGATGAACACCAAATCCAGTCAAATGCCAGAAGTTGAGTTTTCATTCAAACTAAATTATGACTTAATTAATCAGAGCCCACAAGGCCAGATAGCCTCCTAAGTTACTGGTTGCTGACAGGCAATGTTGTGAGGGCTGTTGGTTAGGACCCAGATGCAGACACAGACACAGCTGGATGGTGGTTGAAAGTCAGGTGGATTTATTATAATAAAGGTGGTGAGGGAGCAACGTGATGTCGTTCTTTCTAGTTCTATCAGTGTTCTTTATTCAGGCCCGAGAAGAACTTTTCTCCTACTTCCTCTTCTTCTCGAGCTCCTCTGTGCACATCTGTCCAAATATCTAACCTGGTTGGTTGCGTCACCACCAAAGTCCAGAGACCAGTTGTTGAGTCGGCTCATTGATACACTGTACTGTGGAGGGAACACATCACCAGTACAACTGTAAAGTTCATCGATGTATTAGATTATGCGGTTTGGCCAAATATGAATAATGCTGAAATCATTGTTGCCCCTCACTTGCATGGAGGTGAAACGCAGAAATAGAGTTCTTGTTGTTTTGACTGGTTGTTTGTGCGTCCCAAAGTTCTGCTTCTTGTGAAGCAAAGTTAAAATGGAGGCAGAGTGAGGCTTGTAGGATGCAAGGTGATGAATGTTTAAAATAAGTGCAAAAGACCGGCTTAAAATAAAAGCTTTGTGAAAATATGAGCTTAATTTGTCCCTCCATTTTACACAATAGGTCTAGGTGTTTTCCCACCAGATGCGTTTTGGAAGAAAACATATCTGGTAGTTTAGATCGTCAGATTCAGTACAAAGTCATAATGTAGGTCTGGTGTTATCAATTGACAAATCAGTATTCAAATTTAAAATGATTTTATTTGCAACATGTGTTCAGTCATACTAAGTAAAGGAGCAGCTATAAACATAATCTAAAAGTGAAATCATCTTGCTTAACTTTTAGCTATTGAAAGAATGTTAAAAGTGGACGGAAGTGTGTTGTATAAATGGATTGTTAGGTGTTAAGGGCAACAGTGTGCTGGGGTGGAAATGACATCTTGTATGTAGAACCAATATCACTGTTCAGGTGAAGCAGCACACCTGATTT
Organism: Sebastes paucispinis; assembly: GCA_036937225.1. Taxonomy (NCBI): domain Eukaryota; kingdom Metazoa; phylum Chordata; class Actinopteri; order Perciformes; family Sebastidae; genus Sebastes; species Sebastes paucispinis. The sequence continues at coordinate 462,049 of JAUPFX010000013.1, read as the reverse complement.
GTTACAGAGGCCAGGAACACTAGTGATGTTACGTGCTGTGCCGAGGCTTCGGAGCGTGTGTCGAGTAATCCCGGATGTTTTCCGCAATGCGTGTATCGAGGCTTGTATCGTTTTAGACCGATGACGTCATTGATTACGTCCGAAGCCTCGCTGCCCGGCCGTACCGCGTGACTGGTTCAGGAAGTGGTTCGGATCTTGGCGCGAGGTTTTGACAGCAATATAAACCCCATGGGATCCCTTCAAAATGTGTGGTTGTGATAGAGGCGAGTTTGGATAGTTGGAGATTTGGACAGTTGGAGATTTGGATAGTTGGAGATTTGGATAGTTGGAGATTTTTGATAGCTTGAGATTTTTGATAGTTTGAGATTTTGGATAGTTGGAGATTTTTGATAATTTGAGATTTTGGATAGTTGCTTGGATGGAGCCAGCAAGGAAGAGAAGGACTTCCCCTGTATGGGAACACTTTGATCTGATTTCTCCCAATAAGGTAGGCTTCATATAACATTATTACAGGTGCATTACGTTTGCTTATCAAAAACTTTATTTTTCACTATCTGTCTTTCATTCAAAGGTGAAGTGTTTATTGTGCTCAAAGGAGTTGGGTTACAATAATAACACGTCATCCATGCTAAGGCATTACCGTGCCTTGCATGAGAACAGGGAGGCAACTGGAGGTGAACCCAGCCAAGGTAGGTCATTACAAATATTACAAATATACTGTCTCAATTTTACTAGGTTGACTTTTACTAATCATGCAAATAAAAGAAAGGTAACAGACACTGTAGTTACATAGATTCTCTTTTTTCCAGCCACCAGAAAACAAGAGCTGGATGAAGCCTTGGTCTCCATGATAGTGAAGGATACACAGCCCTTCAGTATTGTGGAGGATGTAGGATTTAGGGACTTAGTGTCTAAATTAGACCCTACCTATGTTCTCCCCACAAGGCAGGTGTGTACGGGTGCATGGATAAAGCAAAAGAGTATTTTGATATTACATCTGACAATTAAGCACTGTTTTTTTCTTTCCTCAGGCTCTAAAGGCCATGGTGGATGTGAAATACACCTCAGCAAAGGAGAAGGCCAAAGCTATAGTGCAGAAGGTGGCTGCAGTGAGCCTAACTTCTGATATGTGGACATCCATTAACATGGATGCGTACCTGGCAGTTACCTGCCATTTTGTAGACGAAAACACCTGTCTGCGTTCAGTATTGTTAGGTGTACTTAAATTCCCTCTCACACACACTGCTGAAAATTTAGCGTGTGTGAAAGCCTCCCTCATGGAGGAATGGGGAATCACGAATAAGGTAACATGCCTAGTTACTGATGGTGCAGCTAACATGATTGCCTGTGGCAGGGAACTGAGGCTCCGCCACACTAGCTGCATAGCTCACACACTGAACCTGATAGTAAAAAAGGCTCTTGAACTGACCCCCGTGCTCTCTGACATCCGGACCAAGGCGAGGAAGCTGGTTGGATACTTCAGAAGTAGCACCACTGCTAAGGTATGTTCTTTGACTTTATCACAATTTTTGATAATGCTAATATTTTGTTTGTGTTACTGCTGCTGTGACGGAATTAATTGCTAATCTGTATTTTTTTAAAGGAGAAGCTTGCACAGGTGCAACACGATATGGGGAGGCCAAAACTGAAGCTTCTGCAAGAAGTTGAAACCCGATGGAACAGCACCTTCCACATGCTGCACCGTCTGGTGGACCTCAGAGAGCCAGTGGGGGCAGCTTTAGCCGGTCTACAAACCGACATCCCCTCACTGACCTCAGAGGAGTACAACACTGTCAGTGGGTGCCTGTCATTGCTGTCATCATTTAATGATGCCACTGTGGAGCTGTCAGCAGAGGAAAATGTTTCCGGATCGAAGGTGGTTCCACTGCTGAAAATGTTGGAGCAGATGCTGCAGGAAGACATTACAAACACGGCAGCTGCAGTGGCGAGGGAAATGGGGGACCACCTCATAAGGCAGCTGAGGGAGAGGCTACACACATTTCAATCTATGAGCATCATGTCACTGGCAACCTTACTGGACCCAAGGTTTAAGGTAATAGGGTTTTTCAGCTCAACCAAAGCCACAGAGGCTATAAAAAGGCTAACATCTGAGTGTGCAGCCGTTATTAGATCTGCTCAAACCCCAGAGTCAGATCAGCCATCAACATCACAGAATGCTCAACCTGCAGCCCGAGGTAGTTTTTATTTGGTTTTGAGGTCAATATTTATTATTACTACACTCACTAACATGGTCTGTGTGTACTTCTCAGGTAAAAAACTGTGGCGTCACTTGGATGAGAGTGGCATGCATGCCAGGAGAGTCCAGAATGTGACGGCAGATGCCACTGTGGAGGTCCAGCGGTTCCTGTCGGAACCAAACATTGGACGAATGGAGGACCCTCTCTTGTACTGGGAAGGACAAAAATGTATCTACCCAAATTTATATAAACTTGCTGTTGTATTTCTGTGCACCCCAGCCTCATCAGTACCATGTGAAAGAGTCTTCTCAAAGGCGGGAGAAGTTGTATCGAAAAAAAGAAATCGCCACAGCCCGAACACGGTTGAGAAGCTTCTGTTTCTAAATAAAAATGAATAAAGTCTCCCCTGTACTGTACATCATTGTCCTAGTTACACAAGCACATTCAATGCCCTCTCCCAAGTTACACAATCACATTCACTGTCCTCTGCCTGGTTAAACCAATGCCACTTTCCAGAAGTAACACAGAACACTAATATTACCCCTCCTGCCATTATTATATTATATTACACTACCCTACAATACAATTATTGACCAAAGGATTAGTTTACACACATAAGATGCATTAGTCACAAAACAATTACAGTTTATTATACATGTATGTTATACACTCATAATATACTTACTAGAACATAGAAATTATATTAATTATTATATAGATATAAATGGATTACATGGTAATGGATTTTTTTTTATTGTTTATAGTCATTTCCAACAGCCTCTACTGGCTCAAAATACAGTATATCACAGATCAGGTGGTTAAGATCATATCTGCCTGTTTTACACTCTTTGACCACCAGGTGGTTTCGTGAGCACATGAAGCCTCGAGCAATGAACCCTTTTCCGAACCAATTTGCTGGAAAGCTTCAAAGCTTCATGAGGCTTCATCTCGCCATCACTAAGGAACACTACCCATCATGTTTATCAACTGTTTAATCTTATGTTTGTTAGGTTTAAGTGTTGTTTGGACCCCAGAAGCAGAGACGGACTCAGGCAAGTGAAAAAAGAACACAAAGTTTATTTTCCAACCAGGAAACAAAAATGTAGACAGGGTGGCAGGGAGCTGGCAGGCTCGTGGCGAGGCGAGAAGGAACATGAGACTGGAGCACATGGAATCTCCAAGCCACCGGAGAACAAGGAAGCAGAGCAGCAACAAGGCACAATAGAACCTGAGTGCAGGAAAAACAACAAAGGTAAGTAACACGAATACTAAAGACACTAGGAAGAATAGTAGACTGAAAAAACACTGGAGAAAGATACGCAGAGCAACTACCGAACGAGACGGAATTATCTGGCGAGGTAGTGGAGTTCAGACCACGCTTTTATGGAGGGGTTGATTACCTGAGTGAAGACCCGGTGTACCTCGTTGCTGCCCTGGGAGGAGCCAGCCACGCCCCCCTGCCACACACATTCCCTGCCAGGAGAAAAAGAGAGAACAGGAAGGGGAAAACAAAACACCAAACAACACAACAACAAAACCAAAACCAACAGAATCGTAACAATGTCTGCCCAAAATTATATTTTAGAATAAGAATATGATCTGCTTTTGAAGAAAAATCTGGTATTTGGCAGTATGGATCATTAGATTCAGTGTTTACGTAAACTTATATTAAGGTTTCAATCCAACATTAGTTAGATTAAATGCTTGTCAGTGGCTAACAGTGGTGGTGATTGTATGCCAATAGACATAACCTGAATTTTGTTCACCTTGGGGAACAAGGGGGGAACAGAATTCAGGTATTAAGTTTTTCAGAGAGGTTATTGATGTTTCAAGTCATTTTCGTGTTCACCAAAAATTATCATGATTTTAGCAGTTAAAATCATGTCTCTAGACCCTTCAGAAAGGGTGGATTCCATCAGGCTGCTTCCAGTCATTGGTCCTACGGTGGAGCAAAAACGGGTATGTGTGTGCGTGCGCCTGCGTGTGTGTGTGTGTGTGTGTGTATACAGTTTATTAACAATTAAAGAAAACGTGTCAACGACCAACTTAAATCTACTTTCTAACAGGAAGTGTTACCGTAAACTACAGCCAGCACTACAACAATAAACACAGTTCATTCACTTAAATGTCCCATATTGTAAAAGGTGAGATTTTCATGTCTTTTATATCATAAAGTAGGTTTAAGTGCTGTATAAATACTGTGAAGTATTCAGAAACTGTGCTTTTGAAACAAGCTGTCAGGATTTTTGTCCATTTGTGATGTCACAAATCTACAATATTTAGATCATTTCACAGTTTTAAACCTAAGCATTCTAAATGTGTCCTAGTTTAATTCCTGCTGCAGTGTATGTGAACGACATCAGCTGACAGGAAGTAAACATGGACCCAAGCTGTTGCCTAGCAACGCAATTCCATTGAAATGCGCTAAACAGAGCATTTCAGACAGAGAGTATATACAGGTATATCCAGGCAGACTATATGAGAAACATAAAGTTTTTTTTGAACATTACAGCATGTAAACATGTTCTAGTAGAAACATCAAATACAATTATGAACCTGAAAATGAGCACAACATGGGATGAATATGGGACATTTAAAGGAAACCACTGCCACTCCGGCACACGCGTCCACGACCGACGTAAACCACGCAACACAAAGTCTGAACGCTGCCGTTTGGCCACTGGCCCTGTCTGCTCCTCTCTCCTGGTCTCTTCTCCTCCTGGGCCTGATGGGTGATCCGGCCCAGCCGCGTACATCCAGTCACTGCAGCTGTACAGCGGGGGGTAAGAGTTAGACAAGTTTCTTGAGAACATATCTTCTTTACGAGATCTTTTTAACTATGAAAAGTTTCAAGAACACTAAGTCACACTGAGCGTTTGCTACTTTGAAAATGTTTCAGTAAAACAGGAAGAAAAGTCCAACACAGAAACTGAGCCTTACCTTCACCAAGATAAACCTGCTTTTTGAGAACAAGAAACTCACAGAAGAGTCCCACATGATTATGTGATTATTTTGGTGACAACATTTCCTTTAACTGCATCTGCAAAGGAAGCAGGAAGTTGTGGTAAATTAGTCAGTGACATGTGGTGGCAGTTTCTGTTAAAACAAGACACAAACCAAGGTCACAACTTGTCTTTCAAGTAAATTTAATAAGAAAAACATAATTAATAAGAAAAGCATCTGCAGATGGACCCACGAGCACAGCCACCTGAGTGGGCTGTGGCAAGTGAGCCCTGAACACAAAAATAGTCAGGCCTTTATACATACTAATACAAAATACACAGATACGTGCAGTATCGTACGCTACCCCCCGGCAGTATGAGTGCCCTGGTTTTCCTTTAATGCTGCATTAAAGATGATTCAGAAGATCCTTGACAAAGACGCGTAAATGTGTACATTTTGTTCTCGAAAGAAAAATGCGAACCAAAACTGGCTGTCTGGGTTGACTGGGATGCTGAAAAACGCATTTGCAAAGTTAACGACAGAGAACCACTTACATTGTGTAAGGCCAAAATTTGTAAGTTTCCATTCTGTGTCTGAGAGAAGTTCAACTGAGCTGACTGCATTTACCACAGCAGAGAATCAGAGACTCTGTGAAAATCAACATTTGGGTCCGCTGTTTTCTCCCAACCTGTAGCGGCGAGGAATGAACAACATCTGCGGCCAAGATTCCAGGTTTTCCTGGCAGTTTTGCTCTGGTAAATATTCTATTTTATAGCTCTGTCACGTTAGCTCAGTATTTACGTTCTGCATAAACTCTGTAAACCGTAAACATACACTCTGTTTTACGTTTGTCTCAAGTCATGTCGCTGCAAGTCAAAAAAAAAAAAAAAAAATGTCATGTCAAAAACAAATAAAAAGTCATGCGGCATGTCGAAAATCAAAAAAAAAAAGTCATGTCAAAAACAAATAAAAAGTCATGCTGCGTTATGTTGAAAATCATAAAATACAAGTCATGTCAAAAACAAAAAGAAAGTCATGCTGCGTTATGTTGAAAATCATAAAATACAAGTCATGTCAAAAACAAATAAAAAGTCATGGCGCGGCATGTCGAAAATCAAAAAAAAAAAGTCATGTCAAAAACAAATAAAAAGTCATGCTGCGTTATGTTGAAAATCATAAAATACAAGTCATGTCAAAAACAAAAAGAAAGTCATGCTGCGTTATGTTGAAAATCATAAAATACAAGTCATGTCAAAAACAAATAAAAAGTCATGGCGCGGCATGTCGAAAATCATAAAATACAAGTCATGTCAAAAACAAATAAAAAGTCATGCCGTCGAAATGTCGAAAATCATAAAATACAAGTCATGTCAAAAACAAATAAAAATTCATGCCGCGGCATGTCAAAAATCATAAAGTACAAGACATCTCAAAAACAAATAAAAAGTCATGCCGTCGAAATGTCGAAAATCATAAAATAAAAGTCATGTCAAAAACAAATAAAAAGTCATGCCGTCGAAATGTCGAAAATCATAAAATAAAAGTCATGTCAAAAACAAATAAAAAGTCATGCCGCAACATTTCGAAAATTATAAAATACAAGTCATGTCAAAAACAAATAAAAAGTCATGCGGCATGTCGAAAATCAAAAAAAAAAAAGTCATGTCAAAAACAAATAAAAAGTCATGCCGTCAAAATGTCGAAAATCATAAAATACAAGTCATGTCAAAAAATAAATAAAAAGTCTTGCCGTGGCATCTCGAAAATCATAAAAAAAAAGTCATGCCAAAAACAAATAAAAAGTCATGCCGCAACATTTCGAAAATTATAAAATACAAGTCATCTCAAAAACAAATAAAAAGTCATGTCGCAACATTTCGAAAATTATAAAATACAAGTCAAGTCAAAAACAATTAAAAAGTCATGCCGCGGCATTTCGAAAATCATGAAATACAAGTCATGTCAAAAACAGATAAAAAGTCATGCCCCGGCAAGTCGAAAATCATAAAATATAAGTCATGTCAAAAACAAATAAAAATTCATGCCGCGGCATGTCAAAAATCATAAAGTACAAGACATCTCAAAAACAAATAAAAAGTCATGCTGCGTTATGTTGAAAATCATAAAATACAAGTCATGTCAAAAACAAAAAGAAAGTCATGCTGCGTTATGTTGAAAATTATAAAATACAAGTCAAGTCATAAACAAATAAAAAGTAATGCCGCGGCATGTCAAAAATCATAAAATACAAGTCAAGTCAAAAACAAATAAAAAGTCATGTCACGGCATGTCAAAAATCATAAAATACAAGTCATGTAAAAAAGAAATAAAAAGTCATGCCGTCGAAATGTCGAAAATAATAAAATACGAATTATGTCAAAAACAAATAAAAAGTCATGCTGCGGCATGTCAAAAATCATAAAATACAAGTCATGTCAAAAAAAATAAAAAGTCATGCCAGGCATGTCGAAAATCATAAAATACAAGTCATGTCAAAAAAAATAAAAAGTCATGTAGCGGCATGTCGAAAATCATAAAATACAAGTCATGTCAAAAAAAATAAAAAGTCATGCCACGGCATTTCGAAAATAAAAAAATACAAGTCATGTCAAAAACAAATAAAGAGTCATGCCGTCAAAATGTCGAAAATTATAAAAGACATGTCACGTCAGAAACAAATCAAAAGTCATGCCGTCGAAATGTCGAAAATCATAAAATACAAGTCATGTCAAAAAGAAATAAAAAGTCAAGGTGCGGCATGTTGAAAATAAAAAAAAGTAGTCATGTCAAAAACAAATAAAAAGTCATGCTGCGGCATGTCGAAAATCATAAAATACAAGTCACATCAAAAACAAATAAAAAGTCATGCCGTCGAAATGTCGAAAATAATAAAATACAAGTTATGTCAAAAACAAATAAAAAGTCATGCCGCGGCAAGTCGAACATAAAAAAAACAATAGTCATGTCAAAAACAAATAAAAAGTCATGTAGCGGCATGTCGAAAATCATGAAATACAAGTCATGTCAATAACAAATTAAAAGTCATGCCGTCGAAATGTTGAAAATAATGAAATAAAGGTCATGTCAAAAACAAATAAAAGACATGTCACGTCAAAAACAAATAAAAAGTCATGCCGTCGAAATGTCGAAAATCATAAAATACAAGTCATGTCAAAAACAAATAAAAAGTCATGCCGCAGCAAGTCGAACATAAAAAAAACAATAGTCATGTCAAAAACAAATAAAAGTCATTCCGCGGCATGTCAAAAATCATTAAATACAAGTCATGTCAAAAACAAATAAAAAGTCATGCCGTCGAAATGTCGAAAATTATAAAATACAAGTCATGTCAAAAACAAATAAAAAGTCATGCTGCAGCATGTCGAAACTCATAAAATACACGCCATGTCAAAAACAAATAAAAAGTCATGCCGCGGCAAGTCGAACATAAAAAAAATAATAGTCATGTCAAAAACAAATAAAAGACATGCTGCGGCATGTCAAAAATCATAAAATACAAGTCACGTCAAAAACAAATAAAAAGTCATGCTGTCGAAATTTCGAAAATAATAAAATACAAGTCATGTCAAAAACAAATAAAAATTCATGCCGTCGAAATGTCGAAAATCATAAAATACAAGTCAAGTTGTAAAATAGGCGTTGGTGTAATGGATACCAAACTTGTGACCTTAGTGATGCTGAGTGAATGAACCCTTAGATGATGGTTCTATGAATGTCATTTACAATCTCCACAGGTTGTCCGGTAAGAACATGAATATGATGACGATGTATCAATTAGTCCAGGTCACACACACTCTCTTTGAGATACCATTCATTTATTGATTGAAGATGGTTTTTAAATCCTTTTGTGAATAGTGTGGATAGTGAGGATAGTGGTTACTAAATACAGAAATAAAATAGAAAACATGAGCAGGTATTAGTAACATGAAGTAATAATAAACAAACAGTATTGTATGAAATACAATGCAAGCTAAACAGTTTAAACAGGAATAAAAGGAAGAGAACGCAGCCTTCTGAACTTTAAGGGAGCGTCAACAAATAGCAGACTCAGGCTCTCAGGCAGTACAATGAGCAGAGTGCACACAGAGGGTGATAGAGTAATTGTGCGACGGTCCCTTAATGACGGCCGCATATGCCCGTTCACTGCGCTGTTCTAACTTAAATGATGTTGACACAGAAACACACAACTTATCATTCAAACTCTTATAGACAAACGAGTATGAGTATTATAACATGATACAGGTGACTTTAGAATTATTATAACGATGCAATTACTAAACAATAGACAACTATAACAAATACTCACTTTCTCATGGACGCACAGGAAACGACCATATCAATAATAAATAGAAAAGAGTCCAGAAAGGTGCAACACTGATACTGAGCTGAGTTGGAGGAAAATGAGGCTTGCGATCTGCGCAGAAGGTGATTGGAATAACAGCACTCTCTGATCATGTGAAGACCATGCGCCAAGCCACAGGCTATTGGTCCATGCATGTGATCAATGCATGGGCTGGTGAGGGGATGCTTTTGGTTAAACTACTGCACCTTCTGAACACAAGTCAAAAACAAATAAAAAGTCATGCCGCGGCATGTCAAAAATAAAAAAATACAAGTCATGTGAAAAACAAATAAAAAGTCATGCTGCGGCATGTCGAAAATCATAAAATACAAGTCATGTCAAAAACAAATAAAAAGTCATGCCACAGCATGTCAAAAATCATAAAACACGAGTTATGTCAAAAACAAATAAAAAGTCATGCCCGCGGCATGACTTTTTATTTGTTTTTGACATAAAATACAAGTCATGTCAAAAACAAATAAAGTCATGCCACGGCATGTCAAAAATAAAAAAATACAAGTCATGTCAAAAACAAATAAAAAGTCATGCCGCGGGTTCTGGGTATCATCGGATAATCCGTTTTTCCTTTTGAATTCAGAAAGGAAAAAACGTTTTTTTATTTTTTCGTTTCAAACCAAAAACGAGAAAAAGGCTGTTTTTTCGTTTTTGGTTTCTGAACCAAAAAATGAAAAACGAACCCAAACCGGGTCTGGGTATCATCGGATAATCCGTTTTTCCTTTTGAATTCAGAAAGGAAAAAACGTTTTTTTATTTTTTCGTTTTAAACCAAAAATGAGAAAACGGCCGTTTTCTCGTTTTTGGTTTCTGAATCAAAAAATGAAAAACGAACCCAAACCGGGCCGTTTTTTGTTTTTGCGAATTCCTTTTCTCATTATTCGTTTTTAATTGAAGAACAGAAGTCACGTGGGTTTTTCGTTCTTTCGTTTTAAACCACAAACGAAAAATGAAATCACGTGGTGCTCTGTTTGTTTTTTGTTTCCAAACGAAAAACGAAAAAAAAAAATTAAAAAAACGATCCGATTTAGTTTCTTCAAGTTTCTTTCTGTCATTTTCTGTTTTGAATCGCAGAGCGGAGAACGGCAGTCACGTGACCAGGAAGTGAAGGCAAACATGTCAAAATAAAAGCCAAGAAGATAGTTTGGTCATTCTATAAAAGTGTAACATTATTTAAGCACAGGATCAAAGTAACAGTAGAAGATAAATAGGCTAAATAAATACACAAATAAATACATACATAGATATTTTTTTGTTTTGTTCTTTTCATTAACACATGAATGTCTTTTATCCAAAAAGTGTGTGATAAATTACAGGGAGGGTCTCTACAGATGTTATACAACAGGGAGGGTCTCTACAGATGTTATACAGAACTCTCACATAATTGACAATTTTCTCTCTCACACTCTTACTATGGGCTGTTTCTTTATGTCGGCAGGTGAGAAGCACTATGTGGCTACTCCTTTCAACACACGACACTTCCACCTGATACCTTCACTCCACTAGGAAGGCTGTAGCCGAGTAGTTCTACATCATGATAATGCTGATTTTTCAACCAGCGATTATGCCATTAATGCCAGCTAGACAGAATAAAGCTCTGTCTGTCATGACAATAGTACTGTACTGAAGGCCACTTCATCACTCCAGATACTGTAGATTTAACAGATACCTGCTGTCTTCAGATGGCTGTAAAGAGTCACCCGAGTAAAGGAAAGGCCTTCAGTACAGTTCTACTGTCATGACAGACAGAGCTTTATTCTGTCTAGCTGGCATTAATGTCATAACCACTGGTTGAAAAATCTGCATTATCATGATGTCAAACAAATTAAGTAAAATTACATATTATACCAAATAGGCTAGAAATGATTGAAAAGCATCATAAACCACCAAACAGAATACAGAAAGTTAGTGATTTCAGTTTTTTTGTGAACTCAGGCTGATTAATCATCATATTAGACAATGATGTCTGAAGGTTGGCAAACATGCTGATCAACCATACTTATCTATCATTGACCATGCTTATTGACTTGACTTTTCATCTATAAATGCGTCAAAATTGAAAATTTGACTGAAAAGAAAATCCTTGGGGATTGAGGAGTGGTGACCTCTGACCCCTACGGTGGGTAACGTCACAGAAGGCCTACTCATAAAATGCACTGACTTCACTGATAGCGAATCTCCCTCCAAACTAAATTGTAAAGCTGACGGCCCCTCAATATGATCTGATCAATACAATACAATCAAACTGTATTGTCCACCAGGCTGGAAATTTGTCTTCAGCTCACAAAACACAGAAAACAACAGACATTAAAAACCAGACAGCAGTTAGTAAAAAACAGAGACAGGTTATGTTACACATTAAAACAGTTCATGACAGTGTCTGTGGCTCAGATCTGCTCAGTCACTGTGTTGAGTTTAGAATATTGATGGCATTTGGGATGAAAGACTTTTTAAACACGTTTAGTTGCCAGAGGGACTCTATAGCGCCTCCCGACTGGCTGCAGAGAGGATGGGAGCTATCTGCCAGGATACTCCTCGCTTTCTTCCTCGTCCTTTCTGTAAAAAGTTGAGTCAAGGGCTTTTGGGGTTTACCAACTATTTTGCCTGGCATTGACACAATCCTAAACAGTTTATTCTTCTATCTACAGTGTAGGTGACCATACCAGGCAGGAAGGTTAAAGGTTAAAATCCTCTCAACAATAGTTTTGTACACTAATTCTAAAATCTGCCGGCTGACACCGAGGCCACTAAGTTTCCTTAGAAGATAAAGGTCACTGTGAGCATCTCTTGAAAATATACTCTGTATTTACAGAGAAGCTCACCTGGGTGTCCAGGACTGTACCGAGGTATTTAAAGTGTCCCACAGTTTCAACATGTTGGCCATCAAGTGAAACTGGCTCTGTGATCAAATGTTGTTTTGTGCAGCACATGATTAATTCTTTCGTCTCGGCCACATTGATTTCTAGCTGGCTAGTGTGACACCGTGTTTGAAGGGCTGTAGTGTGGGCCAGATAGGCAGCTTCACCTAGTGGGCCTGTTTCCTGTAAAAGGCCAACTAAGGCCATATCATCCGCATACTTAAACAGTCTAAAATGTTTCTCATTGATCATAAATTCATTAGTAAAAAGAGAGAATAGCACAGGGGAAAGAACACAGCCTTGTGGGCAGCACGTCTGATATGTTCTCCCTGACACAGACCCTCTGATCCACAGAACTAACCCTGTGTTGATGTTGAGATCAATGAGCCTTTTCAGGAGAATATGCGTTTTCATTGAGTTAAAAGCTGAGCTAAAATCCGCGAATAAAGCTCTGGCATAACCTTTAGGATGCATAAGGTGTTTTGTGACTGTGTTAAGCAGAGTCAGCACAGCGTCGTCTGGGCCTCTGTTGCTCTTATTTAAGCGAACTGGAGCAGATCTAGCACTGTGCTGGTCAGGTGGCTGGCAAGAACTCGTTCCATGGTTTTACACAATATGGAGGTTATTGCAATAGGCCACAGATCATTTGGCTTACTTGCGTCGGCTTTTTTAGCACAGGCCTAATTATTGTGAATTTCCATGATTTTGATGAAGTGGCCTTCAGTACAGTACTATTGTCATGACAGACAGAGCTTTATTCTGTCTAGCTGGCATTAATGGCATAATCGCTGGTTGAAAAATCAGCATTATCATGATGTAGAACTACTCGGCTACAGCCTTCCTAGTGGATTGAAGGGATCAGGTGGAAGTGTCATGTGTGTTGAAAGGAGTAGCCACATAGTGCTTCTCACCTGCCGACATAAAGAAACAGCCCATAGTAAGAGTGTGAGAGAGAAAATTGTCAATTATGTGAGAGTTCTGTATAACATCTGTAGAGACCCTCCCTGTTGTATAACATCTGTAGAGACCCTCCCTGTAATTTATCACACACTTTTTGGATAAAAGACATTCATGTGTTAATGAAAAGAACAAAACAAAAAAATATCTATGTATGTATTTATTTGTGTATTTATTTAGCCTATTTATCTTCTACTGTTACTTTGATCCTGTGCTTAAATAATGTTACACTTTTATAGAATGACCAAACTATCTTCTTGGCTTTTATTTTGACATGTTTGCCTTCACTTCCTGGTCACGTGACTGCCGTTCTCCGCTCTGCGATTCAAAACAGAAAATGACAGAAAGAAACTTGAAGAAACTAAATCGGATCGTTTTTTTAATTTTTTTTTTTCGTTTTTCGTTTGGAAACAAAAAACAAACAGAGCACCACGTGATTTCATTTTTCGTTTGTGGTTTAAAACGAAAGAACGAAAAACCCACGTGACTTCTGTTCTTCAATTAAAAACGAATAATGAGAAAAGGAATTCGCAAAAACAAAAAACGGCCCGGTTTGGGTTCGTTTTTCATTTTTTGATTCAGAAACAAAAAACGAGAAGGCCTCATGCACAGCTAGTGGGAACATCCACACATCATCTGAATCCTGACCAGGCATCAGATGCTGCGGTTAGGCCTCAAGTCCAACAGAGAAACATACAGCAATTTACACTGACTGGGCATATGGATTCAACACAGGAGAACTTCACTGCTTACAGGCTCCATAACCTCCCTCTCAGTACTGTCAAGATGCCTGTAGTTCCACCTGCATTCCCATATAAGCCACTTGCTTCAACTCAAGGCTTAAACATACAACCCACTTTACAGCATGGATTGTGTCCTAAGCTTACCACTTGTGTTTCCCAACAGCAGCGTTTACCATTACAGTATCAGGTGATACGTTCACCAATTCATGTGGTACATTCACAACCCATTCTATCCTCTTTGGGCCCTGTTTGCTCCCAGCCTCTTTCCTTATCCAACCAGCAAAGACCTCAACCTTCTACTGCCCCCCCTGCAGGTGAGGCCATGCCTGCCACCAGCCATTCTTTTCATTCATTCCATCCAAGAGCCCCAGGAAATCAGTGCATCGTTCCTACCCACTCTCATCCACAATTTCTTCCTTATGCTGGCGTGCAGTCACAGCCACTTTCATCACAGCAGGTAGCTCGGATATCGCTACCACCACCTTCAGAAATGGCTCATCTAACTGCCACAGCTTCAGCTAACCTGCTTCCACATGAGCCATCACTGTATGGAGTTCCAAGGCCTACTATCCCAGATTTCACTAAGGATAGTGAGAAGGACTTTGCCAACCTGAAGCTGGCACTGGACAATCTTTTGAACCCCTATGTTCAGCTGAGCGAGAAATATAAATACCACGTTCTCCTGGAGCATCTCAAATTGCCTGAAGCCCAGATGATTGCTCAGTCTTGCCGTCATCATCCAGAGCCTTATACTGCTACAGTGCAGGCCCTCCAACTGCAGTATGGTCAGCCCCACCAGTTGGCTCAGAGTGAGATAGCCGCAATACTCACAGCACCTGATGTCAAGATTGGTGACTCACAAGGGTTTCAGAGTTTCTCCCTTCAGGTTCACCTGCTAGTGAGTATGCTGGTATCGCTAGAGGGTCCAACTGGTTATGAGCTGAACTGTTGCTCTCATGTCGACCGTTTACTGAGCAAGCTGCCAAGATATTTGAGAGAGAGTTTCATTGAGTTATTGCACTTACAAGGCAAACTCACTGTAGCCACATTGAACCCATACAATCTAAGGGACTTGGCTGGATGGTTACAATCCAAAGCCCAACAACAGAGGCTTTCAAACCGACTTGTACAACGGTATCAGCAGGAACAGCCCAGCAACAGGCAACCCAAAACCACCAAGAATAGGAATCAGGCAGTTGTCTATCATGGCTCGAATCCGGATGTTCCTCCGATCCAGTTCCGGCAGTCCCCACGGAAAACTAATCCTTCTGTTACCACATATCAAAGGTCTAACATCCACTGCCTGTTCTGTCGAGGCCATGATCATTACCTCACCAAATGTCCTCAAATGAAATCCAAAACCAAAGAGGAACTACAATCATGGATAAAGAAGGATAAAAGATGCTGGAGGTGCGGACGTACCTCTCATTCAACCATGGATTGTACACTTAAGAAACCTTGTCCTGACTGTGGTGAGCTCCATCTTCAGATCTTGCATCCTGTGGCTAGACAAGAGCCACGCCCTGAAATCTCACACTCACACAGCAAAGTGTACTTCTCTCACTCCAACTCCTCTAACCATGTGCTCCTTAAAGTTGTCCCAGTACTCCTCTGGAATGATAATATTTCACTGAGTATATATGCCATACTAGATGTTGGCTCTGTTCGATCCATGATCCTGCCTGCTGCTGTCCAACAGCTTCAACTGAAGGGAAAGGAGGAGGTACTTACCCTCCGTACCATTCGTTCTGACATCACCAACATTGAAGGCGAAAGCGTGCAGTTTGAGATCTCCCCCATCTCAGCACCCACGGTCAGATACCCCATTCGGCATGCTTTTACTGCAAAGGAGATCGATCTTATTGATCAGACATACCCAGTTCAGTCTCTTAAACGCCGATACCCATATCTAAAAGATATCCCCCTTCAGCCTTTCAGGAGAGTCCAACCCCTTGTCTTAATTGGCTCAGACAACTCTCATCTTATCTCACCCATGGAGCCGGTGAGAAGAGGTCTTCAGGGAGGACCCATTGCTGTGCACACTCAGCTGGGTTGGACCCTCCAAGGTAATGAGGGTTTACCTATAAGTTGTCCTCCTGCACACCAATGTCTGTTCACTGCCTCCATCATGCCATCTGATTCCTTGCTTAGTCATGTGGAAAAGCTATGGAAACTGGATGTACTACCCTTCCGCAGTGAGAAACAAGTCATTCGGTCCCAACAAGACAAACAGGCCACTAATATGTTGGAGGCGCAAACGAAAAGGGTGACTGTCGATGGAATTGAGCGCTATGCCACTCCACTTCTCCGGATTCATGATGCTCCCAAACTGAAGGCTCCAATGGTTGCTACCATGCCCAATCTAAGGAGTACAGAAAGGAGGCTCCTCAAAGATGAGGAGAAGACAGCTGTCTACAATGAGGAGATACTAAAGCTGGAGAAAGCTGGCTATGTCAAGAAAGTTCCTCTTGAAAAAATTAATAGCTCATCGGAATCTTGGTATCTGCCCCATCATCTGGTCCATCACAATAATAAAGCCCGCTTGGTATTCAATTGTTCATTCAGATTCCAGGGGATGTGCCTGAATGACCAGCTACTTCCTGGTCCAACTCTGAGCCCTTCCCTTATTGGGGTCCTCCTTCGTTTTCGCCAATACCCGGTAGCAGTAAGTGGTGACATCAAGGGCATGTTTCACCAGGTGCGACTGCTACCCAAAGACCGGCCCTTGCTCAGATTCCTTTGGCGAAACATGAAGAGGGAACTGGAACCTGATGTTTATGAATGGCAAGTGCTACCCTTTGGCACCACAAGCAGCCCCTGTTGTGCAACTTTCGCTGTTCAGAAACATGTCCAAGATCACTGTGAGGGATACGAGGAGATCAAATGGGCTGTGGAGAATAATTTCTATGTTGACAACTGTCTGACAAGCTGCCTCAGTATCCCAGAAGCAAGATGCCTGGTTGACAAAACACGAGAACTTCTGGCCATAGGTGGCTTCCAAGTGCGTCAGTGGGCTAGCAATCACCGATCAGTGGTAGCTCATTTACCCCCAGATGTGCAGTCACAGAGCTTGGAACTATGGCTCTCACAGAACTGTGTTGAACCGGTAGAGTCCACTCTGGGCCTGAAGTGGAACTGCTCCCCCAATGTCTTGAGCTATCAGCACAAGCCCCTGCAGCAGTCCCCAGTAACCATGAGAAGGATCTATCAAGTGCTTGCTCAACAATATGATCCCTTAGGGTTCCTTATACCCTACCTTACCAGAACCAAAATCCTCATCCAACAGCTTTGGTCAAAGAAAAGAGATTGGGACGACCCAAACTTACCTGCAGACCTCCACGCAGCCTGGGAAGCATGGGAGAAGGAGTTACCCAATCTTCAGTCTATTACCATCCCCCGATGCTATACCCCAGCAGATAGACCCGATGTCATTACTCAGGATCTGCATGTCTTCTGCGATGCTTCTGAGCGAGCATATGGAGCAGTTGCCTATCTGCTCAATGAGTATAAGGAGGAATGCCACACTACCTTTGTCATGGCTAGGTCTAGAGTTGCCCCTAAGAAGCAATTATCTATGCCACGTCTGGAGTTGTGTGGTGCTTTAGCTGGCGCTCAACTAGCTAAACTCCTTCAGAAAGAGCTTAGCATCACTCTCCGTCACACTACCTTGTGGACAGATTCCACCACCGTTTTGGAATGGCTGCAATCCGAATCCTGCCGCTTTAAGGTGTTTGTGGGCTTAAGAGTGGCAGAAATTCAAGAGCTCACAGACCTTCATTCCTGGCATTATGTGGATTCTTCCAATAACCCTGCAGATGACATTACCCGAGGAAAAACTCTTTCTGACCTATCCCAGCATAATCGCTGGAGGAATGGACCTCCCTTCCTTAAGCAACCACATGACAGTTGGCCTATGTGGCCTAAACATACAGACCCCACTGAACTCAGAGGTCTCACTTTTTGCTGCCTGACAACCATTGAAACTCGGAGTCAGCAACAACTGAATCTCACACAGGACTCATGGAAAGACCTAGTACAAGTCCACTATGATAACCTCAACAAGCAGACCTCTGAGAGTTCACCAGCACCAACCTATGGGGATGCTGAGATCAGATTGCTTAAACAGTGTCAAGCGGAAAGTTTTCCAAGGGAGCAGAAGTCCTTGCAAACTGGCAAACCTCTTCCTCGGAACAGCAAGCTCAGAGCTCTTGCCCCTGAACTCGATAAGCTAACAGGCCTCATAAGAGTTGGTGGAAGGCTACGGAACTTTCAAGGGTCTCTTGAGATTCCTGTGCACCCTGTTGTGTTGGATCCTTCACACCCAGTCACTAAACTGCTTGTTAAGGACTTTGACGACCGTCTTCTCCATTCTGGCCCCGAGCGTGTCTTTGCTGAAATCCGTAGACACTACTGGATTCTCCGTGGGAGGCAGGCTGTAAAACGTCATCAATCATCCTGTCCTGCTTGCCAGCGATGGCGAGCGAAGCCTAAAGTCCCCCTTATGGCCGATCTTCCACCTGCCCGTCTTAGGCTATTAAGCCCTCCATTCCTTTCTACAGGAGTAGACTGCTTTGGGCCTTTCATGGTCAAAATCGGACGGCGTAGTGAAAAACGCTGGGGTGTCATATTCAAGTGCATGATGACCAAGGCAGTACACCTCGACCTCCTCAACTCTCTGGACTCTGATGCATTCCTCCTTGCTCTCAGGAGGTTTATATCCCGCCGAGGTAAACCTATGGACCTACATTCTGACAGGGGCACAAATTCCCGTAGGGCTGAAAGGGAGCTTCAAGAAGCATTTCATGCAATGGAACCCGAACTTCAACAGAAACTCAGTGACTATCAACTCACGTTCAAGTTCAATCCTCCAAACTCTCCTCATTTTGGAGGTATCTGGGAGAGAGAGATTCGATCAGTGAAGAATGCACTTCGAGTTGCAGTGGGTCACCAACCAGTGTCTGAGGACGTGCTTAATACTGTGCTGATAGAGGTGGAAGGAATCCTTAATTCAAAACCTTTGGGATACACCTCCTCAGATGTGGCTAACCTGGACCCAGTTACACCAAACATGCTGATCATGGGGCGGCGAGACTCCACCTTACCCCAAGTAACCTACGCTCCTGAGTCCATGGGGCGGCGCCGATGGCGCCAGAGTCAAATCCTGGCAGATCAGTTCTGGTCACAGTTCATTCGGGATTACCTCCCTACCTTGCAACCACGGAACAAATGGCTAACTGCGACAGATAACCTGGAGGAGGACACAGTAGTCCTTGTTATGGATCCTCAACTGCCCCGAGCCCAGTGGCTTATTGGAAAAGTAAAAAAGGCCCATCTCAGTCCGGACGGACGGGTCAGATCTGCGGACATCTTGATTCAGGACCGGACCTACACCAGACCAGGCGCACGGCTTATCCCGTTGCCCTCACTGCCACCTTGACAACTTTAAGGAATTCTGTTCTCAGTCACAGAAGCTGGGCTCCTGTGGGGGCGGCTGTTGTAAATTCTTTCATTGTCAAATGGCAGCCTCTGCCATGGACAGGATAACCTAAAATCATTCCCCTGCCTGCTGGCCAATTACACACAGGTGGCCTCAATCCACTGAGGCCATTCATTCCCCTCTCCCTGATTGCCAACTGCAGTCAGGTGTGTTTCTTCAAAGACTATATAAGGCCCACAGCAGAACCAGCAGAGCTCTCTGCTGCATCATCCAACCCTCATGCCATGCGTCTCTGCGAATGTAAGCCTGTTATTTGACCTATGTTAATTTGCAACCCCTTGTTTTCAAGCCAGTTATTGACCACAGCTTGTAATTGTTTATTTGTTATTTAGTATTTAATTTATATTACTAATTTGATTTATGTATTCTTTTGCACTGCAGGAACCATGGTTTGGATGCCAATAAACCCCCTTAAACTGATTTCGTCGTCCGCTCTCTTTGATTTGAGAATCTTAGGCGGTTGGCTCTGCCGGAACCCAAGAAAGTTTTATTAGTTCTATTGTCATGACAGACAGAGTTTTATTCTGTCTAGCTGGCATTAATGTCATAACCACTGGTTGAAAAATCTGCATTATCATGATGTCGAACAAATTAACTGAATTACATATACTATCAAATAGACTAGAAATGATTGAAAAGCATCATAAACTACCAAACAGAATATGGTAGGTTAGTGATTTCAGTTTTTTAGTGAACTCAGGCTGATTAATCATCATATTAGACTATGATGTCTGAAGGTTGGCAAACATGCTGATCAACCATACTTCTCTATCATTGACCATGATTATTGACTTGACTTTTCATCTATAAATGCGTCAAAATTGAAAATTTGACTGAAAAGAAAATCCTTGGGGATTGAGGAGTGGTGACTTCTGACCCCTGTGGTGGGTAACGTCACAGAAGGCCTACTCATAAAATGCACTGACTTCACTGATACCGAATCTCCCTCTAAACTAAATTGTAAAGCTGACGGCCCCTCAATATGATCTGATCAATACAATACAATACAACTTTATTGTCCACCAGGGTGGAAATTTGTCTTCGGCTCACAAAACACAGAAAACAACAGACATTAAAAACCAGACAGCAGTTAGTAAAAAACAGACACAGGTTATGTTACACATTAAAACAGTTCATGTCAGTGTCTGTGGCTCAGATCTGCTCAGTCACTGTGTTGAGTTAAGAATATTGATGGCATTTGGGATGAAAGACTTTTTAAACACATGTTTAGTTGCCAGAGGGGCTCTATAGCGCCTCCCGACTGGCTGCAGAGAGGATGGGAGCTATCTGCCAGGATACTCCTCGCTTTCTTCCTCGTCCTTTCTGTAAAAAGTTGAGTCAAGGGGTTTACCAACTATTTTGCCTGCCATTGACACAATCCTAGACAGTTTATTCTTCTATCTACAGTGTAGGTGTCCGTACCAGGCAGGAAGGTTAAAGGTTAAAACCCTCTCAACAATAGTTTTGTACACTAATTCTAAAATCTGCTGGCTGACACCGAGGCCACTAAGTTTCCTTAGAAGATAAAGTCACTGTGAGCATCTCTTGAAAATATACTCTGTATTTTCAGAGAAGCTCACCTGGGTGTCCAGGACTGTACCAAGGTATTTTAAGTGTTCCACAGTTTCAACATGGTGGCCATCAAGTGAAACTGGCTCTGTGATCAAATCAAATCAAATCAAATCAATTTATTTTTGTATAGCGTCAAATCACAACAGAAGTTATCTCAAGACGCTTTATATATAGAGCAGGTCTATGACCGTACACCATAGTTTAGAGACCCAACAGGATCCACCAAGCGCACTGTGGCCAGGAAAAACTCCCCGATTACTGGGAAGAAACCTGGAGCAGAACCGGGCGCAGGGCGGGCGGCCATCTGCTGAGACCGGCTGGGGGGATAGATAGATAGAGTGAGAGAGAGAGAGAGAGAGAGAGATAGAAGCAGCCACAATAGCAGTCTAGCAGCTGTAATAGCTAATACAAGTAGGGCTGATAACACAAAACCAATAGTGGTGGATGGAAAGAGTGATAATACAACTATCGGAAAGCCAGCACTGTCCAGCACTGCCAGCACTGTCCAGCATCTCTCTTCAGTACGTCCATGTGTATTGGTGTGGGACGTCCCTGCGATCGATGCCCGTGCGTTGGTTCCTGCAGCATCAGCATGCTTGCTGGGAGCTCTTGATGTCTTTGGCAGTGATTGAGAAGTGTTATTCTCCAGGCTGCCACATTGTCACTAGGTGTTGGAAATCCCTCGTTAGCATTGGTAGTCCCTCGTACAGACGTAGTTAATTAGGGATGGTAGCAGTTGGTGTCAAGCAGGCACCGACGCGGCAGCAGATGCAGCCACAATACGGAGACCACCAAGATCCAGGTGAAACCCTGCTCCAAGTGTGCCCATTCTCCAGGTATAACCTCGCTCCCGGTGTGGTCCCGCTCCAGGTATGACCTCGCTCCAGGTGTGACCCCGCTCCACGGTTAGCTGCGAGACAAGGAGGCACAAGGACTCCCGGGAAGGAATGAAGTTAGTAACAACATGGACATGGGACATGAGTATATACAGAAGGAGAGGGGAGCTCAGTGTGTCATAGGAAGTTCCTTATGACAGTGTGTCATAGGAAGTCCCCCGGCAGTCTATGCCTATAGCAGCTTAAGTATAAGCGTTATCAAAGAGGAAAGTCTTTAGCCTACTCTTAAATGTAGAGACGGTGTCTGCCTCCCGGACTGAAACTGGGAGCTGGTTCCAGAGAAGAGGAGCTTGATAGCTGAAGGCTCTGGCTCCCATTCTACTTTTGGAGACTCTAGGAACCTCAAGTAACCCTGCATTCTGTGAGCGCAGTGCTCTAGTGGGGTAGTAGGGTACTATGAGCTCTTTAAGATATGATGGGGCCTGACCGTTTAGCGCTTTGTAGGTGAGGAGGACGATTTTAAAATCTATTCTGGATTTTACAGGCAGCCAGTGCAGAGAAGCTAATACAGGCGTAATATGATCTCTTTTTCTAGTTCTAGTCAGTACACGTGCTGCAGCATTCTGGATCAACTGGAGAGTCTTAAGAGACTTATTGGAGCAGCCTGATAATAAGGAATTGCAGTAATCGAGTCTAGAGGTAACAAATGCATGGACTAATTTTTCTGCATCATTTTGACACAGGATGTGCCTGATCTTCGCAATGTTACGTAGATGAAAGAAGGCAGTCCGTGAGGTTTGTTTTATGTGAGAGTTAAAGGACATATCCTGGTCGAAGACAACTCCCAGATTCCTTACGGTGGTGCTGGAGGCCAGGGCAATGCCATCTAAAGTAACTATATCATTAGATAATTTGTTTCGGAGGTGCTCAGGGCCTAGTACAATAACTTCAGTTTTGTCTGAGTTTAACATCAGGAAATTGCAGGTCATCCAGGTTTTTATGTCCTTAAGGCATGCTTGAAGTTTAGTTAACTGGTTTGTTTCGTCTGGCTTGATCGATAGATATAATTGGGTATCATCTGCATAACAATGAAAGTTTATGGAGTGTTTTCTAATAACATTGCCTAAGGGAAGCATATATAAGGTGAATAGAATTGGTCCAAGTACAGAACCCTGTGGAACTCCGTGACTAACTTTGGCGTACATGGAGGACTCATCATTGACATGTACAAACTGAGATCGATCTGATAAATAGGACTTAAACCAACTTAGTGCAGTTCCTTTAATGCCAATTAAATGTTCCAGTCTTTGTAATAGGATGTCATGATCAATGGTGTCGAAAGCAGCACTGAGATCTAGCAAGACAAGTACAGAGACAAGTCCTTTGTCCGATGCCATTAGAAGGTCATTTGTAATTTTCACTAGTGCTGTCTCTGTGCTATGGTGCACTTTAAATCCTGACTGATAATCTTCGAATAAATGATTGTTCTGTAGAAAGTCACACAGCTGACTGGCAACTACTTTCTCGAGTATGATCAGATGTTGTTTTGTGCAGCACATGATTAAGTCTTTCTTCTCAGCCACATTGATTTCTAGCTGGTTAGTGTGACACCATGTCTGAAAGGCTGTAGTGTGGGCCAGATAGGCAGCTTCACCTAGTGGGCCTGTTTCCTGTAAAAGGCCAACTAAGGCCATGTCATCTGCATACTTAAACAGTCTAAAATGTTTCTCATTGATCATAAATTCATTAGTAAAAAGAGAGAATAGCACAGGGGAAAGAACACAGCCTTTGGCAGCCTGTGCTCACAGTGAGCATCTCTGACATGTTCTCTCTGACACAGACCCTCTGATCCACACAACTAACCCTGTGTTGATGTTGAGATCAATGAGCCTTTTCAGGAGAATATGCGTCTTCATTGAGTTAAAAGCTGAGCTAAAATCCACAAATAAAGCTCTGGCATAACCTTTAGGATGCATAAGGTGTTTTGTGACTGTGTTAAGCAGAGTCAGCGTCATCTGGGCCTCTGTCACTCTTATTTAAGAACTGGAGCAGATCTAGCTTAGTCACCACTGTGATGGTCAGGTGGCTGGCAAGAACTCATTCCATGGTTTTACACAATATGGAGGTTATTGCGATAGGCCGAAGATCACTAGGCTTACTTGCGCCTGGCTTTTTTAGCACAGGCCTAATTATTGAGAATTTCCATGATTTTGGCACAGTGCATGTGTCTAGGACATATAATTAATTAGGCTTTTTTAGGTACAGTATGTATTTATTTAGCCTATTTATCTTCTACTGTTACCTCGATCCTGTGCTTAAATAATGTTACACTTTTATAGAATGAGCAAACTATCTTCTCGGCTTTTATTTTGACATGTTTGCCTTCACTTCCTGGTCACGTGACTGCCGTTCTCCGCTCTTCGATTCAAAAGAGAAAATAACAGAAAGAAACTTGAAGAAACTAAATCGGATCATTTTTTATTTTTATTTGGCAAGTCGAACATAAAAAAAACAATAGTCATGTCAAAAACAAATAAAAGACATGCCGCGGCATGTCAAAAATCATAAAATACAAATCACGTCAAAAACAATTAAAAAGTCATGCCGTCGAAATGTCGAAAATAATAAAATACAAGTCATGTCAAAAACAAATAAAAAGTCATGCCGCGGCAAGTCGAAAATCATAAAATACAAGTCACGTCAAAAACAAATAAAAAGTCATGCTGCAGCATGTCGAAACTCATAAAATACAAATCACGTCAAAAACAATTAAAAGACACAAGCACAGGGACGCAAATGGAGTAAGACGTACTTTTCAGAGCTCCTGCAGAATCCCGACTAATTTCGTATTTAAACGACATTTTCATTTTAAAAAAGCACACTAAAAGCTTAGAATCTACCCTCAACTAATCAAGGTGTAGTTAAAGGCCGGTAAAATCGACGTGGATGGCGTCTAATCTGCACAAATATAAGTACGAGGGCTCATCCACCACAAGGCCCAACACATCCTCGGCGAAGAGTTCAACTAACACCGTCCAGGCTTCACCCGCACCCGCGGCTGAACTGACCATGGACATCGCCTCGGTGAAAGCGGATATCCTCTCCTCCATAAGAAAGGACATAGCCGCTGTGATAAGTGAACAGCTGAAGAGTTCTCTGGCGGAGTTTTTTGACTCGCTACAGACGGAAATGAGAGCATTAAAAACTGAAATAGCCAACAACACCGCGGTGCTCGGCTCAGATCTCGAGCATGTTCAAGCTAACGTAACAGAGATGGAGGCAGGACTATGCACGTGGTCGGACGAGGTAGTTTCAGTTCAAACATATGTCAGAGACCTCAATAAGCAAGTGGAAGAATTAAAAGCATAATGTGAAGATATGGAGGGGAGGATGAGAAGAGGAAACATTCGGATCATCGGAGTAGCTGAAGAACCTGGATCAAGCTCACCTACGGAGGTTTCTAAACTTCTCAAAGAGGTGCTACAGATGGATAAAAAGGTGCGGGTGGAGCGCGCACATCGCGGGCTAACACAGAGGAGACCGGGAGACAAACCACGTGTCATCATCGCAAAACTACAGAACGAGGGAGATGCCGAAAATATCCTGAGGTGGGCCCGGGACCGCGGTGGTCAGCTCCGCTACAACGGCAGCCCGATCACCATATTCCCTGACTACACGGCCGCCGTGGCCAAAGCCAGCTCCGCGTTCACGGACGTCAGGAAGATGCTCCGCGGGAGATCAGGAGTTCGTTATGGAATACTCTTCCCGGCCAGATTCCGCATTTCCCACAACAATGAAGAGAAGGAGTTCTTGGATGCTGCCAGAGCCATGGACTATGTAAAGAAAAAAGTCATCCCCAGATCTGAGATGGAAGACTAACTGAAGGTATCCTTATTTCACATGGGAAGTGACATATAAACAATTCTAACTGTTGCCTGAGACAACTTCCTAAATGTTTATCCAGAAGGACTATTCGAGTGTTTTGTTTTTTTTTGTTTTGTTTTGTCTTTTTGTTATTATTTACTTAATTGCTTACTACCTGAGAGGCTGTCTATCATTAGGATATTAGCATAGGTTAAACAAAACATAAATATCCCCTGAGATTGCCTGTGTGTGTGTGTGGGTGTGTGGTTATGGGTGGGTGTGTGCATGTGGATGTGTGGGTGTGTGGATGTGAGGGTGGGTGTGGATGTTGGTAGGGGTGTGTTTGGGTGTGAGGGCGTATGCTCGCGTATGGATGTGTATGGTAGAAGGATATGTGATCTAAATACTCGGGTGCATACAGGCTGTAATGAATGAGCATAAGCTCTCAGGAAACTTTCACTTATTTTATCTAATTTCCTTTGGTTTTGATAATTCCTAAGTTTCACAATAAGTTTTATATATAGAATTACTTTAAAAAATTGTGACACTCACATTGAAATGTCGTTACTTTTTCCAATTTTATCTCGGGGTTCTGCAGGAGCCTGAACCGAGAATAATAGCTTTAGTTCTTTAGTTCTGTTTGGTTTTCCACCCAAACAAAGGCGAGCACTCTCTAGGATTGTTCGCATAGCTGCCGTCCTGACCTGCAGCCTGGGACCTTGTCCCAAAGGTGTGTTGGACATTGTGTTGACCGAGTTTACGGTTTATCTAATTTTATGTTCAGTTCAGTTTGAGTTGATCCCAATGTTCCCCAGGGATCTCACTGTGAGATTTAAAGCAACAAGGAAAGTGATTTTTTCCCCTATTCCAATACAAATGTCTCATGTTAATGTTTCAACCCTGTCTACACTTCTATTTATTTATGTATTTTACTTTTGTATATTCTGTTATTTTTTTGGTTTAAATACCTCCCTTTCCCCATCTTCTCCACCCCTACCTATTACAAATACTTATCTTCTTATACCCACTCACCCACATTCACACAATCATACACACAGATACTTTATACTACGTGCCACTTATAGCCTTCTGTGCTGTACCAGCCTTCTCGATCCATCATTTTATGCCATTGCAAAATTTGTTTCCTACCTAATTCTCCTAACCCCAAGTCATGGGATCACTTAAGGTCATAAGCTATAACGTCAGAGGTCTCCATAGTCCCATAAAGAGGAAGAAAATCCTTAATCAGTTGAGGAGAGCGCCAGATAGCGTTTTTGCAGGAGACCCATCTATCAGACTTGGAGCATGAAAAGCTAAAAAAATCCTGGGCAGACAAGGTGTTTTACTCATCACACCACTCAGGCAGAAGAAGAGGAGTTTGTATTCTGATACATAGACAGATTAATTTCACAACAACTAAAATTCACAAAGACTCTGAGGGTAGATTTATTCTGATAAATGGCTGTATTGATGGAATACAAGTCTCTCTCATGAACATATATGCCCCAAATGAAGATGAGCCAGGCTTCATCAATACAACCTTTAACACTATACTGCAGCACAGCTCTGGGATTCTGCTGTTGGGTGGGGATTTCAACTGCGTTGTATCTCAACTTATGGATAGACAACCTCCTTCAAAATCCCCCACTTCTCAAATGAGTAAAAGGCTTAAATATCTATCAACAGAGTTAGGTCTAGCAGATATTTGGAGAAGCAAATTTCCTAAGGGGAGGGATTTTACCTTCTTTTCACATAGACATTTATCCTATTCCAGAATCGATTATGTTTTTACCCCCACGGTAGAGTTACACAGGATAGAAGACATAAAGATCTTACCGATCACAATATCTGATCACTCTCCTCTTGTGGTGTCCTAGGACATAGGTCACACACCCAAACACAGCCAAACAATGGAGATTAAATACATCACTCCTAAACGACAAGGAATTCATTCCATTTGTCAAAACTGAATTAAGTACTTATCTAGATACAAATGCTTCACCTGAAATATCACCTCTCATCTTATGGGACTGTGCCAAAGCATATATTAGAGGTCGTATTATCTCGTTTGCTAGTGCTAAAAAAAAGAGAAGGGAAGCAACACAACGCGAATTAGAATACAAAATAAGGCAGCTTGAACAACAGCATAAAGGATCGTCATCCCCCAGCATACTTAATACTCTTAAACAAACACGTAGAGATCTAAACACCCTAATTACAGAAAAGATCGAGGGCAATTTAAGGTTTACAAATCAAAAATATTACGAAAACGGTAACAGAGCAAGTAGATTATTGGCATTAAGACTAAAAAAACAGCAATCATCCAATATAGTACAGAAGTTAGTGTCTAAAAATACAACACTCACGAAACCGGATGAAATTTCACAGTCCTTTGCTGAATTTTATAAATCCCTATACAAAAACACGGACACCTGCACAGACGACAAAGAATTGGCGCAGTTTTTGAGGGATATTAAATTAAGAGAGTTATCTGAGCCTATGGCAAAAGAGCTAGATGAACCAATCAATGAATGGGAAATACAGCAGGTAATCTCTACATTGAAAAACAATAAAAGCCCTGGGCCAGACGGGTACATAAATGAATTTTATAAAATGTTTAAAGAGGAAGTGTCACCTTTACTGTTAAAAGCTTATCACCATGCGTTACAATCTGGTACTATGGCCCCCTCTTGGAGGGACGCAACAATAGTAGTATACATAAAGAAGGCAAAGACTCGACCAAATGCCATTCATATAGGCCCATATCGCTACTCAACACAGACCTGCGGATATTAACTACTATTCTTTCAAAACGTGTCAATAAAATTATCACGAAAATTATTCATCCGGATCAAACTGGGTTCATTACCGGAAGATATTATGGAGACAATATTAGAAGGCTACTAAATCTAATGACACATCCAAAAGTAAAAGAAGACGAAGCAATGATATTATCCCTCGATGCCCAGAAGGCATTCGATCGAGTGTCCTGGCAATACTTATTTCAAACATTGAGACGATTCCAATTTGGCCCCAATTTCATTAAGTGGATACAAACAATATATTCCAATCCGCAGGCTACTGTTAAAGTGAATGGGTTTTTATCAGACCGATTTGTCCTCGAGCGCGGCTGCAGACAGGGTTGCCCTCTCTCGCCCCTTCTGTTTGATATTAGTATTGAAACTTTTGGCACAGCTTATCAGGGACAACGATAACATAAAAGGACTGACAATAAATGGAGAACAGCATAAATTATCACTGTACGCAGATGACGTGCTTTTATACTTAGCGGAACCTGCAACAACAATCCCACACTTAAAGGATCTCATCTCCGTATAGGGGTACTTTTCGGGTTATAAAGTTAATGTGGATAAAACAATGGCTATGGATATAAGTGGTGGAATTTCACAATCTGTGAAACTCCAGAATGGTTTCAGATGGCCTAAAGATGGCATCAAATACCTCGGCATCCAAATACCCCCATCATTAAGAAATTTATTCGATGCAAATTACAAAAGTTTGATTGATAATGTTGGTAAGGATTTGGACCGATGGGCAACGCTCCCCCTATCTTTTTTAGGCCGAATTGAGAGTATACGAATGAATGTGCTGCCTAAGCTTCTCTATCCATTTCAGATGTTGCCTATTGATATTCCTAAACCCACATTTGATAAATCGGACAGGTTAATTTCAAAATTCATATGGCAAGGAAAGCGGCCAAGAATCAGTCTAAAAACATTGCAGCTATCTAAACCAAAGGGAGGGCTCAAACTTCCAAACCTAAGATATTACTTCTGGGCTGCACAGTTAAAACCTTTGACAATATGGACCCAGGATTGTACACATACACGTTTGCTTAACATAGAAAAAAGCCTTTGTGCGCGGCCCCTACAGATCTTGCCTTTCTTAGATGTCCCCTTACGAGAAATTCAAATGGGCGAATGGACTAAAGTCACACTAACAATCTGGAGAAAAATCAAACTAGCATTTGGATTGCCCAAAGCAATTTCAGCACTAACCAATATTGGATTCATAAAGGATTTTGTTCCCTCCAGTTTAGATACAGGATTTAGAAAATGGCCAGAACAGGGACTCGTTAACCTACACCAACTCCTGAAGGATGGCAGACTTAAGTCATTCCAGCAGTTGAGAGAGGAATTTAAACTTCCCAATACTGATTTTTTCCGATATCTACAATTAAGGGACTTCCTAACGAAACACAAGGAATGGGATAAATTTCTGGTGCCCACTCCAATTGAAGAGTTCCTGATGAAATTACAAACAGGAAATGAGGATAAGAAAATTATAGGCCATTTTTACCAAATATTTTTAGGCATGAATTTGAACAATACGCTTCAAATAAAAGGTAGATGGGAAATTGAAATGAATACAGACATACCACAGGACATGTGGGAAGAAATATGCACCGAAGCACATCTAGTGACCAACTCTAATAGCTGGAGGGAATTCAAATGGAAAGTAATTTCAAGATTCTTTCGTACACCAGAAATAGTGGCTAAAATGGGCCCTAAACACTCGAATAAATGTTGGAGAAATTGTGGTACACATATTGGCAACCATAATCACATATTTTGGACATGCCCCAAATTAAAAACATTTTGGGAAGAGGTATTTCGGGCACTCGAAGATGTATTCGACCAAAATTTCACCAAAGATCCAAAAATGGCACTGCTGGGAGCAATACCAGAAGGCATTAATGGAAGAGCCAAAAAATATCTCTTACAAATATTGCTTACAGCAGCAATTAAATGTATCACAATTATGTGGCTAAAACCTGAGCCCCCAACATACAATTTATGGATTGAGAAGGTATGGGAAATCTACCACATGGAACAAATAACCTATTCCCTAAGACTCCAAAAAGACATATTTGTTAAAAGGTGGAGCCCTGCCAGGATTGTACTAGTGCGGTGATCTGAGTGTTCTTGTATATCCTGGATCATGTTTGTGTCTTTGTCTTCCTGACCCAGGTCACCTCTCTGGGCACGTGCACGCACTCATACAGCACACACCCATACAACACACTCTCCCTCCCTTACCTCCGACCCCTTACCACAGTTATCATCATTTAAATTTATGCATTTATTTACTTTACTTTACTTTATTTTAATTATTTGGATTGTTTTTCTTGTGTTCTCTCTTTCCCCCTTGTTTTAAGCTGTAAGATTTTGTGTTAAAGCTATGAGACAGCTATTAAAATGAAAATACAGTGATATAGATTGTTATTATGATTGTGTAAGTTGCTGTTACTGCAATAAAAATTAAGTTAAAAAAAACAAAACAATTAAAAAGTCATGCCGTCGAAATGTCGAAAATCATTAAATACAAGTCATGTCAAAAAAATAAGTCATGCCACGGCAAGTCGAAAATCATAAAATACAAGTCACGTCAAAAACAAATAAAAAGTCATGCTGCAGCATGTCGAAACTCATAAAATACACGCCATGTCAAAAACAAATAAAAAGTCATGTAGCGGCATGTCAAAAATCATTATATACAAGTCATGTCAAAAACAAATAAAAAGTCATGCCGTCAAAATGTCGAAAATAATAAAATACGAATTATGTCAAAAACAAATAAAAAGTTATGCCGTCGAAATGTCGAAAATAATAAAATACAAGTCATGTCAAAAAAAATAAAAAGTCATGTAGTGGCATGTCAAAAATCATTAAATACAAGTCATGTCAAAAAGAAATAAAAAGTCATGCCGTGGCAAGTCGAACATAAAAAAAACAATATTCATGTAAAAAACAAATAAAAGTCATTCCGCGGCATGTCGAAAATGAAGAAAATAGTCATGTCAGAAACAAATAAAAAGTTATGCCATCGGAAATTATAAAATACGACTTATGTCAAAAACAAATAAAAAGTCATGTCGTCGAAATGTCGAAAATCATAAAATACAAGTCATGTCAAAAACAAATAAAAAGTCATGCCGTCGAAAATAATAAAATAAAGATCACGTCAAAAACAAATAAAAAGTCATGCCGCGGCAAGTCGAACATAAAAAAAGACAATAGTCATGTCAAAAACAAATAAAAGACATGTCACGTCAAAAACAAATAAAAAGTCATGCCGTCGAAATATCGAAAATCATAAAATACAAGTCATGTCAAAAACAAATAAAAAGTCATGCCGCGGCAAGTCGAACATAAAAAAAACAATAGTCATGTCAAAAACAAATAAAAGACATGCCGCGACATGTCAAAAATCATAAAAGACACGTCACGTCAAAAACAAATAAAAAGTCATGCCGCGGCATGTTGAAAATAAAAAAAAGTAGTGATGTCAAAAAAAAATAAAAAGTCATGCCGTCGAAATGTCGAAAATAATAAAATAAAGGTCATGTCAAAAACAAATAAAAAGTGATGCAGCGGCATGTCAAATATCATAAAATACAAGTCATGTCAAAAACAAATAAAAGGTCATGCCGCGGCATGTCGAAAATCATAAAATACAAGTCACGTCAAAAAACAAATAAAAAGTCATGCTGCGGCATTTCGAACATAAAAAAAACAATAGTCATGTCAAAAACAAATAAAAGACATGCCGCAGCATGTCAAATATCATAAAATACAAGTCACGTCAAAAACAAATAAAAAGTCATGCTGCAGCATGTTGAAAATCATAAAATACAAGTCAATTCAATAACAAATAAAAAGTCATGCCCCGGCATGTCAAAAATCATAAAATACAAGTCATGTCAAAAAGAAATAAAAAGTCATGCCGTCGAAATGTCGAAAATAATAAAATACAAGTCATGTCAAAAACAAATCAAAAGTCATGCCGCGGCAAGTCGAACATAAAAAAAAAACAATAGTCATGTCAAAAATCATAAAAGACACGTCACGTCAAAAACAAATAAAAAGTCATGCCGCAGCATGTCAAAAATCATAAAAGACACGTCACGTCAAAAACAAATAAAAAGTCATGCAGCAGCATGTCGAAAATCATGAAATACAAGTCATGTCAAAAACAAATAAAAAGTCATGCCGCGGCATGTCGAACATAAAAAAACAAGAGTCAAGTCAAAAACAAATAAAAGACATGCCGCGGCATGTCAAATATCACAAAATACAAATCACGTCAAAAACAAATAAAAAGTCATGCTGCGGCATGTCAAAAACAAATAAAAAGTCATGCCGTCGAAATGTCGAAAATCATAAAATACAAGTCAAGTCAAAATCAAATAAAAAGTCATGTCGTCGAAATGTCAAAAATCATAAAATACAAGTCACGTCAAAAAGAAATAAAAAGTCATGCCGCAGCAAGTCGAACATAAAAAAAACAATAGTCATGTCAAAAACAAATAAAAGACATGCATGTCAAAAATCATAAAATACAAGTCATGTCAAAAACAAATAAAAGAC
Organism: Sebastes paucispinis; assembly: GCA_036937225.1. NCBI lineage: Eukaryota > Metazoa > Chordata > Actinopteri > Perciformes > Sebastidae > Sebastes > Sebastes paucispinis. The sequence continues at coordinate 428,812 of JAUPFX010000013.1, read as the reverse complement.
ATGCCGCGGCAAGTCGAACATAAAAAAAACAATAGTCATGTCAAAAACAAATAAAAGACATGCTGCAGCATGTCAAAAATCATGAAATACAAGTCATGTCAAAAACAAATAAAAAGTCATGCCGTCGAAATATCGAAAATCATAAAATACAAGTCACGTCAAAAACAAATAAAAAGTCATGCCGCCGAAATGTCGAAAATCATTAAATACAAGTCATGTCAAAAAAAATAAAAAGTCATGCCGTCGAAATGTCGAAAATCATGAAATACAAGTCATGTCAAAAACAAATAAAAGACATGCCGTGGCATGTCGAAAATTTAAAAAAATGGTCATGTCAAAAAGAAATAAAAAGTCATGCCGCGGCATGTCAAAAATAAAAAAAAATAGTCATGTCAAAAACAAATAAAAGTCATGCTGCGGCATGTCAAAAATCATAAAATACAAAGCTTCACAACGTACATCAGACACTGCTGCACATCAACACTGCCACTTTTCTGGACATTTAAATTTAGTTTTCCATGCGTCATTTTGAATATTCATACATATTCTTTTAAGTATTACAGTGATGTCATCTTCTTTTGATGTGATGTCTTCGTCCCTTGATGTGATGTCATCGTCCTTTGATGTGATGTCATCGTCCTTTGATTGTTTCACACATTCTGGAACATTAGGCTAGTTTGGATAGACACATTGAAGCGTGCTGCCACAATACACTCACAGTTGACTTCTCTACTCAGTTGGATATTTGTAACATACATATTTTTTTCTTCAAAATAATGCTTCTTTTCAAGAATATGGCTGGTATTTATCTGTATTTGTTTTTAACTTTAAAAAAAAATTATTGTCATAACATACTTGATCATTGTATCTCCCATGCCAGGTAAATATGAGTTGTATGCAACTCGCATTGCTCAACACACAGCTTCACAACGGTCACCAGACACTGCTGCACAGCAACACTGCCACTTTTCTGGACATTTAAATTTAGTTTTCCATACGTCATTTCGAATATTCATACATATCCTTTTACGTATTACAGTGATGTCATCGTCCTTTGATGTGATGTCTTCATCCCATGATGTGATGTCATCGTCCTTTGATGTATAAAGCGATTTCATAAAGCGTCTTGAGATAACTTCTATTGTGATTTGACGCTACACAAAAATAAATTGATTTGATTTGATTTGATTTGATTTTATGTGATGTCATCGTCCTTTGATGTTTTCACACATTCTGGATCATTAGGCTAGTTTGGATAGACACATTGAAGCGTGCTGCCACAATACACTCACAGTTGACAATCTCTACTCAGTTGGATATTTGTAACATACATATTTTTTTCTTCAAAATAATGCTACTTTTCAAGAATATGGCTGGTATTAATCTGTATTTGTTTTTAATATTAAAAAAAAAATATTGTCATAAAATACTTGATCATTGTATCTCCCATGCCAGGTAAATATGAGTTGTATGCAACTCGCATTGCTCAACACACAGCTTCACAACGGTCACCAGACACTGCTGCACAGCAACACTGCCACTTTTCTGGACATTTAAATTTAGTTTTCCATACGTCATTTCGAATATTCATACATATCCTTTTACGTATTACAGTGATGTCATCGTCCTTTGATGTGATGTCTTCATCCCATGATGTGATGTCATCGTCCTTTGATGTATAAAGCGATTTCATAAAGCGTCTTGAGATAACTTCTATTGTGATTTGACGCTACACAAAAATAAATTGATTTGATTTGATTTGATTTGATTTTATGTGATGTCATCGTCCTTTGATGTTTTCACACATTCTGGATCATTAGGCTAGTTTGGATAGACACATTGAAGCGTGCTGCCACAATACACTCACAGTTGACAATCTCTACTCAGTTGGATATTTGTAACATACATATTTTTTTCTTCAAAATAATGCTACTTTTCAAGAATATGGCTGGTATTAATCTGTATTTGTTTTTAATATTAAAAAAAAAATATTGTCATAAAATACTTGATCATTGTATCTCCCATGCCAGGTAAATATGAGTTGGATGCGACTCGCATTGCTCAACTCACAGCTTCACAACAGTCACCAGACACTGCTGCACAGCAACACTGCCACTTTTCTGGACATTTAAATTTAGTTTTCCATACGTCATTTTGAATATTCATACATATCCTTTTAAGTATTACAGTGATGTCATCGTCCTTTGATGTGATGTCATCGTACTTTGATGTGATGTTATTGTCCATTGATGTTGTCACACATTCTGGAACATTAGGATAGTTTGGGTAAATACTTGAAGCATGCTGCTACAATATACTCACAATTGACATCTCTACTCAGTTGGATATTTGTAACATACATATTTTTTTCTTCAAAATAATGCTTCTTTTCAAGAATATGGATGGTATTAATCTGTATTGGTTTTTAACTTTAAAAAAAAATTGTCATAAAATACCTGATCATTGTATCTCCAATGCCAGGTAAATATGAGTTGGATGCGACTCGCATTGCTCAACTCACAGCTCCACAATGTACACCAGACACCGCTGCACAGCAACACTGCCACTTTTCTGGACATTTAAATTTAGTTTTCCATACGTCATTTTGAATATTCATACATGCCTTTTCATGTATTACAGTGATGTCATCGTCCTTTGATGTGATGTCATCGTCCTTTGATTTTTTCACACATTCTGGAACATTAGGCTAGTTTGGATAGACACATTGAAGCGTGCTGTCACAATACACTCACAGTTGACAATCTCTACTCAGTTGGATCTTTGTAACATACATATTTTTTTCTTCAAAATAATGCTTCTTTTCAAGAATATGGCTGCAATTGATCTGTATTTCTTTGTAACTTTAAAAAAGATTATTATCATAACATACTTGATCATTGTATCTCCCATGCCAAGTAAATATGAATTGGATGCAACTCACATTGCTCAACACACAGCTTCACAACATACATCAGACACTGCTGCACAGCAACACTGCGACTTTTGTGGACATTTAAATTTCGTTTTCCATACGTCATTTCGAATATTCATACATATCCTTTTATGTATTACAGTGATGTCATCGTCCTTTGATGTGATGTCTTCATCCTTTGATGTGATGTGATCGTCCTTTGATGTTGTCACACATTCTGGAACATTAGGCTAGTTTGGGTAGACATTTGAAGCGTGCTGCTAAAATACACTCACAGTTGACAATCTTTACTCAGTTGGATCTTTGTAACATACATATTTTTTTCTTCAAAATAATGCTTCTTTTCAAGAATATGGCTGCAATTGATCTGTATTTGTTTTTAACTTTAAAAAAAGTATTGTCATAACATACTTGATCATTGTATCTCCCATGACAGGTAAATACGAGTTGGATGCAACTGGCATTGCTCAACCCACAGCTTCACAATGTACAACAGACACTGCTGCACAGCAACACTGCCACTTTTCTGGACATTTAAATTTAGTTTTCCATACGTCATTTTGAATATTCATACATGTCTTTTCGTGTATTACAGTGATGTCATCGTCCTTTGATGTGATGACATCGTCCTTTGATGTGATGACATCGTCCTTTGATGTTTTCACACATTCTGGAACATTAGGCTAGTTTGGATAGACACATTGAAGCGTGCTGCCACATTACACTCACAGTTGACAATCTTTACTCAGTTGGATATTTGTAACATACATATTTTTTTCTTCAAAATAATGCTTCTTTTAAAGAATATGGTTGGTATTGATCTGTATTTCTTTATAACTTTGAAAAAAATTATTGTCATAAAATACTTGATCATTGTATCTTCAATGCCAGGTAAATATGAGTTGGATGCAACTCGCATTGTTCAACACACAGCTTCACAACGTACACCAGGCACTGCTGCACAGCAACACTGCCACTTTTCTGGACATTTAAATTTAGTTTTCCATACGTCATTTCGAATATTCATACATATCCTTTTCATGTATTACAGTGATGTCATCGTCCTTTGATGTGATGTCATCGTCCTTTGATGTGATGACATCGTCCTTTGATGTGATGACATCGTCTTTTCATGTTTTCACACATTCTGGAACATTAGGCTAGTTTGGGTAGACATTTGAAGCGTGCTGCTAAAATACACTCACAGTTAACAATCTTTACTCATTTGGATATTTATAACATACATATTTTTTTCTTCAAAATAATGCTTCTTTTAAAGAATATGGCTGGTATTGTATCTGTATTTCTTTATAACTTTGAAAAAAATGATTGTCATAACATACTTGATCATTGTATCTCCCATGCCAGGTAAATATGAGTTGGATGCAACTTGCATTGCTCAACACACAGCTTCACAACGGTCACCAGACACTGCTGCACAGCAACACTGCCACTTTTCTGGACATTTAAATTTAGTTTTCCATACGTCATTTCGAATATTCAAACATATCCTTTTCTGTATTACAGTGATGTCATCGTCCTCTGATGTGATGTGATCGTCCTTTGATGTTGTCACACATTCTGGAATTAGGCTAGTTTGGGTAGACACTTGAAGGGTGCTGCTACAATACACTCACAGTTGACAATCTCTACTCAGTTGGATATTTGTAACATACATATTTTTTTGGTCAAAATAATGCTTCTTTTCAAGAATATGGCTGGTATTAATCTGTATTTGTTTTTAACTTTAAAAACGAATTATTGTCATGACATACTTGATCATTGTATCTCCCATTTCAGGTAAATACGAGTTGGATGCAACTGGCATTGCTCAACCCACAGCTTCACAATGTACAACAGACACTGCTGCACAGCAACACTGCCACTTTTCTGGACATTTAAATTTAGTTTTCCATACGTCATTTTGAATATTCATACATGTCTTTTCGTGTATTACAGTGATGTCATCGTCCTTTGATGTGATGACATCGTCCTTTGATGTGATGACATCGTCCTTTGATGTTTTCACACATTCTGGAACATTAGGCTAGTTTGGATAGACACATTGAAGCGTGCTGCCACATTACACTCACAGTTGACAATCTTTACTCAGTTGGATATTTGTAACATACATATTTTTTTCTTCAAAATAATGCTTCTTTTAAAGAATATGGTTGGTATTGATCTGTATTTCTTTATAACTTTGAAAAAAATTATTGTCATAAAATACTTGATCATTGTATCTTCAATGCCAGGTAAATATGAGTTGGATGCAACTCGCATTGTTCAACACACAGCTTCACAACGTACACCAGGCACTGCTGCACAGCAACACTGCCACTTTTCTGGACATTTAAATTTAGTTTTCCATACGTCATTTCGAATATTCATACATATCCTTTTCATGTATTACAGTGATGTCATCGTCCTTTGATGTGATGTCATCGTCCTTTGATGTGATGTCATCGTCCTTTGATGTGATGACATCGTCCTTTGATGTGATGACATCGTCCTTTCATGTTTTCACACATTCTGGAACATTAGGCTAGTTTGGGTAGACATTTGAAGCGTGCTGCTAAAATACACTCACAGTTAACAATCTTTACTCATTTGGATATTTATAACATACATATTTTTTTCTTCAAAATAATGCTTCTTTTAAAGAATATGGCTGGTATTGTATCTGTATTTCTTTATAACTTTGAAAAAAATGATTGTCATAACATACTTGATCATTGTATCTCCCATGCCAGGTAAATATGAGTTGGATGCAACTTGCATTGCTCAACACACAGCTTCACAACGGTCACCAGACACTGCTGCACAGCAACACTGCCACTTTTCTGGACATTTAAATTTAGTTTTCCATACGTCATTTCGAATATTCAAACATATCCTTTTCTGTATTACAGTGATGTCATCGTCCTCTGATGTGATGTGATCGTCCTTTGATGTTGTCACACATTCTGGAATTAGGCTAGTTTGGGTAGACACTTGAAGGGTGCTGCTACAATACACTCACAGTTGACAATCTCTACTCAGTTGGATATTTGTAACATACATATTTTTTTGGTCAAAATAATGCTTCTTTTCAAGAATATGGCTGGTATTAATCTGTATTTGTTTTTAACTTTAAAAACGAATTATTGTCATGACATACTTGATCATTGTATCTCCCATTTCAGGTAAATATGAGTTGGATGCAACTCGCATTGCTCAACACACTGCTTCACAATGTACACCAGGCACTGCTGCACAGCAACACTGCCACTTTTCTGGACATTTAAATTTAGTTTTCCATACATCATTTTGAACATTCATACATGTCTTTTCATGTATTACAGTGATGTCATCGTCCTTTGATGAGATGTCATCGTCCTTTGATGTGATGACATCGTCCTTTGATGTGATGACATCGTCCTTTCATGTTTTCACACATTCTGGAACATTAGGCTAGTTTGGGTAGACATTTGAAGCGTGCTGCTAAAATACACTCACAGTTGACATCTCTACTCAGTTGGATATTTGTAACATACATATTTTTTTCTTCAAAATAATGCTTCTTTCCAAGAATATGGCTGGTATTGATCTGTATATCTTTATAACTTTAAAAAAAATGATTGTCATAACATACTTGATCATTGTATCTCCCATGCCAGGTAAATATGAGTTGGATGCATCTTGCATTGCTCAACACACAGCTTCACAACGGTCACCAGACACTGCTGCGCAGCAACACTGCCACTTTTCTGGACATTTAAATTTAGTTTTCCATACGTCATTTAGAATATTCATACATATCCTTTTCTGTATTACAGTGATGTCATCGTCCTCTGATGTGATGTCTTCGTCCTTTGATGTGATGTGATCGTCCTTTGATGTTGTCACACATTCTGGAATTAGGCTAGTTTGGGTAGACACTTGAAGGGTGCTGCTACAATACACTCACAGTTGACAATCTCTACTCAGTTGGATATTTGTAACATCCATATTTTTTTCTTCAAAATAATGCTTCTTTTCAAGAATATTTCTGGTATTGATCTGTATTTGTTTTTAACTTTAAAAACAAATTATTGTCATAAAATACTTGATCATTGTATCTCCAATGCTAGGTAAATGAAGCTTAAGCGTAAATTCAGACAGGAAGACTGGGGGTGCAAGCTCATTCATTCTCATTCATTCTGGTTCTCTCCCTCTCATGGGCTATTAATATGTCAGCTGATTATGGGTGTCTCTCTTTTCAGTGACCAATCAGAGCTTGTCATATCTCCCTCAACCAATAACATGCTGCTGTCAGAAGTTTAAAAACCATTCTCCTCTATGAGTTTTCAGTGTCAGCATTCAGCACTAACAGACGCAAGCAGCTCGATGCAAACAGCAAATAGTTCACGTACTTTAATCCAGTCTCGTGGCATAACAAGCGAAGTCTGATCCTCAGCAGAGGAGTTTCTCCTCCCTCTGGTTCACTGCTCAGGCAGCATCATCTGCTACTCCAGGCTACAAACATCGCACTCGCAGTCTCGGGTAAATCCAGCAAACATTATGTATTCAGCTCATATGCTCAGGCTCGTGCCTCATCAGCGTTTTTCAACAGCGTCTGGCTTCTTCATCACAGCCGCTTTGTCACTACGTTCATCCTACCTCAAGCCATTCATCTAAGGTAAAGGCGTCACAAAATTCACAGCCTCATATTACCTGACAAGAGGCCACATATCACCATCGAGGAAACGTCATCATACATTTGAATAGCTTCAATATCTATGCGTCATTCATCTCGCTCCGCATTCAGTCAGAGTTAAAACATTTCCAGGTTCCTCACAGAAGAACTGACGTGATTCAAAGTCATCGGTAGTAAAGAGAGCTCGATGCAAACGGCAAATAAATTCACGTACCTTCATCCAGTCTCGTGGTATAACCAGCGACGTCTTATCCTCGGCAAAGGAGTTTCTCCCTCTCGTCCACTACTCTGGCAGCTTCATCTGCTACTCCAGGCTACAAACATAGCACTCGCAGTCTCGGTTGAATCCAGCAAACTTTATGCATTCAGCTCAGCGTTTTCAACAAAGTCTGGCTTCTTCATCACAGCCGCCTCGTCACTACGTTCATGCCACTTCATCTAAAGGTAAAGGCTTTAAAAAATTCACCAGCCTCATATTACCTGGCAAGAGGCCACATATCACCATCGAGGAAACGTGGTCATAACGTTTGGATAGCTTCAATATCATGCATCATTTATCCCGCTCCGTATTCAGTCAGAGTTCAAACATTTCCAGATTCCTCACAGAAGAACCGGCATGATTCAAAGTCATCGAGAAGTAAAGACAGCTCGATGCAAACGGCAAATAGAGCGTCAGTATTCAGCTCAAACGGATGCGAGCAGCTCGATTCAAACGGCAAATAGTTCATGTACTCTAATCCAGTCTCCGTGGTATAACCAGCGACGTCTTATCCTCAGCAGAGGAGTTTCTCCCTCTTGTTCACTACTCCAAGCTACAGACATCGCACTCGAGGTTTGGATAGCTTCAATATCATGCATCATTCATTCCGAGTTCAAACATTTTCGGGTTCCTCACAGAAAAACCGGCGTGATTCAAAGTCATCTGCTCAATAAATCCACAAGTTCAGCGGGTACATCAAACCGGTGGTCTCACGGGATCCAGTACTAGTAGATAACCAGCTGTCTTTTAATTAGTTTTCGAGGTGTTTGTTCAAACTGTAACACTTTTCATTCTCTCGGCGCATCACGGCTCAACGAGAACTAATACCGTAAATACTGTAATAGCGGTGCACTCTAATTCTACAGCGTACAGGGTTACAGACTCTGGACTGAAGCAGCCTTCTGTTCCTGAAATCTGTGACATATATCAAACTTCGGTTTACTTGGGTAATCTCGACAACATTATGTGTTTTAAACCCTACAAATATCACTCAGCATAATTCATAAAGCATCGCAAATCACGTGGAACCTTAAATACGTGTATTTAATAATAATAAGCACTGCAAGTCTCATATGCTGTCTTCATGCTGTCTCCATCTAGTGGCGCTTGTACGTTCCTACAAGTCCTGTGTAAATGGACTTAAATGCAAGTTAATACATTATAGTCATCATATCAGTTAAAACTCAGAGCCAGTATTGGCTGCATTGGGAACAATTCCATAACCTTTCAGCATATAGTAATTCAAGTGTTCTGAGAGATAACTAGACTTCTGCCCCTCCTCATGGCTCCGTTTTAAGGCTTAAAAGATCTAACCCTGGACGGGAGACTTTGACCAATCACGGGTCCTTTCATCAGAGAGTGTTCCTATCGGGTGTGTCCGGTCATGTGAACAGAACTCGTTGTTCCTTCACCAAATTCACAATGGCGGCGGCGTCACAAACCTTCTCATCTTACAGCTAAACTGTGCACTACAAGATGATCTGAGAAATATGCGGTAAGAAATAAGCATTAACGTAACAGAATATTGATTCATGACAGCCAGGTCATAGACGACAGAGGGGCAGCAGACCTCAGATCAGCTCTTACTGCCTGTTTCCTCCCGAGTGAGGTCTTGCAGATGCGTTGGGAACAATTACAGATAACAGTACACTACAAAATGTTATGAAAACATTTGAGAGAGAAGTAGGCATTACAGTAACAGAATATGATTCATATAATCATAAACTGGTCTGAAAGTCGGTAGGTGTTGGCAAAATGAACGTCTCGTGGCTCTCATGGACGGCAGCTGGAGGCAGATTCAAAACCATGCTCGAAATAAATAAATAAAAGTCACATCGTGGTAAAGGAAGGCCAGTGCCTCGTGGAAACAACGAAGCCTTATGGCTAATATATATATGCAATGGCTGCGACAAGCTTCGGCGTTCCGACGCCGGGAATACAAATGCATCGACGTGGAAACAACGTCACCTCTGGCATTAACTCATAACCACGGTGCAGCTACGGTTCAACTGGGACATATGGCTGGGGACGCGTCGCCTTCTGACATATGCTCGATCACACGATCCACTTTAAACAGTGTTTAGTCATGGCTGACCTCATCGTAACATCACACACGCCTTTGCAGTGGCATAACAGCATACATTCATGAGCAAGCAAATTACACAGTCTCAGTTTCCACGGAACGTCATCCATGGGGTTTCTTTTGGGGGAGAATATAATGGTACGGTCTCAGCGCCAGCCTCCCTCTGGCTCCAGCGTTCATCATAGGCTCGTGGGCTACATGTCGGGACCTTCATTGGAGCACGTGTCCCTCAATCGTCGGCATCCCAATAGTAAACTCTTCGGATTGAACGGAGGCATCACTCGCTCATCTGCACAGAGGGTCATCACGACCTATCTCAGCGGCAACAGCAATTTGCGGATCCTCGGCGTCATTCAACAGATCTCATGTTCATGCATATAACTGGTGGTGGTTTTCGTTTAGCGGCTGCATGCTGCTAATCGTCCCTTTTGGCTGGTTCCGGTTGCAGCTGACCTCGGAATTCATCAGGTATTATTCATTTTAATTCATTCGGAGTATCGCAAGCAAATCTTGGCCTTCCGGCTAATCTCTCAAGTATGGGTTCTTTATTACTACATATTCACGTTTTATTTTGCAAAATGTTTAGTACACTTCAGATCGAACGGAAGCATCACGCGTTCCTCTGCACAGAAAGTCATCACGACCTTCACACAAATAACAGCAGATCCTCTATATTCATGCATATAACTATATTCATGCATATAACTGGTGGTGGTGTTCAGTTAGCTGCTGCATTGCTGCTAATCGTCCCTCTATTTTATCTGGGTCCTGTACAGCTGACCTCGGCATTCATCAAATCATCTGTTCAGATAATTAATTCAGATCATTACAATCAATTCATTACCTTTGGATACTCCTACACTCTTATATATCTTATATTCAGCTATTTCCATTATTCACAGCTAAGGTAATCATTCTTATTCACTCTCTAGTACTCATCATCACCCATCCTATGTGTCTGTACAATCATGTCTCTGTCATGTCCTTTTGTTGTTATATTGTTTTATCTGTCAATGTTTTAATTTATCTTTTTAAGGTGTCCTTGGGTGTCCAGAAAGGCGCCACTAAATAAAATGTATTATTATTATTCTTATTCTTATTCTTATTATATGCTGGTCTTATGACCTCTCTATTGCTCTGGTCTGTCGTGACCTCCTTATTGCTCTGGTCTATCGTGACCTCTCTAATGTTCTGGCTATCGTGACCTCTCTAATGCTTGGTCTTAGTCTGCTTATACCTCCTACGTTCGCCCCGATGTCAACACCATCCTCGCAAATCAAAGATCATTAAAACCTTGATTTCGGTAAGTCATTCATATAACTGGTGGTGGTGGTTATTTATTCTATTATGCTTTCTTCAAATACTATACTTCATCTCTCAGGACTACGGCTACACTGGCACAACCTTATTCAAACTATTTCACTCGTTTCATTAATCACACTATGCAATGTTTATTTAACACTAGAACGGCCTTCGTCCCAAAAAGGTCCGAGACTCACGTGTCTCATGGTCAGCATGACCTGCGTCCCAAGCGGCTCTCATAATCAACATGACCTTTGTTCCAAGAAGGTCCGAGACTCACGTGTCTCATTGTCAGCATGACCTGCATCTCAAGCGGCTCTCATCATCAACCCAGTAAGGTCCGAGACTCACGTGTCTCATGGTCAGCATGACCGGCGTTTCAACATGGTCCACTAGGCTTTCATTTAAATGGTCTATCGAGATCTCACATTACACTAGTCTGATTCACCATCATTCATAGTAGGCTAACGTGCCTTCATAATTTAATTGCTATCATGTATATCATTAACCCACTTATTACACTCGCATGCGACCTTATATTGCACGGTCTTTCTCAAGTCCACTTAGCACTGTTGTTAGGTTAACACAATCACCTGGTCTTTATATTATATCCATATCATGTTCTATCTTTACCTCAACTCGCATTGCTCAACACACAGCTTCACAACGTACACCAGGCACTGCTGCACAGCAACCCTGCCACTTTTCTGGACATTTAAATTTAGTTTTCCATACGTCATTTTGACAATTCATACATATCCTTTTATGTATTACAGTGATGTCATCGTCCTTTGATGTGATGTCATCGTCCTTTGATGTGATGACATTGTCCTTTCATGTTTTCACACATTCTGGAACATTAGGCTAGTTTGGGTAGACATTTGAAGCGTGCTGCTAAAATACACTCACAGTTGACAATCTTTACTCAGTTGGATATTTGTAACATACATATTTTTTTCTTCAAAATAATGCTTCTTTTAAAGAATATGGCTGGTATTGATCTGTATTTCTTTATAACTTTGAAAAAAATGATTGTCATAACATACTTGATCATTGTATCTCCCATGACAGGTAAATATGAGTTGGATGCAACTCGCATTGCTCAACACATAGCTTCACAACGGTCACCAGACACTGCTGCACAGCAACAATGCCACTTTTCTGGTGGTAGTTTTCCATACGTCATTTCGAATATTCATACATATCCTTTTCATGTATTACAGTGATGTCTTCGTCCCTTGATGTGATGTCATCGTCCTTTGATGTGATGTCATCGTCCTTTGATTGTTTCACACATTCTGGAACATTAGGCTAGTTTGGATAGACACATTGAAGCGTGCTGCCACAATACACTAACAGTTGACTTCTCTACTCAGTTGGATATTTGTAACATACATATTTTTTTCTTCAAAATAATGCTTCTTTTCAAGAATATGGCTGGTATTTATCTGTATTTGTTTTTAACTTTAAAAAAAAATTATTGTCATAACATACTTGATCATTGTATCTCCCATGCCAGGTAAATATGAGTTGTATGCAACTCGCATTGCTCAACACACAGCTTCACAACGGTCACCAGACACTGCTGCACAGCAACACTGCCACTTTTCTGGACATTTAAATTTAGTTTTCCATACGTCATTTCGAATATTCATACATATCCTTTTACGTATTACAGTGATGTCATCGTCCTTTGATGTGATGTCTTCATCCCATGATGTGATGTCATCGTCCTTTGATGTATAAAGCGATTTCATAAAGCGTCTTGAGATAACTTCTATTGTGATTTGACGCTACACAAAAATAAATTGATTTGATTTGATTTGATTTGATTTTATGTGATGTCATCGTCCTTTGATGTTTTCACACATTCTGGATCATTAGGCTAGTTTGGATAGACACATTGAAGCGTGCTGCCACAATACACTCACAGTTGACAATCTCTACTCAGTTGGATATTTGTAACATACATATTTTTTTCTTCAAAATAATGCTACTTTTCAAGAATATGGCTGGTATTAATCTGTATTTGTTTTTAATATTAAAAAAAAAATATTGTCATAAAATACTTGATCATTGTATCTCCCATGCCAGGTAAATATGAGTTGGATGCAACTCACATTGCTCAACACAGCTTCACAACAGTCACCAGACACTGCTGCACAGCAACACTGCCACTTTTCTGGACATTTAAATTTAGTTTTCCATACGTCATTTTGAATATTCATACATATCCTTTTAAGTATTACAGTGATGTCATCGTCCTTTGATGTGATGTCATCGTCCTTTGATTTTTTCACACATTCTGGAACATTAGGCTAGTTTGGATAGACACATTGAAGCGTGCTGTCACAATACACTCACAGTTGACAATCTCTACTCATTTGGATATTTATAACATACATATTTTTTTCTTCAAAATAATGCTTCTTTTCAAGAATATGGCTGCAATTGATCTGTATTTGTTTTTAACTTTAAAAAAAGTATTGTCATAACATACTTGATCATTGTATCTCCCATGACAGGTAAATACGAGTTGGATGCAACTGGCATTGCTCAACCCACAGCTTCACAATGTACAACAGACACTGCTGCACAGCAACACTGCCACTTTTCTGGACATTTAAATTTAGTTTTCCATACGTCATTTTGAATATTCATACATGTCTTTTCGTGTATTACAGTGATGTCATCGTCCTTTGATGTGATGACATCGTCCTTTGATGTGATGACATCGTCCTTTGATGTTTTCACACATTCTGGAACATTAGGCTAGTTTGGATAGACACATTGAAGCGTGCTGCCACATTACACTCACAGTTGACAATCTTTACTCAGTTGGATATTTGTAACATACATATTTTTTTCTTCAAAATAATGCTTCTTTTAAAGAATATGGTTGGTATTGATCTGTATTTCTTTATAACTTTGAAAAAAATTATTGTCATAAAATACTTGATCATTGTATCTTCAATGCCAGGTAAATATGAGTTGGATGCAACTCGCATTGTTCAACACACAGCTTCACAACGTACACCAGGCACTGCTGCACAGCAACACTGCCACTTTTCTGGACATTTAAATTTAGTTTTCCATACGTCATTTCGAATATTCATACATATCCTTTTCATGTATTACAGTGATGTCATCGTCCTTTGATGTGATGTCATCGTCCTTTGATGTGATGACATCGTCCTTTGATGTGATGACATCGTCTTTTCATGTTTTCACACATTCTGGAACATTAGGCTAGTTTGGGTAGACATTTGAAGCGTGCTGCTAAAATACACTCACAGTTAACAATCTCTACTCATTTGGATATTTATAACATACATATTTTTTTCTTCAAAATAATGCTTCTTTTCAAGAATATGGCTGGTATTAATCTGTATTTGTTTTTAACTTTAAAAACGAATTATTGTCATGACATACTTGATCATTGTATCTCCCATTTCAGGTAAATATGAGTTGGATGCAACTCGCATTGCTCAACACACTGCTTCACAATGTACACCAGGCACTGCTGCACAGCAACACTGCCACTTTTCTGGACATTTAAATTTAGTTTTCCATACATCATTTTGAACATTCATACATGTCTTTTCATGTATTACAGTGATGTCATCGTCCTTTGATGAGATGTCATCGTCCTTTGATGTGATGACATCGTCCTTTGATGTGATGACATCGTCCTTTCATGTTTTCACACATTCTGGAACATTAGGCTAGTTTGGGTAGACATTTGAAGCGTGCTGCTAAAATACACTCACAGTTGACAATCTTTACTCAGTTGGATATTTGTAACATACATATTTTTTTCTTCAAAATAATGCTTCTTTTAAAGAATATGGCTGGTATTGATCTGTATTTCTTTATAACTTTGAAAAAAATGATTGTCATAACATACTTGATCATTGTATCTCCCATGACAGGTAAATATGAGTTGGATGCAACTCGCATTGCTCAACACATAGCTTCACAACGGTCACCAGACACTGCTGCACAGCAACAATGCCACTTTTCTGGTGGTAGTTTTCCATACGTCATTTCGAATATTCATACATATCCTTTTCATGTATTACAGTGATGTCACCGTCCTCTGATGTGATGTCTTCGTCATTTGATGTGATGTGATCGTCCTTTGATGTTGTCACACATACTGGAATTAGGCTAGTTTGGGTAGACACTTGAAGGGTGCTGCTACAATACACTCACAGTTGACAATCTCTACTCAGTTGGATATTTGTAACATACATATTTTTTTGGTCAGAATAATGCTTCCTTTCAAGAATATGGCTGGTATTAATCTGTATTTGTTTTTAACTTTAAAAACGAATTATTGTCATGACATACTTGATCATTGTATCTCCCATGACAGGTAAATATGAGTTGGATGCAACTTGCATTGCTCAACACACTGCTTCACAATGTACACCAGGCACTGCTGCACAACAACACTGCCACTTTTCTGGACATTTAAATTTAGTTTTCCATACGTCATTTTGAATATTCATACATGTCTTTTCATGTATTACAGTGATGTCATCGTCCTTTGATGATATGTCCTCGTACTTTGATGTGATGTCATCGTACTTTGATGTGATGTCATCGTACTTTGATGTGATGTTATCGTCTATTGATGTTGTCACACATTCTGGAACATTAGGCTAATTTTGGTAAACACTTCAAGCGTGCTGCTACAATATACTCAGAATTGCCATCTCTACTCAGTTGGATATTTGTAACATACATATTTTTTTCTTCAAAATAATGCTTCTTTTCAAGAATATGGATGGTATTAATCTGTATTGGTTTTTAACTTAAAAAAAAAATTATTGTCATAAAATACTTGATCATTGTATCTCCAATGCCAGGTAAATATGAGTTGGATGTGACTCGCATTGCTCAAAAAACAGCTTCACAACGTACATCAGACACTGCTGCACAGTAACACTGCCACTTTTCTGGACATTGAAATTTAGTTTTCCATACGTCATTTTGAATATTCATACATATCCTTTTATGTATTACAGGCATGTCATCGTCCTTTGATGTGATGTCATTGTCCTTTGATGTGATGTGATCGTCCTTTGATGTTGTCACACATTCTGGAACATTAGGCTAGTTTGGATAGACACATTGAAGCGTGCTGCCACAATACACTCACAGTTGACAATCTCTACTCAGTTGGATATTAGTAACATACATATATTTATCTTCAAAATAATGCTACTTTTCAAGAATATGGCTGGTATTGATCTGTATTTCTTTATAACTTTAAAAAAGATTGACAAGGAGGAGTGAGTTGGTGTAGCGACATGGAGGAGTGATATGGAGTAGCGACATGGAGGAGTGACATAGAGGAATGACTTGGAGGAGTGTCACGTAGAATTGATATGGTTGAGTGACGTGGAGGAGTGAGTTGATGGATCAACATGTAGTAATGACATGGAAGAGTGACATGGAGGATGACATGGAGGAGTGATATGGAGGAATGACATGGAGGAGCGACGTGGAGGAGCAAGAATGAGTGACTTGGAGGAGTGACATGGAAGAGCGACATGGAGGAGGGATATAGAGGAGTGACGAGGAGGAGCGACATGGAGGAGTGACGAAGACGAGTGACATGAAGGAGCGATGTGTAGCAACAAGAATAATTGACATGGAGGAGCTACATGGAGGAGTGACATGAAGGAGTGACATGGACGAGTGACATGGAGGAGTGACAGGGCAAATCAACATGGAGGAGTGACATGGACGAGTGACATGGAGGAGTGACAGGGCAGATCAACATGGAGGAGTGACATGGAGGAGTGAAATGGCGGAGGGACATGGAGGAGTGACATGGAGGAGCGACATGGAGGAGTGACATGGAGGATCGACATGGAGGAGTGACATGGAGGAGCAACATGGAGGAGTTACACAGAGGTGTGATATGGAGGCTTGACATGGATGAGTCACATTGAATAGTGACATGGACGAACGACATGGAAGATCGACATGGGGGAATGCCATAGATGAGTGATATTGAGGATTGACATGGAGGAGCGACATGGAGGAGTGACATGGAGGAGTGACATGGAGGAGCGACATGGAGGAGTTACATGGAAGACACGTAGAAGTGACATGGAGGAGTGATATGGAGGAGTGGCACAGAGGAGTGACGTGGAGGACTGACATGGAGGTGTGTCATGGAGGAGTGACATAGAGGAGTGACAAGGAGGAGCAAGGAAGAGTGACATAGAGGAGAGACATGGAGGACTGATTTGTTGGATCGACAGATATGAGTGACATGGAGGAGCAACATGGAGGAGAGACATAAAGGAGTGACATGGAGGAGCAACATGGAGGAGTGACGTGGAGGAGCAAGAGTGAGTTACATGGAGGAGTGACATGGAAGAGCCACATGGAGGAGTGATATAGAGGATTGACAAGGAGGAGCAACATGGAGAAGTGACAAAGAGTAGTGACATGGAGGAGCGACGTGGAGCAACAAGAATGATTGACATGGAGGAGTGACATGGAGGAGTGACATGGATGAGTGACATTGAGGAGTGACATGAAGGAGAGACATGGAGGAGTGACATGTAGGAGTGACATGGAGGATAGACATGGAGGATAGACATGGAGGAGTGACATTGAGGAGCAAGGAAGAGTAACATGGAGGTTTGACATGGAGGAGTGACATTAAGGAGGAAGGAAGAGTGACATGGAGGAGTGACATGGAGGAGCTTCATGGAGGAGTGACATGGAGGAGTGACTTGTAGGAGTGACATAGAGGATCGACATGGAGGAGTGACATGGAGGAGTGACATGGAGGAGTGACAAGGAGTAGCGACAGGGAAGACAGACATGGAGGAGTGAATTTAAGGATCGTCATGGAAGAGTGACATGGAGAAACAACACGGATGCTCAACATATAGGAGTGATATTGAGGAGTGACATTGAAGGGCGACATGGAGGCTCAACATGGAGGAGTGACGTAGAGGACTGACATGGATGAGTGACATGGAGTAGTATCATTGAAGGGCGACATGGAGGCTCAACATGGAGGAATGACATAGAGGAGTGATGTGGAGGGGCGACATGGAGGAGTGACATGGAGGAGCGACATGGAGGAGTGACATAGAGAAGTGACATGGAGGAGTGACATTGAGGAGCAAGGAAGAGTGACATGGAGGAGTGACATGAAGGAGGAGTGACATGGAGGAGTGACATAGAGGAGTGATGTGGAAGAGCAACATGGAGGAGTGACATAGAGGAGTGACATGGAGGAGTGACAATGAGGAGCAAGGAAGAGTGACATAGAGGAGTGACATGGAGGAACTTCATGGAGGAGTTACATGGTGGATTGACATGGAGGAGTGACATGAAGGAGCGACATGGAGGAGGATTGACACAGAGGAGTAACATGAAGGATCTACATGGAGGAGCTACATGGAGGAGGTACATAGGGGAGTGACATGGAAGACATGGAGCAGTGAAATGGAGGAGCGACATGGAGGACCGACATGGAGGAGTGACATGGAGGAGCGACATGGAAGATCGACATGGAGGAGTAACATGAAGGATCTACATGGAGGAGTTACATGGAGGATAGACATGGAGGAGCGTCATTGAGGATCGACATGGAGGAGCGACATTGAGGATTGACGTTCTGGAGCAACATTCTGGAGTGACATTAAGGAGCAACATTCTGGAGTGACATTGAGTAGCGACATGGAAGATCGACATGGAGGAGTAACATGTAGGTCTACATGGAGGAGTGACAAGGAGGATCGACATGGATGACAAAGAGGAGCAACATGGATGAGCGACATCGAGTACTGACATTCTGGAGGGACATGGAGGAGCAACATTCTGGAGTGACATTGAGGAGCGAAATGGAGGATCGACATGGAAGATCGACATTCTAGAGTGACATGGAGGAGTGACATGGAAGAGTGACATGGAGGAGTGACACGGATGAGAGACATGGAAGAGTGACATTAAAGACATGGAGTAGTGATATGGAGGATCGACATTGAGTAGTGACATGGAGGACTGACATGGAGGATCAACAAGGATTGGTGACATGGAGCAGTGACATGGAGGAGTGACATGGAAGGAAGGGAGGAGTGACATGGAGGAGCAACATGGAGGAGCGAAATAGAGGATCGACATGGATGAGTGACATGGAGGAGTGACATTCTGGAGTGACATTCGGGAGGGACATTCTGGAGTGACATGGAGGAGCGACATGGAGGAGGGACATGGAGGCATAACATTCGGGAGTTAAATTCTGGAGTGAAATTCTGGAGTGACATAGAGGAGCGACATTCTGGAGTGACATAGAAGAACGACATGGAGGAGCTATATGGAGGAGTAAGGAGGAGTGACATGGAGGATAAACATGGAGGAGTGACTAGGACGAGCGACATTCTGGAGTGACAAGGAGGAGTGAAATAGAGGAGCGAAATGAATGATCGACATGGAGGAGTGACAAGGAAGAGCGACATAGTAGAGTTAAATAGAGGAGCTACATGAGGAGCAACATCACGGAGCAACTTGCAGGACTGACATGGAGGAATTACAATCTGGAGGGACATGGAGGAGCGACATTCTGGAGTGACATGGAGGAGCAACATGGAGCATTGACATGGAGGAGTGACATGGAGGATCGACATGGAGGAGTGACATGGAGGAGCGACATGGAGGAGTAACATGTAGGACATACATGGAGGACTGACATGTAGGATTGACATGGAGGAGTTACATGGAGGAGTGACGTGGATGACAGGGAGGACTGACATTGTGGAGCAACATGAAGGATCGAAATGGAGGATCGACATGGAGCATTGACATGGAGGAGTGACATGGAAGTGTGACATGGAGGAGTGACATGGAGGATCGACATGGAGGAGTGACATGGAGGACGACATGGCGGAGTGACATGGATGAGTGACATGTAGGAATGACATGGAGGAGTTACATGGAGGAGGGACCTGGAGGAGTGACATTCTGGAGTGACATGGAGGAGCGACACGGTGGAGTGACATGGAAAATATGGAGGAGTGACATGGTGGCTCAACATTGAGTAGTGACATGGAGGAGTGACAAGGAGGAGCGACATGGAAGATCGACATTCTAGAGTGACAAGGAGGAGTGACATGGAGGAGTGAAATGGAGGAGTGTGATGGGGGAGTGACATGGAAGACATAGAGGAGTGACATGGATGATCGACATGGAGGAGTGACATGGAGGAGCGACATGGAATAGTGACATGGAGGAAATACAGGGAGGAGCGACATCGTGGAGTGAAATGGAGGACTGACAACGAGGAGGTACATTCTGGAGGGACATGGTGGAGCGACATTCTGGATTGACATTGAGGAGCGACATTCTGGAGTGACATGAAGGAGCGACATGGAAGATCGACATGGAGGAGTAACATGTAGGATCTAAATGGAGGAGTGATATGAAGGATCGATATTGAGCAGTGAAGTGGAGGAGTGACAAAGAGGAGCGACATGGAGGAGTGACATGGAGGAGTGACATTTTGGAGGGACATTCTGGAGGGACATTAATGAGAGATATGGAGGATTGACATATAGGAGTAACATGAAGGATCTACATGGAGGAGCTACATGGAGGACGTACATGGGGCAGTGACATGGAAGACATGGATGAGTGACATGGAGGACATACATGGGGGAGTGACATGGAAGACATGGAGGAGTGACTTGGTGGAGCAACATGGAGGATCGAAATGGAGGATCGACATGGAGCAGTGACATGGAGGAGTGACAAGGAGGAGCGACAAGGTGGAGCAACATGTAGGAGCGACATGGATGAGTGACCGGATGGAGAAACATGGTGAAGTGACATGGAGTTGTGACATTGAGGAGCGACATGGAGGAGTGACATGGAGGAGTGACATGGAAGAGCTACATGGAGGAGTGACATGGAGGATCGATATGGAGGAGTGACATGGAGGAGTGACATGGAAGACAGGAAGTAGTGACATGGACGAGTGACATGGCGGAGTGACATGGAGGAGCGACATGGAGGAGTGACATGGAGGAGGTATATGGAGGATTAACATTCTGGAGTGGCATTCTGGAGGGACATTCTGGAGTGGCATTCTGGAGGGACATTCTGGAGTGACATGGAGTAGCGACATGGAGGAGGGACAAGGAAGAGTAACATTCTGGAGTTAAATACTGGAGTGACATTCTGGAGTGAAATGGAGGAGCGGCATTCTGGAGTGACATGGAAGAACGACATGGAGGATTGATATGGAGGAGCAAGGAGGAGCGACATGGAGGATCGACATGGAAAAGTGACATGGAGGAGCCACACGGTCGAGTTACATGGAAGACATAGAGGAGTGACATGGTGGATCGACATTGAGTAGTTAAATGGAGGAGCGACATGTAGGAGTAACATGAAGGATCTACATGGAGGAGTGACATGGAGGAGCGACATGGCGGAGTGACTTGGAGGAGTGACATAAAGGATTGACATGGAGGACTTACATAGAGGAGTGACATGGAGGATCAACATGGAGGATAAACATGGAGGAGTGACTTGGTAGAGCGACATTCTGGAGTGTCATGGAGAAGTTAAATGGAGGAGAGAAATGGAGGATCGACATGGAGGAGTGACATTGTGAGCGACATGGAAGAGCGACATGGAGTAGTGATATGGAGGAGAGACCTGGAGGAGTGACAATCTGGAGTGAAATGGAGGAGTGACATGGAGGATGGAAATAGAGGATCGACATGAAGCAGTGACATGGAGGAGTGACATGGAGGAGCGACAAGGTGGAGCAACATGGAGGAGCAACATGGATGAGTGACCGGATGGAGAAACATGAGGAAGTGACATGGAGTTGTGACATTGTGGAGCGACATGGAGGACTGACATGGAGGAGTGACATATAGGAGTAACATGAAGTATCTACATGGAGGAGCCACATGGAGGAGGTACATGGAGGTTTGACGTTTAAGACAGGGAGGAGTGAAATAGAGGATCGATATGGAGGAGTGACATGGAGGAGGGACATGGGGGAGTGACATGGTGGAGCAACATGGAGGTGTCTGGAGTTAAATCCGGAGTGATATTCTGGAGTGACATGGAGGATCGACATGGAGGAGTTACATGGAGGACTGACATGGAAGACAGGAAGGAGTGACATGGAGGGGCGACATGGAGGTGTGAAATAGAGGATCGACATGGTGGAGTGACATTTTGGAGTGACTTTCTGGAGGGACATTCTAGAGTGACATGGAGGTATTGACATGGAGGAGTGACAAGGAGGAGTGATATGGATGATCGACATAGAGGATTGATATGGAGGATCGACATGGAGGAGTGACATGGAGGAGCGACATGGAAGAGCGACATGGAGAAGCTAGATGGAAGATCGACATGGAAGAGTAATATGAAGGATCTACATGGAGGAATGACATGATGGATTGACATGGAGGTCTGACAACGAGGAGGTACATTTTGGAGGGACATGGAGGAGCGACAATTTGGAGTGACATGGAGGAGCGACATGGAAGATCGACATGGAGGAGTAACATAAGGGATCTAAATGGAGGAGTGACATGGAAGATCGACATGGAGTAGTGACATGGAGGAGCGACATTCTGGAATTAAATTCTGGAGTGACATTCTGGAGTGACATTGATGAAAGATATGGAGGGTTGACATAGAGGAGTAACATGAAGGATCTACACAGAGGAGCCACATGGAGGAGGTAAATAGGGGAGTGACATGGAAGACATGGAGGAGTGAAATGGATGTGCAACATGGAGGATCGACATGGAGGATCGTCATGGAGCAGTTACATAGAGGGTTGACATAGAAAAGCGACATGGAGCATCGACACGGAGGGTTGACATGGATGAGTGACATGGAAGACAGGGAGGAGTGACATGGAGGGGAGATATGAAGGTGTGAAATAGAGGATTGACATGGAGGAGTGACATGGAGGACATGGAGGAGTGACATGGAGGAGCGACATTGAGGAGCGACATGGAGGACTGACATGGAGGATCGACATGGAGGACTGACATGGATGATTAACATGGAGGAAGGACATGAAGTAGTGACATTCTGGAGTTAAATTCTGGAGTTACATTCTGGAGTGAAATGGTGGAGTGACATGGAGGAGTTTTATGGATGAGCAATTAGGAGCAACATGGAGGATCGAAATGGAGGAGTGACATGGAAGAAATGTAGGAGTGACATGGAGGATCGACATTGAGTAGTGACTTGGAATAGTGACAAGGAGGAGCGACATGGAGAAGTGATATGGAGGAGGGACAAGGAGGAGTGACATTCTGGAGGGACATTCTGGAGTGACATGGAGGAGTGACATGGAGGATGGACATAGCGGATTGACATGGAGGAGGGACATTGAGGAGTGACATTCTGGAGTGACATACTGGAGTGACATGGAGGAGCAACATTCTAGAGTGACATGGAGGAGTGATATGGATGAGCAATTAGGAGCGGCATGGAGGATCGAAACGGAGGAGTGACATGGAAGAAATGTAGGAGTGACATGGAGGATCGACATTGAGTAGTGACTTGGAGTAGTGACAAGGAGATGCAACATGAGGGAGTAACAAGGAGGAGAGACATGGAGGATCAACATGGAGGAGTGACATGAAGGAGTAACAAGGAGGAGTGACATGGGAGAGCAACATGGATGATCGAAATGGAGGAGTGACTTGGAGGAGTGACATTCTGGAGTAAAAATCTGGAGGGATATTCTGGAGTGACATGGAGGAGCGACATGGAGCAGTGACATGGATGATCGACATGAGAGGAGTGACATGGAAGACGGGGAGGAGTGACATGAAGGAGTAACAAAGGAGTGACATGGGAGAGCACCATGGAGGATCGACTAGAAGGAGTGACATGGAGGAGCGACATGAAGGAGTGACATGGAGGATGGACATGGAGGAGTGATATTCTGGAGTTAAATTTTGGAGTGACATTCTGGAGTGACATCGAAGTGCGACATGGAGGAGTGAAATGGAGGAGCAACATGGAGGATCAACATGGAAGAGTGACAGAGGA
Source organism: Sebastes paucispinis (assembly GCA_036937225.1). NCBI lineage: Eukaryota > Metazoa > Chordata > Actinopteri > Perciformes > Sebastidae > Sebastes > Sebastes paucispinis. Next base: position 404,481 of record JAUPFX010000013.1, on the reverse strand, counting down.
TCGACATGGAGGAGTGACATGGAGGACTGACATGGAGGATTGACATGGAGGAGTGACAAGGAGGAGCAAAATGAAGGAGTAACAAGGAGGAGCGACATGGAGGATCGACATGGAGGATCGACATGGAGGAGCGACATGGATGAATGACATGGAGGAGTTACATGGTGGATCGACATGGAGGAGTGACATGGAAGACAGGTAGGAGTGACATGGAGGAGCGACATTCTGGTTTGACATTCTGGAGTGACATTGATAAGAGATATGGAGGATTGACATAGAGGAGTAACATGAAGGATCTACACGGAGGAGCTACATGGAGGAGGTACATAGGGGAGTGACATGGAAGACATGGAGGAGTGAAAAGGAGGTGCAATATGGAAGATCGACATGGTGGATCGACATGGAGAAGTTACATGGAGGAGTGACCTGGAGGATTTACATGGAGGAGTTACATGGAAGTTTGACGTGGAAGACAGGGAGGAGTGACATGGAGGAGTGAAATAGAGGATTGATATGGAGGAGTGACATGGAGGAGGGACATGGAGGAGTGACATTCCGGAGTGACATTCTGGATGGACTTTCTGGAGTGACATGGAGTAGCAACATGGAGGAGAGACATGGAGGAATAACATTCTGGAGTTAAATTCTGGAGAGAAATTCTGGAGCGACATAGTGGAGTTATATGGAGGATCAAGGAGGAGTGAAATGGAGGATCGACATGTGTCGACATGGAAGACCGAAATTGAGTAGTGACTTGGAGGAGTGACAAAGAGGAACGACATGGAGGAGTTACATGGAGGAGTGACATTTTGGAGGGACATTCTGGAGTGACATTGATGATAAAAAATGGAGGATTGATATGGAAGAGTAACATGAAGGATCTAAATGGAGGAGCTACATGGAGGAGGTACATGGGGGAGTGACATGGAAGACATGGAGGAGTGACATGGATGTGCAACATGGAGGATCGACATGGAGGATCGTCATGGAGCAGTTACATAGAGGGTTGACATAGAGAAGCGACATGGAGCATCGACACGGAGGGTTGAGATGGAGGAGTGACATGGAAGACGGAGGAGTGACATGGAGGGGAGATATGAAGGTGTGAAATAGAGGATTGACATGGAGGAGTGACATGGAGGAGGTTTATGGAGGAGTGACATTCTGGAGTGACTTTCTGGAGGGACATTATGGAGTGACATGGAGGTATCGACATGGAGGAGTGACAAGGAGGAGTGATATGGAGGATCTACATAGAGGATTGACATGGAGGAGTGACATTCTGGAGTCATTTTCTAGAGTGACATTCTGGAGTGACATGGAGGAGCAACATTCTGGGGTGACATGGAGGAGTGACATGGAGGAGTGATATGGAGGAGTGATATGGATGAGCAATTAGGAGCGACATGGAGGATCGAAATGGAGGAGTGACATGGAAGACATGGAGGAGTGACATGGAGGAGCGACATGGAGGATCGACATGGAGTATCGACATGGATGATCGACATGGATTAGTGACATGGAAGACAGGGAGGAGTGACATGAAGGGGCGACATGGAGGAGGTTTATGGAGAAGTGACATTCTGGAGTGACTTTCTGGAGGGACATTCTGGAGTGACATGGAGGTATCGACATGGAGGAGTGACAAGGAGGAGTGATATGGAGGATCTACATAGAGGATTGATATGGAGGAGGGACATGGAGGAGTGACATTCTGGAGTCAAATTCTGGAGTGACATTCTGTAGTGACATGGAGGAACAACATTCTGGGGTGACATGGAGGAGTGACATGGAAGAGTGATATGGACGAGCATGGACGAGCAACATAGAGGATCGACATGGAATCATCACATGGAGGACCGACACGGATGAGGTACATGGGGGAGTGACAAGGAAGACATGGAGGAGTGACATGGTGGAGCAACATGGAGGATCAAAATGGAGGATCGACATGGAGAAGTGACATGGAGGAGTGACAAGGAGGAGTGACATGGAGGAGTCAAACGGAGGATCGACATTGAGGATTGATATGGAGGAGCGACATCGAGCAGTGACATGGAAGTGTGACAAGGAGGATCGACATGGAGGATCGACATGGCGAAGTGATATGAGGAGTGACATGTAGGATTGATATGGAGGAGTTACATGGAGGTTTGACGTGGAAGACAGGGAGGAGTGACATGGAGGAGCGAAATAGAGGATCGATATGGAGGAGTGACATGGAGGATTGACATTGAGGAGTGACAAGAAGAAGTGACATGGAGGAGTGACATGGAGGATTGACATGAAGGAGCAACATGGAGGAGTGACATGTAGGATCGACATGCAGGAGTGACATGGAAGAGTGACATGGAGGAGTGTCATGGAAGACATGGAGTAGTGACATAGAGGAGTTACATTGAGGAGTCACAGGAAGGAGGGACATAGAGGAGCAACATTCTGGAGTGACATGGAGGAGTGACATGGAGGAGCAAGGATGAGGGACATGGTGGATCGACATGGAGGAGTGACATGGAGTAGCAAGTTGGAGGAGTGACATGGAGGATTGACATTGAGGAGTGACAAGAAGAAGTGACATGGAGGAGTGACATGGAGGATTGACATGAAGGAGCAACATGGACGAGTGACATGTAGGATCGACATGCAGGAGTGACATGGAGGAGTGACATGGAGGAGTGTCATGGAAGACATGGAGTAGTGACATAGAGGAGTTACATTGAGGAGTCACAGGAAGGAGGGACATAGAGGAGCAACATTCTTGAGTGACATGGAGGAGTGACATGGAGGAGCAAGGATGAGGGACATGGTGGATCGACATGGAGGAGTGACATGGAGTAGCAAGTTGGAGGAGTGACATGGAGGATTGACATGGAGAAGCGACATGGAGGAGCGACATCTAGGATCTACATGGAGGAGCAACATGGAGGAGTGACATGGAGGAGTGTCATTGTTGATCGACATGAAGGACTGAAATGGAAAAGCTACATGGAGAAGCGACATAGAGGAGCGACATGGAGAATCGACATGGAGGAGCAACATGGAGGAGAGACATGGAGGAGTGACATGGAGCATCGACATATAGTAGAGACATGGAGGAGCGGCATGAAGCAGTTTTATGGAGGAGTGACATGGAGGATCGAAATGAGGAGGGAGATTCTGGATTGACATGGAGTAGCGGCATCGAGGAGTGACATGGAGGAGCAAGGATGAGCAACATGGAGGAGTGACATGGAGGATCAACATGGAGGAGCGACATGGATTATCAACATGAAGGAGTGAATTGGAAGGAGGGACATGGAGGAGCGACATTCTGCGTTGAAATTCTGGAGTGACATTCTTGAGTGACATGTAGGAGTAACATGGAGGATCGAACCGGAGGAGTGACATGGAAGACATTGAGGTGTGACATGGAGGATCGACATTGAGTAGTGACTTTGAGTAGTGACAAGGAGGGTTGACATGGATTATCGACACGGAGGGTTGACATGGAGAAGTGACATGGAAGACAGGAAGGAGTGACATGGAGGGGAGATATGGAGGTGTGAAATAGAGGATTGACATGGAGGAGTGACATGGAGGAGGTTTATGTAGGAGTGACATTCTGGAGGGACATTCTGGAGTGACATGGAGGAGCCGCATTCTGGAGTCACATTCTGGAGTGACATGGATGAGCGACATTCTGGAGTCACATTCTGGAGTGACATTGATGAGACATATGGAGGATTGACATAGAGGAGTAACATGAAGGATCTACATAGAGGAGCTACATGGAGGAGGTACATGGGGGATTGACATGGAAGACATGGAGGAGTGACATGGTGGACCAACATGGAGGATCGAAATGGAGGATCGATGTGGAGGACTAACAAGGAGGAGCGACATGTAGAATCGACATGGAGGAGCGACATGAAGGAGTAACAAGGAGGAGCTACATGGAGGAGGTACATAGGGGAGTTACATGGAAGACATGGAGGAGTGAAATGGATGTGCAACATGGAGGATCGACATGGAGGATCATCATGGAGCAGTTACAGGCAGTTTGAGGATTGACATGGAGGAGCGACATGGAGGAGCGACGTAGAGGAGTGACATGGAAGACAGGGAGGAGTGACATGGAGGGGAGATATAGAGTTGTGAAATAGAGGATTGACATGGAGGAGTGTCATGGAGGAGGTTTATGGAGGTGTGACATTCTGGAGTGACTTTCTGGAGGGACATTCTGGAGGGACATGGAGGTATCGACATGGAGGAGTGACAAGGAGGAGTGATCTACATAGAGGATTTACATGGAGTAGGGATATGGAGGAGTGACATTCTGGAGTCAAATTCTGGAGTGACATTCTGGAGTGACATGGAGGAGCAACATTCTGGGGTGACATGGAGGAGTGACATGGAGGAGTGATATGGACGAGCAGGGACGAGCAACATGGAGGATCGACATGGAATAGTCACATGGAGGACCGACACGGATGAGGTACATGGGGGAGTGACATGGAAGACATGGAGGAGTGAAATGGTGGAGCAACATGGAGGATCAAAATGGAGGATCGACATCGAGCAGTGACATGGAAGTGTGACATGGAGGAGTTACATTGACGATCGACATGGAGGAGTGACATGGAGGAGTTACATGGAGGTTTGACGTGGAAGACAGTGAGGAGTTACATGGAGGAGCGAAATAGAGAATCGATATGGAGGAGTGACATGGAGGAGGGACTTGGAGGAGTGACATTCTGGAGTGACATTCTGGAGGGACATTCTGTAGTGACATGGAAGAGCAACATGGAGGAGGGACATGGAGGAGTAACTGGAATATGATCAACCCCCCTGATTTAGTTACACAGTAATTTGATGCTTTAAACCTCTTTCAAATTGTATCTGAGCCAACCAGACATAATTTGAAATCACCGTCATCTGCCACACTGATCGATATTATTCTCACTAACACTCCATCAAACTACCAATCTGGAATCTTCAGTAAAGACTTGAGTGACCACTGTGCCATTGCATGCGTTCGCTCCGGCCTCTCTGTCAAACGTCCACCGGTGATTGTGACCAAGTGCTCACTGAAAAACTTTGACAATCATGCCTTCCTGCAAGATGTTGCAGCTGCAAACTGGGAAAGAATCAATCTTATCCCCTCAGTGGAAGATGCCTGGTCTTATTTCAAAAACACCTTTAGCCTAATCATTGAGAAACATGCCCCATTGAAACTATTCCGGACGAAGAATCGCTACAGCCCCTGGTTCAGTCACGATTTGGCGGCTCTGATCCGCCTAAAAAACACCTCATGGCGGAGAGCGAGGTCTTCTCAGTCTGCTGCCGACTGGCTGGCCTTCAGACAATGCAGGAACAAAACAACACAGGCGATCAGGAAAGCTAAAATCAGTCATTTCAAAGAAGAATTCTCAGCCAGTGGCTCTGATGCCAAGAAATTTTGGAAAACAGTCAAATCCATGGAAAACAAACTTGCTTCTCCGCAACTACCCACTTCTTTGAATTTTGATGACATTGTTGTTACTGATAAACAACGCATGGCCACACACTTCAACTAACATTTCGTGAAATCATCTAATTTCTTTGGTGCAGCTGCCCCTGAAACAGATTCATCTAACACTCCTACTTCATCACCCTGCGTTAACAGCTTCTCCCTTCAACCTGTTAAGGTTTCGGAAGTCCTGGATGAACTCAAGTTAGATTCAAACAAGTCAGCTGGATCTGATGGGCTTGACCCTGTGTTTTTAAAATCAGCCGCTCATATTATTGCTTCCCCTATTACAAGCCTGTTTAACCTGTCATTTCATCTGTCTGTTTTCCCCCTTGACTGGAAATCAGCTACGATTCTCCCCCTCTTTAAAGGAGGCTCTGGCTCTGACCCGAACTACTACAGGCTGATTTCCATTTTGCCCTGTCTGGCCAAAGTCATAGAGAAACTGGTACATAAACAACTAATTCACTTCATTGACTTAAATCATATTTTGTCTGACCTGCAGTCTGGGTTTAGGAAAGGCCACGGATGTACCACCGCTACACTGAAGGTCCTTGATGACGTCATCACCGCCATGGACAACAAACAGACTTGTGTAGCTGCCTTTATAGACCTAGACAAGGCTTTTGACTCGGTCAACCATAACATTCTCCTGCAAAGACTTACCAGCATTGGCTTGTCCAGTAGATGTTGCAACTGGTTTGCTAGCTACCTGGCTGATCGTGTCCAGCGGGTGAAGACCGAAAACATCATGTCTGAACCTCTTACCATCTCTAAAGGTGTGCCTCAAGGCTCCATCTTAGGCCCTATTTTGTTCTCCATTTATATTTACGATGTAGCCAAAGCTGCTGGAAATTCCTGGATTCATCTGTATGCTGATGACACCATCATATATTCAGCTGGTCCCTCACTCCACTCTGCTGTGTCCACTCTTCAACAAAGCCTCACCTCCATCCAACAGTCTTTCCACAACCTCCACCTGCTCCTCAACTCCAAAAAGACCAAATGTATGCTGTTTGACCGGAAAAACCTCATCATCCCCAGCCCTCCCAAGATCTACAGTGCTGATGGCTTGGAGCTGGAGTTTGTCAGCTCCTACAAATACCTTGGCTTCTGGTTGGACTCATCTCTCTCATTTAACACACACATCAATAACCTTCTGGCTAAAGTCAAAGCTAGACTGGGTTTCCTGTATTGAAACAAGGCCTCCTTCACACACTCTGCCAAATTCACCCTTGTGAAAATGACCATCCATGTTCAAACAAAAGCTGCAACAAGTCATAGTTGACTGCTGTACTTGCTGACCAGCTCTCACTTCTCTCTCTCTCTTCCATTTTTACGAAGAACATCCAGTAATCCGCCTTTTTTTGTACATAGTGTTTATTAATTTACCTATGCTGTTTTTAGCCATTTTCTCATCGTCTGACAAGGAGGAGGTACATTCTGGAGGGACATGGTGGAGCGACATTCTGGAGTGACATGGAGGAGTGACAATTTGGAGTGACATGGAGGAGCGACATGGAACATCGACATGGAGGAGTAATATGTAGGATCTAAATGGAGGAGTGACATGGAGGATCGATATGGAGGAGCTATATGGGGGATCGACAAGGAGGAGCGACATTGAGGAGCAACATTGAGGACTGACATGGAGGAGCAACATGGAAGTACGACATGGAGGGGCTACATGGAGGAGCGACATCGTGGAGTGACAAAAAGGACTGACAACAAGGGGGTACATTCTGGAGGGACTTGGTGGAGTGACATTCTGGAGTGACATGGAGGAGTGAAAGTCTGGAGTGACATGGAGGAGCGACATGGAAGATCGACATGGAGGAGTAACATGTAGGATCTACATGGAGGAATGACATGGAGGATCGACATGGAGGAGCGACATTGAGGATCGACATGGAGGAGCGACATTGAGGAGCGACATGGAGGACTGACATGAAGGATCAACAAGGAGGAGTGACATGGAGGAGAGACATGTAGGAGAGACATGGAGGATCGACATGGAGGAGTGTCATGGAGGATCGACATGGAGGAGTGACATGGAGGATCGACATGGAGGAGCGATATGGAGTATCAACAAGGAAGAGCAACATCGAGGAGCAACATGGAGGACTGACATGGAGGATCAACAAGGGGGAGTGACATGGATGAGTGACATGGAGGAGAGACATGGAGGAGGTACATAGGGGAGTGACATGGAAGACATGGAGCAGTGAAATGGAGAAGCAACATCGAGGATTGACATAGAGGATCGACATTGAGCAGTGACATGGAGGAGTGACATGGGAGAGCGACATGGAGGATCGACATGGAGTATTGACAAGGTGGATCGACATGGAGAAGTGACATGGAGGAGTGACATGGTAGAGATGGAGGAGTGACATGGAAGAGAGACATGGAAGATCGACATGGAGGATCGACATGGAGGAGTGACATGGTAGAGATGGAGGAGTGACATGGAGGAGAGACATGGAAGATCAACATTGAGGATCGACATGGAGGAGTGAGATGGGGGGAGTGACATGAAGACAGAGGAGTGACATGGAGGAGCAACATGGAGTATCGACATGGAGGATCAACATGAAGGAGTGACTTGGAGGAGCGACATTCTGGAGTGACAAGGAGGAGTGAAATGGAGGAGCGACAAGGAGGAGCGACATGGAGGATCGACATGGAGGAGTGACATGGAGGGTTGACATGGAGGAGTGACATGGAGGAGCAATATGGAAGAGCGACAAGGAGGAGTTACATGGAGGAGCTACATTGCGGAGCGAAGTGATAACTGACAACAAGGAGGTACATGCTGGAGGGACATGGTGGAGTGACATTCTGGAGGGACATGGAAGAGCGAAATTCTGGAGTGACATGGAGGAGCAACATTCTGGAGTGACATGGAGGAGTGACATGGACGATCGACATGTAGGAAAGACATGGAGGAGTGATATGTAGTAGTGACATGGAGGAGCGACACGGAGGAGTGTCATGGAAGACGTGGAGGAGTGACATGTAGGATCTAAATGGAGGAGTGACCTGGAGGATCGACATGGAGGTGCGATATGGAGGATTGACAAGGAGGAGCGACATCGAGGAGCAACATGGAGGCCTGACATGGAGGATCAACAAGGGGGAATGACATGGAGGAGTGACGTGGAGGAGAGACATGGAAGATCGACATGGAGTATTGACAAGGAGGACTGACATGGAGGAGTTGTCAGTCCTCCTTAAATTCTGGAGTGAAATTCTGGAGTGATATGTAGGATCTACATTCAAGAGTGAAATGGAGGATCGGCATGGAAGAGCGACATAGAGGACCGACATGGTGGAGCGACAATGTTGATCGACATGGAGGAGTGATAAAAGAGGAGTGACATGGTAGAGATGGAGGAGTGACATGGAGGAGAGACATGGAAGATTGACATGGAGGATCAACATGGAGGAGTGACATTCTGGAGTAAAATCTGGATTGACATTTTGGAGTGACATTCTGGAGCGACATGGAGGAGTGACATGGTGGATTGATATGGATGAGCAAGGAGGAGCAATATGGAGGATCGAGATATGTCGACATGGAAGACATGGAGGAGTGACATGGAGGAGTAACATTCTGGTGTTAAATTCTGGAGTGACATTCTGGAGTGTCATGGAGGAGCAACATTCTGGAGTGATATAGAAGAACGACATGGAGGAGTGATATAGAGTAGCAAAGGATGAGCGACATGGAGGATAAACATGGAGGAGTGACTAGGAAGAGAAACATAGAAGAGTTACATGGAGGAGCTACATGAGGAGCAACGTCACGGAGCGACTTGGAGGACTGACATGGAGGAATGACATTCTGGAGAGACATGGAGTAGCGACATTCTGGAGTGACATAGAGGAGCGACATGGAAGATTGACATGTAGGAGTGACATGGAGGAGTGATATGGAGGAGTGACATGGAAGATCGACACGGAGGAGTCACATGTAACACATGGAGGAATGACATGGAGGATATGACATTGTGTAGTGACATGGAGGAGTGACAAAGAGGATCGACATGGAGGAGAGACATAGAGGATCAACATGGAGGAGTGACATGGAGGATCGACATGGAGGAGCAACAAGGTGGATCGACATGGAGGAGTGACATGGAGGAGTGACATGGTAGAGATGGAGAAGTGACATGGAGGAGAGACATGGAAGATCGACATGGAGGATCAACATGGAGGAGTGACATGGTAGCGATGGTGGAGTGACATGGAGGAGAGACATGGAAGATCGACATGGAGGATCGACATGGAGGAGTGACATTCTGGAGTAAAATCTGGATTGACATTTTGGAGTGACATTTTTAAGTGACATGGAGGAGTGACATGGTGGAGTGATATGGATGAGCAAGGAGGAGCAATATGGAGGATCGAGATGTGTCGACATGGAAGACATGGAGGAGTGACATGGAGGATCGACATTGAGCAGTGACATGGAGGAGTGACAAAGAGGAGCGACATGGAGGAGTGACATGGAGGAGTTACATTTTGGAGGGACATTCTGGAGGGACATTCTGGAATGACATGGAGAAGCGACATGTATGAGGGACATGGAGGAGTAACATTCTGGAGATAAATTCAGGATTGACATTCTGGAGTATCATGGAGGAGCGACATTCTGGATTGACATGGAAGAACGACATGGAGGAGTGATATGGAGGAACAAGGAGGAGTGACATGGAGTGACATGGAAGACATGGAGGAGTGACATGGAGGAGCGACATGGAGGTGTTAAATAGCGGATCGACATGGAGGAGTGACATGGAAGAGGGACATGGTGGAGTGATATTCTGGAGTTACATTCTGGAGGGATATTCTGGAGTGACATGTAGAAACATCATCCTGGAATGACATGGAGGAGCAACAGGGAGGAGTTATATGGATGATCAAGGAGGAGCGACATGGACGATCGACATGGAGTAGTCACATGGAGCATCGACATGAAGGAACAATATGGAGCAGTGACATGGTAAAATTGGAAGAGTTACATGGAGTAGAGACATGGAAGATCGACATGGAGGATCATCATGGAAAGTAACATGGATGAGTGACATGGAGGAGATATATGGAGGAGAAAGGAGGAGCGACATGGAGGATCAACATGGAGTAGTGACATGGAGGAGCGACAATGAGGAGTGACATGGAAGACATGGAGGAGTGACATGGAGGAACAACATGGAGAATCGACATGGAGGATTGACATGGAGGATGGACATGGAGGAGTGACTTTCTGGAGTTAAATTCCGGCGTGACATACTGGAGTGACATTGAGGAGCGACATTCTGGAGTGACATGGAGGAGCAACATGGAGGAGTGACATGGAAGACATGGAGTAGTGACATGAAGGATCGAAATAGAGGATTGACATGTAGGAGGGACATGGAGGAGTGACATTGAGGAGCGACATGGAGGAGTGACCGGGAGGAGTGACATTCTGGAGTGACATTCTGGAGGGACATTCTGGAGCGACATGGAAGATCGACATGGAGGATTAACATGAAGGATCTACATGGAGGAGCGACATGGAGGAGGTACATGAGGGAGTGACGTGGAAGACATGGAGGAGTGACATGGAGTAGCAACATGGAGGAGGGACATGGAGGAGCGACAAGGAGGAGCGACATGAAGGAGTAACAAGTAGGAGCAACATGGTGGAGTGTCATGTAGGATCAACATGGAGGAGTGACATGGAGGAGTGACATGGTAGAAATGGAGGAGTGACATGGAGGAGAGACGTGGAAGATAGACATGGAGGATCGACATGGAGGAATAACATGGAGTGACAAGGAGGAGTAACAAGGAGGAGTGACATGGGAGAGCGACATGGAAGAGCTACATGGAGGAGCGACATCGCGGAGTGACATGGGGGACTGACATGGAGGAGTGACATTCTAGGGTGACATTCTAGAGGGATGTTCTGGAATGACATGGAGGAGCGACATGGAAGATCGACATGAAAGATAAACATAAAGGATCTACATGGAGGAGCGACATGGAGGAGGTGTATGAGGGAGTGATATGGAAGACATGGATGAGTGACATGGAGTAGCAATATGGAGGATCAACAAGGACGATCGACATGGAGCAATGCCATGGAGGAGTGACAAGGAGAAGCGACATGGAGGAGTGACATGGAGGATCAACATGGAGGAATGACAAGAGGAGCGTCATGGAGGAGCAACATTGAGGAGCAAACATGAAGGACTGACATGGAGATTAGACATGGATGACTGACATTGAGGATCGACATTAAGAAAGGACATGGAGGAGTTACATTCTGGAGTTAAATTCTTGAGTGACATTCTGGAGTGACATGGATGAGGGTCATGGAGGAGTGACATTCTGGAGGTAAATTCTGGATTGACATTCTGTAGTGTCATGGAGGAGCGACATTCTGGAGTGAAATGGAAGAACGACATGGAGGAGTGATATGGTGGAGCAAGGAGGAGTGACATGGAGGAGTGACATGGAAGACAGGGAGGAGTGACATGGAGGAGCGACATGGAGGTGTTAAATAGCAGATCGACATGGAGGAGTGAAATGGAAGAGGGACATGGTAGAGTGATATTCTGGAGTTACATTCTGGAGGGATATTCGGGAGTGACATATAGAAACGTCATTCTGGAATGACATGGAGGAGCAACAGGGAGGAGTTATATGGATGATCAAGGAGGAGCAACATGGACAATTGACATGGAGTAGTCACATGGAGCATCGACATAAAGGAACAATATGGAGCAGTGACATGGTAGAAATGGAGGAGTTACATGGAGTAGCGACATGGAAGATCGACATGGAGGATCATCATGGAAAAGTAACATGGATGAGTGACAAGAGGAGCGTCATGGAGGAGAAACATGGAGGATCGACATGGAGGAGCGACGTGGAGGAGCAACATTGAGGATCGACATGGAGGACTGACATGGAGGATCGACATGGATGGCTGACATTGAGTATTGACATGGAGAAAGGATATGGAGGAATGACATTATTGAATGACATGGAGGAGGGACATGGAGGAGTGACATTCTGGAGTTAAATTCCAGCGTGACATACTGGAGTGACATTGAGGAGCGACATTCTGGAGCGACATGGAGGAGCAACATGGAGGAGTGACATGGAAGACATGGAGTAGTGACATGGAGGATCGAAATAGAGGATTGACATGTAGGAGGGACATGGAGGAGTGACATTGAGGAGCGACATGGAGGAATGACCGGGAGGAGTGACATTCTGGAGTGACATTCTGGAGGGACATTCTGGAGCGACATAGAAGATCGACATGGAGGATTAACATGAAGGATCTACATGTAGGAGCGACATGGAGGAGGTACATGAGGGAGTGACGTGGAAGACATGGAGGAGTGACATGGAGTAGCAACATGGAGGAGTGACATGGAGGAGTGACAAGGAGGAGCGACATGAAGGAGTAACAAGTAGGATCAACATGGTGGAGTGTCATGTAGGATCAACATGGAGGAGTGACATGGAGGAGTGACATGGTAGAAATGGAGGAGTGACATGGAGGAGAGACGTGGAAGATAGACATGGAGGATCGACATCGCGGAGTGACATGGGGGACTGACATGGAGGAGTGACATTCTAGGGTGACATTCTGGAGGGATGTTCTGGAATGACATGGAGGAGCGACATGGAAGATCGACATGAAGGATAAACATAAAGGATCTACATGGAGGAGCGACATGGAGGAGGTGTATGAGGGAGTGACATGGAAGACATGGATGAGTGACATGGAGGATCAACATGGAGTAATCACAAGAGGAGAGTCATGGAGGAGCAACATTGAGGAGCAAACATGAAGGACTGACATGGAGATTAGACATGGATGACTGACATTGAGGATCGACATGGAGAAAGGACGTGGAGGAGATACATTCTGGAGTTAAATTCTGGAGTGACATTCTGGAGTGACATGGATGAGGGTCATGGAGGAGTGACATTCTGGAGTTAAATTTTGGAGGGACATTCTGGAATGACATGGAGGAGTGATATGGAGGAAAAAGGAGGAGCAACATGGAGGATCAACATAGAGTAGTGACATGAAGGAGCGACATGGAGGAGTGACATTCTGGAGGGACATTCTGGAGTGACACGGAGAAGCGACATGGAGGAGGTACATGGTGGAGTGACATGGAAGACATGGAGGAGTGATATGGAGGAACAACATGGAGTATCGACATGGAAGATTGACATGGATCAGTTTCATGGAGGAGTGACAAAGAGGAGTGTAATGGTGGGTTAACATTGAGAAGCGACATTGAGGACTGACATGCAGGATCGACATAGAGACGTGACAAGGAGGATCGACATGGAGGATTGACACTGAGGAAGGATATGGAGGAGTGACATTCTCGAGTTAAATTCTGGAGTGTCATTCTGGTGTGACATTGAGGAGCAACATTCTGGAGTGACATGGAGGAGCAACATGGAGGAGTGATATGGAGGAGCAAGGAGGAGCGACATGGAGGAATGACATGGAAGTGAGACATGGAGGAGTGAAATGGTGGAGAGACATGGAAGATCGACATGGAGGATCGTCATGAAGGAGTAACATGGAGTAACAAGAGGAGTGTCATGGACGAGTAACATGGAGTACCAACATGGAGGAGCGACGTGGAGGATTGACATGGAGAAAAGATATGGGGGAGTGACATTCTGGAGGGAAATTCTGGAGTGACATTCTGGAATAGAATGGAGGAGGGACATGGAGGAGTGACATTCTGGAGTTAAATTTTGGAGTGACATTCTGGAGTGACATGGCGGCGTGACATGGAGGAGTGACATGTAGCATTGACATGGAGGAGTTACATAGAGGAGTGATATGGAGGACCAAGGAGGAGCGACATGGAGGATAAACATGGGGGACTGACTAGGAGGAGCGACATTCTGTAGTGACATGGAGGACCGACATGGAGGATGGAAATGGAAGAGCGACATTTAGGAGCTACATGGAGGAGCAACATTGCGGAGCGACATGGAGAACTGACAACAAGGAAGTACATGCTGGAGGGACTGGGTGGAGTGACATTCTGGAGTGACATGGAGGAGTGACATACTGGAGTAACATTGAGGACAATCTGGAGTTAAATCTGGATTGACATGGAGGAGCGACATTCTGGAGTGACATGGATGAGCAACATGGTGGAGTGATATGGATTAGGAAGGAGGAGCGACATGGAGGATCAACATGTGTCGACATGGAAGACATGGAGGAGTGACATGGAGGATCGACATTGAGCAGTGACATGGAGGAGTGAGAAAGAGGAGCGACATGGAGGAGTAATATGGAGGAGTGACATTTTGGTGGGAAATTCTGGAGGGACATTCTGGAGTGACATTGATGACAGATATGGAGGATTGACATAGAGGAGTAACATGAAGCATCTACATGGAGGAGGTACATAGGGGAGTGACATGGAAGACATGGAGAAGTGAAATCGAGGAGCAACATCGAGGATCGACATGGAGGATCGACATGAAGCAGTGACATGGAGGAGTGACATGGAGGAGCAACATGGAGGATCGACATGGAGGAGCAACAAGGTGGATCGACCTGGAGGAGTGACATGGAGGAATGACATGGTGAAGATGGAGGAATGACATGGAGGAGAGACATGGAAGATCGACATTAAGGATCGACATGGAGGAGTGACATTCTGGAGTTAAATCTGGATTGACATTCTGGAGTGACATGGAGGTGTGACATGGAGGAGCGACATGGAGGAGGGACATGGAGGAGTAACAATCTGGTGTTAAATTCTGGAGTGACATTCTGGAGATAAATCTGGATTGACATTCTGGAGTGACATGGAGGAGCGACATACGTGTAGGATCTACATGTAGGAGTGACATGGAGGATCGACATGGAGGAGCTACATAGAGGATCGACATGGAGGAGCAACATGGTGGATCGACATAGAGGAGTGACATGGTATAGCGAGATGGAGGATTGACATAGAGGAATGACATGGAGGAGCGAGGATGAGCGACCATGAGGATTTACATGGAGGAGTGACATGGAGGAGCGACATAGAGGATCGACATGGAGGAATGACATGAAGGAGCATGGATGAGCAACATTGAGGATCGACATAGAGGAGTGACATGGTATAGCGAGATGGAGGATTGACATAGAGGAGCGACATGGAGAAGTTACATGGAGGAGCAAGGAGGAGCGACATGGAGGATTAACATGGAGGAATGACATGGAGGAGTGACATGGAGGATCTCCATGGAGCAGTGAAATCAAGGAGCGACATGGAGGAGTGACATTGAGGATCGACTTGGAGGATTTACAAGGAGGAGCAAGGATGAACAACATGGAGGATCGACATGGAGGAGTGACATGGAGGAGCAACACGGAGGAGCGAGATTAAATAGTGAAATGGAGGAGCGCAATGGAGGAGCGACATGGAGGAATTACATGGAGGAGTGATATTTAGAAATGACAAGAAGAAGTGACATGGAGGAGCAACATGGAGGAGCGACAAGGAGGAGTGAAATGGAGGAGTGACATGGAGTAGTGACATTAACGAGTAACATGGAGGCTCGACATGGAGCAGTGATTTAAAAAAGTGACATGGAGGATTAACATGGAGGAGTGACATGAAGGAGTGACATGGAGGATCTCCATGGAGCAGTGAAATCAAGGAGCGACATGGAGGAGTGACATTGAAGATCGACTTGGAGGATTTACAAGGAGGAGCAAGGATGAAAAACATGTAGGATCGACATGGAGGAGTGACATGGAGGAGCGACACGGAGGAGCGAGAAGGAGGATAGACATGGAGGATTGTTATGGAGGAGCGACATGGAGGAGTGACATGGTGGATCAACATGGAGGAGAGACCTGGAGACGTGATATGGAGTAGTGTCATGGATGACATGGAGGAGTCACATGGAGGAGTGACATGGAGGAGTGACATTGAGGATCAACATGGTGGATCAACATGGAGGGCTGACATGGAGGAGTTACATGGAGGAGTGACATTGAGGAGGGACATGGAGGAGCAACATTCTGGATTGACATGGAAGAGTGACATGTAGGAGCAAGGATGAGCGACATGGAGGATCGACAAGGAGGAGAGACATAGAGGAGCAACTTGGAGGTGTGAAATGGAGGATCAACATGGAGAAGCAACATGGAGGAGTGAGATGGATGAGTGAAATAGAGGAGCGACATGGAGGATAGACATGGAGGTTTGACATGGAGGAGCAACATGGAGGAGTGACCTGGTGGATCGAAATGGAGGAGTGACATGGAGGCGTGACATGGAGTAGTGTCATGGATGACTTTGAGGAGTTACTTGGAGGATCAAGATGTAGGGGTGACCTGGAGGAGCTACATTGAGGAGCTAAATGGAAGAGGGACATGGAGGAGAACATTCTGGAGTAACATGGAGGAGTGACATGTAGGAGTAAGGATGAGCGACATGGAAGGAGTGACATGGAGGAGCGACATGGAGGAGTGACATGTAGGATCGAAATGCAGAAGTGACATGGAAGACATGGACGAGTGACATGGAGGAATTACATGGAGGAGTCACAGGAAGGAGGGACATGGAGGAGCGAGATTCGCGGTTGACATTCTGGGTTGACATTCTGGAGTGACATGGAGGAGTGAAATGGAGGAGCAAGGATGAGCGACATGGTGGATTGACATGGAGGAGTGACATGGAGAAGTGACATGGAGGAGCGACATTCTGGGTTGACATTCTGGTTTGACATTCTGGAGTGAAATGGAGAAGTGACATGGAGGAGCAAGGATGACCAAGGATGAGCGACATGGTGGATCGACATGGAGGAGAGAAATGGAGTAGCAACTTGGAGGAGTGACATGAAGGAGGGACATGGAGGAGCTACATTCTGGGTTGACATTCTGGAGTGACATTCTGGATTGACATGTAGGAGTGACATTCTGGAGTGACATGGAGGAGCAAGGATGAGCGACATGGAGGATCGACATGCAGGAGTGACATGGAGGAGTGACATGGAAGAATTACATTGAAGAGTCACAGGAAGGAGGGACATGGAGGAGCAACATTCTGGAGTGACATGGAGGAGTGACATAGAGGAGCAAGGATGAGTGACATGGTGGATTGACATGGAGGAGTGACATGGAGAAGTGACATTGAGGAGTGACAAGAAGAAGTGAAATGGAGGAGTGACATGGAGGAGAGACATGGCGTAATGAGAGGGATGAGTGACATGGGGGATCGAAATGGACGAGTGACCTGGAGAAGAGAAATGGAGTAGAAACTTGGAGGAGTGACATGAAGCAGTGACATGGAGGAGCTACTTGGAAGAGGGACATGGAGGAGGGACATTTTGGAGTGTCTAGGAGAAGCGACATGAAGGAGAGACATGGAGAAGTTACATGGAGGAGCAACATGGCGGAGTGAGAGGGAGGAGTGACATTCCTGAGTGACATTCTGGAATGACATTCTGGAGTGACATGGAGGAGTGACATGGAGGAGAGAAATGGAGTAGCAACTTGGAGGAGTGACATGAAGGAGGGACATGGAGGAGCTACATTCTGGGTTGACATTCCGGAGTGACATTCTGGATTGACATGTAGGAGTGACATTCTGGAGTGACATGGAGGAGCAAGGATGAGCGACATGGAGGATCGACATGCAGGAGTGACATGGAGGAGTGACATGGAAGAATTACATTGAAGAGTCACAGGAAGGAGGGACATGGAGGAGCAACATTCTGGAGTGACATGGAGGAGTGACATAGAGGAGCAAGGATGAGTGACATGGTGGATTGACATGGAGGAGTGACATGGAGAAGTGACATTGAGGAGTGACAAGAAGAAGTGAAATGGAGGAGTGACATGGAGGAGAGACATGGCGTAATGAGAGGGATGAGTGACATGGGGGATCGAAATGGACGAGTGACCTGGAGAAGAGAAATGGAGTAGAAACTTGGAGGAGTGACATGAAGCAGTGACATGGAGGAGCTACTTGGAAGAGGGACATGGAGGAGGGACATTTTGGAGTGTCTAGGAGAAGCGACATGAAGGAGGGACATGGAGAAGTTACATGGAGGAGCAACATGGCGGAGTGAGAGGGAGGAGTGACATTCCTGAGTGACATTCTGGAATGACATTCTGGAGTGACATGGAGGAGTGACATGGAGGAGAGACATGGAGAAGCGACATGGAGGAGTGACTTCTGGAGTGACATTCTGGTATGACATTGAGGAGCGATATGGAAGAGTAACATGGAGGAGTAAGGATGAGCGACATGGACGATCGACATGGAGTAGTGACATGGAACAGTGACATTGAGGACTGACATGGAGAAGAGACATGGAGGATTGACATGGAGCAGTGATATGAAGGAGCGACATGGAGGAGTGACATGTCGGATCGACATGGAGTGACATGGAGGAGTGACATGGAGGAGTGTCATGGAAGACATGGAGTCGTGACATGGAGGAGTTACACTGAAGAGTCACAGGAAGGAGGGACATGGAGGAGCGGCATTCTGGATTGACATTCTGGAGTGACATTCTGTAATGACATGGAGGAGCGACATTCTGGAGTGACATTGAGGAATGACATGGAGGATTGATATGGAGGAGTGACATGGAGGAGTGACATTGAGGAGTGAGAAGAAAAAGTGACACACAGGAGTGAAATTCTGGAGTGACATTCTGGTGTGGAGCGATATGGAAGAATAAGGATGAGCGACATGGACAATCGACATGGAGGAGTGACATTGAGGACTGACATGGAGAAGTGACATGGAGGATCGACATGGAGCAATGATATGAAGGACTGACATGGAGGAGCGACATGTAGGTTCTACATGGAAGAGCAACATGGAGGAGTGAAATGGAGGTGTGACATGGAGGATCGACAAGGTGGACTGACATGGTGGAGCGACATGGAGAAGCGACACATAGGAGTGACATTCTGGAGTGACATTCTGGAGTGACATAGATGATTGACATGGAGGAGCAAGGATTAGCGACATGTAGGATCGACATGGAGGAGTGACATGGAGGAGTGACATGGCGGAGCGACAAGGAGGAGTGACATGGATGATCGACATGGAGGAGCGAAATGAAGGATTGATATGGATGAGTGATATGGAGGAGCGACATGGAGGAGTGACATAGAGGATAAACTTGGAGGATCGACATGGAGGAGTGACATGGAGGAGTGACAAGAAGACGTGACATGGAGGAGTGACATGGAGGAGTGACATGGAGGAGCGACATGGAGGAGTCACAGGAAGGAGGACATGGAGGAGCAACATTCTGGGTTGACATTCTGGAGTGACATGGAGTAGCGACATTCTGGAGTGACATATAGGAGCGACATGGAAGAGTGACATTGAGCAGTGACATGTCGGCGTCACATGTAGGAGTGACATGGAAGATCGACATGGAGGAGTAACAAGTAAGACATGGATGAGTGACATGGAGGAGCGATATGTTGGATCGACATAGAGGTTCGACATGGAGGATCGACATGGAGGAGTGACATACTGGACTGACATTCTGGAATGACATGTAGGAGCGACATTCTGGAGTGACATGGAGGACTGACATGGAAGATCAACATGGAGGAGTGACATGAAGGAGTGATATTGTAGACTCGGAGGAATGACAGGGAAGAGAGACATGGAAGACTGACAAGGAGGACGAACATGTAGGAGTGACATGGTAGACATAGAGGAGTGACATGGAGGAGAGACATGGAAGAGAGGGAGGAGTGACATGTAGGATCGAAATGGAGTTGTTCAATTGAGGATCAACATGGAGGAGTGATATGGAGGAGGGGGACATGGAGGAGTGACATTCTCAAGCAACATCCTTGAGGGACATTCTGGAGTGACATGGAGAAGCGAAATGGAGGAGTAACATTCTAGAGTTAAATTCTGGAGTGACATCCTGGAGTGACATGGAGGAGCGACATTCTGGAGTGACATGGAGGAGTGAAATGGAGGAGCAAGGAGGAGCGACATTGAGGAGCGACACGGAGGAGTGACATGGAGGAGCGACATCGAGGACTGATATGGAGGAGGGACATGGGGGAGTGACATGGAGGATCGACATGGAGGAGTGATATGGAGGACTGACAGGGAGGATTGACATGGAGAAAGGACATGGGGGATTGACATTCTGGAGGTAAATTCTGGAGTGACATTCTGGAGTGACATGGAGGAGGGACATGGGAGAGTGAAATTCTGGAGTGAAATTTTTGAGTGACATTCTGGAGTGACATGGATGAGCGATATTCTGGAGTGACTTGAGGGAGCGACAAGGAGGAGTGATATGGAGGAGCATGGAGAAGTGACATGGAGTATCGACATGGATGAGTGATATAGAGGAGCGACAAGGAGGAGTGACATGGATGAGAGACATGGAGTATTGTCATGGAAGACATGAAGGAGTGGCATGGAGGAGTTACAGGAAGGTTCTACATAGAAGAGCAACATGGAGGAGTGAAATGGAGGAGTGACATGGATTATTGACATAGAGGACTGACATGGAGGAGCGACATGGAGAAGCGACATGGAGGAGTGACATTCTGTGTGACATGGAATAGTGACATGGAGGATTGTCATGGAAGACATGGAGGAGTGACATGGAGGATTTACATGGAGGAGTTACACGGAGGAGTCACAGGAAGGAGGGACATGGAGGAGCGACATTCTGGGTTGACATTCTGGAGTGACATTCTAGAGTGACATGGAGGAGCAAGGATGAGCAAGGATGAGCAAGGATGAGCGACATGGTGGATCGACAAGGAGGAGAGACATGGATTAGCAACATGGAGTGGTGACATGGAGGAGTGACATGGAGGATCGACATGGAGGAGTGACATTGAGGAGTGACATTAAGGAGTTACATGGAGGATTGACTTGGAGGAGGGACATGGAGGAGGGACATTTTTAGGTGACATGGAGGAGCGACATGGAGGAGTGACAAGGAGAAGCAAGGATGAGCGACATAGATGATCGAAATGGAGTAGAGACATGGAGGAGCGGCATTAAGCAGTGACATGGAAGAGTGACATTGAGCAGTGACATGTCGGCGTCACATGTAGGAGTGACATGGAAGATCGACATGGAGGAGTAACAAGTAAGACATGGATGAGTGACATGGAGGAGCGATATGTAGGATCGACATGGAGGTTCGACATGGAGGATCGACATGGAGGAGTGACATACTGGACTGACATTCTGGAATGACATGTAGGAGCGACATTCTGGAGTGACATGGAGGACTGACATGGAAGATCAACATGGAGGAGTGACATGAAGGAGTGATATTGTAGACTCGGAGGAATGACAGGGAAGAGAGACATGGAAGACTGACAAGGAGGACGAACATGTAGGAGTGACATGGTAGACATAGAGGAGTGACATGGAGGAGAGACATGGAAGAGAGGGAGGAGTGACATGTAGGATCGAAATGGAGTTGTTCAATTGAGGATCAACATGGAGGAGTGATATGGAGGAGGGGGACATGGAGGAGTGACATTCTCAAGCAACATTCTTGAGGGACATTCTGGAGTGACATGGAGAAGCGAAATGGAGGAGTAACATTCTAGAGTTAAATTCTGGAGTGACATCCTGGAGTGACATGGAGGAGTGAAATGGAGGAGCAAGGAGGAGCGACATTGAGGAGCGACACGGAGGAGTGACATGGAGGAGCGACATCGAGGACTGATATGGAGGAGGGACATGGGGGAGTGACATGGAGGATCGACATGGAGGAGTGATATGGAGGACTGACAGGGAGGATTGACATGGAGAAAGGACATGGGGGATTGACATTCTGGAGGTAAATTCTGGAGTGACATTCTGGAGTGACATGGAGGAGGGACATGGGAGAGTGAAATTCTGGAGTGAAATTTTTGAGTGACATTCTGGAGTGACATGGATGAGCGATATTCTGGAGTGACTTGAGGGAGCGACAAGGAGGAGTGATATGGAGGAGCATGGAGAAGTGACATGGAGTATCGACATGGATGAGTGATATAGAGGAGCGACAAGGAGGAGTGACATGGATGAGAGACATGGAGTATTGTCATGGAAGACATGAAAGAGTGGCATGGAGGAGTTACAGGAAGGTTCTACATAGAAGAGCAACATGGAGGAGTGAAATGGAGGAGTGACATGGATTATTGACATAGAGGACTGACATGGAGGAGCGACATGGAGAAGCGACATGGAGGAGTGACATTCTGTGTGACATGGAATAGTGACATGGAGGATTGTCATGGAAGACATGGAGGAGTGACATGGAGGATTTACATGGAGGAGTTACACGGAGGAGTCACAGGAAGGTAGGACATGGAGGAGCGACATTCTGGGTTGACATTCTGGAGTGACATTCTAGAGTGACATGGAGGAGCAAGGATGAGCAAGGATGAGCAAGAATGAGCGACATGGTGGATCGACAAGGAGGAGAGACATGGAGTAGCAACATGGAGTGGTGACATGGAGGAGTGACATGGAGGATCGACATGGAGGAGTGACATTGAGGAGTGACATTAAGGAGTTACATGGAGGATTGACTTGGAGGAGGGACATGGAGGAGGGACATTTTTAGGTGACATGGAGGAGCGACATGGAGGAGTGACAAGGAGAAGCAAGGATGAGCGACATAGATGATCGAAATGGAGTAGAGACATTAAGGAGCGGCATTAAGCAGTGACATGGAAGAGTGACATGGAGGAGTGATATGTAGGAGTGACATGAAATAGAGGAGTGATGTGGAGGAGTGAAATGTAAAACATGTGGAAGTGAAACGGAGGACTCATATGGAGGAGTGACAATGTGAAGGTAACGGATGAGAGAAATGACATTGAAGACTTGGAGAATTGACATGGAGGAGCGACATGGAAGAGTGACATGGAGGAGTGACATGGAGGAGTGACATGGAGTAGCGAAATGGAGGAGTGACATGGAGGATTGAGTTGGTGTAACGACATTGAGGAGTGACATGGAGTAGCGACATGGAGTAGTGACATGGAGGATTGACATAGAGGTTTGATGTGGAGGAGAGACATGGAGGAGTGACATGGAGAAGTGACAGGTTTGATCAGGAAGGAGGGTTGATATAGTGGAGTGACATTGCGGAGGGACAGGGATGAGTAGGTTGGTTTAGTTAAATGGAGGATTGACATGGAATGTCGACATGGAAGAATGACATGGAGGAGTGACAGGGAGTAGCGACATGGAGGAGTGAAACGGAGGAGTGAGTTGGTGTAGCGACATTGAGGAGCAACATGGAGGAGTGACATGGAGGAGTGACTTAAAGGAGTGACATGGAATAGCGACAAGGAGGAGTGACATGATATGGAGGAGTGAGAAGGAGGAGTGACATGGAGGAGTGACATGGAGGATTAACATAGAGGAGTGACATGGAGGAGTGACATTGAGGAGCAAGGATGAGTGACATGGAGGAGTGACATGGAGGAGCTTCATGGAGGAGTGACATAGAGGATTGATGTGGAGGAGAGACATGGAGTAGTGACATGGAGAAGTGACAAGTTTGATCAAGAAGGAGGGTTGATATGGTGGAGTGACATGGCGGAGGGACAGGGATGAGTGTGTTGGTGTAGTGACATGGAGGAGTTACATGGAGAAGTGACATGGAGGAGTGACATGGAGGGTTGATATGGAGGAGTGACATGGAGGAGTGACGTGGTGGAGTGAAATGGCGGAGTGACATGGAGGAGTGAGTTGGTGTAGCGACATAAGGAGTGACATGGAAGACATATAGAAGTGACATGGAGGAGTGACTTGAAGGAGTGACATAAAGGAGTGACAAGGAGGATTGAGTTGGTGTAGCGACATGGAGGAGTGACATGGAGTAGCGACATGGAGGTGTGACATGAGGAGTGTGTTGGTGTAGCGACATGGAGGAGTGACATGGAATATCGACAAGGAGGAGTGACATGGAGGAGTGACATAGAGTATTGATGTGGAGGAGACACATGGAGTAGTGACATGGAGGAGTTACATGGAGGCTTGACATGAAGGAGTGAGTTGGTGGAGCGACATGGAGGAGTGACATGGAAGACATATAGAAGTGACATGGAGGAGTGACTTGTAGGAGTGACATGGAGGAATGACTTTCTTTGAGTAACATGGAGGAGTGACAAGGAGGATTGAGTTGTTGTAGCGACATAAGGAGTGACATGGAATAGCGACATGGAGGAGTGACATGGATGAATGACATAAAGGAGTGACTTGATGCAGTGACATGGAAGAGTAACATGGAGGAGTGAGTTGGTGGAGCGACATGAAGGAGTGACATGGAAGACATATAGAAGTGACATGGAGGAGTGACTTGGAGGAGTGACATGGAGGAATGACTTGGATGAGTGACATGGCGGAGGGACAGGGATGAGTGAGTTGGTGTAGTTACATGGAGGAATGACATGGAGGAGTGACTTGGAGTAGTGACATGGAGGAGTGACATGGAGGGTTGATATGGAGGAGTGACATGGAGGAGTGACGTGGTGGAGTGAAATGGAGGCGTGACATGGAGGAGTGAGTTGGTGTAGCGACATAAGGAGTGACATGGAATAGCGATATGGAGAAGTGACATGGATGAGTGACAAGGACTAGCGATATGGAGGAGTGACTTGAGGAGTGACGTAGATACATGGAGGCGTAACATTCGGGAGTTAAATTCTGGAGTGAAGTTCTGGAGTGACATGGAGGAGCGACATTCTGGAATGACATAGAAGAACGACATGGAGGAGTGACATGGAAGTGTGACATGGAGGAGTGACATGGAGGATCGACATGGAGGAGTGACATGGAGGAGCGACATGGAGGAGTAACATATAGGATATACATGGAGGACTGACATGTAGGATTAACATGGAGGAACTCCTTCATGGAGGAGTGATGTGGATGACAGGGAGGACTGACATTGTGGAGCAACATGAAGGATCGAAATGGAGGATCGACATGGAGCATTGACATGGAGGAGTGACATGGAAGTGTGACATGGAGGAGTGATATGGAAGATCGACATGGAGGAGTGACATGGAGGAGCGACATGGCGGAGTGACATGGAGGAGTGATATGGAGGAGTGACATAGAGGAGTGACATGGAGGAGTGACATTGAGGAGCAAGGAAGAGTGACATGGAGGAGTGACATGGAGTAGTGACAAGGAGTAGTGACATGGTAGACGGACATGGAGGAGTGAATTTAAGGATCGTCATGGAGGAGTGACATGGAGAAGAAACACGGAGGCTCAACATATAGGAATGATATTGAGGAGTGACATTGAAGGGCTACATGGAGACTCAACATGAAAGAGTGACATAGAAGAGTCACATGGAGGAGTATCATTGAAGGGCGACATGGAGGCTCAACATGGAGGAGTGACATAGAGGAGTGATGTGGAGGAGCGACATGGAGGAGTGACATGGAGGAGCGACATGGAGGAGTGACATAGAGGAGTGACATGGAGGAGTGATTATTGAGGAGCAAGGAAGAGTGACATAGAGGAGTGACATGGAGGAGATTCATGTTGGAGTGACATGGAGGAGTGACATGTAGTAGTGACATGGAGGTTCGACATGGAGGAGTTACATGGAGTAGTGATATGGAGGAGTGAGAAGGAGGAGTGACATGGAGAAGTGACATGGAGGATTAACATAGAGGAGTGACATGGAGGAGTGACATTGAGGAGCAAGGATGAGTGACATGGAGGAGCTTCATGGAGGAGTGACATGGAGGAGTGACTTGTAGGAGTGACATAGAGGATCGACATGTAGGAGTGACATGGAGGAGTGACATGGAGGAGTGACAAGGAGTAGCGACATGGAAGGCGGACATGGAGGAGTGAATTTAAGGATCGTCATGGAGGAGTGACATGGAGAAGTGACATGGAAGAGTGACATGTTGGAGTGATATGTAGGAGTGACATGTAGTAGTGACATTGAGAAGCAAGGAAGAGTGACATGGAGGAGCTTCATGGAGGAGTGACATGGAGGAGTGACATGGAGGATCAACATGGAGGATAGACATGGAAGAGTGATATGGAGGAGTGATGTGGATGAGCGACATTGAGGATTGAAATGGAAGAGGGACATGGAGGAGCGACATGGATGAGAGACATGGAGGAGTAGTGATATGAAGGAGTAACATTGAGGAGTGATATAGAGGTATGATGTGGATGAGCGATATTGAGGATTGAAATGGAAAAGGGACATGGAGGAGCGATATGGAGGAGCAAAATGGAGGAGTGACATGGAGAAGTGACATGGAGGAGTGACATGTCGGAGTGATATGTAAGAGTGAGATGGAGTAGTGACATTGAGAAGCAAGGAAGAGTGACATGGAGGAGTGACATGGAGGATCGACATGAAGGAGGAGTAACATGGAGGAGTGACATAGAGGAGTGATGTGGAGGAGAGACATGGAAGGATGACATGGAGGAGCGACAAGGAGGAGTGACATAGAGGAGTGACATGGAGGAGTGACATTGAGGAGCAAGGAAGAGTGACATAGAGGAGTGACATGGAGGAGCTTCATGGAGGAGTTACTTGGAGGAGTGACATTTAGGAGTGACATGGAGGATCGACATGGAGGAGTGACATGGAGGATTGACATGGAAGAGTGACATGGAGGAGCGACATGGAGGAGTGACATGAAGGAGGAGTGACATGGAGGAGTGACATAGAGGAGCGACAAGGAGGAGTGACAGAGAGGAGTGACATGGAGGAGTGACATTGAGGAGCAAGGAAGAGTTTGATAGAGGAGTGACATGGAGGAGCTTCATGGAGGAGTGACATGGAGGAGTCACATTTATGTGTGACATGGAGGATCGACATGGAGGAGTGACATGGACTAGTGATATGGAGGAGTGAGAAGGAGGAGTGACATGGAGGAGTGACATAGTGGAGTGACATGGAGGAGTGACATAGAGGAGTGATGTGGAGGAGAGACATGGAGGAGTGACATGGAGGACCGAGAAGAAGGAGTGACATAGAGGAGTGACATGGAGGAGTGACATTGAGGAGCAAGGAAGAGTGACATAGAGGAGTGACATGGAGGAGCTTCATGGAGGAGTTACATGTGGGAGAGACATTTAGGAGTGACATGGAGGATCGACATGGAGGAGTGACATGGAGGATTGACATGGAGGAGTGACATGGAGGAGTGACATGGAGGAGTGACATTGAGGAGCAAGGAAGAGTGACATGGAGGAGTTACATGGTGGAGTGACATTTAGGAGTGACATGGAGGATCGACATGGAGGAATGACATGGAGGATTGACATGTAGGAGTGACATGGAGGAGCGACATGGAGGAGTGACATGAAGGAGGAGTGACATGGAGGAGTGACATAGAGGAGCGACAAGGAGGAATGACAGAGAGGAGTGACATGGAGGAGTGACATTGAGGAGCAAGGAAGAGTTTGATAGAGGAGTGACATGGAGGAGCTTCATGGAGGAGTGACATGGAGGAGTGACATTTATGGGTGACATGGAGGATCGACATGGAGGAGTGACATGGACTAGTGATATGGAGGAGTGAGAAGGAGGAGTGACATGGAGGAGTGACATGGAGGAGTGACATGGAGGAGTGACATAGTGGAGTGACATGGAGGAGTGACATAGAGGAGTGATGTGGAGGAGAGACATGGAGGAGTGACATGGAGGACCGAGAAGGAGGAGTGACATAGAGGAGTGACATGGAGGAGTGACATTAAGGAGCAAGGAAGAGTGACATAGAGGAGTGACATGGAGGAGCTTCATGGAGGAGTTACATGTGGGAGAGACATTTAGGAGTGACATGGAGGAACGACATGGAGGAGTGATATGGAGGAGCGACATGGAGGAGTGACATGGAGGAGCGACATGGAGGAGTGACATGAAGGAGGAGTGACATGGAGGAGTGACATAGAGGAGCGACAAGTAGGAGTGACATAGAGGAGTGACATGGAGGAGTGACATTGAGGAGCAAGGAAGAGTTTGATAGAGGAGTGACATGGAGGATCGACATGGAGGAGTGACACGGACTAGTGATATGGAGGAGTTAGAAGGAGGAGTGACATGGATGAGCAAAATGGAGGAGTGCAATGAAGAAGTGACATGGAGGAGTCACATGTTGGAGTGATATGTAGGAGTGACATGGAGTAGTGACATTGATAAGCAAGGAAGAGTGACATGGAGGAGCTTCATGGAGGAGTGACATGGAGGATAGACATGGAGGAGTGATATGGAGGAGTGACATAGATGAGTGACATGGAGGAGTGATATGGAGGAGCTTCATGAAGGAGTGAATGGAGGCATGACTTGTCGGAGTGACATAGAGGATCGACATGAAGGAGGAGTGACATGGAGGAATGACATGGAGGAGCTTCATGGAGGAGTGACATGTAGTAGTGATATGGAGGAGTGACATAGAGGAGTGACATGGAGGAGTGATATGGAAGAGCAAAATGGAGGAGTGACATGGAGGAGTGACATTGAGGAGCAAGGAAGAGTGACATGGAGGAGCGACATGGAGGAGTGACATGGAGGAGTTTCATTGAGGAGTGACATGGAGGGGTGACATGAAGGAGTGAGAAGTTGGAGTGATATGGAGATGTGACATGGAGGAGCGACATAGAGGAGTGACATGGAGGAGTGACATTGAGGAGCAAGGAAGAGTGACATGGAGCAGTGACATGGAGGAGTGCCATGTAGGAATGACATGGAGTAGTGACATGGAGGATCGACATAGAGGAGTGACATGGAGGAGCGACATGGAAGAGCGATATGGAGGAGCGAAATGGAGGAGTGACATGGAGGAGTGACATTGAGGAGCAAGGAAGAGTGACATAGAGGAGTGACATGGAGGAGCTTCATGGAGGAGTGACATGGAGGAGTGACGTTTAGGAGTGACATGGAGGATCGACATGGAGGAGTGACATGGAGTAGTGATATGGAGGAGTGAGAAGGAGGAGTGACATGGAGGAGTGACATGGAGGAGTGACATAAAGGAGTGACATGTAGGAGTGACATTGAGAAGCAAGGAAGAGTGACATGGAGGAATGACATGGAGGAGCTTCATGGAGTAGTGACATGTAGGAGTAACATGGAGGATCGACATGGAGGAGTGACATGGAGTAGTGATATGGAGGAGTGAGAAGGAGGAGTGACATGGAGGAGTGATATGGAGGAGCAAAATGGAGGAGTGACATGGAGGAGTGACATGAAGGAGTAGTGACATGGAGGAGTGACATAGAGGATTGTTGTGGAGGAGCGACATGAAGGAGTGACATGGAGGAGCGACAAGGAGGAGTGACATAGAGGAGTGACATGGAGGAGTGACATTGAGGAGCAAGGAAGAGTGACATAGATGAGTGACATGGAGAAGCTTCATGCAGGAGTGACATGTAGGAGTGATATGAAGGAGTGACATAGAGGAGTGACATGGAGGAGTGACATTGAGGAGCAAGGAAGAGTGACATGGAGGAGTGACATGTAGGAGCTTCATGGAGGAGTGACATGGAGGAGTGACATGGAGGAGTATCATTGAAGTGCGACATGGAGGATCAACATGGAGGAGTGACATAGAGGAGAGATGTGGAGGAGCGACATGGAGGAGTGACATGGAGGAGCGACATGGAGGAGTGACATAGAGGAGTGACATGGAGGAGTTACATGGTGGAATGACATTGAGGAGCAAGGAAGAGTGACATGGAGGAGTGACATTTAGGAGTGACATGGAGGATCGACATGGAGGAGTGACATGGAGGAGTATCATTGAAGGGCGACATGGAGGCTCAACATGGAGGAGTGACATAGAGGAGTGATGTGAAGGAGCGACATAGAGGAGTGATGTGGAGGAGCAATATGGAGGAGTTACATGGAGGAGCGACATGGAGGAGTTACATGGAGGAGTGACATGGAGGAGTGAAATGAAGGAGGAGTGACATTGAGGAGTGACATAGAGGAGTGATGTGGAGGAGCGACATGGAGGAGTGACATGGAGGAGTGACAAGGAGGAGTGACATAGAGGAGTGGCATGGAAGAGTGACATTGAGGAGTGACATGGAGGAGTGACATTGAGGAGCAAGGAAGAGTGACATGGAGGAGTGACATGGAGGAGTGACATGGAGGAGTGCCATGTAGGAATGACATGGAGTAGTGACATGGAGGATCGACATAGAGGAGTGACATGGAGGAGCATCATGGAGGAGCGATATGGAGGAGCGAAATGGAGGAGTGACATGGAGGAGTGACATAGAGGAGTGATGTGGAGGAGTGACATTGAAGAGCAAGTAAGAGTGACATAGAGGAGTGACATGGAGGAGCTTCATGGAGGAGTGACATGGAGGAGTGACAAGGAGGAGCAAGGATGAGCGACATGGATGATTGAAATGGAGTTGAGACATGGTGGAGCGGCATTAAGCAGTGACATGGAGGAGTGACATGGAGGTGCGACATGCAGGAGTGACATGAAATAGAGGAGTGATGTGGAGGAGTGAAATGTAAAACATGTGGAAGTGACACGGAGGACTGATATGGAGGAGTGACAATGTGAAGCTAAACGGATGAGAGACATGACATTGAAGACTTGGAGAATTGACATGAAGTAGCGAAATTAGTTAAATGGAGGATTGACATGGAATATTGACATGGAAGAATGACATGGAGGAGTGACATGGAGTAGCGACATGGAGGAGTGACATGGAGGAATGACATGGAGGAGTGACATGGAGGAGTGACATGGAGGAATGACATGGAGGAGTGACATAGAGGAGTGATGTGGAGGAGTGACATTTAGGAGCAAGGAAGAGTGACATAGAGGAGTGACATGGAGGAGCTTCATGGAGGAGTGACATGGAGGAGTGACGTTTAGGAGTGACATGGAGGATCGACATGGAGGAGTGACATGGAGTAGTGATATGGAGGAGTGAGAAGGAGGAGTGACATGGAGGAGTGACATGGAGGAGTGACATAAAGGAGTGACATGGAGGAGTGACATTGAGAAGCAAGGAAGAGTGACATGGAGGAATGACATGGAGGAGCTTCATGGAGTAGTGACATGTAGGAGTAACATGGAGGATCGACATGGAGGAGTGACATGGAGTAGTGATATGGAGGAGTGAGAAGGAGGAGTGACATGGAGGAGTGACATAGAGGAATGACATGGAGGAGTGACATTGAGAAGCATGGAAGAGTGACATGGAGGAATGACATGGAGGAGCGACATGGCGGAGTGACATGGAGGAGTTACATGTAGGAATGACATGGAGGAGTGACATGGAGGAGTGATATGGAGGAGCAAAATGGAGGAGTGACATGGAGGAGTGACATGAAGGAGGAGTGACATGGAGGAGTGACATAGAGGAGTGTTGTGGAGGAGCGACATGAAGGAGTGACATGGAGGAGCGACAAGGATGAGTGACATAGAGGAGTGACATGGAGGAGTGACATTGAGGAGCAAGGAAGAGTGACATAGAGGAGTGACATGTAGGAGCTTCATGGAGGAGTGACATGGAGGAGTGACATGGAGGAGTATCATTGAAGTGCAACATGGAGGATCAACATGGAGGAGTGACATAGAGGAGAGATGTGGAGGAGCGACATGGAGGAGTGACATGGAGGAGTTACATGGTGGAGTGACATTGAGGAGCAAGGAAGAGTGACATGGAGGAGTGACATTTAGGAGTGACATGGAGGATCGACATGGAGGAGTGACATGGAGTAGTTATATGGAGGAGTGAGATTGAGGAGTGACATGGAGGAGTGACATTGAGGAGAGATGTGGAGGAGCGACATGGAGGAGTGACATGGAGGAGTTACATGGTGGAGTGACATTGAGGAGCAAGGAAGAGTGACATGGAGGAGTGACATTTAGGAGTGACATGGAGGATCGACATGGAGGAGTGACATGGAGTAGTTATATGGAGGAGTGAGATTGAGGAGTTACATGGAGGAATGACATTGAGGAGCAAGGAAGAGTGACATGGAGGAGTGACATTTAGGAGTGACATGGAGGATCGACATGGAGGAGTGACATGGAGTAGTTATATGGAGGACTGAGATTGAGGAGTTACATGGAGGAATGACATTGAGGAGCAAGTAAGAGTGACATGGAGGAGTGACATGTAGGAGCTTCATGGAGGAGTGACATGGAGGTTTGATATGGAGGAGTGACGTGGTGGAGTGAAATGGAGGAGTGAGTTGGTGTAGCGACATAAGGAGTGACATGGAATAGCGACATGGAGGAGTGACATGGATGAGTGACAAGGAGTAGCGATATGGAGGAGTGACATGAGGAGTGACGTAGAGACATGGAGGCGTAACATTCGGGAGTTAAATTCTGGAGTGAAATTCTGGAGTGACATGGAGGAGCGACATTCTGGAGTGACATAGAAGAACGACATGGAGGAGTGACATGGAAGTGTGACATTGAGGAGTGACATGGAGGATCGACATGGAGGAATGACATGGAGGAGCGACATGGAGGAGTAACATGTAGGATATACATGGAGGACTGACATATAGGATTAACATGGAGGAGCTACATGGAGGAGTGATGTGAATGACAGGGAGTACTGACATTGTGGAGCAACATGAAGGATCGAAATGGAGGATCGACATGGAGCATTGACATGGAGGAGTGACATGGAAGTGTGACATGGAGGAGTGATATGGAGGATCGACATGGAGGAGTGACATGGAGGAGCGACATGGCGGAGTGACATGGAGGAGTTACATGTAGGAATGACATGGAGGAGTTACATGGAGGAGGGACCTGGAGGAGTGACATTCTGGAGTGACATTCTGGAGTGACATTCTGGAGTGACATGGAGGAGCGACACGGTGGAGTGACATGGAAGATTTGGAGGAGTGACATGGTGGATCAACATTGAGTAGTGACATGGAGGAGTGACAAGGAGGAGCGACATGAAGGAGTAACATGAAGGATCTACATGGAGGAGCGAAATGGAGGAGTGAGATGGGGGAGTGACATGGAAGACATAGAGGAGTGACATGGAGGAGAAACTTGGAGTATCGACATGGAGGAGTGACATGGATGATCGACATGGAGGAGTGACATGGAGGAGCGACATGGAATAGTGACATGGAGGACATACATGGGGGAGTGACATGGAAGACATACATGGGGGAGTGACATGGAAGACATGGAGGAGTGACATGGTGGAGCGACATGGAGGACTGACATGGAGAAGTGACATGGAAGAGCTACATGGAGGAGTGACATGGAGGATCGATATGGAGGAGTGACATGGAGGAATGACATGGAAGACAGGAAATAGTGACATGGACGAGCGACATTGCAGAGTGACATGGAGGAGCGACATGGAGGAGTGACATGGAGGAGGTATATGTAGGATTAACATTCTGGAGTGGCATTATGGAGGGACATTCTGGAGTGACATGGAGGAGCGACATGGAGGCGGGAGAAAAGGAGGATTAACATTCTGGAGTAAAATACTGGAGTGACATTCTGGAGTGACAATCTGGAGTGACATGGAGGAGCGACATTCTGGAGTGACATCGAAGAACGACATGGAGGAGTGATATGGAGGAGCAAAGAGGAGCGACATGGAGGTTCAACATGGAAAAGTGACATGGAGGAATGACATGGTCGGTTCACATGGAGGAATGACATGGTCGATTCACATGGAAGACATGGAGGAGTGACATGGTGGATCGACATTGAGTAGGTAAATGGAGGAGTGACAAGGAGGAGTGACATGTAGGATTAACATGAAGGATCTACATGGAGGAGTGACATGGAGGAGTGACATTTAGGAGTGACATGGAGGATCGACATGGAGGAGTGACATGGAGGATTGACATGGAGGAGTGAAATGGAGGAATGATATGGCGGAGTGACATGGAGTAGTGAGAAGGAGGAGTGACATGGAGGAGCGACATGGAGAAGCGATATGGATTAGCAAAATGGAGGAGTGACATGGAGGAGTGACATTGACGAGTAAGGAAGAGTGACATGGAGGAGTGACATGTAGGAGTTTCATGGAAGAGTGACATGGAGGAGTGACATGTAGGAGTGACATAGAGGATCGACATAGAGGATAGACATGGAGGCTCAACATATAGGAATGATATTGAGGAGTGACATTGAGGAGCAAGGAAGAGTGACATGGAGGAGTGACAAGGAGTAGTGACATGGAAGACGGACATGGAGGAGTGACATGGAGGAGCGACATGGAGGATTGACATAGAGGAGTGACATGGAGGAGTGACATTGAGGAGCAAGGAAGAGTGACATAGAGGAGTGACATGGAGGAGCTTCATGGAGGAGTGACATGGAGGAGTGACATGTAGTAGTGACATGGAGGATCGACATGGAGGAGTTACATGGAGTAGTGATATGGAGTGAGAAGGAGGAGTTACATGGAGGAGTGACATGGAGGATTGACATAGAGGAGTGAAATGGAGGAGTGATATTGAGGAGCAAGGAAGAGTGACATGGAGGAGTGACATGGAGGAGCTTCATGGAGGAGTGACATGGAGGAGTGACTTGTAGGATTGACGTAGAGGATCGACATGTAGGATTGACATGGAGGAGTGACATGGAGGAGTGACATTGAGGAGTGACATGTTGGAGTGATATGTAGGAGTGACATGTAGTAGTGACATTGAGAAGCAAGGAAGAGTGACATGGAGGAATGACATGGAGGAGCTTCATGGAGGAGTGACATGGAGGAGTGACATGGAGGATCAACATGGAGGATAGACATGGAAGAGTGATATGGAGGAGTGATGTTGAGGGGAGACATGGAGGAGTGACATGGAGGAGCTCCAAGGAGGAGTGACATAGAGGATCGACATGAAGGAGGAGTTACATGGAGAAGTGACATAGAGGAGTGATGTGGAAGAGAGATATGGAGGAGTGACATGGAGGAGCGACATGGAGGAGTAGTGATATGGAGGAGTAACATTGAGGAGTGATATAGAGGTGTGATGTGGATGAGCGACATTGAGGATTGAAATGGAATAGGGACATGGAGGAGCGATATGGAGGAGCAAAATGGAGGAGTGACATGGAGAAGTGACATGGAGGAGTGACATGTTGGAGTGATATGTAGGAGTGACATGGAGTAGTGACATTGAGAAGCAAGGAAGAGTGACATAGATGAGTGACATGGAGGAGCTTCATGGAGGAGTTACATGGAGGTGTGACATTTAGGAGTGACATGGAGGATCGACATGGAGGAGTGACATGGAGGACTGACATGAAGAAGGAGTGATATAGAGGAGCGACAAGGAGGAGTGACAGAGAGGAGTGACATGGAGGAGTGACATTGAGGAGCAAGGAAGAGTTTGATAGAGGAGTGACATGGAGGAGCTTCATGGAGGAGTGACATGGAGGAGTGACATTTATGGGTGACATGGAGTATCGACATGGAGGATTGACATGGACTAGTGATATGGAGGAGTGAGAAGGAGGAGTGACATGGAGGAGTGACATGGAGGAGTGACATGGAGGAGTGACATAGTGGAGTGACATGGAGGAGTGACATAGAGGAGTGATGTGGAGGAGAGACATGGAGGATTGACATGGAGGAGCGACAAGGAGGAGTGACATAGAGGAGTGACATGGAGGAGTGACATTGAGGAGCAAGGAAGAGTGACATAGAGGAGTGACATGGAGGAGCTTCATGGAGGAGTGTGGTATATTTTCAAGTCTTGCACAAGTATTGCACAAGACCGAGAGGCCCTAATGGCAAACATTTGAGTAAGAAGCATACGTGCAGAACATAGTCCAACATATGACCAGGGGCAGACAAATAAACAGGTTACATGACCTGAACCCAGCTCAGAGGTTGCATGACATGAACCAGATATAAGGAGGCGCGAGAGCCCCGAAGTGCAGGACTTTCTGATTTGACTAGAGACCTCCGGACGTTCTAGACGTTCGTTATGACATTTGTTGCTTGTTTGTAATAAACTCTATCAACCAGCAAGAACAGTGTCCGCGGAGCATCCTTCCTCATCACTTCAACAGCACTGTCGCAGGGAAGATACGACAAACTTTGGCGTCACGAACAGGATCGGAGGTGGCCTCAGCAGTTTTACTGCTACAACTTCTTAACGGTGAGCGCACTCGATTGAATGTTGGTCATAAATTGGGGCTGTTATGTGGAGTTGTTTGGACACACCGTAAATTAAGAACCTTCTTGTTATGGACATGTCCTGTTGATTTGATGTTTAAAGTGAGGCTCCGTGCTAAATTTAATGAAAAAAAAGGGGGAATGAATAGAGAAAAGATATAAAGTGAAGAAAAGAAGTATGAGAAATACAAGGAATAGTTTAGAATAGCTTCATGGTAATGCTAAGGTGTGCTAAATAGTATTTGTGCAAGATTAATGAAGAGGGGCCCTCAACTTCTTAACGGTAAGACACATGCATATTAGCCACTGCGTAACGATGGCTCTGACATAGTCTGGAATCAAGTTAGAAAGACAAAATTGGGAAACCTGGATCCAGGTAATTTGAATAAATAAATGTAAAGAGTGTTAAGAGACAGAGTGATAAGAGAGAGAAAAGGAAATAAAGGAAATAAAGGAAATAAAGGAAATAAAGGAAATGATCATATGACAGCCGCAAATCGGATAGGATAGAGCCCTCAAGTGTAGGAGCATGTAGTACGGGCCGATTAAAACCTGAAACGACATCTTATGGTCAGTTTAATAACTGGAGAGTGTAGAATCACAATTCGATTGACGTTACCACTCTGACGCTTGTTGACGAACGGTGTCTGAAGCAGCCTCTCATCGAAGATTTACACCTCAGAGGTAGCAGAAATTTTACGAGAAAAAGTAAGGAAATAGCGGCAGAAAGCATGCTGTATGAATGAAGATATCTAAAACTGGTGAGGAGAATGTGTGTGTGTGTGTTTACTTTAGGATGAGAAGAAGCTGGGGAGAATGTGTGTGCGTAGGAGTGCACATTATAATCGAATAACCATATATAGGTGGTGATTTGAGAACAGGACATTTAATAATTTGTAAGAATAGACACGTGGCCCGATGTATTGTATAAACCATGAGCTTCTTTTAGAAGACTAATGAATTAAATAATGTATTGTATAAAACCATGAGCTTCTTTTAGAAGACTAATATAATAAATAAGCTGTTAAAATAAAACATGAGCTCTTCTTAAAAGGGACGTAATATAATAAATAAGCTGTTAAAAGCACAATGAACTTCGTTTAAGAAGGGTAGCGTTTGGGCCCCCCCCCCCCTCACTCAACTCAAAATTCCCTAGAGGAGGTTGGAATGTGGGAGTATGAATGAGAATGTGGGAGTATGAAGGTGTTCGGTGACCCTTTCTTGGGGTAAATATGCATGTGCAGTTCTTTGTCAACCAACGGGTACGGGGACGAGTCCTCAACCTATTTCGTACTACTCTACGGCTTATTCAGAAGTAGAGTTAGGGTTACCACTGTGTTACAGAGCTATGGTGGGAGTTTCTCTAATGTACAATAAAGCATCATCTGTAACAATGGGTTATCCAGTGACAATTCTTACACATCATAGTCTCAGAAATCTTTTGAACTATGGTAAGAACACCTTGACCCTGTCTAGGCTTAGAGACTATCATAGGCTCTTAGAGCAGGAAGATGTTACCCTAGCAAGGTGTGTTACGGTAAATCCAGCGGAGAATTTGCCAACTCCAGAAGACGGTGAGCCACACGATTGTGTTCAAGAAGCAGAGAAATACTCTAGGCTTAGATCAGATCTACAAGCTCTCCCATTGCATGTGATGGACCTGGAGTATTGGACTGATGGGTCTTGCTATCGTGTGGGCGATAAATTAAGGGCCGGCTATGCAATAGTAAAAGCCCAAGGAACTGGATTTGCAGTTGAGAAGGCTGAAGAGATACCACAGCCTGCATCTGCACAACTTGCTGAGCTGGTGGGGCTAACTGAAGCGTGTTTGTTGGCAGAAGGGAAGCGAGTGACGATATATACCGACTCTGCATATGCACATAATGTGTGCCACTTGTTTGGAGCAGTGTGGAAGAACCGAGGGTTTAAGAAAACGGATGGTTCAC
Source organism: Sebastes paucispinis (assembly GCA_036937225.1). Lineage (NCBI taxonomy): Eukaryota > Metazoa > Chordata > Actinopteri > Perciformes > Sebastidae > Sebastes > Sebastes paucispinis. The sequence continues at coordinate 365,884 of JAUPFX010000013.1, read as the reverse complement.
CGATACAGCATCACGCCCAGATCATGAAATTGTTGCATGCTATGATGAAGCCTAAAGAAATAGCAATAGCTAAATGTGCAGCACATAAGAAGGATGCCTCAAGGGTTTCACAAGGGAACAGAGCGGCTGATGAAGCTGCAAAAGCAGTCACTGGAGCAGATAAATTGGGCAAAGTTCTTCTCGTCACGCATGAAGTGAACTTGGAAGACAAAATTACACTCAAAGATGTGATTCTAATGCAGGAAGCTGCTCCTGAAATGGACAAACAGTTGTGGCTAGACCGAGGTGCCAACCGAGATTCTACTGGACTTTGGAGAAATCATGAGGGGCTGATACTATCACCTCCAGACCTGTTGGGTCTGATGATTCAGGAGGCGCATGGCTTAGCTCACGTTGCAAGGGGGGAAGTTAAGAGAAAGATTACAAAAGAGTATGGTTTTTGGGCACCATGTTTGCTTGAACAGATTGATTATGTCATAGGCAGGTGTACTATCTGTCTGAAAAACAATGTTCGGAGGGGAGTGACGGTTCCTCCGGGACACATCCCAACTCCAAGGGGTCCTATGCGTGAACTAGTTGTGGACAATGTTGACATGATAAAACCGATTGAAGGAAAAAGGTATATGCTAGTCGTGGTGGACAGATTTTCACGATGGCCTGAGGCTTGTCCAACAAAACGAAAAGATGCTCAATCGGTTGCTAAGTTCTTATGTAGAGAGGTCATAAGCAGGTGGGGACTTCCAGATCGAATATCCTCAGACAATGGGGAAGAGTTTGTGGATAAGACGGTGAAATTGATTTTGCAAAAACTAGGAATTAAACAGCGTCTTGGGGCAGTGTATCGTCCGCAAAGTCAAGGAATGTGCGAAAGAATGAATGGAGTTCTGAAAAATCGCATTGTCAAAATATGCCAGCACACGGGGTTAAATTGGATAGCAGCACTTCCATTGGCGTTAATGGTATGTCGCTCTAGTGAGCTCCGTGATTTACATATGACACCTCATGAGTTGGTTACAGGAAGACTGATGCCAACGCCTTGTCTGCGGACAAGTGGGAAAGGTCCAAGTTTGGCCCTTTTAGAAGATGAAATGCAAACGTATGTCACATACATGGTTAATCTACATAAAAGAATATCCACATATGTGTCTGACAGGCAAAGGAAAGAGGAGGTGCAGGAGAGGCTTGATGAGCAAAAGAGGAGTACAGTGCAGCCTGGAGACAAGGTATTTGTGAAGGTTTTCAGGAGGAAGTGGTATAACGAACGTCGTGAGGGACCGTTTGAAGTGGTTCGCAGTACTGGAACCTCGGTCCAGGTTAAGGGTTCTCCCACATGGTATCATTTATCACATTGTGTCAAAGCACCAAGTGAAGGGGCGCCACATTCACTGATCCAAGATGTTGAAGGCTCAAAAGAGCCCGAAGACAATGTGGAAGAACACACACCAGAGAGGGAGATGCATGAAAATCCCCCGAGTCAGAATTCAGAAGGAGAGATCACCCAGGTTGTGGACAATGTTGATGTTTCTGTACACATTCCTGATGATGCCAGAAATGACTTGGTAGTTGATGGACAGGAAAGAAGATTTAGAGACATTGTCTTTCAACATGTCCCAGACTCAGCAGGACCTATTTCAGTTGCCTGCAAAGCGCCAGAGATATCAAAGGGCGGTGACTCCGCTGCAGGACAACCCAGGGATCCAGTTAGACCAAGGAGCCCGAGACCAGTTAGGAGAAGAGTCAAACCAGACCGTTATTAGAACCAGGGTTGAAGTAACCTTGGGAAAGTCAGTTCAGCTTCCATGTCAGTGTACAGGAGAAAATAGTGGTAAAGGGAAACTCAGAGTTCAGTGGGAAGATAGTTATGGTAAGATCATAGATCTGTCAGAGACAGGACCATTAGGGAAATATACATTAATTAATGACAAAAGGAGAGTGAAGGTTGAGGGAGACTGTAGTCTCTATGTATATAAGCCTCAACAGGAAGATCAAGGTGATTACAGGTGTTCTTTTTACGATCAACATAATGGAAGTGAGCGGTCCGAGTTAGGATTTGGAGTTCGCGTGGTGTCTCTAGTGATACTAGGGGGAAATAAGAGTATAGACTCCCAAGAGGTTGGGGAAACAAGAGAATTGACAATGATGACATCAACTCTCCAGACGAAAGCTGGACAAATGGAAGAGAAATCTACTCCTTCAATGGCAAAAGCTATTGAAAGTATAAATGCATCACATGTAACTACAAAGGCGCCTCAGGTGATATCTATAACGTCACCTCCTTTGAGTACTGTGATCAGAGCTAAGTTAGGAGGATCAGTTTACCTTCCTTGTCAATGTGGGAGATGGAATAATGGAGGTAACTTGTTTCCCAAATGGGAAAATAGTCGTGGTGAAGATTTGTTGTTGACAAGACCTGAAGATGACATTGTGCCTCGTGATCAGAGGAAGTATATTCTGTTTAATGAGGTTAGGTGGATGAAAATTAAAGATGATTGTTCCCTTGTCCTGCGTAACGTTACTCGGGAAGACGAAGGAGAATACATGTGTTCTTATGAAGAACCGGAGTTTAAATTTGTTCCATATCAAAATTATTGGATCAAAGGTCATGTGACTCGTAGAGTGTCACTCCTGATAAAAGAGTTGGGGCATCTTGGAACTTCTATGAGTACTAAAGAAGTTCAGAAACAATTTACTACAGTAACCACTCCAAAGGTGATTAGTACACAGATAAAGCTTGTTACGTTAGTTCCGGAAACAACTAAGAATGTTCATACACCGACTCAGGCTACTACTTCAGTTATGACTTCAAAGGGGATGAATACTACAACAGCGACGACATCCGTGGCATCTACGACATTTGTAAATACAACGCAGACATCTAATATGACATCTTGGACCTTTAAGGATGTGATTAATGTAATCCAGAAACAAATGTCAAAAATAGAGCCTAGCGTGAACAGAAGTAATGACATTGTTGAAGTTAGAGAACAGAGGATAGAAGAGAAGTATGTAGAGGCACCTATGACAGCTCAGAGAACTATTTTAAACATAGATAATAACTTTGTTGACTCTGATCAGATACCAGAGTACATGATGGATCAATACCACACAATACAAAGGAGAGATACTAAATGGAAGGCATTTGGGTTTGATCCTTCAGTGTTACAGATCGCAGACCCTTGGGCAGGTAGGAACTTATGGTTCCAGCAAGTAACCCACTCCGTAAGATCGGTTGTGAAAACGGATGGTCCGTGTCTGGTGAAAATCCTATCGCCGAACTCATGGTCTTCGATTTTAGAGACTATACCAGAACCACTAACCACTATGTGTCAAAGTTATGCATTATCATGGCTGTTATATCACAAGCAGTCAGCAGGAGATACACTGATGTCTTGGTCAGTGCATCTGTTTAGGCCGAGATTTAGTTGTTCTTGGTTGAGGGAATTACCATATGTAAATGTACTTGATCAGCATGAAGATATCAGAACAGCGGTCCCTGATATAATGGAGGTGACAGCAGTGGGAGCTACCAGCTGTTTTTGTTCAAATACAACTCATGAAGGGCCGGGAACGTTTATGGGGTTATCAGAGTGTGATAAATATATGATGGACTTAGGTAAAATGGAACGTGGGAATAGTAATGATTAGTATGAAGCATCTTTTCAGGTACCACAACACAAAAAGAAGACAATTTTAAGGGTACATAACCAGATATTGCCGGGGAATGTGACTATAGGAAATTTCAAGGATATTTGGTGGGTCTGTGGTAATAAGGCATACATATTTCTACCATATGGGTGGACAGGATGCTGTTATATGTCACTGTTGAAACTTCCATATGAGGTTCTTACTATCCAGAAGGGAGTAGGGCCAGATGGGGTCCAATCTGACGTCGCTTCACGTAGTAGGAGAAAACGTGAGTTGGCACAGTTTCACAAATTGGAATCTTACCATTGGAGAATAAGTTTAGGAGAGAAGTGGGGTATAGGATTATTTCCATGGTATGGGGTGACATTCTTGGCAGATCACATCGACAACATTACCTACACCTTGCAAGGCTTTGCGAACGAAACCATAAGAGGTTTCGAATTTTTGTCAAACACTCAGAGAAGTCACAGATTGACGTTGCTGAAACATGATATGGCTTTTGACTATATTTTGGCCAAACAAGGGGGCCTTTGTACGTCTTTGAACTTAACAGGGGATGCTTGCTATACGTTGATTCCTGATAGTTCTGATAATATGACTAGTGTCATAGAGGCATTGAAGCTCATAAGAGATGCGTTTGGCCCATCAGAAGACGCGGGATGGTCTGCAAATGCTTGGTTGCAGGATAAATTGGGGCCACTAGGAGCAGTGTTAGTTCAGGTTTTGGTAGCGCTCGTTCTGTCGTTGTGCGTGATGTTTTGTTTTTGCACGCTGTTGTTGACTTTTGCAAAGGCTATGATCATTAAATGGATTGGAGTTGTGTTGCCCGGCGATCAAACACTGATGCCGTTATTACACGAAGCTGACACGGACGTGGGTGAGGATGACGAGATAAAGATCGAATTGGTGGAGGAATATCCATTTTAAATATCTCATATGATTATAATCCTATTATTTACCTCTGTTTTTGCTTGCGTAGTTTGTAGTGTTGATTTGTTTTGCTCTTTCGAGACTTTGTTTAGTCTCAAAAGGGGGGATGGCAACAAATGAACAATATGATTAATGGACAATATGATTTCTAATTTCACATAGAAATGTTCTTATATGATTTCTAATTTCACATTTTTACTTATAGAAGTGTTCTTATTCTGTGTTTGATGTTTTAATTTGTATCTGTTCTGTATGCAAAAGATACTGGTTTTCTTGTCTTTCATTCTAGAACATATTGGGGGAAGACCACTGTAAGGGTGGTGGATTGTCGGGGACTCCGATGGGCTGAATGGGTTCAGACACTTCAAACATGAAAATACGAATGGCCTGAAGAACTCTGACCGTGGACTGGCGATACAACATCCCGAGTCAAGAAGTCATCGATACTACACCGGAGTCAAGGCTGCTGAGAAACTGCAGCGTTATACAGTCTTATGTCTTCTCTTAGATGTTACATTAATATTCTTAAAAATGAATTGTCTTTTTTGTGTATTACATGCTTGGTAAATGATGATTTCTAAATATAAAGGGACCTCAGATGTTTTCTTGTTTTTCGATGTTTAGGGACAGTGGGGTAGGCAGGAAAAGGTCCATAGAAAGGTGCGATGGGTCGACCAGCCTGACTTTGGACATTGTCTTGTTTTAATTTGCTGAGAGTTCCATATGTATTTGCTTAAGTCATTTTCATACACAAATCGCTAAATTTCCTCATTTCAGTGTTATGGAGTATTATGTATGGTCGCCTTGGCAGAGGGACCGTGAGAGAATTTTCCTGTCTACATTGTTTAATGGATATTTCAAGAAAGATTAGCTGCCTGACAGGTTTTTCACTCTCACTTGTATACTTTATACAGTTGTTTCAATGGTAAATAGGGCAGGTTGTTAAATTTGTCATGTTAATACACCTGTATGTTTCTTCGTTAATTTTTTCGAGACTTTGTGTAAGTCTCGAAGGGGGGAATATGTGGTATATTTTCAAGTCTTGCACAAGTATTGCACAAGACCGCGAGGCCCTAATGGCAAACATTTGAGTAAGAAGCATACGTGCAGAACATAGTCCAACATATGACCAGGGGCAGACAAATAAACATGTTACATGACATGAACCCAGCTCAGAGGTTGCATAACATGAACCAGATATAAGGAGGCGCGAGAGCCCCGAAGTGCAGGACTTTCTGATTTGACTAGAGACCTCCGGACGTTCTAGACGTTCGTTATGACATTTGTTGCTTGTTTGTAATAAACTCTATTATACCAGCAAGAACAGTGTCCACGGAGCATCCTTCCTCATCACTTCAACAGCACTGTCGCAGGGAAGATACGACAGGAGTTACATGGAGGAGTGACATTTATGAGTGACATGGAAGATCGACATGGAGGAGTGACATGGAGGATTGACATGGAGGAGTGACATGGCGGAGCGACATGGAGTAGTGACATGAAGGAGGAGTGACATGGAGGAGTGACATAGAGGAGCGACAAGGAGGAGTGACAGAGAGGAGTGACATGGAGGAGTGACACTGAGGAGCAAGGAAGAGTTTGATAGAGGAGTGACATGGAGGAGCTTCATGGAGGAGTGACATGGAGGAGTGACATTTATGGGTGACATGAAGGATCGACATGGAGGAGTGACATGGACTAGTGATATGGAGGAGTGAGAAGGAGTAGTGACATGGAGGATTGACATGGAGGAGTGACATAGTGGAGTGACATGGAGGAGTGACAAAGAGGAGTGATGTGGCTGAGAGACATGGAGGAGTGACATGGAGGACCGAGAAGGAGGAGTGACATAGAGGAGCTAAATGGAGGAGTGACATTGAGGAGCAAGGAAGAGTGACATAGAGGAATGACATGGAGGAGCTAAAGGGAGGAGTTACATGTGGTAGAGAAATTTAGGAGTGACATGGAGGATCGACATGGAGGAGTGACATGGAGGACCGAGAAGGAGGAGTGACATAGAGGAGCTAAATGGAGGAGTGACATTGAGGAGCAAGGAAGAGTGACATAGAGGAGTGACATGGAGGAGCTAAATGGAGGAGTTACATGTGGAAGAGACATTTAGGAGTGACATGGAGGATCGACATGGAGGAGTGACATGGACTAGTGTTATGGAGGAGTGAGAAGGAGGAGTGACATGGATGAGTGACATGGAGGAGTGAAATGGAGGAGTGACATGGACTAGTGATATGGAGGAGTGAGAAGGAGGAGTGACATGGATGAGTGACATGGAGGAGTGACATGGAGGAGTGACATGGAGGAGTGACATAGTGGAGTGACATGGAGGAGTGACATAGAGGAGTAATGTGGAGGAGAGACATGGAGGAGTGACATGGAGGAGCGACAAGGAGGAGTGACATAGAGGAGTGACATGGAGGAGTGACATTGAGGATCAAGGAAGAGTGACATAGAGGAGTGACATGGAGGAGCTTCATGGAGGAGTGTGGTATATTTTCAAGTCTTGCACAAGTATTGCACAAGACCGAGAGGCCCTAATGGCAAACATTTGAGTAAGAAGCATACGTGCAGAACATAATCCAACATATGACCAGGGGCAGACAAATAAACATGTTACATGACATGAACCCAGCTCAGAGGTTGCATAACATGAACCAGATATAAGGAGGCGCGAGAGCCCCGAAGTGCAGGACTTTCTGATTTGACTAGAGACCTCCGGACGTTCTAGACGTTCGTTATGACATTTGTTGCTTGTTTGTAATAAACTCTATTATACCAGCAAGAACAGTGTCCGCGGAGCATCCTTCCTCATCACTTCAACAGCACTGTCGCAGGAAAGATACGACAGGAGTTACATGGAGGAGTGACATTTAGGAGTGACATGGAAGATCGACATGGAGGAGTGACATGGAGGATTGACATGGAGGAGTGACATGGCGGAGCGACATGGAGTAGTGACATGAAGGAGGAGTGACATGGAGGAGTGACATAGAGGAGCGACAAGGAGGAGTGACAGAGAGGAGTGACATGGAGGAGTGACACTGAGGAGCAAGGAAGAGTTTGATAGAGGAGTGACATGGAGGAGCTTCATGGAGGAGTGACATGGAGGAGTGACATTTATGGGTGACATGGAGGATCGACATGGAGGAGTGACATGGACTAGTGATATGGAGGAGTGAGAAGGAGTAGTGACATGGAGGATTGACATGGAGGAGTGACATAGTGGAGTGACATGGAGGAGTGACAAAGAGGAGTGATGTGGCTGAGAGACATGGAGGAGTGACATGGAGGACCGAGAAGGAGGAGTGACATAGAGGAGCTAAATGGAGGAGTGACATTGAGGAGCAAGGAAGAGTGACATAGAGGAATGACATGGAGGAGCTAAATGGAGGAGTTACATGTGGTAGAGAAATTTAGGAGTGACATGGAGGATCGTCATGGAGGAGTGACATGGAGAAGAAACACGGAGGCTCAACATATAGGAATGATATTGAGGAGTGACATTGAAGGGCTACATGGAGGCTCAACATGATGGAGTGACATAGAGGAGTGACATGGAGGAGTATCATTGAAGGGCGACATGGAGGCTCAACATGGAGGTGTGACATAGAGGAGTGATGTGGAGGAGCGACATGGAGGAGTGACATGGAGGAGCGACATGGAGGAGTGACATAGAGGAGTGACATGGGGGAGTGACATTGAGGAGCAAGGAAGAGTGACATAGAGGAGTGACATGGAGGAGCTTCATGGAGGAGTGACATGGAGGAGTGACATGTAGTAGTGACATGGAGGATCGACATGGAGGAGTTACATGGAGTAGTGATATGGAGGAGTGAGAAGGAGGAGTTACATGGAGGAGTGACATGGAGGATTGACATAGAGGAGTGACATGGAGGAGTGACATTGAGGAGCAAGGAAGAGTGACATGGAGGAGTGACATGGAGGAGCTTCATGGAGGAGTGACATGGAGGAGTGACTTGTAGGAGTGACATAGAGGATCAACATGTAGGAGTGACATGGAGGAGTGACATTGAGGAGTGACATGTTGGAGTGAAATGTAGGAGTGACATGTAGTAGTGACATTGAGAAGCAAGGAAGAGTGACATGGAGGAATGACATGGAGGAGCTTCATGGAGGAGTGACATGGAGGAGTGACATGGAGGATCAACATGGAGGATAGACATGGAAGAGTGATATGGAGGAGTGATGTTGAGGGGAGACATGAAGGAGTGACATGGAGGAGCTCCAAGGAGGAGTGACATAGAGGATCGACATGAAGGAGGAGTGACATGGAGAAGTGACATAGAGGAGTGATGTGGAAGAGAGACATGGAGGAGTGACATGGAGGAGCGACATGGAGGAGTAGTGATATGGAGGAGTAACGTTGAGGAGTGATATGGAGGTGTGATGTGGATGAGCGACATTGAGGATTGAAATGGAATAGGGATATGGAGGAGCGATATGGAGGAGCAAAATGGAGGAGTGACATGGAGAAGTGACATGGAGGAGTGACATGTTGGAGTGATATGTAGGAGTGACATGGAGTAGTGACATTGAGAAGCAAGGAAGAGTGACATAGATGAGTGACATGGAGGAGCTTCATGGAGGAGTTACATGGAGGTGTGACATTTAGGAGTGACATGGAGGATCGACATGGAGGAGTGACATGGAGGAGTGACATGGATGAGTGACATGGAGGAGTGACATGGAGGAGTGACAGAGAGGAGTGACATGGAGGAGTGACATTTAGGAGTGACATGGAGGATCGACATGGAGGAGTGACATGGAGGATTGAAATGGAGGAGTGACATGGAGGAGCGACATGGAGGAGTGACATGAAGGAGGAGTGACATTGAGGAGCAAGGAAGAGTGACAAAGAGGAGTGACATGGTGGAGTGAGAAGGAGGAGTGACATGGAGGAGTGACATGGTGGAGTGAGAAGGAGGAGTGACATGGAGGAGTGACATGGAGGAGTGACATAGAGGAGTGACATGGAGGAGTGACATTGAGGAGCAAGGAAGAGTGACATGGAGGAGTGACATGTAAGAGCTTCATGGAGGAGTGACATGGAAGATAGACATGGAGTAGTGATATGGAGGAGTGAGAAGGAGGAGTGACATGGAGGAGTGACATAGAGGAGTGACATAGAGGAGTGACATGGAGGAGTGACATTGAGAAGCAAGGAAGAGTGACATGGAGGAATGACATGGAGGAGCTTCATGGAGGAGTGACATGTAGGAGTGATATGGAGGAGTGACATAGAGGATTGACATGGAGGAGTGACATGGAGGAGTGACATGAAGGAGGAGTGATGTGGAGGAGCGACATGGAGGAGTGACATGGAGGAGCGACAAGGAGGAGTGACATGGAGGAGTGACATGGAGTAGTGATATGGAGGAGTGAGAAGGAGGAGTGACATGGAGGAGTGACATGGAGGAGTGACATAGAGGAATGACATGGAGGAGTTTCATTGAGGAGTGACATGGAGGGGTGAGATTGAGGAGTGAGAAGTTGGAGTGATATGGAGATGTGACATGGAGGAGTGACATAGAGGAGTGACATGGGGTAGTGACATTGAGGAGCAAGGAAGAGTGACATAGAGGAGTGACATGGAGGAGCTTCATGGAGGAGTGACATGGAGGAGTGACATGTAGTAGTGACATGGAGGATCGACATGGAGGAGTTACATGGAGTAGTGATATGGAGGAGTGAGAAGGAGGAATTACATGGAGGAGTGACATGGAGGATTGACATAGAGGAGTGACATGGAGGAGTGACATTGAGGAGCAAGGAAGAGTGACATGGAGGAGTGACATGGAGGAGCTTCATGGAGGAGTGACATGGAGGAGTGACTTGTAGGAGTGACATAGAGGATCAACATGTAGGAGTGACATGGAGGAGTGACATTGAGGAGTGACATGTTGGAGTGAAATGTAGGAGTGACATGTAGTAGTGACATTGAGAAGCAAGGAAGAGTGACATGGAGGAATGACATGGAGGAGCTTCATGGAGGAGTGACATGGAGGAGTGACATGGAGGATCAACATGGAGGATAGACATGGAAGAGTGATATGGAGGAGTGATGTTGAGGGGAGACATGGAGGAGTGACATGGAGGAGCTCCAAGGAGGAGTGACATAGAGGATCGACATGAAGGAGGAGTGACATGGAGAAGTGACATAGAAGAGTGATGTGGAAGAGAGACATGGAGGAGTGACATGGAGGAGCGACATGGAGGAGTAGTGATATGGAGGAGTAACGTTGAGGAGTGATATGGAGGTGTGATGTGGATGAGCGACATTGAGGATTGAAATGGAATAGGGATATGGAGGAGCGATATGAAGGAGCAAAATGGAGGAGTGACATGGAGAAGTGACATGGAGAAGAAAGGAAGAGTGACATGGAGGAATGACATGGAGGAGCTTCATGGAGGAGTGACATGTAGGAGTGATATGGAGGAGTGACATAGAGGATTGACATGGAGGAGTGACATGGAGGAGTGACATGAAGGAGGAGTGATGTGGAGGAGCGACATGGAGGAGTGACATGAAGGAGCGACAAGGAGGAGTGACATGGAGGAGTGACATGGAGTAGTGATATGGAGGAGTGAGAAGGAGGAGTGACATGGAGGAGTGACATGGAGGAGTGACATAGAGGAATGACATGGAGGAGTTTCATTGAGGAGTGACATGGAGGGGTGAGATTGAGGAGTGAGAAGTTGGAGTGATATGGAGATGTGACATGGAGGAGTGACATAGAGGAGTGACATGGGGTAGTGACATTGAGGAGCAAGGAAGAGTGACATAGAGGAGTGACATGGAGGAGCTTCATGGAGGAGTGACATGGAGGAGTGACATGTAGTAGTGACATGGAGGATCGACATGGAGGAGTTACATGGAGTAGTGATATGGAGGAGTGAGAAGGAGGAATTACATGGAGGAGTGACATGGAGGATTGACATAGAGGAGTGACATGGAGGAGTGACATTGAGGAGCAAGGAAGAGTGACATGGAGGAGTGACATGGAGGAGCTTCATGGAGGAGTGACATGGAGGAGTGACTTGTAGGAGTGACATAGAGGATCAACATGTAGGAGTGACATGGAGGAGTGACATTGAGGAGTGACATGTTGGAGTGAAATGTAGGAGTGACATGTAGTAGTGACATTGAGAAGCAAGGAAGAGTGACATGGAGGAATGACATGGAGGAGCTTCATGGAGGAGTGACATGGAGGAGTGACATGGAGGATCAACATGGAGGATAGACATGGAAGAGTGATATGGAGGAGTGATGTTGAGGGGAGACATGGAGGAGTGACATGGAGGAGCTCCAAGGAGGAGTGACATAGAGGATCGACATGAAGGAGGAGTGACATGGAGAAGTGACATAGAAGAGTGATGTGGAAGAGAGACATGGAGGAGTGACATGGAGGAGCGACATGGAGGAGTAGTGATATGGAGGAGTAACGTTGAGGAGTGATATGGAGGTGTGATGTGGATGAGCGACATTGAGGATTGAAATGGAATAGGGATATGGAGGAGCGATATGAAGGAGCAAAATGGAGGAGTGACATGGAGAAGTGACATGGAGGAGTGACATGTTGGAGTGATATGTAGGAGTGACATGGAGTAGTGACATTGAGAAGCAAGGAAGAGTGATATAGATGAGTGAAATGGAGGAGCTTCATGGAGGAGTTACATGGAGGTGTGACATTTAGGAGTGACATGGAGGATCGACATGGAGGAGTGACATGGAGGAGTGACATGGATGAGTGACATGGAGGAGTGACATTGAGGAGTGACAGAGAGGAGTGACATGGAGGAGTGACATTTAGGAGTGACATGGAGGATCGAGATGGAGGAGTGACATGGAGGATTGAAATGGAGGAGTGACATGGAGGAGCGACATGGAGGAGTGACATGAAGGAGGAGTGACATTGAGGAGCAAGGAAGAGTGACAAAGAGGAGTGACATGGTGGAGTGAGAAGGAGGAGTGACATGGAGGAGTGACATGGAGGAGTGACATAGAGGAGTAGTGATATGGAGGAGTAACGTTGAGGAGTGATATGGAGGTGTGATGTGGATGAGCGACATTGAGGATTGAAATGGAATAGGGATATGGAGGAGCGATATGAAGGAGCAAAATGGAGGAGTGACATGGAGAAGTGACATGGAGGAGTGACATGTTGGAGTGATATGTAGGAGTGACATGGAGTAGTGACATTGAGAAGCAAGGAAGAGTGATATAGATGAGTGAAATGGAGGAGCTTCATGGAGGAGTTACATGGAGGTGTGACATTTAGGAGTGACATGGAGGATCGACATGGAGGAGTGACATGGAGGAGTGACATGGATGAGTGACATGGAGGAGTGACATTGAGGAGTGACAGAGAGGAGTGACATGGAGGAGTGACATTTAGGAGTGACATGGAGGATCGAGATGGAGGAGTGACATGGAGGATTGAAATGGAGGAGTGACATGGAGGAGCGACATGGAGGAGTGACATGAAGGAGGAGTGACATTGAGGAGCAAGGAAGAGTGACAAAGAGGAGTGACATGGTGGAGTGAGAAGGAGGAGTGACATGGAGGAGTGACATGGAGGAGTGACATAGAGGAGTGACATGGAGGAGTGACATTGAGGAGCAAGGAAGAGTGACATGGAGGAGTGACATGTAGGAGCTTCATGGAGGAGTGACATGGAAGAGTGACATGGAGTAGTGATATGGAGGAGTGAGAAGGAGGAGTGACATGGAGGAGTGACATGGAGGAGTGACATAGAGGAGTGACATGGAGGAGTGACATTGAGAAGCAAGGAAGAGTGACATGGAGGAATGACATGGAGGAGCTTCATGGAGGAGTGACATGTAGGAGTGATATGGAGGAGTGACATAGAGGATTGACATGGAGGAGTGACATGGAGGAGTGACATGAAGGAGGAGTGATGTGGAGGAGCTTCATGGAGGAGTGACATGGAGGAGTGACTTGTAGGAGTGACATAGAGGATCAACATGTAGGAGTGACATGGAGGAGTGACATTGAGGAGTGACATGTTGGAGTGAAATGTAGGAGTGACATGTAGTAGTGACATTGAGAAGCAAGGAAGAGTGACATGGAGGAATGACATGGAGGAGCTTCATGGAGGAGTGACATGGAGGAGTGACATGGAGGATCAACATGGAGGATAGACATGGAAGAGTGATATGGAGGAGTGATGTTGAGGGGAGACATGGAGGAGTGACATGGAGGAGCTCCAAGGAGGAGTGACATAGAGGATCGACATGAAGGAGGAGTGACATGGAGAAGTGACATAGAAGAGTGATGTGGAAGAGAGACATGGAGGAGTGACATGGAGGAGCGACATGGAGGAGTAGTGATATGGAGGAGTAACGTTGAGGAGTGATATGGAGGTGTGATGTGGATGAGCGACATTGAGGATTGAAATGGAATAGGGATATGGAGGAGCGATATGAAGGAGCAAAATGGAGGAGTGACATGGAGAAGTGACATGGAGGAGTGACATGTTGGAGTGATATGTAGGAGTGACATGGAGTAGTGACATTGAGAAGCAAGGAAGAGTGATATAGATGAGTGAAATGGAGGAGCTTCATGGAGGAGTTACATGGAGGTGTGACATTTAGGAGTGACATGGAGGATCGACATGGAGGAGTGACATGGAGGAGTGACATGGATGAGTGACATGGAGGAGTGACATTGAGGAGTGACAGAGAGGAGTGACATGGAGGAGTGACATTTAGGAGTGACATGGAGGATCGAGATGGAGGAGTGACATGGAGGATTGAAATGGAGGAGTGACATGGAGGAGCGACATGGAGGAGTGACATGAAGGAGGAGTGACATTGAGGAGCAAGGAAGAGTGACAAAGAGGAGTGACATGGTGGAGTGAGAAGGAGGAGTGACATGGAGGAGTGACATGGAGGAGTGACATAGAGGAGTGACATGGAGGAGTGACATTGAGGAGCAAGGAAGAGTGACATGGAGGAGTGACATGTAGGAGCTTCATGGAGGAGTGACATGGAAGAGTGACATGGAGTAGTGATATGGAGGAGTGAGAAGGAGGAGTGACATGGAGGAGTGACATGGAGGAGTGACATAGAGGAGTGACATGGAGGAGTGACATTGAGAAGCAAGGAAGAGTGACATGGAGGAATGACATGGAGGAGCTTCATGGAGGAGTGACATGTAGGAGTGATATGGAGGAGTGACATAGAGGATTGACATGGAGGAGTGACATGGAGGAGTGACATGAAGGAGGAGTGATGTGGAGGAGCGACATGGAGGAGTGACATGGAGGAACAACAAAGAGGAGTGACATGGAGGAGTGACATGGAGTAGTGATATGGAGGAGTGAGAAGGAGGAGTGACATGGAGGAGTGACATGGAGGAGTGACATAGAGGAATGACATGGAGGAGTTTCATTGAGGAGTGACATGGAGGAGTGAGATTGAGGAGTGAGAAGTTGGAGTGATATGGAGATGTGACATGGAGGAGTGACATAGAGGAGTGACATGGAGGAGTGACATTGAGGAGCAAGGAAGAGTGACATGGAGCAGTGACATGGAGGAGTGCCATTTAGGAATTACATGGAAAAGTGACATGGAAGATCGACATAGAGGAGTGACATGGAGGAGCGACATGGAGGAGCGATGTGGTGGAGTGACATTGAGGAGCAAGGAAGAGTGACATGGAGGAGTGACATTGAGGAGCTTCATGGAGGAGTGACATGTAGGAGTGATATGGAGGAGTGACATAGAGGATTGACATGGAGGAGTGATATGGAGGAGCAAAATGGAGGAGTGACATGGAGGAGTGACATGAAGGAGGAGTGACATGGAGGAGTGACATGAAGGAGGAGTGACATTGAGGAGCAAGGAAGAGTGACAAAGAGGAGTGACATGGTGGAGTGAGAAGGAGGAGTGACATGGAGGAGTGACATGGAGGAGTGACATAGAGGAGTGACATGGAGGAGTGATATTGAGGAGCAAGGAAAAGTGACATGGAGGAGTGACATGGAGCAGCGACATGGAGAAGTGACAAGAAGGAGTGACATAGAGGAGTGACATGGAGGAGTTACATTGAGAAGCAAGGAAGAGTGACATGGAGGAGTGACATGTAGGAGCTTCATGGAGGAGTTACATGGAGGAGTGACATGAAGTAGTGATATAGAGGAGTGAGAAGGAGGAGTGAAATGGAGGAGTGACATGGAGGAGTGACATAGAGGAGTGACATGGAGGAGTGACATTGAAAAGCAAGAAAGAGTGACATGGAGGAATGACATGGAGGAGCTTCATGGAGGAGTGACATGTAGGAGTGATATGGAGGAGTGACATAGAGGATTGACATGGAGGAGTGATATGGAGGAGCAAAATGGAGGAGTGACATGGAGGAGTGACATGAAGGAGGAGTGACATGGAGGAGTGACATAGAGGAGTGATGTGGAGGAGCGACATGGAGGAGTGACATGGAGGAGCGACAAGGAGGAGTGACATGGAGGAGTGACATGGAGTAGTGATATGGAGGAGTGAGAAGGAGGAGTGACATGGAGGAGTGACATGGAGGAGTAACATTGAGAAGCAAGGAAGAGTGACATGGAGGAATGACATGTAGGAGTGATATGGAGGAGTGACATGTAGGAGTGATATGGAGGAGTGACATAGAGGAGTGACATGGAGGAGTGATTTGGAGGAGCAAAATGGAGGAGTGACATGGAGAAGTGACATAGAGGAGTGATGTGGAGGAACGACATGGAGGAGTGACATGGAGGAGCGACAAGGAGGAGTGACATAGAGGAGTGATATGGAAGAGCAAAATGGAGGAGTGACATGGAGGAGTGACATGGAGGAGCAACAAGGAGGAGTGACATAGAGGAGTGACATGGAGGAGTGACATTGAGGAGCAAGGAAGAGTGACATAGAGGAGTGACATGGAGGAGCTTCATGCAGGAGTGACATGGAGTAGTGACATGTAGGAGTAACATGGAGGATCGACATGGAGGAGTGACATGGAGTAGTGAAATGGAGGAGTGAGAAGGAGGAGTGACATGGAGGTGTGACATGAAGGAGGAGTGACATTGAGGAGCAAGGAAGAGTGACAAAGAGGAGTGACATGGTGGAGTGAGAAGGAGGAGTGACATGCAGGAGTGACATGGAGGAGTGACATAGAGGAGTGACATGGAGGAGTGACATGGAGCAGCGACATGGAGAAGTGACAAGAAGGAGTGACATAGAGGAGTGACATGGAGGAGTTACATTGAGAAGCAAGGAAGAGTGACATGGAGGAGTGACATGTAGGAGCTTCATGGAGGAGTTACATGGAGGAGTGACATGAAGTAGTGATATGGAGGAGTGAGAAGGAGGAGTGACATGGAGGAGTGACATGGAGGAGTGACATAGAGGAATGACATGGAGGAGTGACATTGAGAAGCAAGGAAGAGTGACATGGAGGAATGACATGGAGGAGCTTCATGGAGGAGTGACATGTAGGAGTGATATGGAGGAGTGACATAGAGGATTGACATGGAGGAGTGATATGGAGGAGCAAAATGGAGGAGTGACATGGAGGAGTGACATGAAGGAGGAGTGACATGGAGGAGTGACATAGAGGAGTGATGTGGAGGAACGACATGGAGGAGTGACATGGAGGAGCGACAAGGAGGAGTGACATAGAGGAGTGATATGGAAGAGCAAAATGGAGGAGTGACATGGAGGAGTGACATGGAGGAGCAACAAGGAGGAGTGACATAGAGGAGTGACATGGAGGAGTGACATTGAGGAGCAAGGAAGAGTGACATAGAGGAGTGACATGCAGGAGTGACATGGAGTAGTGACATGTAGGAGTAACATGGAGGATCGACATGGAGGAGTGACATGGAGTAGTGAAATGGAGGAGTGAGAAGGAGGAGTGACATGGAGGTGTGACATGAAGGAGGAGTGACATTGAGGAGCAAGGAAGAGTGACAAAGAGGAGTGACATGGTGGAGTGAGAAGGAGGAGTGACATGCAGGAGTGACATGGAGGAGTGACATAGAGGAGTGACATGGAGGAGTGACATGGAGCAGCGACATGGAGAAGTGACAAGAAGGAGTGACATAGAGGAGTGACATGGAGGAGTTACATTGAGAAGCAAGGAAGAGTGACATGGAGGAGTGACATGTAGGAGCTTCATGGAGGAGTTACATGGAGGAGTGACATGAAGTAGTGATATGGAGGAGTGAGAAGGAGGAGTGACATGGAGGAGTGACATGGAGGAGTGACATAGAGGAATGACATGGAGGAGTGACATTGAGAAGCAAGGAAGAGTGACATGGAGGAATGACATGGAGGAGCTTCATGGAGGAGTGACATGTAGGAGTGATATGGAGGAGTGACATAGAGGATTGACATGGAGGAGTGATATGGAGGAGCAAAATGGAGGAGTGACATGGAGGAGTGACATGAAGGAGGAGTGACATGGAGGAGTGACATAGAGGAGTGATGTGGAGGAACGACATGGAGGAGTGACATGGAGGAGCGACAAGGAGGAGTGACATAGAGGAGTGATATGGAAGAGCAAAATGGAGGAGTGACATGGAGGAGTGACATGGAGGAGCAACAAGGAGGAGTGACATAGAGGAGTGACATGGAGGAGTGACATTGAGGAGCAAGGAAGAGTGACATAGAGGAGTGACATGGAGGAGCTTCATGCAGGAGTGACATGGAGTAGTGACATGTAGGAGTAACATGGAGGATCGACATGGAGGAGTGACATGGAGTAGTGAAATGGAGGAGTGAGAAGGAGGAGTGACATGGAGGTGTGACATGGAGGAGTGCCATAGAGGAGTGACATGGAGGAGTGACATTGAGGAGCAAGGAAGAGTGACATAGAGGAGTGACATGGAGGAGCTTCATGCAGGAGTGACATGGAGTAGTGACATGTAGGAGTAACATGGAGGATCGACATGGAGGAGTGACATGGAGTAGTGATATGGAGGAGTGAGAAGGAGGAGTGACATGGAGGAGTGACATGGAGGAGTGCCATAGAGGAGTGACATGGAGGAGTGACATTGAGAAGCAATGAAGAGTGACATGGACGAATGACATGGAGGAGCTTCATGGAGGAGTGACATGTAGGAGTAATATAGAGGAGTGACATAGAGGAGTGACATGTAGGAGTGATATAGAGGAGTGACATAGAGGAGTGACTTGGAGGATCGACATGGAGGAGTGACATGGAGGAGCTTCATGGAGGAGTGACATGAAGGAGGAATGACATTGAGGAGCAAGGAAGAGTGACAAAGAGGAGTGACATGGTGGAGTGAGAAGGAGGAGTGACATGGAGGAGTGACATAGAGGAGCGACAAGGAGGAGTGACAGAGAGGAGTGACATGGAGGAGTGACATTGAGGAGTGACATTTATGGGTGACATGGAGGATCGACATGGAGGAGTGACATGGACTAGTGATATGGAGGAGTGAGAAGGAGGAGTGACATGGAGGAGTGACATGGAGGAGTGACATAGTGGAGTGACATGGAGGAGTGACATAGAGGAGTGATGTGGAGGAGAGACATGGAGGATTGACATGGAGGACCGAGAAGGAGGAGTGACATAGAGGAGCTAAATGGAGGAGTGACATTGAGGAGCAAGGAAGAGTGACATAGAGGAGTGACATGGAGGAGCTAAATGGAGGAGTTACATGTGGGAGAGACATTTAGGAGTGACATGGAGGATCGACATGGAGGAGTGACATGGACTAGTGTTATGGAGGAGTGAGAAGGAGGAGTGACATGGATGAGTGACATGGAGGAGTGACATGGAGGAGTGACATGGACTAGTGATATAGAGGAGTGAGAAGGAGGAGTGACATGGATGAGTGACATGGAGGAGTGACATGGAGGAGTGACATGGAGGAGTGACATTTAGGATTGACATGGAGGATCGACATGGAGGAGTGACATGGAGGATTGAAATGGAGGAGTGACATGGAGGAGCGACATAGAGGAGTGACATGAAGGAGGAGTGACATTGAGGAGCAAGGAAGAGTGACAAAGAGGAGTGACATGGTGGAGTGAGAAGGAGGAGTGACATGCAGGAGTGACATGGAGGAGTGACATAGAGGAGTGACATGGAGGAGTGACATGGAGCAGCGACATGGAGAAGTGACAAGAAGGAGTGACATAGAGGAGTGACATGGAGGAGTTACATTGAGAAGCAAGGAAGAGTGACATGGAGGAGTGACATGTAGGAGCTTCATGGAGGAGTTACATGGAGGAGTGACATGAAGTAGTGATATGGAGGAGTGAGAAGGAGGAGTGACATGGAGGAGTGACATGGAGGAGTGACATAGAGGAATGACATGGAGGAGTGACATTGAGAAGCAAGGAAGAGTGACATGGAGGAATGACATGGAGGAGCTTCATGGAGGAGTGACATGTAGGAGTGATATGGAGGAGTGACATAGAGGATTGACATGGAGGAGTGATATGGAGGAGCAAAATGGAGGAGTGACATGGAGGAGTGACATGAAGGAGGAGTGACATGGAGGAGTGACATAGAGGAGTGATGTGGAGGATTGAAATGGAGGAGTGACATGGAGGAGCGACATGGAGGAGTGACATGAAGGAGGAGTGACATTGAGGAGCAAGGAAGAGTGACAAAGAGGAGTGACATGGTGGAGTGAGAAGGAGGAGTGACATGGAGGAGTGACATGGAGGAGTGACATAGAGGAGTGACATGGAGGAGTGATATTAAGGAGCAAGGAAGAGTGACATGGAGGAGTGACATGGAGTAGCGACATGGAGAAGTGACAAGAAGGAGTGACATAGAGTAGTGACATGGAGGAGTTACATTGAGAAGCAAGGAAGAGTGACATGGAGGAGTGACATGTAGGAGCTTCATGGAGGAGTGAGAAGGAGGAGTGACATGGATGAGTGACATGGAGGAGTGACATGGAGGAGTGACATGGACTAGTGATATAGAGGAGTGAGAAGGAGGAGTGACATGGATGAGTGACATGGAGGAGTGACATGGAGGAGTGACATGGAGGAGTGACATTTAGGATTGACATGGAGGATCGACATGGAGGAGTGACATGGAGGATTGAAATGGAGGAGTGACATGGAGGAGCGACATAGAGGAGTGACATGAAGGAGGAGTGACATTGAGGAGCAAGGAAGAGTGACAAAGAGGAGTGACATGGTGGAGTGAGAAGGAGGAGTGACATGCAGGAGTGACATGGAGGAGTGACATAGAGGAGTGACATGGAGGAGTGACATGGAGCAGCGACATGGAGAAGTGACAAGAAGGAGTGACATAGAGGAGTGACATGGAGGAGTTACATTGAGAAGCAAGGAAGAGTGACATGGAGGAGTGACATGTAGGAGCTTCATGGAGGAGTTACATGGAGGAGTGACATGAAGTAGTGATATGGAGGAGTGAGAAGGAGGAGTGACATGGAGGAGTGACATGGAGGAGTGACATAGAGGAATGACATGGAGGAGTGACATTGAGAAGCAAGGAAGAGTGACATGGAGGAATGACATGGAGGAGCTTCATGGAGGAGTGACATGTAGGAGTGATATGGAGGAGTGACATAGAGGATTGACATGGAGGAGTGATATGGAGGAGCCAAATGGAGGAGTGACATGGAGGAGTGACATGAAGGAGGAGTGACATGGAGGAGTGACATAGAGGAGTGATGTGGAGGATTGAAATGGAGGAGTGACATGGAGGAGCGACATGGAGGAGTGACATGAAGGAGGAGTGACATTGAGGAGCAAGGAAGAGTGACAAAGAGGAGTGACATGGTGGAGTGAGAAGGAGGAGTGACATGGAGGAGTGACATGGAGGAGTGACATAGAGGAGTGACATGGAGGAGTGATATTAAGGAGCAAGGAAGAGTGACATGGAGGAGTGACATGGAGTAGCGACATGGAGAAGTGACAAGAAGGAGTGACATAGAGTAGTGACATGGAGGAGTTACATTGAGAAGCAAGGAAGAGTGACATGGAGGAGTGACATAGAGGAGTGACATGGAGGAGTGACATTGAGAAGCAAGAAAGAGTGACATGGAGGAATGACATGGAGGAGCTTCATGGAGGAGTGACATGTAGGAGTGATATGGAGGAGTGACATAGAGGATTGACATGGAGGAGTGATATGGAGGAGCAAAATGGAGGAGTGACATGGAGGAGTGACATGAAGGAGGAGTGACATGGAGGAGTGACATAGAGGAGTGATGTCGAGGAGCGACATGGAGGAGTGACATGGAGGAGCGACAAGGAGGAGTGACATGGAGGAGTGACATGGAGTAGTGATATGGAGGAGTGAGAAGGAGGAGTGACATGGAGGAGTGACATGGAGGAGTGACATAGAGGAGTGACATGGAGGAGTGACATTGAGAAGCAAGGAAGAGTGACATGGAGGAATGACATGTAGGAGTGATATGGAGGAGTGACATGTAGGAGTGATATGGAGGAGTGACATAGAGGAGTGACATGGAGGAGTGATTTGGAGGAGCAAAATGGAGGAGTGACATGGAGAAGTGACATAGAGGAGTGATGTGGAGGAACGACATGGAGGAGTGACATGGAGGAGCGACAAGGAGGAGTGACATAGAGGAGTGATATGGAAGAGCAAAATGGAGGAGTGACATGGAGGAGTGACATGGAGGAGCAACAAGGAGGAGTGACATAGAGGAGTGACATGGAGGAGTGACATTGAGGAGCAAGGAAGAGTGACATAGAGGAGTTACATGGAGGAGCTTCATTCAGGAGTGACATGGAGTAGTGACATGTAGGAGTAACATGGAGGAGTGACATGGAGTAGTGAAATGGAGGAGTGAGAAGGAGGAGTGACATGGAGGTGTGATATGGAGGAGTGCCATAGAGGAGTGACATGGAGGAGTGACATTGAGGAGCAAGGAAGAGTGACATAGAGGAGTGACATGGAGGAGCTTCATGCAGGAGTGACATGGAGTAGTGACATGTAGGAGTAAAATGGAGGATCGACATGGAGGAGTGACATGGAGTAGTGATATGGAGGAGTGAGAAGGAGGAGTGACATGGAGGAGTGACATGGAGGAGTGACATAGAGGAGTCACATGGAGGAGTGACATTGAGAAGCAATGAAGAGTGACATGGACGAATGACATGGAGGAGCTTCATGGAGGAGTCACATGTAGGAGTGATATAGAGGAGTGACATAGAGGAGTGACATGGAGGAGTGACATTGAGGAGTTACATTTAGGAGTGACTTGGAGGATCGACATGGAGGAGTGACATGGAGGAGCTTCATGGAGGAGTGACATGAAGGAGGAATGACATTGAGGAGCAAGGAAGAGTGACAAAGAGGAGTGACATGGTGGAGTGAGAAGGAGGAGTGACATGGAGGAGTGACATAGAGGAGCGACAAGGAGGAGTGACAGAGAGGAGTGACATGGAGGAGTGACATTGAGGAGTGACATTTATGGGTGACATGGAGGATCGACATGGAGGAGTGACATGGACTAGTGATATGGAGGAGTGAGAAGGAGGAGTGACATGGAGGAGTGACATGGAGGAGTGACATAGTGGAGTGACATGGAGGAGTGACATAGAGGAGTGATGTGGAGGAGAGACATGGAGGATTGACATGGAGGACCGAGAAGGAGGAGTGACATAGAGGAGCTAAATGGAGGAGTGACATTGAGGAGCAAGGAAGAGTGACATAGAGGAGTGACATGGAGGAGCTAAATGGAGGAGTTACATGTGGGAGAGACATTTAGGAGTGACATGGAGGATCGACATGGAGGAGTGACATGAACTAGTGATATGGAGGAGTGAGAAGGAGGAGTGACATGGATGAGTGACATGGATGAGTGACATGGAGGAGTGACATAGAGGAGTGACATGGAGGAGTGACATTTAGGAGTGACATGGAGGAGCGACATGGAGGAGTGACATGAAGGAGGAGTGACATGGAGGAGTGACATAGAGGAGCGACAAGGAGGAGTGACATAGAGGAGTGACATGGAGGAGTGACATTTAGGAACAAGGAAGAGTTTCATAGAGGAGTGACATGGAGGAGCTTCATGGAGGAGTGACATGGAGGAGTGACATTTATGGGTGACATGGAGGATCGACATGGAGGAGTGACATGGACTAGTGATATGGAGGAGTGAGAAGGAGGAGTGACATGGAGGAGTGATATGGAGGAATGACATAGAGGAGTGACATGGAGGAGTGACATTGAGGAGCAAGGAAGAGTGACATGGAGGAGTGAAATGGAGGAGTGACTTATAGGAGTGACACAGAGGATAGACATGGAGGACTGACATGAAGGAGTGACATGAAGGAGGAGTGACATGGAGGAGTGACATGAAGGAGGAGTGATATTGAGGATCAAGGAAGAGTGACAAAGAGGAGTGACATGGTGGAGTGACATGGAGGTGTGACATGGAGGAGTGACATAGAGGGGTGACATGGAGGAGTAACATTGAGAAGCATGGAAGAGTGACATGGAGGAATGACATGGAGGAGCTTCATGCAGGAGTGACATGGAGTAGTGACATAGAGGAGTGACATGGAGGAGTGACATTGAGGAGCAAGGAAGAGTGACATAGAGGAGTGACATGGAGGAGCTTCATGCAGGAGTGACATGGAGTAGTGACATGTAGGAGTAACATGGAGGATCGACATGGAGGAGTGACATGGAGTAGTGATATGGAGGAGTGAGAAGGAGGAGTGACATGGAGGAGTGACATGGACGAGTGACATAGAGGAGTCACATGGAGGAGTGACATTGAGAATCAATGAAGAGTGACATGGAGGAATGACATGGAGGAGCTTCATGGAGGAGTGACATGTAGGAGTGATATAGAGTAGTGACATAGAGGAGTGACATGGAGGAGTGATATGGAGGAGAAAAATGGAGGAGTTACATGGAGGAGTGACAAGGAGTAGCGACATGGAAGACGGTCATGGAGGAGTGAATT
This sequence comes from Sebastes paucispinis, assembly GCA_036937225.1. Taxonomy (NCBI): domain Eukaryota; kingdom Metazoa; phylum Chordata; class Actinopteri; order Perciformes; family Sebastidae; genus Sebastes; species Sebastes paucispinis. Next base: position 341,330 of record JAUPFX010000013.1, on the reverse strand, counting down.
TAAGGATCGTCATGGAGAAGTGACATGGAGAAGCAACACGGAGGCTCAACATATAGGAGTGATATTGAGGAGTGACATCAACGGGCGACATGGAGACTCAACTTGGAGGAGTGACATAGAGGAGTGACATGGAGGAGTGACATGGAGGAGTATCATTGAAGGGCGACATGGAGGCTCAACATGGAGGAGTGACATGGAGGAGTTACATGAAGGAGCGACATGGAGGAGCTTCTTGGAGGATTGACATGGAGGAGTGACATGAAGGAGGAGTGACATGGAGGAGTGACATAAAGGAGTGATTTGGAGGAGCGACATGGAGGAGCGACATGGAGGAGTGGCATGGGGGAGCGACAAGGAGGAGTGACATAGAGGAGTGACATGGAGGAGTGACATTGAGGAACAAGGAAGAGTGACATAGAGGAGAGACTCGGAGGAGCTTCATGGAGGAGTGACATGGAGGAGTTACATAGAGTAGTGATATGGAGGAGTGAGAAGGAGTAGTGACATGGAGGAGTGTCATAGAGGAGTTACATGCAGGAGTGACATTGAGGAGCAAGGAAGAGTGACATGGAGGAGTGACATGTAGGAGCTTCATGGAGGAGTGACATGGAGGAGTGACATGGAGGAGTATCATTGAAGTGCGACATGGAGGCTCAACATGGAGGAGTGACATAGAGGAGAGATGTGGAGGAGCGACATAGAGAAGTGACATGGAGGAGTGACATGGAGGATTGACATGGAGGAGTGACATGGAGGAGTGACATGAAGGAGGAGTGACATGGAGGAGTGACATAGAGGAGTGATGTGGAGGAACGACATGGAGGAGTGACATGGAGGAGCGACAAGGAGGAGTGACATAGAGGAGTGATATGGAAGAGCAAAATGGAGGAGTGACATGGAGGAGTGACATGGAGGAGCAACAAGGAGGAGTGACATAGAGGAGTGACATGGAGGAGTGACATTGAGGAGCAAGGAAGAGTGACATAGAGGAGTGACATGGAGGAGCTTCATGCAGGAGTGACATGGAGTAGTGACATGTAGGAGTAACATGGAGGATCGACATGGAGGAGTGACATGGAGTAGTGAAATGGAGGAGTGAGAAGGAGGAGTGACATGGAGGTGTGACATGGAGGAGTGCCATAGAGGAGTGACATGGAGGAGTGACATTGAGGAGCAAGGAAGAGTGACATAGAGGAGTGACATGGAGGAGCTTCATGCAGGAGTGACATGGAGTAGTGACATGTAGGAGTAACATGGAGGATCGACATGGAGGAGTGACATGGAGTAGTGATATGGAGGAGTGAGAAGGAGGAGTGACATGGAGGAGTGACATGGAGGAGTGCCATAGAGGAGTGACATGGAGGAGTGACATTGAGAAGCAATGAAGAGTGACATGGACGAATGACATGGAGGAGCTTCATGGAGGAGTGACATGTAGGAGTAATATAGAGGAGTGACATAGAGGAGTGACATGTAGGAGTGATATAGAGGAGTGACATAGAGGAGTGACTTGGAGGATCGACATGGAGGAGTGACATGGAGGAGCTTCATGGAGGAGTGACATGAAGGAGGAATGACATTGAGGAGCAAGGAAGAGTGACAAAGAGGAGTGACATGGTGGAGTGAGAAGGAGGAGTGACATGGAGGAGTGACATAGAGGAGCGACAAGGAGGAGTGACAGAGAGGAGTGACATGGAGGAGTGACATTGAGGAGTGACATTTATGGGTGACATGGAGGATCGACATGGAGGAGTGACATGGACTAGTGATATGGAGGAGTGAGAAGGAGGAGTGACATGGAGGAGTGACATGGAGGAGTGACATAGTGGAGTGACATGGAGGAGTGACATAGAGGAGTGATGTGGAGGAGAGACATGGAGGATTGACATGGAGGACCGAGAAGGAGGAGTGACATAGAGGAGCTAAATGGAGGAGTGACATTGAGGAGCAAGGAAGAGTGACATAGAGGAGTGACATGGAGGAGCTAAATGGAGGAGTTACATGTGGGAGAGACATTTAGGAGTGACATGGAGGATCGACATGGAGGAGTGACATGGACTAGTGTTATGGAGGAGTGAGAAGGAGGAGTGACATGGATGAGTGACATGGAGGAGTGACATGGAGGAGTGACATGGACTAGTGATATAGAGGAGTGAGAAGGAGGAGTGACATGGATGAGTGACATGGAGGAGTGACATGGAGGAGTGACATGGAGGAGTGACATTTAGGATTGACATGGAGGATCGACATGGAGGAGTGACATGGAGGATTGAAATGGAGGAGTGACATGGAGGAGCGACATAGAGGAGTGACATGAAGGAGGAGTGACATTGAGGAGCAAGGAAGAGTGACAAAGAGGAGTGACATGGTGGAGTGAGAAGGAGGAGTGACATGCAGGAGTGACATGGAGGAGTGACATAGAGGAGTGACATGGAGGAGTGACATGGAGCAGCGACATGGAGAAGTGACAAGAAGGAGTGACATAGAGGAGTGACATGGAGGAGTTACATTGAGAAGCAAGGAAGAGTGACATGGAGGAGTGACATGTAGGAGCTTCATGGAGGAGTTACATGGAGGAGTGACATGAAGTAGTGATATGGAGGAGTGAGAAGGAGGAGTGACATGGAGGAGTGACATGGAGGAGTGACATAGAGGAATGACATGGAGGAGTGACATTGAGAAGCAAGGAAGAGTGACATGGAGGAATGACATGGAGGAGCTTCATGGAGGAGTGACATGTAGGAGTGATATGGAGGAGTGACATAGAGGATTGACATGGAGGAGTGATATGGAGGAGCAAAATGGAGGAGTGACATGGAGGAGTGACATGAAGGAGGAGTGACATGGAGGAGTGACATAGAGGAGTGATGTGGAGGATTGAAATGGAGGAGTGACATGGAGGAGCGACATGGAGGAGTGACATGAAGGAGGAGTGACATTGAGGAGCAAGGAAGAGTGACAAAGAGGAGTGACATGGTGGAGTGAGAAGGAGGAGTGACATGGAGGAGTGACATGGAGGAGTGACATAGAGGAGTGACATGGAGGAGTGATATTAAGGAGCAAGGAAGAGTGACATGGAGGAGTGACATGGAGTAGCGACATGGAGAAGTGACAAGAAGGAGTGACATAGAGTAGTGACATGGAGGAGTTACATTGAGAAGCAAGGAAGAGTGACATGGAGGAGTGACATGTAGGAGCTTCATGGAGGAGTGAGAAGGAGGAGTGACATGGATGAGTGACATGGAGGAGTGACATGGAGGAGTGACATGGACTAGTGATATAGAGGAGTGAGAAGGAGGAGTGACATGGATGAGTGACATGGAGGAGTGACATGGAGGAGTGACATGGAGGAGTGACATTTAGGATTGACATGGAGGATCGACATGGAGGAGTGACATGGAGGATTGAAATGGAGGAGTGACATGGAGGAGCGACATAGAGGAGTGACATGAAGGAGGAGTGACATTGAGGAGCAAGGAAGAGTGACAAAGAGGAGTGACATGGTGGAGTGAGAAGGAGGAGTGACATGCAGGAGTGACATGGAGGAGTGACATAGAGGAGTGACATGGAGGAGTGACATGGAGCAGCGACATGGAGAACTGACAAGAAGGAGTGACATAGAGGAGTGACATGGAGGAGTTACATTGAGAAGCAAGGAAGAGTGACATGGAGGAGTGACATGTAGGAGCTTCATGGAGGAGTTACATGGAGGAGTGACATGAAGTAGTGATATGGAGGAGTGAGAAGGAGGAGTGACATGGAGGAGTGACATGGAGGAGTGACATAGAGGAATGACATGGAGGAGTGACATTGAGAAGCAAGGAAGAGTGACATGGAGGAATGACATGGAGGAGCTTCATGGAGGAGTGACATGTAGGAGTGATATGGAGGAGTGACATAGAGGATTGACATGGAGGAGTGATATGGAGGAGCCAAATGGAGGAGTGACATGGAGGAGTGACATGAAGGAGGAGTGACATGGAGGAGTGACATAGAGGAGTGATGTGGAGGATTGAAATGGAGGAGTGACATGGAGGAGCGACATGGAGGAGTGACATGAAGGAGGAGTGACATTGAGGAGCAAGGAAGAGTGACAAAGAGGAGTGACATGGTGGAGTGAGAAGGAGGAGTGACATGGAGGAGTGACATGGAGGAGTGACATAGAGGAGTGACATGGAGGAGTGATATTAAGGAGCAAGGAAGAGTGACATGGAGGAGTGACATGGAGTAGCGACATGGAGAAGTGACAAGAAGGAGTGACATAGAGTAGTGACATGGAGGAGTTACATTGAGAAGCAAGGAAGAGTGACATGGAGGAGTGACATAGAGGAGTGACATGGAGGAGTGACATTGAGAAGCAAGAAAGAGTGACATGGAGGAATGACATGGAGGAGCTTCATGGAGGAGTGACATGTAGGAGTGATATGGAGGAGTGACATAGAGGATTGACATGGAGGAGTGATATGGAGGAGCAAAATGGAGGAGTGACATGGAGGAGTGACATGAAGGAGGAGTGACATGGAGGAGTGACATAGAGGAGTGATGTCGAGGAGCGACATGGAGGAGTGACATGGAGGAGCGACAAGGAGGAGTGACATGGAGGAGTGACATGGAGTAGTGATATGGAGGAGTGAGAAGGAGGAGTGACATGGAGGAGTGACATGGAGGAGTGACATAGAGGAGTGACATGGAGGAGTGACATTGAGAAGCAAGGAAGAGTGACATGGAGGAATGACATGTAGGAGTGATATGGAGGAGTGACATGTAGGAGTGATATGGAGGAGTGACATAGAGGAGTGACATGGAGGAGTGATTTGGAGGAGCAAAATGGAGGAGTGACATGGAGAAGTGACATAGAGGAGTGATGTGGAGGAACGACATGGAGGAGTGACATGGAGGAGCGACAAGGAGGAGTGACATAGAGGAGTGATATGGAAGAGCAAAATGGAGGAGTGACATGGAGGAGTGACATGGAGGAGCAACAAGGAGGAGTGACATAGAGGAGTGACATGGAGGAGTGACATTGAGGAGCAAGGAAGAGTGACATAGAGGAGTTACATGGAGGAGCTTCATTCAGGAGTGACATGGAGTAGTGACATGTAGGAGTAACATGGAGGATCGACATGGAGGAGTGACATGGAGTAGTGAAATGGAGGAGTGAGAAGGAGGAGTGACATGGAGGTGTGATATGGAGGAGTGCCATAGAGGAGTGACATGGAGGAGTGACATTGAGGAGCAAGGAAGAGTGACATAGAGGAGTGACATGGAGGAGCTTCATGCAGGAGTGACATGGAGTAGTGACATGTAGGAGTAAAATGGAGGATCGACATGGAGGAGTGACATGGAGTAGTGATATGGAGGAGTGAGAAGGAGGAGTGACATGGAGGAGTGACATGGAGGAGTGACATAGAGGAGTCACATGGAGGAGTGACATTGAGAAGCAATGAAGAGTGACATGGACGAATGACATGGAGGAGCTTCATGGAGGAGTCACATGTAGGAGTGATATAGAGGAGTGACATAGAGGAGTGACATGGAGGAGTGACATTGAGGAGTTACATTTAGGAGTGACTTGGAGGATCGACATGGAGGAGTGACATGGAGGAGCTTCATGGAGGAGTGACATGAAGGAGGAATGACATTGAGGAGCAAGGAAGAGTGACAAAGAGGAGTGACATGGTGGAGTGAGAAGGAGGAGTGACATGGAGGAGTGACATAGAGGAGCGACAAGGAGGAGTGACAGAGAGGAGTGACATGGAGGAGTGACATTGAGGAGTGACATTTATGGGTGACATGGAGGATCGACATGGAGGAGTGACATGGACTAGTGATATGGAGGAGTGAGAAGGAGGAGTGACATGGAGGAGTGACATGGAGGAGTGACATAGTGGAGTGACATGGAGGAGTGACATAGAGGAGTGATGTGGAGGAGAGACATGGAGGATTGACATGGAGGACCGAGAAGGAGGAGTGACATAGAGGAGCTAAATGGAGGAGTGACATTGAGGAGCAAGGAAGAGTGACATAGAGGAGTGACATGGAGGAGCTAAATGGAGGAGTTACATGTGGGAGAGACATTTAGGAGTGACATGGAGGATCGACATGGAGGAGTGACATGAACTAGTGATATGGAGGAGTGAGAAGGAGGAGTGACATGGATGAGTGACATGGAGGAGCAACAAGGAGGAGTGACATAGAGGAGTGACATGGAGGAGTGACATTGAGGAGCAAGGAAGAGTGACATAGAGGAGTTACATGGAGGAGCTTCATTCAGGAGTGACATGGAGTAGTGACATGTAGGAGTAACATGGAGGATCGACATGGAGGAGTGACATGGAGTAGTGAAATGGAGGAGTGAGAAGGAGGAGTGACATGGAGGTGTGATATGGAGGAGTGCCATAGAGGAGTGACATGGAGGAGTGACATTGAGGAGCAAGGAAGAGTGACATAGAGGAGTGACATGGAGGAGCTTCATGCAGGAGTGACATGGAGTAGTGACATGTAGGAGTAAAATGGAGGATCGACATGGAGGAGTGACATGGAGTAGTGATATGGAGGAGTGAGAAGGAGGAGTGACATGGAGGAGTGACATGGAGGAGTGACATAGAGGAGTCACATGGAGGAGTGACATTGAGAAGCAATGAAGAGTGACATGGACGAATGACATGGAGGAGCTTCATGGAGGAGTCACATGTAGGAGTGATATAGAGGAGTGACATAGAGGAGTGACATGGAGGAGTGACATTGAGGAGTTACATTTAGGAGTGACTTGGAGGATCGACATGGAGGAGTGACATGGAGGAGCTTCATGGAGGAGTGACATGAAGGAGGAATGACATTGAGGAGCAAGGAAGAGTGACAAAGAGGAGTGACATGGTGGAGTGAGAAGGAGGAGTGACATGGAGGAGTGACATAGAGGAGCGACAAGGAGGAGTGACAGAGAGGAGTGACATGGAGGAGTGACATTGAGGAGTGACATTTATGGGTGACATGGAGGATCGACATGGAGGAGTGACATGGACTAGTGATATGGAGGAGTGAGAAGGAGGAGTGACATGGAGGAGTGACATGGAGGAGTGACATAGTGGAGTGACATGGAGGAGTGACATAGAGGAGTGATGTGGAGGAGAGACATGGAGGATTGACATGGAGGACCGAGAAGGAGGAGTGACATAGAGGAGCTAAATGGAGGAGTGACATTGAGGAGCAAGGAAGAGTGACATAGAGGAGTGACATGGAGGAGCTAAATGGAGGAGTTACATGTGGGAGAGACATTTAGGAGTGACATGGAGGATCGACATGGAGGAGTGACATGAACTAGTGATATGGAGGAGTGAGAAGGAGGAGTGACATGGATGAGTGACATGGAGGAGTGACATGGAGGAGTGACATAGAGGAGTGACATGGAGGAGTGACATTTAGGAGTGACATGGAGGAGCGACATGGAGGAGTGACATGAAGGAGGAGTGACATGGAGGAGTGACATAGAGGAGCGACAAGGAGGAGTGACATAGAGGAGTGACATGGAGGAGTGACATTTAGGAACAAGGAAGAGTTTCATAGAGGAGTGACATGGAGGAGCTTCATGGAGGAGTGACATGGAGGAGTGACATTTATGGGTGACATGGAGGATCGACATGGAGGAGTGACATGGACTAGTGATATGGAGGAGTGAGAAGGAGGAGTGACATGGAGGAGTGATATGGAGGAATGACATAGAGGAGTGACATGGAGGAGTGACATTGAGGAGCAAGGAAGAGTGACATGGAGGAGTGAAATGGAGGAGTGACTTATAGGAGTGACACAGAGGATAGACATGGAGGACTGACATGAAGGAGTGACATGAAGGAGGAGTGACATGGAGGAGTGACATGAAGGAGGAGTGATATTGAGGATCAAGGAAGAGTGACAAAGAGGAGTGACATGGTGGAGTGACATGGAGGTGTGACATGGAGGAGTGACATAGAGGGGTGACATGGAGGAGTAACATTGAGAAGCATGGAAGAGTGACATGGAGGAATGACATGGAGGAGCTTCATGCAGGAGTGACATGGAGTAGTGACATAGAGGAGTGACATGGAGGAGTGACATTGAGGAGCAAGGAAGAGTGACATAGAGGAGTGACATGGAGGAGCTTCATGCAGGAGTGACATGGAGTAGTGACATGTAGGAGTAACATGGAGGATCGACATGGAGGAGTGACATGGAGTAGTGATATGGAGGAGTGAGAAGGAGGAGTGACATGGAGGAGTGACATGGACGAGTGACATAGAGGAGTCACATGGAGGAGTGACATTGAGAATCAATGAAGAGTGACATGGAGGAATGACATGGAGGAGCTTCATGGAGGAGTGACATGTAGGAGTGATATAGAGTAGTGACATAGAGGAGTGACATGGAGGAGTGATATGGAGGAGAAAAATGGAGGAGTTACATGGAGGAGTGACAAGGAGTAGCGACATGGAAGACGGTCATGGAGGAGTGAATTTAAGGATCGTCATGGAGAAGTGACATGGAGAAGCAACACGGAGGCTCAACATATAGGAGTGATATTGAGGAGTGACATCAACGGGCGACATGGAGACTCAACTTGGAGGAGTGACATAGAGGAGTGACATGGAGGAGTGACATGGAGGAGTATCATTGAAGGGCGACATGGAGGCTCAACATGGAGGAGTGACATGGAGGAGTTACATGAAGGAGCGACATGGAGGAGCTTCTTGGAGGATTGACATGGAGGAGTGACATGAAGGAGGAGTGACATGGAGGAGTGACATAAAGGAGTGATTTGGAGGAGCGACATGGAGGAGCGACATGGAGGAGTGGCATGGGGGAGCGACAAGGAGGAGTGACATAGAGGAGTGACATGGAGGAGTGACATTGAGGAACAAGGAAGAGTGACATAGAGGAGAGACTCGGAGGAGCTTCATGGAGGAGTGACATGGAGGAGTTACATAGAGTAGTGATATGGAGGAGTGAGAAGGAGTAGTGACATGGAGGAGTGTCATAGAGGAGTTACATGCAGGAGTGACATTGAGGAGCAAGGAAGAGTGACATGGAGGAGTGACATGTAGGAGCTTCATGGAGGAGTGACATGGAGGAGTGACATGGAGGAGTATCATTGAAGTGCGACATGGAGGCTCAACATGGAGGAGTGACATAGAGGAGAGATGTGGAGGAGCGACATAGAGAAGTGACATGGAGGAGTGACATGGAGGATTGACATGGAGGAGTGACATGGAGGAGCGACATGGAGGAGTGACATGAAGGAGGAGTGACATGGAGGAGTGACATAGAGGAGTGACATAGAGGAGTGACATGGAGGATTGACATGGAGGAGTGACATGGAGGAGCGACATGGAGGAGTGACATGAAGGAGGAGTGACATGGAGGAGTGACATAGAGGAGCGACAAGGAGGAGTGACATAGAGGAGTGACATGGAGGAGTGACATTGAGGAGCAAGGAAGAGTTTGATATAGGAGTGACATGGAGGAGCTTCATGGAGGAGTGACATGGAGGAGTGACATTTATGGGTGACATGGAGGATCAACATGGAGGAGTGACATGGACTAGTGATATGGATGAGTGAGAAGGAGGAGTGACATGGAGGAGTGACATGGAGTAGTGACATAGAGGAGTGACATGGAGGATCGACATGGAGGAGTGACATGGAGGATTGAAATGGAGGAGTGACATGGAGGAGCAACATGGAGGAGTGACATGAAGGAGGAGTGACATGGAGGAGTGACATAGAGGAGCGACAAGGAGGAGTGACATAGAGGAGTGACATGGAGAAGTGACATTGAGGAGTAAGGAAGAGTTTGATAGAGGAGTGACATGGAGGAGCTTCATGGAGGAGTGACATGGAGGAATGACATTTATGGGTGACATGGAGGATCGACATGGAGGAGTGACATGGAGGAGTGACATGGAGGAGTGACATTGAGGAGCAAGGAAGAGTGACATGGAGGAGTGAGAAGGAGGAGTGACATGGAGGAGTGATATGGAGGAATGACAAGGAGGAGTGACATAGAGGAGTGGCATGGAGGAGTGACATTGAGGAGCAAGGAAGAGTGACATAGAGGAGTGACATGGAGGAGCTTCATGGAAGAGTTACATGGAGGAGTGACATTTAGGAGTAACATGGAGGATCGACATGGAGGAGTAACATGGAGGAGCGACATGGAGGAGCGATATGGAGAAGTGACATGGAGGAGTGACTTGAAGGAGGAGTGATATGGAGGAGTGACATAGAGGAACGAGGAAGAGTGACATAGAGGAGTGACACGGAGGAGCTTCATGGAGGATTGACATGGAGGAGTGACATTTAGGAGTGACTTGGAGTATCGACATGGAGGAGTGACATGGAGTAGTGATATGGAGGAGCGACATGGAGGAGTGACATGGAGGAGTTACATTGTGGAGTGACATTGAGGAGCGAGGATGAGTGACATGGATGAGTGACATTTAGGAGTGACATGGAGGATCGACATGGAGGAGTGACATGGAGTAGTTATATGGAGGAGTGAGAAGGAGGAGTGACATGGAGGAGTGACATGGAGGAGTGACATAGAGGAGTGACATGGAGGAGTGACATTGAGGAGCAAGGAAGAGTGACATGGAGGAGTGAAATGGAGGAGAAACATGGAGGAGTGACAGGGAGGAGTGACATAGAGGAGTGACATGGAGGAGTGACATTGAGAAGCAAGGAAGAGTGACATGGAGGAATGACATGGAGGAGCTTCATGGAAGAGTGACATGTAGGAGTGATGTGGAGGAGCGAAATGGAGGAGTTACATGGAGGAGCGACATGGAGGAGCGACATGGAGGATTGACATGGAGGAGTGACATGAAGGAGGAGTGACATGGAGGAGTGACAAGGAAAAGTGACATAGAGGAGTGGCATGGAGGAGTGACATTGAGGAGCAAGGAAGAGTGACATAGAGGAGTGACATGGAGGAGCTTCATGGAGGAGTGACATTTAGGAGTAACATGGAGGATCGACATGGAGGAGCGACAAGGAGGAGTGACATAGAGGAGTGACATGGAGGAGTGACATTGAGGAACGAGGAAGAGTGACATAGAGGAGTGACACGGAGGAGCTTCATGGAGGATTGACATGGAGGAGTGACATTTAGGAGTGACTTGGAGTATCGACATGGAGGAGTGACATGGAGGAGTGACATGGAGGAGTGACATGAAGGAGGAATGACATTGAGGAGCAAGGAAGATTGACATGGAGGAATGACATGGAGGAGCTTCATGGAGGAGTGACATGGAGGATCGACGTGGAGGAGTTACATGGAGGAGCGACATGGAGGAGCGATATGGAGAAGTGACATGGAGGAGTGACTTGAAGGAGGAGTGATATGGAGGAGTGACATAGAGGAGTGATGTGGAGGAGTGACATAGAGGAGTGACATGGAGGAGCGACAAGGAGGAGTGACATAGAGGAGTGACATGGAGGAGTGACATTGAGGAACGAGGAAGAGTGACATAGAGGAGTGACACGGAGGAGCTTCATGGAGGATTGACATGGAGGAGTGACATTTAGGAGTGACTTGGAGTATCGACATGGAGGAGTGACATGGAGTAGTGATATGGAGGAGTGAGAAGGAGGAATGACATGGAGGAGTGACATGGAGGAGTGACAAGGAGGAGTGACATAGAGGAGTGGCATGGAGGAGTGACATTGAGGAGCAAGGAAGAGTGACATAGAGGAGTGACATGGAGGAGCTTCATGGAAGAGTTACATGGAGGAGTGACATTTAGGAGTAACATGGTGGATCGACATGGAGAAGTTACATGGAGGAGCGACATGGAGGAGCGATATGGAGAAGTGACATGGAGGAGTGACTTGAAGGAGGAGTGATATGGAGGAGTGACATAGAGGAGTGATGTGGAGGAGTGACATGGAGGAGTGACATGGAGGAGCGACAAGGAGGAGTGACATAGAGGAGTGACATGGAGGAGTGACATTGAGGAACGAGGAAGAGTGACATAGAGGAGTGACACGGAGGAGCTTCATGGAGGATTGACATGGAGGAGTGACATTTAGGAGTGACTTGGAGTGCGACATGGAGGAATGACATGGAGTAGTGATATGGAGGAGTGAGAAGGAGGAGTGACATGGAGGAGTGACATGGAGGAGTGACAAGGAGGAATGACATAGAGGAGTGGCATGGAGGAGTGACATTGAGGAGCAAGGAAGAGTGACATAGAGGAGTGACATGGAGGAGCTTCATGGAAGAGTTACATGGAGGAGTGACATTTAGGAGTAACATGGTGGATCGACATGGAGAAGTTACATGGAGGAGCGACATGGAGGAGCGATATGGAGAAGTGACATGGAGGAGTGACTTGAAGGAGGAGTGATATGGAGGAGTGACATAGAGGAGTGATGTGGAGGAGTGACATAGAGGAGTGACATGGAGGAGCGACAAGGAGGAGTGACATAGAGGAGTGACATGGAGGAGTGACATTGAGGAACGAGGAAGAGTGACATAGAGGAGTGACACGGAGGAGCTTCATGGAGGATTGACATGGAGGAGTGACATTTAGGAGTGACTTGGAGTATCGACATGGTGGAGTGACATGGAGTAGTGATATGGAGGAGTGAGAAGGAGGAGTGACATGGAGGAGTGACATGGAGGAGTGACTTTGAGAAGCAAGGAAGAGTTACATGGAGGAGTGACATGTAGGAGCTTCATGGAGGAGTGACATGGAAGAGTGATATGGAGGAGCGACATGGAGGAGTGACATGGAGGAGCGACATGGAGGAATGACATGGAGGATCGATTTGGAGGAGTGACATGGAGGAGAGACATGGAAGACAGGATGTAGTGACATGGACGAGTGACATGGCAGAGTGACATGGAGGAGCGACATGGAGGAGTGACATGGAGGAGGTATATGGAGGATTAACATCCTAGAGTGGCATTCTGGAGGGACATTCTGGAGTGACATGGAGGAGCGACATGGAGGAGGGAAAAGGAGGAGTAACATTCTGGAGGTAAATACTGGAGTGACATTCTGGAGTGACATTCTGGAGTGACATGGAGGAGCGAACTTCTGGAGTGACATGGAAGAACGACATGGAGGAGTGATATGGAGGAGCAAGGAGGAGCGAAATGGAGGATCGACATGGAAAAGTGACATGGAGGAGTGACACGGTCGAGTTACATGGAAGACATGGAGGAGTGACATGGTGGATCGACATTGAGTAGTTAAATGGAGGAGTGACAAGGAGGAGCGACATGTAGGAGTAACATGAAGGATCTACATGAAGGAGTGACATAGAGGATAGACATGGAGGATAAACATGGAGGAGTGACTTGGAAGAGCGACATTCTGGAGTGTCATGGAGAAGTTAAATGGAGGAGAGAAATAGAGGATCGACATGGAGGAGTGACATGGTGAGCGACATGGAAGAGCGACATGGAGTAGTGATATGGAGGAGAGACCTGGAGGAGTGAAATGGAGGATCGAAATTGAGTAGTGGTATGGATGAGAGACCTGGCGGAGTGACATTCTGGAGTGACATTCTGGAGTGAAATGGTGGAGTGACATGGAGGATGGAAATAGAGGATCGACATGGAGCAGTGACATAGAGGAGTTACATGGAGGAATGACATGTAGGAGCTTCATGGAGGAGTGACATGGAGGAGTGACAAGGAGGAGTGACATGTAGGAGCTTCATGGAGGAGTGACATGTAGGAGCGACATGGAGGAGTGACATGGATGAGCGACAAGGAGGAGTGACATAGAGGAGTGACATGGAGGAATGACATTGAGGAACAAGGAAGCGTGACATAGAGGAGTGACACGGAGGAGCTTCATGGAGGAGTGACATGGAGGAGTGACATTTAGGAGTGACTTGGATGATCGACATGGAGGAGTGACATAGAGGAGTTACATGAAGGAGTGACATGGAGGAGCGACATGGAGGAGTGAAATAGAGGAGTGACATGGAGGAGTTACATGGTGGAGTGACATTGAGGAGCAAGGAAGAGTGACATGGAGGAGTGACATTTAGGAGTGACATGGAGGATCGACATGGAGGAGTGAAATGGAGTAGTTATATGGAGGAGTGAGATTGAGGAGTGACATGGAAGAGTGACATAGAGGAGCTTCATGGAGGAGTGACATGGAGGAGTATCATTGAAGGGCGACATGGAGGCTCAATATGGAGGAGTGACATAGAGGAGTGATGTAGAGGAGCGACATAGAGGAGTGATGTAGAGGAGCAACATGGAGGAGTTACATGGAGGAGCGACATGGAGGACTGACATGGAGGTTTGAAATGGAGGAGTGAAATGGAGGAGCGAAATGGAGGAGCAATATGGAGGAGCGAAATGGAGGAGTGACATGGAGGAGTGACATGAAGGAGGAGTGACATGGAGGAGTGACATAGAGGAGTGATGTGGAGAAGCGACATGGAGGAGTGACATGGAGCAGCGACAAGGAGGAGTAACATAGAGGAGTGGCATTGAGGAACAAGGAAGAGTCACATAGAGGAGTGACATGGAGGAGCTTCATGGAGGATTTACATGGAGGAGTGATATTTAGGAGTAACATGGAGGATTGACATGGAGGAGTGACATGGAGGAGCGACATGAAGGAGCAATATGGAGGAGTGACATGGAGGAGTGACTTGAAGGAGGAGTGACATGGAGGAGTGACATAGAGGAGTTACATGGAGTAGCAACATGGAGGAGTGACATGGGGAGTGACTTAGAGGAGTGACGTGGTGGAGTGACATGGAGGAGTGACATAGAGGAGTGATGTGGAGGAGCGACATGGAGGAGTGACATGGAGGAGCGACAAGGAGGAGTGAAATAGAGGAGTGACATGGAGGAGTGACATTGAGGAATAAGGAAGAGTGACATAGAGGAGTGACATGGAGGAGCTTCATGGAGGAGTGACATGGAGGAGTGACATTTAGGAGTGACTTTGAGGATCGACATGGAGGAGTGACATAGATTAGTGATTTGGAGGAGTGAGAAGGAGGAGTGACATGGAGGAGTGACATAGAGGAGTTACATGAAGGAGTGACATTGAGTAGCAAGGAAGAGTCACATGGAGGAGTGACATGTAGGAGCTTCATGGAGGACTGACATGGAGGAGTGACATGGAGGAGTATCATTGAAGGGCGACATGGAGGCTCAACATGGAGGAGTGACATAGAGGAGTGACAAGGAGGAGTGACATAGAGGAGTGGCATGGAGGAGTGACATGGAGGAGTGACAAGGAGGAGTGACATAGAGGAGTGGCATGGAGGAGTGACATTGAGGAGCAAGGAAGAGTGACATAGAGGAGTGACATGGAGGAGCTTCATGGAAGAGTTACATGGAGGAGTGACATTTAGGAGTAACATGGTGGATCGACATGGAGAAGTTACATGGAGGAGCGACATGGAGGAGCGATATGGAGAAGTGACATGGAGGAGTGACTTGAAGGAGGAGTGATATGGAGGAGTGACATAGAGGAGTGATGTGGAGGAGTGACATGGAGGAGTGACATGGAGGAGCGACAAGGAGGAGTGACATAGAGGAGTGACATGGAGGAGTGACATTGAGGAACGAGGAAGAGTGACATAGAGGAGTGACACGGAGGAGCTTCATGGAGGATTGACATGGAGGAGTGACATTTAGGAGTGACTTGGAGTGCGACATGGAGGAATGACATGGAGTAGTGATATGGAGGAGTGAGAAGGAGGAGTGACATGGAGGAGTGACATGGAGGAGTGACAAGGAGGAATGACATAGAGGAGTGGCATGGAGGAGTGACATTGAGGAGCAAGGAAGAGTGACATAGAGGAGTGACATGGAGGAGCTTCATGGAAGAGTTACATGGAGGAGTGACATTTAGGAGTAACATGGTGGATCGACATGGAGAAGTTACATGGAGGAGCGACATGGAGGAGCGATATGGAGAAGTGACATGGAGGAGTGACTTGAAGGAGGAGTGATATGGAGGAGTGACATAGAGGAGTGATGTGGAGGAGTGACATAGAGGAGTGACATGGAGGAGCGACAAGGAGGAGTGACATAGAGGAGTGACATGGAGGAGTGACATTGAGGAACGAGGAAGAGTGACATAGAGGAGTGACACGGAGGAGCTTCATGGAGGATTGACATGGAGGAGTGACATTTAGGAGTGACTTGGAGTATCGACATGGTGGAGTGACATGGAGTAGTGATATGGAGGAGTGAGAAGGAGGAGTGACATGGAGGAGTGACATGGAGGAGTGACTTTGAGAAGCAAGGAAGAGTTACATGGAGGAGTGACATGTAGGAGCTTCATGGAGGAGTGACATGGAAGAGTGATATGGAGGAGCGACATGGAGGAGTGACATGGAGGAGCGACATGGAGGAATGACATGGAGGATCGATTTGGAGGAGTGACATGGAGGAGAGACATGGAAGACAGGATGTAGTGACATGGACGAGTGACATGGCAGAGTGACATGGAGGAGCGACATGGAGGAGTGACATGGAGGAGGTATATGGAGGATTAACATCCTAGAGTGGCATTCTGGAGGGACATTCTGGAGTGACATGGAGGAGCGACATGGAGGAGGGAAAAGGAGGAGTAACATTCTGGAGGTAAATACTGGAGTGACATTCTGGAGTGACATTCTGGAGTGACATGGAGGAGCGAACTTCTGGAGTGACATGGAAGAACGACATGGAGGAGTGATATGGAGGAGCAAGGAGGAGCGAAATGGAGGATCGACATGGAAAAGTGACATGGAGGAGTGACACGGTCGAGTTACATGGAAGACATGGAGGAGTGACATGGTGGATCGACATTGAGTAGTTAAATGGAGGAGTGACAAGGAGGAGCGACATGTAGGAGTAACATGAAGGATCTACATGAAGGAGTGACATAGAGGATAGACATGGAGGATAAACATGGAGGAGTGACTTGGAAGAGCGACATTCTGGAGTGTCATGGAGAAGTTAAATGGAGGAGAGAAATAGAGGATCGACATGGAGGAGTGACATGGTGAGCGACATGGAAGAGCGACATGGAGTAGTGATATGGAGGAGAGACCTGGAGGAGTGAAATGGAGGATCGAAATTGAGTAGTGGTATGGATGAGAGACCTGGCGGAGTGACATTCTGGAGTGACATTCTGGAGTGAAATGGTGGAGTGACATGGAGGATGGAAATAGAGGATCGACATGGAGCAGTGACATAGAGGAGTTACATGGAGGAATGACATGTAGGAGCTTCATGGAGGAGTGACATGGAGGAGTGACAAGGAGGAGTGACATGTAGGAGCTTCATGGAGGAGTGACATGTAGGAGCGACATGGAGGAGTGACATGGATGAGCGACAAGGAGGAGTGACATAGAGGAGTGACATGGAGGAATGACATTGAGGAACAAGGAAGCGTGACATAGAGGAGTGACACGGAGGAGCTTCATGGAGGAGTGACATGGAGGAGTGACATTTAGGAGTGACTTGGATGATCGACATGGAGGAGTGACATAGAGGAGTTACATGAAGGAGTGACATGGAGGAGCGACATGGAGGAGTGAAATAGAGGAGTGACATGGAGGAGTTACATGGTGGAGTGACATTGAGGAGCAAGGAAGAGTGACATGGAGGAGTGACATTTAGGAGTGACATGGAGGATCGACATGGAGGAGTGAAATGGAGTAGTTATATGGAGGAGTGAGATTGAGGAGTGACATGGAAGAGTGACATAGAGGAGCTTCATGGAGGAGTGACATGGAGGAGTATCATTGAAGGGCGACATGGAGGCTCAATATGGAGGAGTGACATAGAGGAGTGATGTAGAGGAGCGACATAGAGGAGTGATGTAGAGGAGCAACATGGAGGAGTTACATGGAGGAGCGACATGGAGGACTGACATGGAGGTTTGAAATGGAGGAGTGAAATGGAGGAGCGAAATGGAGGAGCGATATGGAGGAGCGAAATGGAGGAGTGACATGGAGGAGTGACATGAAGGAGGAGTGACATGGAGGAGTGACATAGAGGAGTGATGTGGAGAAGCGACATGGAGGAGTGACATGGAGCAGCGACAAGGAGGAGTAACATAGAGGAGTGGCATTGAGGAACAAGGAAGAGTCACATAGAGGAGTGACATGGAGGAGCTTCATGGAGGATTTACATGGAGGAGTGATATTTAGGAGTAACATGGAGGATTGACATGGAGGAGTGACATGGAGGAGCGACATGAAGGAGCAATATGGAGGAGTGACATGGAGGAGTGACTTGAAGGAGGAGTGACATGGAGGAGTGACATAGAGGAGTTACATGGAGTAGCAACATGGAGGAGTGACATGGGGAGTGACTTAGAGGAGTGACGTGGTGGAGTGACATGGAGGAGTGACATAGAGGAGTGATGTGGAGGAGCGACATGGAGGAGTGACATGGAGGAGCGACAAGGAGGAGTGAAATAGAGGAGTGACATGGAGGAGTGACATTGAGGAATAAGGAAGAGTGACATAGAGGAGTGACATGGAGGAGCTTCATGGAGGAGTGACATGGAGGAGTGACATTTAGGAGTGACTTTGAGGATCGACATGGAGGAGTGACATAGATTAGTGATTTGGAGGAGTGAGAAGGAGGAGTGACATGGAGGAGTGACAAAGAGGAGTTACATGAAGGAGTGACATTGAGTAGCAAGGAAGAGTCACATGGAGGAGTGACATGTAGGAGCTTCATGGAGGACTGACATGGAGGAGTGACATGGAGGAGTATCATTGAAGGGCGACATGGAGGCTCAACATGGAGGAGTGACATAGAGGAGTGACAAGGAGGAGTGACATAGAGGAGTGGCATGGAGGAGTGACATGGAGGAGTGACAAGGAGGAGTGACATAGAGGAGTGGCATGGAGGAGTGACATTGAGGAGCAAGGAAGAGTGACATAGAGGAGTGACATGGAGGAGCTTCATGGAAGAGTTACATGGAGGAGTGACATTTAGGAGTAACATGGTGGATCGACATGGAGAAGTTACATGGAGGAGCGACATGGAGGAGCGATATGGAGAAGTGACATGGAGGAGTGACTTGAAGGAGGAGTGATATGGAGGAGTGACATAGAGGAGTGATGTGGAGGAGTGACATGGAGGAGTGACATGGAGGAGCGACAAGGAGGAGTGACATAGAGGAGTGACATGGAGGAGTGACATTGAGGAACGAGGAAGAGTGACATAGAGGAGTGACACGGAGGAGCTTCATGGAGGATTGACATGGAGGAGTGACATTTAGGAGTGACTTGGAGTGCGACATGGAGGAATGACATGGAGTAGTGATATGGAGGAGTGAGAAGGAGGAGTGACATGGAGGAGTGACATGGAGGAGTGACAAGGAGGAATGACATAGAGGAGTGGCATGGAGGAGTGACATTGAGGAGCAAGGAAGAGTGACATAGAGGAGTGACATGGAGGAGCTTCATGGAAGAGTTACATGGAGGAGTGACATTTAGGAGTAACATGGTGGATCGACATGGAGAAGTTACATGGAGGAGCGACATGGAGGAGCGATATGGAGAAGTGACATGGAGGAGTGACTTGAAGGAGGAGTGATATGGAGGAGTGACATAGAGGAGTGATGTGGAGGAGTGACATAGAGGAGTGACATGGAGGAGCGACAAGGAGGAGTGACATAGAGGAGTGACATGGAGGAGTGACATTGAGGAACGAGGAAGAGTGACATAGAGGAGTGACACGGAGGAGCTTCATGGAGGATTGACATGGAGGAGTGACATTTAGGAGTGACTTGGAGTATCGACATGGTGGAGTGACATGGAGTAGTGATATGGAGGAGTGAGAAGGAGGAGTGACATGGAGGAGTGACATGGAGGAGTGACATGGAGGAGTGACTTTGAGAAGCAAGGAAGAGTTACATGGAGGAGTGACATGTAGGAGCTTCATGGAGGAGTGACATGGAAGAGTGATATGGAGGAGCGACATGGAGGAGTGACATGGAGGAGCGACATGGAGGAATGACATGGAGGATCGATTTGGAGGAGTGACATGGAGGAGAGACATGGAAGACAGGATGTAGTGACATGGACGAGTGACATGGCAGAGTGACATGGAGGAGCGACATGGAGGAGTGACATGGAGGAGGTATATGGAGGATTAACATCCTAGAGTGGCATTCTGGAGGGACATTCTGGAGTGACATGGAGGAGCGACATGGAGGAGGGAAAAGGAGGAGTAACATTCTGGAGGTAAATACTGGAGTGACATTCTGGAGTGACATTCTGGAGTGACATGGAGGAGCGAACTTCTGGAGTGACATGGAAGAACGACATGGAGGAGTGATATGGAGGAGCAAGGAGGAGCGAAATGGAGGATCGACATGGAAAAGTGACATGGAGGAGTGACACGGTCGAGTTACATGGAAGACATGGAGGAGTGACATGGTGGATCGACATTGAGTAGTTAAATGGAGGAGTGACAAGGAGGAGCGACATGTAGGAGTAACATGAAGGATCTACATGAAGGAGTGACATAGAGGATAGACATGGAGGATAAACATGGAGGAGTGACTTGGAAGAGCGACATTCTGGAGTGTCATGGAGAAGTTAAATGGAGGAGAGAAATAGAGGATCGACATGGAGGAGTGACATGGTGAGCGACATGGAAGAGCGACATGGAGTAGTGATATGGAGGAGAGACCTGGAGGAGTGAAATGGAGGATCGAAATTGAGTAGTGGTATGGATGAGAGACCTGGCGGAGTGACATTCTGGAGTGACATTCTGGAGTGAAATGGTGGAGTGACATGGAGGATGGAAATAGAGGATCGACATGGAGCAGTGACATAGAGGAGTTACATGGAGGAATGACATGTAGGAGCTTCATGGAGGAGTGACATGGAGGAGTGACAAGGAGGAGTGACATGTAGGAGCTTCATGGAGGAGTGACATGTAGGAGCGACATGGAGGAGTGACATGGATGAGCGACAAGGAGGAGTGACATAGAGGAGTGACATGGAGGAATGACATTGAGGAACAAGGAAGCGTGACATAGAGGAGTGACACGGAGGAGCTTCATGGAGGAGTGACATGGAGGAGTGACATTTAGGAGTGACTTGGATGATCGACATGGAGGAGTGACATAGAGGAGTTACATGAAGGAGTGACATGGAGGAGCGACATGGAGGAGTGAAATAGAGGAGTGACATGGAGGAGTTACATGGTGGAGTGACATTGAGGAGCAAGGAAGAGTGACATGGAGGAGTGACATTTAGGAGTGACATGGAGGATCGACATGGAGGAGTGAAATGGAGTAGTTATATGGAGGAGTGAGATTGAGGAGTGACATGGAAGAGTGACATAGAGGAGCTTCATGGAGGAGTGACATGGAGGAGTATCATTGAAGGGCGACATGGAGGCTCAATATGGAGGAGTGACATAGAGGAGTGATGTAGAGGAGCGACATAGAGGAGTGATGTAGAGGAGCAACATGGAGGAGTTACATGGAGGAGCGACATGGAGGACTGACATGGAGGTTTGAAATGGAGGAGTGAAATGGAGGAGCGAAATGGAGGAGCGATATGGAGGAGCGAAATGGAGGAGTGACATGGAGGAGTGACATGAAGGAGGAGTGACATGGAGGAGTGACATAGAGGAGTGATGTGGAGAAGCGACATGGAGGAGTGACATGGAGCAGCGACAAGGAGGAGTAACATAGAGGAGTGGCATTGAGGAACAAGGAAGAGTCACATAGAGGAGTGACATGGAGGAGCTTCATGGAGGATTTACATGGAGGAGTGATATTTAGGAGTAACATGGAGGATTGACATGGAGGAGTGACATGGAGGAGCGACATGAAGGAGCAATATGGAGGAGTGACATGGAGGAGTGACTTGAAGGAGGAGTGACATGGAGGAGTGACATAGAGGAGTTACATGGAGTAGCAACATGGAGGAGTGACATGGGGAGTGACTTAGAGGAGTGACGTGGTGGAGTGACATGGAGGAGTGACATAGAGGAGTGATGTGGAGGAGCGACATGGAGGAGTGACATGGAGGAGCGACAAGGAGGAGTGAAATAGAGGAGTGACATGGAGGAGTGACATTGAGGAATAAGGAAGAGTGACATAGAGGAGTGACATGGAGGAGCTTCATGGAGGAGTGACATGGAGGAGTGACATTTAGGAGTGACTTTGAGGATCGACATGGAGGAGTGACATAGATTAGTGATTTGGAGGAGTGAGAAGGAGGAGTGACATGGAGGAGTGACATAGAGGAGTTACATGAAGGAGTGACATTGAGTAGCAAGGAAGAGTCACATGGAGGAGTGACATGTAGGAGCTTCATGGAGGACTGACATGGAGGAGTGACATGGAGGAGTATCATTGCAGGGCGACATGGAGGCTCAACATGGAGGAGTGACATAGAGGAGTGATGTGGAGGAGCAACATGGAGGAGTGACATGGAGGAGCGACATGGAGGAGTTACATGGTGGAGTGACATTGAGGAGCAAGGAAGAGTGACATGGAGGAGTAACATTTAGGAGTGACATGGAGGATCGACATGGAGGAGTGACATGGAGTAGTTATATGGAGGAGTGACATGGAGCAGCGATAAGGAGGAGTAACATGGAGGATCGACATGGAGGAGTGACATGGAGGAGAGACATGAAGGAGCGATATGGAAGAGTGACATGGAGGAGTGACTTGAAGGAGGAGTGACATGGAGGATTGACATAGAGGAGTGACATGTAGTAGCAACATGGATGAGTGACATGAGGAGTGATGTAGAGGAGTGACGTGGTGGAGTGACATAGAGGAGTGACATAGAGGAGTGATGTGGAGGATCGACATGGAGGAGTGACATGGAGGAGCGACAAGGAGTAGTGACATAGAGGAGTGACATGGAGGAGTGACATGGAGGATCGACATGGAGGAGTGACATGGAGTAGTTATATGGAGGAGTGAGATTGAGGAGTGACATGGAGGAGTGACATAGAGGAGTTACATGAAGGAATGACATTGAGGAGCAAGGAAGAGTGACATGGAGGAGTGACATGTAGGAGCTTCATGGAGGAGTAACATGGAGGAGTGACATGGAGGAGTGACATGGAGGAGTATCATTGAAGGGCGACATGGAGGCTCAACATGGAGGAGTGACATAGAGGAGTGATGTGGAGGAGCAACATGGAGGAGTGACATGGAGGAGCGACAAGGAGGAGTTACATAGAGGAGTGGCATGGAGGAGCTTCATGGAGGAGTGACATGGAGGAATGACATGGAGGAGCGATATGGAGGAGTGACATAGAGGAGTGACATGGAGGAGCGACATGGAGGAGTGACATTTAGGAGTGACATGGAGGATCGACATGGAGGAGTGACATGGAGGAGCGATATGGAGGAGTGACATGGAGGAGCAAAAAGGAGGAGTGACATAGAGGAGTGGCATGGAGGAGTGACATTGAGGAAGAAGGAAGAGTGACATAGAGGAGTGACATTGAGGAGCTTCATGGAGGATTTACATGGAGGAGTGACATTTAGGAGTAACATGGAGGATAGACATGGAGGATTTACATGGAGGAGCGACATGAAGGAGCGATATGGAGGAGTGACATGGAGGAGTGACTTGAAGGAGGATTGACATGGAGGAGTGACATAGAGGAGTGATGTGGAGGAGCGACATGGAGGAGTAGCATGGAGGAGTGACATTGAGGAGCAAGGAAGAGTGACATAGAGGAGTGACATGGAGGAGCTTCGGGGAGGATTTACATGGAGAAGTCACATTTAGGAGTCACATGGATTAGTGACCGGATGGAGAAACATGGTGAAGTGACATGGAGTTGTGACATTGAGGAGCGACATGGAGGACTGACATGGAGGAGTGATATGGAGGAGCTACATGGAGGAGTGACATGGAGGATCGATTTGGAGGAGTGACATGGAGGAGTGACATGGAAGACAGGAAGTAGTGACATGGACGAGTGACATGGCAGAGTGACATGGAGGAGCGACAAGGAGGAGCGATATGGAGAAGTGACATGGAGGAGTGACTTGAAGGAGGAGTGATATGGAGGAGTGACATAGAGGAGTGATGTGGAGGAGTGACATGGAGGAGTGACATGGAGGAGCGACAAGGAGGAGTGACATAGAGGAGTGACATGGAGGAGTGACATTGAGGAACGAGGAAGAGTGACATAGAGGAGTGACACGGAGGAGCTTCATGGAGGATTGACATGGAGGAGTGACATTTAGGAGTGACTTGGAGTGCGACATGGAGGAATGACATGGAGTAGTGATATGGAGGAGTGAGAAGGAGGAGTGACATGGAGGAGTGACATGGAGGAGTGACAAGGAGGAATGACATAGAGGAGTGGCATGGAGGAGTGACATTGAGGAGCAAGGAAGAGTGACATAGAGGAGTGACATGGAGGAGCTTCATGGAAGAGTTACATGGAGGAGTGACATTTAGGAGTAACATGGTGGATCGACATGGAGAAGTTACATGGAGGAGCGACATGGAGGAGCGATATGGAGAAGTGACATGGAGGAGTGACTTGAAGGAGGAGTGATATGGAGGAGTGACATAGAGGAGTGATGTGGAGGAGTGACATAGAGGAGTGACATGGAGGAGCGACAAGGAGGAGTGACATAGAGGAGTGACATGGAGGAGTGACATTGAGGAACGAGGAAGAGTGACATAGAGGAGTGACACGGAGGAGCTTCATGGAGGATTGACATGGAGGAGTGACATTTAGGAGTGACTTGGAGTATCGACATGGTGGAGTGACATGGAGTAGTGATATGGAGGAGTGAGAAGGAGGAGTGACATGGAGGAGTGACATGGAGGAGTGACATGGAGGAGTGACTTTGAGAAGCAAGGAAGAGTTACATGGAGGAGTGACATGTAGGAGCTTCATGGAGGAGTGACATGGAAGAGTGATATGGAGGAGCGACATGGAGGAGTGACATGGAGGAGCGACATGGAGGAATGACATGGAGGATCGATTTGGAGGAGTGACATGGAGGAGAGACATGGAAGACAGGATGTAGTGACATGGACGAGTGACATGGCAGAGTGACATGGAGGAGCGACATGGAGGAGTGACATGGAGGAGGTATATGGAGGATTAACATCCTAGAGTGGCATTCTGGAGGGACATTCTGGAGTGACATGGAGGAGCGACATGGAGGAGGGAAAAGGAGGAGTAACATTCTGGAGGTAAATACTGGAGTGACATTCTGGAGTGACATTCTGGAGTGACATGGAGGAGCGAACTTCTGGAGTGACATGGAAGAACGACATGGAGGAGTGATATGGAGGAGCAAGGAGGAGCGAAATGGAGGATCGACATGGAAAAGTGACATGGAGGAGTGACACGGTCGAGTTACATGGAAGACATGGAGGAGTGACATGGTGGATCGACATTGAGTAGTTAAATGGAGGAGTGACAAGGAGGAGCGACATGTAGGAGTAACATGAAGGATCTACATGAAGGAGTGACATAGAGGATAGACATGGAGGATAAACATGGAGGAGTGACTTGGAAGAGCGACATTCTGGAGTGTCATGGAGAAGTTAAATGGAGGAGAGAAATAGAGGATCGACATGGAGGAGTGACATGGTGAGCGACATGGAAGAGCGACATGGAGTAGTGATATGGAGGAGAGACCTGGAGGAGTGAAATGGAGGATCGAAATTGAGTAGTGGTATGGATGAGAGACCTGGCGGAGTGACATTCTGGAGTGACATTCTGGAGTGAAATGGTGGAGTGACATGGAGGATGGAAATAGAGGATCGACATGGAGCAGTGACATAGAGGAGTTACATGGAGGAATGACATGTAGGAGCTTCATGGAGGAGTGACATGGAGGAGTGACAAGGAGGAGTGACATGTAGGAGCTTCATGGAGGAGTGACATGTAGGAGCGACATGGAGGAGTGACATGGATGAGCGACAAGGAGGAGTGACATAGAGGAGTGACATGGAGGAATGACATTGAGGAACAAGGAAGCGTGACATAGAGGAGTGACACGGAGGAGCTTCATGGAGGAGTGACATGGAGGAGTGACATTTAGGAGTGACTTGGATGATCGACATGGAGGAGTGACATAGAGGAGTTACATGAAGGAGTGACATGGAGGAGCGACATGGAGGAGTGAAATAGAGGAGTGACATGGAGGAGTTACATGGTGGAGTGACATTGAGGAGCAAGGAAGAGTGACATGGAGGAGTGACATTTAGGAGTGACATGGAGGATCGACATGGAGGAGTGAAATGGAGTAGTTATATGGAGGAGTGAGATTGAGGAGTGACATGGAAGAGTGACATAGAGGAGCTTCATGGAGGAGTGACATGGAGGAGTATCATTGAAGGGCGACATGGAGGCTCAATATGGAGGAGTGACATAGAGGAGTGATGTAGAGGAGCGACATAGAGGAGTGATGTAGAGGAGCAACATGGAGGAGTTACATGGAGGAGCGACATGGAGGACTGACATGGAGGTTTGAAATGGAGGAGTGAAATGGAGGAGCGAAATGGAGGAGCGATATGGAGGAGCGAAATGGAGGAGTGACATGGAGGAGTGACATGAAGGAGGAGTGACATGGAGGAGTGACATAGAGGAGTGATGTGGAGAAGCGACATGGAGGAGTGACATGGAGCAGCGACAAGGAGGAGTAACATAGAGGAGTGGCATTGAGGAACAAGGAAGAGTCACATAGAGGAGTGACATGGAGGAGCTTCATGGAGGATTTACATGGAGGAGTGATATTTAGGAGTAACATGGAGGATTGACATGGAGGAGTGACATGGAGGAGCGACATGAAGGAGCAATATGGAGGAGTGACATGGAGGAGTGACTTGAAGGAGGAGTGACATGGAGGAGTGACATAGAGGAGTTACATGGAGTAGCAACATGGAGGAGTGACATGGGGAGTGACTTAGAGGAGTGACGTGGTGGAGTGACATGGAGGAGTGACATAGAGGAGTGATGTGGAGGAGCGACATGGAGGAGTGACATGGAGGAGCGACAAGGAGGAGTGAAATAGAGGAGTGACATGGAGGAGTGACATTGAGGAATAAGGAAGAGTGACATAGAGGAGTGACATGGAGGAGCTTCATGGAGGAGTGACATGGAGGAGTGACATTTAGGAGTGACTTTGAGGATCGACATGGAGGAGTGACATAGATTAGTGATTTGGAGGAGTGAGAAGGAGGAGTGACATGGAGGAGTGACATAGAGGAGTTACATGAAGGAGTGACATTGAGTAGCAAGGAAGAGTCACATGGAGGAGTGACATGTAGGAGCTTCATGGAGGACTGACATGGAGGAGTGACATGGAGGAGTATCATTGAAGGGCGACATGGAGGCTCAACATGGAGGAGTGACATAGAGGAGTGATGTGGAGGAGCAACATGGAGGAGTGACATGGAGGAGCGACATGGAGGAGTTACATGGTGGAGTGACATTGAGGAGCAAGGAAGAGTGACATGGAGGAGTAACATTTAGGAGTGACATGGAGGATCGACATGGAGGAGTGACATGGAGTAGTTATATGGAGGAGTGACATGGAGCAGCGATAAGGAGGAGTAACATGGAGGATCGACATGGAGGAGTGACATGGAGGAGAGACATGAAGGAGCGATATGGAAGAGTGACATGGAGGAGTGACTTGAAGGAGGAGTGACATGGAGGATTGACATAGAGGAGTGACATGTAGTAGCAACATGGATGAGTGACATGAGGAGTGATGTAGAGGAGTGACGTGGTGGAGTGACATAGAGGAGTGACATAGAGGAGTGATGTGGAGGATCGACATGGAGGAGTGACATGGAGGAGCGACAAGGAGTAGTGACATAGAGGAGTGACATGGAGGAGTGACATGGAGGATCGACATGGAGGAGTGACATGGAGTAGTTATATGGAGGAGTGAGATTGAGGAGTGACATGGAGGAGTGACATAGAGGAGTTACATGAAGGAATGACATTGAGGAGCAAGGAAGAGTGACATGGAGGAGTGACATGTAGGAGCTTCATGGAGGAGTAACATGGAGGAGTGACATGGAGGAGTGACATGGAGGAGTATCATTGAAGGGCGACATGGAGGCTCAACATGGAGGAGTGACATAGAGGAGTGATGTGGAGGAGCAACATGGAGGAGTGACATGGAGGAGCGACAAGGAGGAGTTACATAGAGGAGTGGCATGGAGGAGCTTCATGGAGGAGTGACATGGAGGAATGACATGGAGGAGCGATATGGAGGAGTGACATAGAGGAGTGACATGGAGGAGCGACATGGAGGAGTGACATTTAGGAGTGACATGGAGGATCGACATGGAGGAGTGACATGGAGGAGCGATATGGAGGAGTGACATGGAGGAGCAAAAAGGAGGAGTGACATAGAGGAGTGGCATGGAGGAGTGACATTGAGGAAGAAGGAAGAGTGACATAGAGGAGTGACATGGAGGAGCTTCGGGGAGGATTTACATGGAGAAGTCACATTTAGGAGTCACATGGATTAGTGACCGGATGGAGAAACATGGTGAAGTGACATGGAGTTGTGACATTGAGGAGCGACATGGAGGACTGACATGGAGGAGTGATATGGAGGAGCTACATGGAGGAGTGACATGGAGGATCGATTTGGAGGAGTGACATGGAGGAGTGACATGGAAGACAGGAAGTAGTGACATGGACGAGTGACATGGCAGAGTGACATGGAGGAGCGACAAGGAGGAGCGATATGGAGAAGTGACATGGAGGAGTGACTTGAAGGAGGAGTGATATGGAGGAGTGACATAGAGGAGTGATGTGGAGGAGTGACATGGAGGAGTGACATGGAGGAGCGACAAGGAGGAGTGACATAGAGGAGTGACATGGAGGAGTGACATTGAGGAACGAGGAAGAGTGACATAGAGGAGTGACACGGAGGAGCTTCATGGAGGATTGACATGGAGGAGTGACATTTAGGAGTGACTTGGAGTGCGACATGGAGGAATGACATGGAGTAGTGATATGGAGGAGTGAGAAGGAGGAGTGACATGGAGGAGTGACATGGAGGAGTGACAAGGAGGAATGACATAGAGGAGTGGCATGGAGGAGTGACATTGAGGAGCAAGGAAGAGTGACATAGAGGAGTGACATGGAGGAGCTTCATGGAAGAGTTACATGGAGGAGTGACATTTAGGAGTAACATGGTGGATCGACATGGAGAAGTTACATGGAGGAGCGACATGGAGGAGCGATATGGAGAAGTGACATGGAGGAGTGACTTGAAGGAGGAGTGATATGGAGGAGTGACATAGAGGAGTGATGTGGAGGAGTGACATAGAGGAGTGACATGGAGGAGCGACAAGGAGGAGTGACATAGAGGAGTGACATGGAGGAGTGACATTGAGGAACGAGGAAGAGTGACATAGAGGAGTGACACGGAGGAGCTTCATGGAGGATTGACATGGAGGAGTGACATTTAGGAGTGACTTGGAGTATCGACATGGTGGAGTGACATGGAGTAGTGATATGGAGGAGTGAGAAGGAGGAGTGACATGGAGGAGTGACATGGAGGAGTGACATGGAGGAGTGACTTTGAGAAGCAAGGAAGAGTTACATGGAGGAGTGACATGTAGGAGCTTCATGGAGGAGTGACATGGAAGAGTGATATGGAGGAGCGACATGGAGGAGTGACATGGAGGAGCGACATGGAGGAATGACATGGAGGATCGATTTGGAGGAGTGACATGGAGGAGAGACATGGAAGACAGGATGTAGTGACATGGACGAGTGACATGGCAGAGTGACATGGAGGAGCGACATGGAGGAGTGACATGGAGGAGGTATATGGAGGATTAACATCCTAGAGTGGCATTCTGGAGGGACATTCTGGAGTGACATGGAGGAGCGACATGGAGGAGGGAAAAGGAGGAGTAACATTCTGGAGGTAAATACTGGAGTGACATTCTGGAGTGACATTCTGGAGTGACATGGAGGAGCGAACTTCTGGAGTGACATGGAAGAACGACATGGAGGAGTGATATGGAGGAGCAAGGAGGAGCGAAATGGAGGATCGACATGGAAAAGTGACATGGAGGAGTGACACGGTCGAGTTACATGGAAGACATGGAGGAGTGACATGGTGGATCGACATTGAGTAGTTAAATGGAGGAGTGACAAGGAGGAGCGACATGTAGGAGTAACATGAAGGATCTACATGAAGGAGTGACATAGAGGATAGACATGGAGGATAAACATGGAGGAGTGACTTGGAAGAGCGACATTCTGGAGTGTCATGGAGAAGTTAAATGGAGGAGAGAAATAGAGGATCGACATGGAGGAGTGACATGGTGAGCGACATGGAAGAGCGACATGGAGTAGTGATATGGAGGAGAGACCTGGAGGAGTGAAATGGAGGATCGAAATTGAGTAGTGGTATGGATGAGAGACCTGGCGGAGTGACATTCTGGAGTGACATTCTGGAGTGAAATGGTGGAGTGACATGGAGGATGGAAATAGAGGATCGACATGGAGCAGTGACATAGAGGAGTTACATGGAGGAATGACATGTAGGAGCTTCATGGAGGAGTGACATGGAGGAGTGACAAGGAGGAGTGACATGTAGGAGCTTCATGGAGGAGTGACATGTAGGAGCGACATGGAGGAGTGACATGGATGAGCGACAAGGAGGAGTGACATAGAGGAGTGACATGGAGGAATGACATTGAGGAACAAGGAAGCGTGACATAGAGGAGTGACACGGAGGAGCTTCATGGAGGAGTGACATGGAGGAGTGACATTTAGGAGTGACTTGGATGATCGACATGGAGGAGTGACATAGAGGAGTTACATGAAGGAGTGACATGGAGGAGCGACATGGAGGAGTGAAATAGAGGAGTGACATGGAGGAGTTACATGGTGGAGTGACATTGAGGAGCAAGGAAGAGTGACATGGAGGAGTGACATTTAGGAGTGACATGGAGGATCGACATGGAGGAGTGAAATGGAGTAGTTATATGGAGGAGTGAGATTGAGGAGTGACATGGAAGAGTGACATAGAGGAGCTTCATGGAGGAGTGACATGGAGGAGTATCATTGAAGGGCGACATGGAGGCTCAATATGGAGGAGTGACATAGAGGAGTGATGTAGAGGAGCGACATAGAGGAGTGATGTAGAGGAGCAACATGGAGGAGTTACATGGAGGAGCGACATGGAGGACTGACATGGAGGTTTGAAATGGAGGAGTGAAATGGAGGAGCGAAATGGAGGAGCGATATGGAGGAGCGAAATGGAGGAGTGACATGGAGGAGTGACATGAAGGAGGAGTGACATGGAGGAGTGACATAGAGGAGTGATGTGGAGAAGCGACATGGAGGAGTGACATGGAGCAGCGACAAGGAGGAGTAACATAGAGGAGTGGCATTGAGGAACAAGGAAGAGTCACATAGAGGAGTGACATGGAGGAGCTTCATGGAGGATTTACATGGAGGAGTGATATTTAGGAGTAACATGGAGGATTGACATGGAGGAGTGACATGGAGGAGCGACATGAAGGAGCAATATGGAGGAGTGACATGGAGGAGTGACTTGAAGGAGGAGTGACATGGAGGAGTGACATAGAGGAGTTACATGGAGTAGCAACATGGAGGAGTGACATGGGGAGTGACTTAGAGGAGTGACGTGGTGGAGTGACATGGAGGAGTGACATAGAGGAGTGATGTGGAGGAGCGACATGGAGGAGTGACATGGAGGAGCGACAAGGAGGAGTGAAATAGAGGAGTGACATGGAGGAGTGACATTGAGGAATAAGGAAGAGTGACATAGAGGAGTGACATGGAGGAGCTTCATGGAGGAGTGACATGGAGGAGTGACATTTAGGAGTGACTTTGAGGATCGACATGGAGGAGTGACATAGATTAGTGATTTGGAGGAGTGAGAAGGAGGAGTGACATGGAGGAGTGACATAGAGGAGTTACATGAAGGAGTGACATTGAGTAGCAAGGAAGAGTCACATGGAGGAGTGACATGTAGGAGCTTCATGGAGGACTGACATGGAGGAGTGACATGGAGGAGTATCATTGAAGGGCGACATGGAGGCTCAACATGGAGGAGTGACATAGAGGAGTGATGTGGAGGAGCAACATGGAGGAGTGACATGGAGGAGCGACATGGAGGAGTTACATGGTGGAGTGACATTGAGGAGCAAGGAAGAGTGACATGGAGGAGTAACATTTAGGAGTGACATGGAGGATCGACATGGAGGAGTGACATGGAGTAGTTATATGGAGGAGTGACATGGAGCAGCGATAAGGAGGAGTAACATGGAGGATCGACATGGAGGAGTGACATGGAGGAGAGACATGAAGGAGCGATATGGAAGAGTGACATGGAGGAGTGACTTGAAGGAGGAGTGACATGGAGGATTGACATAGAGGAGTGACATGTAGTAGCAACATGGATGAGTGACATGAGGAGTGATGTAGAGGAGTGACGTGGTGGAGTGACATAGAGGAGTGACATAGAGGAGTGATGTGGAGGATCGACATGGAGGAGTGACATGGAGGAGCGACAAGGAGTAGTGACATAGAGGAGTGACATGGAGGAGTGACATGGAGGATCGACATGGAGGAGTGACATGGAGTAGTTATATGGAGGAGTGAGATTGAGGAGTGACATGGAGGAGTGACATAGAGGAGTTACATGAAGGAATGACATTGAGGAGCAAGGAAGAGTGACATGGAGGAGTGACATGTAGGAGCTTCATGGAGGAGTAACATGGAGGAGTGACATGGAGGAGTGACATGGAGGAGTATCATTGAAGGGCGACATGGAGGCTCAACATGGAGGAGTGACATAGAGGAGTGATGTGGAGGAGCAACATGGAGGAGTGACATGGAGGAGCGACAAGGAGGAGTTACATAGAGGAGTGGCATGGAGGAGCTTCATGGAGGAGTGACATGGAGGAATGACATGGAGGAGCGATATGGAGGAGTGACATAGAGGAGTGACATGGAGGAGCGACATGGAGGAGTGACATTTAGGAGTGACATGGAGGATCGACATGGAGGAGTGACATGGAGGAGCGATATGGAGGAGTGACATGGAGGAGCAAAAAGGAGGAGTGACATAGAGGAGTGGCATGGAGGAGTGACATTGAGGAAGAAGGAAGAGTGACATAGAGGAGTGACATTGAGGAGCTTCATGGAGGATTTACATGGAGGAGTGACATTTAGGAGTAACATGGAGGATAGACATGGAGGATTTACATGGAGGAGCGACATGAAGGAGCGATATGGAGGAGTGACATGGAGGAGTGACTTGAAGGAGGATTGACATGGAGGAGTGACATAGAGGAGTGATGTGGAGGAGCGACATGGAGGAGTAGCATGGAGGAGTGACATTGAGGAGCAAGGAAGAGTGACATAGAGGAGTGACATGGAGGAGCTTCGGGGAGGATTTACATGGAGAAGTCACATTTAGGAGTCACATGGATTAGTGACCGGATGGAGAAACATGGTGAAGTGACATGGAGTTGTGACATTGAGGAGCGACATGGAGGACTGACATGGAGGAGTGATATGGAGGAGCTACATGGAGGAGTGACATGGAGGATCGATTTGGAGGAGTGACATGGAGGAGTGACATGGAAGACAGGAAGTAGTGACATGGACGAGTGACATGGCAGAGTGACATGGAGGAGCGACAAGGAGGAGTGACATAGAGGAGTGACATGGAGGAGTGACATTGAGGAACAAGGAAGAGTGACATAGAGGAGTGACATGGAGGAGCTTCATGGAGGAGTGACATGGAGGAGTGACATGGAGGAGCGACATGGAGGAGTGACATAGAGGAGTGACATGGAGGAGTTACATGGTGGAGTGACATTGAGGAGCAAGGAAGAGTGACATGGAGGAGTGACATTTAGGATGGACATGGAGGATCGACATGGAGGAGTGACATGGAGTAGTTATATGGAGGAGTGAGATTGAGGAGTGACATGGAGGAGTGACATAGAGGAGTTACATGAAGGAATGGCATTAAGGAGCAAGGAAGAGTGACATGGAGGAGTGACATGTAGGAGCTTCATGGAGGAGTAACATGGAGGAGTGACATGGAGGAGTGACATGAAGGAGGAGTGACATGGAGGAGTGACTTGAAGGAGGAGTGATATGGAGGAGTGACATAGAGGAGTGATGTGGAGGAGTGACATGGAGGAGTGACATGGAGGAGCGACAAGGAGGAGTGACATAGAGGAGTGACATGGAAGAGTGACATTGAGGAACGAGGAAGAGTGACATAGAGGAGTGACACGGAAGAGCTTCATGGAGGATTGACATGGAGGAGTTACATTTAGGAGTGACTTGGAGTATCGACATAGAGGAGTGACATGGAGTAGTGATATGGAGGAGTGAGAAGGAGGAGTGACATGGAGGAGTGACATGGAGGAGTGACATGGAGGAGTGACATTGAGAAGCAAGGAAGAGTTACATGGAGGAGTGACATGTTGGAGCTTCATGGAGGAGTGACATGGAAGAGTGATATGGAGAAGTATCATTGAAGGGCGACATGGAGGCTCAACATGGAGGAGTGACATAGAGGAGTGATGTGCAGGAGCAACATGGAGGAGTGACATGGAGGAGCGACATGGAGGAGTGACATAGAGGAGTGACATGGAGGAGTTACATTGTGGAGTGACATTGAGGAGCAAGGATGAGTGACATGGATGAGTGACATTTAGGAGTGACATGGAGGATCGACATGGAGGAGTGACATGGAGTAGTTATATGGAGGAGTGAGATTGAGGAGTGACATGGAGGAGTGACATAGAGGAGTTACATGGAGGAATGACATTGAGGAGCAACGAAGAGTGACATGGAGTAGTGACATGTAGGAGCTTCATGGACGAGTGACATGGAGGAGTGACATGGAGGAGTATCATTGAAGGGCGACATTGAGGCTCAACATGGAGGAGTGACATAGAGGAGTGATGTGCAGGAGCGACATGGAGGAGTTACATGGAGGCTTGAAATGGAGGAGTGAAATGGAGGAGCGACATGTAGGAGCGATATGGAGGAGTGAAACGGAGGAATGACATGGAGGAGTGACATGAAGGAGGAGTGACATGGAGGAGTGACATAGAGGAGTGATGTGGAGGAGCGACATGGAGGAGTGACATGGAGGAGCGACAAGGAGGAGTGACATAGAGGAGTGGCATGGAGAATTGACATTGAGGAACAAGGAAGAGTGACATAGAGGAGTGACATGGAGGAGCTTCATGGAGGATTTACATGGAGGAGTGACATTTAGGAGTAACATGGAGGATCGACATTGAGGAGTGACATGGAGGAGCGATATGGAGGAGTGACATGGTGGAGATACTTGAAATAGGAGTGACATGGAGGAGTGACATAGAGGAGTGATGTGGAGGAGCGACATGGAGGAGTGGCATGGAGGAGTGACATTGAGGAGCAAGGAAGAGTGACATAGAGGAGTGACATGGAGGAGCTTCATGGAGGATTTACATGGAGGAGTGACATTTAGGAGTCACATGGATGAGTGACCGGATGGAGAAACATGTTGAAGTGACATGGAGTTGTGACATTGAGGAGCGACATGGAGGACTGACATGGAGGAGTGACATGGAGGAGCTACATTGAGGAGTGACATGGAGGAGCTACATGGAGGAGTGACATGGAGGATCGATTTGGAGGAGTGACATGGAGGAGAGACATGGAAGACAGGATGTAGTGACATGGACGAGTGACATGGCAGAGTGACATGGAGGAGCGACATGGAGGAGTTACATGGAGGAGGTATATGGAGGATTAACATCCTAGAGTGGCATTCTGGAGGGACATTCTGGAGTGACATGGAGGAGCGACATGGAGGAGGGAAAAGGAGGAGTAACATTCTGGAGGTAAATACTGGAGTGACATTCTGGAGTGACATTCTGGAGTGACATGGAGGAGCGAACTTCTGGAGTGACATGGAAGAACGACATGGAGGAGTGATATGGAGGAGTAAGGAGGAGCGAAATGGAGGATCGACATGGAAAAGTGACATGGAGGAGTGACACGGTCGAGTTACATGGAAGACACGGAGGAGTGACATGGTGGATCGACATTGAGTAGTTAAATGGAGGAGTGACAAGGAGGAGCGACATGTAGGAGTAACATGAAGGATCTACATGAAGGAGTGACATAGAGGATAGACATGGAGGATAAACATGGAGGAGTGACTTGGAAGAGCGACATTCTGGAGTGTCATGGAGAAGTTAAATGGAGGAGAGAAATAGAGGATCGACATGGAGGAGTGACATGGTGAGCGACATGGAAGAGCGACATGGAGTAGTGATATGGAGGAGAGACCTGGAGGAGTGAAATGGAGGATCGAAATTGAGTAGTGGTATGGATGAGAGACCTGGCGGAGTGACATTCTGGAGTGACATTCTGGAGTGAAATGGTGGAGTGACATGGAGGATGGAAATAGAGGATCGACATGGAGCAGTGACATAGAGGAGTTACATGGAGGAATGACATGTAGGAGCTTCATGGAGGAGTGACATGGAGGAGTGACAAGGAGGAGTGACATGTAGGAGCTTCATGGAGGAGTGACATGTAGGAGCGACATGGAGGAGTGACATGGATGAGCAACAAGGAGGAGTGACATAGAGGAGTGACATGGAGGAATGACATTGAGGAACAAGGAAGCGTGACATAGAGGAGTGACACGGAGGAGCTTCATGGAGGAGTGACATGGAGGAGTGACATTTAGGAGTGACTTGGATGATCGACATGGAGGAGTGACATAGAGGAGTTACATGAAGGAGTGACATGGAGGAGCGACATGGAGGAGTGAAATAGAGGAGTGACATGGAGGAGTTACATGGTGGAGTGACATTGAGGAGCAAGGAAGAGTGACATGGAGGAGTGACATTTAGGAGTGACATGGAGGATCGACATGGAGGAGTGAAATGGAGTAGTTATATGGAGGAGTGAGATTGAGGAGTGACATGGAAGAGTGACATAGAGGAGCTTCATGGAGGAGTGACATGGAGGAGTATCATTGAAGGGCGACATGGAGGCTCAATATGGAGGAGTGACATAGAGGAGTGATGTAGAGGAGCGACATAGAGGAGTGATGTAGAGGAGCAACATGGAGGAGTTACATGGAGGAGCGACATGGAGGACTGACATGGAGGTTTGAAATGGAGGAGTGAAATGGAGGAGCGAAATGGAGGAGCGATATGGAGGAGCGAAATGGAGGAGTGACATGGAGGAGTGACATGAAGGAGGAGTGACATGGAGGAGTGACATAGAGGAGTGATGTGGAGAAGCGACATGGAGGAGTGACATGGAGCAGCGACAAGGAGGAGTAACATAGAGGAGTGGCATTGAGGAGTGACATTGAGGAACAAGGAAGAGTCACATAGAGGAGTGACATGGAGGAGCTTCATGGAGGATTTACATGGAGGAGTGATATTTAGGAGTAACATGGAGGATTGACATGGAGGAGTGACATGGAGGAGCGACATGAAGGAGCAATATGGAGGAGTGACATGGAGGAGTGACTTGAAGGAGGAGTGACATGGAGGAGTGACATAGAGGAGTTACATGGAGTAGCAACATGGAGGAGTGACATGGGGAGTGACTTAGAGGAGTGACGTGGTGGAGTGACATGGAGGAGTGACATAGAGGAGTGATGTGGAGGAGCGACATGGAGGAGTGACATGGAGGAGCGACAAGGAGGAGTGACATAGAGGAGTGACATGGAGGAGTGACATTGAGGAATAAGGAAGAGTGACATAGAGGAGTGACATGGAGGAGCTTCATGGAGGAGTGACATGGAGGAGTGACATTTAGGAGTGACTTTGAGGATCGACATGGAGGAGTGACAAAGATTAGTGATTTGGAGGAGTGAGAAGGAGGAGTGACATGGAGGAGTGACATAGAGGAGTTACATGAAGGAGTGACATTGAGTAGCAAGGAAGAGTCACATGGAGGAGTGACATGTAGGAGCTTCATGAAGGACTGAAATGGAGGAGTGTCATGGAGGAGTATCATTGAAGGGCGACATGGAGGCTCAACATGGAGGAGTGACATAGAGGAGTGATGTGGAGGAGCAACATGGAGGAGTGACATGGAGGAGCGACATGGAGGAGTTACATGGTGGAGTGACATTGAGGAGCAAGGAAGAGTGACATGGAGGAGTAACATTTAGGAGTGACATGGAGGATCGACATGGAGGAGTGACATGGAGTAGTTATATGGAGGAGTGACATGGAGCAGCGATAAGGAGGAGTAACATGGAGGATCGACATGGAGGAGTGACATGGAGGAGAGACATGAAGGAGCGATATGGAAGAGTGACATGGAGGAGTGACTTGAAGGAGGAGTGACATGGAGGATTGACATAGAGGAGTGACATGTAGTAGCAACATGGATGAGTGACATGAGGAGTGATGTAGAGGAGTGACGTGGTGGAGTGACATAGAGGAGTGACATAGAGGAGTGATGTGGAGGATCGACATGGAGGAGTGACATGGAGGAGCGACAAGGAGTAGTGACATAGAGGAGTGACATGGAGGAGTGACATGGAGGATCGACATGGAGGAGTGACATGGAGTAGTTATATGGAGGAGTGAGATTGAGGAGTGACATGGAGGCGTGACATAGAGGAGTTACATGAAGGAATGACATTGAGGAGCAAGGAAGAGTGACATGGAGGAGTGACATGTAGGAACTTCATGGAGGAGTAACATGGAGGAGTGACATGGAGGAGTGACATGGAGGAGTATCATTGAAGGGCGACATGGAGGCTCAACATGGAGGAGTGACATAGAGGAGTGATGTGGAGGAGCAACATGGAGGAGTGACATGGAGGAGCGACAAAAAGGAGTTACATAGAGGAGTGGCATGGAGGAGCTTCATGGAAGAGTGACATGGAGGAATGACATGGAGGAGCGATATGGAGGAGTGACATAGAGGAGTGACATGGAGGAGCGACATGGAGGAGTGACATTTAGGAGTGACATGGAGGATCGACATGGAGGAGTGACATGGAGGAGCGATATGGAGGAGTGACATGGAGGAGCAAAAAGGAGGAGTGACATAGAGGAGTGGCATGGAGGAGTGACATTGAGGAAGAAGGAAGAGTGACATAGAGGAGTGACATTGAGGAGCTTCATGGAGGATTTACATGGAGGAGTGACATTTAGGAGTAACATGGAGGATAGACATGGAGGATTTACATGGAGGAGCGACATGAAGGAGCGATATGGAGGAGTGACATGGAGGAGTGACTTGAAGGAGGATTGACATGGAGGAGTGACATAGAGGAGTGATGTGGAGGAGCGACATGGAGGAGTAGCATGGAGGAGTGACATTGAGGAGCAAGGAAGAGTGACATAGAGGAGTGACATGGAGGAGCTTCGGGGAGGATTTACATGGAGAAGTCACATTTAGGAGTCACATGGATTAGTGACCGGATGGAGAAACATGGTGAAGTGACATGGAGTTGTGACATTGAGGAGCGACATGGAGGACTGACATGGAGGAGTGATATGGAGGAGCTACATGGAGGAGTGACATGGAGGATCGATTTGGAGGAGTGACATGGAGGAGTGACATGGAAGACAGGAAGTAGTGACATGGACGAGTGACATGGCAGAGTGACATGGAGGAGCGACAAGGAGGAGTGACATAGAGGAGTGACATGGAGGAGTGACATTGAGGAACAAGGAAGAGTGACATAGAGGAGTGACATGGAGGAGCTTCATGGAGGAGTGACATGGAGGAGTGACATGGAGGAGCGACATGGAGGAGTGACATAGAGGAGTGACATGGAGGAGTTACATGGTGGAGTGACATTGAGGAGCAAGGAAGAGTGACATGGAGGAGTGACATTTAGGATGGACATGGAGGATCGACATGGAGGAGTGACATGGAGTAGTTATATGGAGGAGTGAGATTGAGGAGTGACATGGAGGAGTGACATAGAGGAGTTACATGAAGGAATGGCATTAAGGAGCAAGGAAGAGTGACATGGAGGAGTGACATGTAGGAGCTTCATGGAGGAGTAACATGGAGGAGTGACATGGAGGAGTGACATGGAGGAGTATCATTGAAGGGCGACGTGGAGGCTCAACATGGAGGAGTGACATAGAGGAGTGATGTGGAGGAGCGACATGGAGGAGTGAAATGGAGGAGCGACATGGAGGAGCAATATGGAGGAGAGAAATGGAGGAGTGACATGGAGGAGTGACATGAAGGAGGAGTGACATGGAGGAGTGACATAGAGGAGTGATGTGGAGGAGCGACATGGAGGAGTGACATGGAGGAGCGACAAGGAGGAGTTACATAGAGGAGTGGCATGGAGAAGTGACATTGAGGAACAAGGAAGAGTGACATAGAGGAGTGACATGGAGGAGCTTCATGGAGGATTTACATGGAGGAGTGACATTTAGGAGTAACATGGATGATCGACATGGAGGAGTGACATGGAGGAGCGACATGAAGGAGCGATATGGAGGAGTGACATGGAGGAGTGACTTGAAGGAGGAGTGACATGGAGGAGTGACATAGAGGAGTGATATGAAGGAGCGACTTGGAGGAGTGGCATGGAGGAGTGACATTGAGGAGCAAGGAAGAGTTACATAGAGGAGTGACATAGAGGAGCTTCATGGAGGATTTACATGGAGGAGTCACATTTAGGAGTCACATAGATTAGTGACCGGATGGAGAAACATGGTGAAGTGACATGGAGTTGTGACATTGAGGAGCGACATGCAGGACTGACATGGAGGAGTGATATGGAGGAGCTACATGGAGGAGTGACATGGAGGATCGATTTGGAGGAGTGACATGGAGGAGTGACATGGAAGACAGGAAATAGTGACATGGACGAGTGACATAGCAGAATGACATGGAGGAGCGACATGGAGGAGTGACATGGAGGAGGTATATGGAGGATTAACATTCTGGAGTGGCATTCTGGAGGGACATTCTGGAGTGACATGGATGAGCGACATGGAGGAGGGACAAGGAGGAGTAACATTCTGGATTTAAATATTGGAGTGACATTCTGGAGTGACATTCTGGAGTGACATGGAGGAGCGACATTCTGGAGTGACATGGAGGAGTGACATGGAGGAGTGACATGGAGGAGTATCATTGAAGGGCGACATGGAGGCTCAACATGGAGGAGTGACATAGAGGAGTGATGTGGAGGAGCGACATGGAGGAGTGAAATTGAGGAGCGACATGGAGGAGCAATATGGAGGAGCGAAATGGAGGAGTGACTTGGAGGAGTGACATGAAGGAGGAGTGACATGGAGGAGTGACATAGAGGAGCGACATAGAGGAGCAATATGGAGGAGCGAAATGAAGGAGTGACATGGAGGAGTGACATGAAGGAGGAGTGACATGGAGGAGTGACATAGAGGAGTGACATGGAGGAGCGACATGGAGGAGTGACATGGAGGAGCGAAAAGGAGGAGTGACATAGAGGAGTGGCATGGAGGAGTGACATTGAGGAAGAAGGAAGAGTGACATAGAGGAGTGACATGGAGGAGCTTCATGGAGGATTTACATGGAGGAGTGACATTTAGGAGTAACATGGAGGATCGACATGGAGGATTTACATGGAGAAGCGACATGAAGGAACGATATGGAGGAGTGACATGGAGGAGTGACTTGAAGGAGGAGTGACATGGAGGAGTGACATAGAGGAGTGATGTGGAGGAGCGACATGGAGGAGTAGCATTCTGGATTTAAATACTGGAGTGACATTCTGGAGTGACATTCTGGAGTGACATGGAGGAGCGAACTTCTGGAGTGACATGGAAGAACGACATGGCGGAGTGATATGGAGGACCAAGGAGGAGCGACATGGAGGATCGACATGGAAAAGTGACATTGAGGAGTGACACGGTCGAGTTACATGGAAGACATGGAGGTGTGACATGGTGGATCGACATTGAGTAGTTAAATGGAGGAGTGACAAGAAGGAGCGACATGTAGGAGTGACTTGGAGGAGTGACATAAAGGATCGACATGAAGGACTTACATAGAGGAGTGACATGGATGATCGACATGGAGGATAAACATGGAGGAGTGACTTGGAAGAGCGACATTCTGGAGTGTCATGGAGAAGTTAAATGGAGGAGAGGAATGGAGGATCGACATGAAGGAGTGACATGGTGAGCGACATGGAAGAGCGACATGGAGTAGTGATATGGAGGAGAGACCTGGAGGAGTGAAATGGAGGATCGACATTGAGTAGTGATATGGAGGAGAGACCTGGAGGAGTTACATTCTGGAGTTACATTCTGGAGTGAAATGGAGTAGTGACATGGAGGATGGAAATAGAGGATCGACATGGAGGAGTGGCATGGAGGAGTGACATTGAGGAGCAAGGAAGAGTGACATAGAGGAGTGACATGGAGGAGCTTCATGGAGTATTTACATGGAGGAGTGACATTTAGGAGTCACATGGATGAGTGACCGGATGGAGAAACATGGTGAAGTGACATGGAGTTGTGACATTGAGGAGCAACATGGATGACTGACATGGAGGAGTGACATGAAGGAGCTACATGGAGGAGTGACATGGAGGATCGATTTGGAGGAGTGACATGGAAGACAGGAATTAGTGACATGGACGAGCGACATGGCAGAGTGACATGGAGGAACGACATGGAGGAGTGACATGGAGGAGTGACATGGAGGAGTATCATTGAAGGATGACATGGAGGCTCAACATGGAGGAGTGACATAGAGGAGTGATGTGGAGGAGCGACATGGAGGAGTGAAATTGAGGAGCGACATGGAGGAGCAATATGGAGGAGCAAAATGGAGGAGTGACTTGGAGGAGTGACATGAAGGAGGAGTGACATGGAGGATTGACATAGAGGAGTGACATGTAGTAGCAACATGGATGAGTGACATGAGGAGTGATGTAGAGGAGTGACGTGGTGGAGTGACATAGAGGAGTGACATAGAGGAGTGATGTGGAGGATCGACATGGAGGAGTGACATGGAGGAGCGACAAGGAGTAGTGACATAGAGGAGTGACATGGAGGAGTGACATGGAGGATCGACATGGAGGAGTGACATGGAGTAGTTATATGGAGGAGTGAGATTGAGGAGTGACATGGAGGAGTGACATAGAGGAGTTACATGAAGGAATGACATTGAGGAGCAAGGAAGAGTGACATGGAGGAGTGACATGTAGGAGCTTCATGGAGGAGTAACATGGAGGAGTGACATGGAGGAGTGACATGGAGGAGTATCATTGAAGGGCGACATGGAGGCTCAACATGGAGGAGTGACATAGAGGAGTGATGTGGAGGAGCAACATGGAGGAGTGACATGGAGGAGCGACAAGGAGGAGTTACATAGAGGAGTGGCATGGAGGAGCTTCATGGAGGAGTGACATGGAGGAATGACATGGAGGAGCGATATGGAGGAGTGACATAGAGGAGTGACATGGAGGAGCGACATGGAGGAGTGACATTTAGGAGTGACATGGAGGATCGACATGGAGGAGTGACATGGAGGAGCGATATGGAGGAGTGACATGGAGGAGCAAAAAGGAGGAGTGACATAGAGGAGTGGCATGGAGGAGTGACATTGAGGAAGAAGGAAGAGTGACATAGAGGAGTGACATTGAGGAGCTTCATGGAGGATTTACATGGAGGAGTGACATTTAGGAGTAACATGGAGGATAGACATGGAGGATTTACATGGAGGAGCGACATGAAGGAGCGATATGGAGGAGTGACATGGAGGAGTGACTTGAAGGAGGATTGACATGGAGGAGTGACATAGAGGAGTGATGTGGAGGAGCGACATGGAGGAGTAGCATGGAGGAGTGACATTGAGGAGCAAGGAAGAGTGACATAGAGGAGTGACATGGAGGAGCTTCGGGGAGGATTTACATGGAGAAGTCACATTTAGGA
Source organism: Sebastes paucispinis (assembly GCA_036937225.1). Taxonomy (NCBI): domain Eukaryota; kingdom Metazoa; phylum Chordata; class Actinopteri; order Perciformes; family Sebastidae; genus Sebastes; species Sebastes paucispinis. The sequence continues at coordinate 297,417 of JAUPFX010000013.1, read as the reverse complement.
GTCACATGGATTAGTGACCGGATGGAGAAACATGGTGAAGTGACATGGAGTTGTGACATTGAGGAGCGACATGGAGGACTGACATGGAGGAGTGATATGGAGGAGCTACATGGAGGAGTGACATGGAGGATCGATTTGGAGGAGTGACATGGAGGAGTGACATGGAAGACAGGAAGTAGTGACATGGACGAGTGACATGGCAGAGTGACATGGAGGAGCGACAAGGAGGAGTGACATAGAGGAGTGACATGGAGGAGTGACATTGAGGAACAAGGAAGAGTGACATAGAGGAGTGACATGGAGGAGCTTCATGGAGGAGTGACATGGAGGAGTGACATGGAGGAGCGACATGGAGGAGTGACATAGAGGAGTGACATGGAGGAGTTACATGGTGGAGTGACATTGAGGAGCAAGGAAGAGTGACATGGAGGAGTGACATTTAGGATGGACATGGAGGATCGACATGGAGGAGTGACATGGAGTAGTTATATGGAGGAGTGAGATTGAGGAGTGACATGGAGGAGTGACATAGAGGAGTTACATGAAGGAATGGCATTAAGGAGCAAGGAAGAGTGACATGGAGGAGTGACATGTAGGAGCTTCATGGAGGAGTAACATGGAGGAGTGACATGGAGGAGTGACATGGAGGAGTATCATTGAAGGGCGACGTGGAGGCTCAACATGGAGGAGTGACATAGAGGAGTGATGTGGAGGAGCGACATGGAGGAGTGAAATGGAGGAGCGACATGGAGGAGCAATATGGAGGAGAGAAATGGAGGAGTGACATGGAGGAGTGACATGAAGGAGGAGTGACATGGAGGAGTGACATAGAGGAGTGATGTGGAGGAGCGACATGGAGGAGTGACATGGAGGAGCGACAAGGAGGAGTTACATAGAGGAGTGGCATGGAGAAGTGACATTGAGGAACAAGGAAGAGTGACATAGAGGAGTGACATGGAGGAGCTTCATGGAGGATTTACATGGAGGAGTGACATTTAGGAGTAACATGGATGATCGACATGGAGGAGTGACATGGAGGAGCGACATGAAGGAGCGATATGGAGGAGTGACATGGAGGAGTGACTTGAACGAGGAGTGACATGGAGGAGTGACATAGAGGAGTGATATGAAGGAGCGACATGGAGGAGTGGCATGGAGGAGTGACATTGAGGAGCAAGGAAGAGTTACATAGAGGAGTGACATAGAGGAGCTTCATGGAGGATTTACATGGAGGAGTCACATTTAGGAGTCACATAGATTAGTGACCGGATGGAGAAACATGGTGAAGTGACATGGAGTTGTGACATTGAGGAGCGACATGGAGGACTGACATGGAGGAGTGATATGGAGGAGCTACATGGAGGAGTGACATGGAGGATCGATTTGGAGGAGTGACATGGAGGAGTGACATGGAAGACAGGAAATAGTGACATGGACGAGTGACATAGCAGAATGACATGGAGGAGCGACATGGAGGAGTGACATGGAGGAGGTATATGGAGGATTAACATTCTGGAGTGGCATTCTGGAGGGACATTCTGGAGTGACATGGATGAGCGACATGGAGGAGGGACAAGGAGGAGTAACATTCTGGATTTAAATATTGGAGTGACATTCTGGAGTGACATTCTGGAGTGACATGGAGGAGCGACATTCTGGAGTGACATGGAGGAGTGACATGGAGGAGTGACATAGAGGAGTGATGTGGAGGAGCGACATGGAGGAGTAGCATGGAGGAGTGACATTGAGGAGCAAGGAAGAGTGACATAGAGGAGTGACATGGAGGAGCTTCGGGGAGGATTTACATGGAGAAGTCACATTTAGGAGTCACATGGATTAGTGACCGGATGGAGAAACATGGTGAAGTGACATGGAGTTGTGACATTGAGGAGCGACATGGAGGACTGACATGGAGGAGTGATATGGAGGAGCTACATGGAGGAGTGACATGGAGGATCGATTTGGAGGAGTGACATGGAGGAGTGACATGGAAGACAGGAAGTAGTGACATGGACGAGTGACATGGCAGAGTGACATGGAGGAGCGACAAGGAGGAGTGACATAGAGGAGTGACATGGAGGAGTGACATTGAGGAACAAGGAAGAGTGACATAGAGGAGTGACATGGAGGAGCTTCATGGAGGAGTGACATGGAGGAGTGACATGGAGGAGCGACATGGAGGAGTGACATAGAGGAGTGACATGGAGGAGTTACATGGTGGAGTGACATTGAGGAGCAAGGAAGAGTGACATGGAGGAGTGACATTTAGGATGGACATGGAGGATCGACATGGAGGAGTGACATGGAGTAGTTATATGGAGGAGTGAGATTGAGGAGTGACATGGAGGAGTGACATAGAGGAGTTACATGAAGGAATGGCATTAAGGAGCAAGGAAGAGTGACATGGAGGAGTGACATGTAGGAGCTTCATGGAGGAGTAACATGGAGGAGTGACATGGAGGAGTGACATGGAGGAGTATCATTGAAGGGCGACGTGGAGGCTCAACATGGAGGAGTGACATAGAGGAGTGATGTGGAGGAGCGACATGGAGGAGTGAAATGGAGGAGCGACATGGAGGAGCAATATGGAGGAGAGAAATGGAGGAGTGACATGGAGGAGTGACATGAAGGAGGAGTGACATGGAGGAGTGACATAGAGGAGTGATGTGGAGGAGCGACATGGAGGAGTGACATGGAGGAGCGACAAGGAGGAGTTACATAGAGGAGTGGCATGGAGAAGTGACATTGAGGAACAAGGAAGAGTGACATAGAGGAGTGACATGGAGGAGCTTCATGGAGGATTTACATGGAGGAGTGACATTTAGGAGTAACATGGATGATCGACATGGAGGAGTGACATGGAGGAGCGACATGAAGGAGCGATATGGAGGAGTGACATGGAGGAGTGACTTGAACGAGGAGTGACATGGAGGAGTGACATAGAGGAGTGATATGAAGGAGCGACATGGAGGAGTGGCATGGAGGAGTGACATTGAGGAGCAAGGAAGAGTTACATAGAGGAGTGACATAGAGGAGCTTCATGGAGGATTTACATGGAGGAGTCACATTTAGGAGTCACATAGATTAGTGACCGGATGGAGAAACATGGTGAAGTGACATGGAGTTGTGACATTGAGGAGCGACATGGAGGACTGACATGGAGGAGTGATATGGAGGAGCTACATGGAGGAGTGACATGGAGGATCGATTTGGAGGAGTGACATGGAGGAGTGACATGGAAGACAGGAAATAGTGACATGGACGAGTGACATAGCAGAATGACATGGAGGAGCGACATGGAGGAGTGACATGGAGGAGGTATATGGAGGATTAACATTCTGGAGTGGCATTCTGGAGGGACATTCTGGAGTGACATGGATGAGCGACATGGAGGAGGGACAAGGAGGAGTAACATTCTGGATTTAAATATTGGAGTGACATTCTGGAGTGACATTCTGGAGTGACATGGAGGAGCGACATTCTGGAGTGACATGGAGGAGTGACATGGAGGAGTGACATGGAGGAGTATCATTGAAGGGCGACATGGAGGCTCAACATGGAGGAGTGACATAGAGGAGTGATGTGGAGGAGCGACATGGAGGAGTGAAATTGAGGAGCGACATGGAGGAGCAATATGGAGGAGCAAAATGGAGGAGTGACTTGGAGGAGTGACATGAAGGAGGAGTGACATGGAGGAGTGACATAGAGGAGCGACATGGAAGAGCAATATGGAGGAGCGAAATGAAGGAGTGACATGGAGGAGTGACATGAAGGAGTAGTGACATGGAGGAGTGACATAGAGGAGTGACATGGAGGAGCGACATGGAGGAGTGACATGGAGGAGCGAAAAGGAGGAGTGACATAGAGGAGTGGCATGGAGGAGTGACATTGAGGAAGAAGGAAGAGTGACATAGAGGAGTGACATGGAGGAGCTTCATGGAGGATTTACATGGAGGAGTGACATTTAGGAGTAACATGGAGGATCGACATGGAGGATTTACATGGAGGAGCGACATGAAGGAACGATATGGAGGAGTGACATGGAGGAGTGACTTGAAGGAGGAGTGACATGGAGGAGTGACATAGAGGAGTGATGTGGAGGAGTGACATGGAGGAGTAGAATGGAGGAGTGACATTGAGGAGCAAGGAAGAGTGACATAGAGGAGTGACATGGAGGAGCTTCGTGCAGGATTTACATGGAGGAGTCATATTTAGGAGTCACATGGATTAGTTACCGGATGGAGAAACATGGTGAAGTGACATGGAGTTGTGACATTGAGGAGCGACATGGAGGACTGACATGGAGGAGTGATATGGAGGAGCTACATGGAGGAGTGACATGGAGGATCGATTTGGAGGAGTGACATGGCAGAGTGACATGGAGGAGCGACAAGGAGGAGTGACATAGAGGAGTGACATGGAGGAGTGACATTGAGGAACTAGGAAGAGTGACCTAGAGGAGTGACTTGGAGGAGTGATATAAAGGATCGACATGAAGGACTTACATAGAGGAGTGACATGGATGATCGACATGGAGGATAAACATGGAGGAGTGACTTGGAAGAGCGACATTCTGGAGTGTCATGGAGAAGTTAAATGGAGGAGAGGAATGGAGGATCGACATGAAGGAGTGACATGGTGAGCGACATGGAAGAGCGACATGGAGTAGTGATATGGAGGAGAGACCTGGAGGAGTGAAATGGAGGATCGACATTGAGTAGTGATATGGAGGAGAGACCTGGAGGAGTTACATTCTGGAGTTACATTCTGGAGTGAAATGAAGTAGTGACATGGAGGATGGAAATAGAGGATCGACATGGAGGAGTGGCATGGAGGAGTGACATTGAGGAGCAAGGAAGAGTGACATAGAGGAGTGACATGGAGGAGCTTCATGGAGTATTTACATGGAGGAGTGACATTTAGGAGTCACATGGATGAGTGACCGGATGGAGAAACATGGTGAAGTGACATGGAGTTGTGACATTGAGGAGCAACATGGATGACTGACATGGAGGAGTGACATGAAGGAGCTACATGGAGGAGTGACATGGAGGATCGATTTGGAGGAGTGACATGGAAGACAGGAATTAGTGACATGGACGAGCGACATGGCAGAGTGACATGGAGGAACGACATGGAGGAGTGACATGGAGGAGTGACATGGAGGAGTATCATTGAAGGATGACATGGAGGCTCAACATGGAGGAGTGACACAGAGGAGTGATGTGGAGGAGCGACATGGAGGAGTGAAATTGAGGAGCGACATGGAGGAGCAATATGGAGGAGCAAAATGGAGGAGTGACTTGGAGGAGTGACATGAAGGAGGAGTGACATGGAGGAGTGACATAGAGGAGCGACATGGAAGAGCAATATGGAGGAGCGAAATGAAGGAGTGACATGGAGGAGTGACATGAAGGAGTAGTGACATGGAGGAGTGACATAGAGGAGTGAAATGGAGGAGCGACATGGAGGAGTGACATGGAGTAGCGACAAGGAGGAGTTACATAGAGGAGTGGCATGGAGAAGTGACATTGAGGAACAAGGAAGAGTGACATAGAGGAGTGACATGGAGGAGCTTCATGGAGGATTTACATGGAGGAGTGACATTTAGGAGTAACATGGAGGATCGACATGGAGGAGTGACATGGAGGAGCGACATGAAGGAGCGATATGGAGGAGTGACATGGAGGAGTGACTTGAAGGAGGAGTGACATGGAGGAGTGACAAGGAGGAGCGACAAGGTGGAGCAACATGGATGAGCGACATGGATGAGTAACCGGATGGAGAAACATGGGGAAGTGACATGGAGTTGTGACATTGTGGAGCGACATGGAGGACTGACATGGAGGAGTGACATATAGGAGTAACATGAAGTATGTACATGGAGGAGCCACATGGAGGAGGTACATGGAGGTTTGACGTTTAAGACAGGGAGGAGTGAAATAGAGGATCGATATGGAGGAGTGACATGGAGGAGGGACATGGAGGAGTGACATTCTGGAGTGACATTCTGGAGGGACATTCTGGAGTGACATGGAGGAGCGACATGGTGGATTGATATGGAGGAGCATGGAGAAGTGACATGGAGGATCGACATGTGTCGACATGGAAGACCGACATTGAGTAGTGACTTGGAGGACTGACAAAGAGGAGCGAAATTCTGGAGTGGCATTGATGAGACATATGGACTATTGACATAGAGGAGTAACATGAAGGATCTAAATTGAGTTGCTACATGGACGAGGTACATGTGGGAGTGACATGGAAGACATGGGGGAGTGACATGGTGGAGCGACATGGAGGAGTCTGAAGTTAAATCCGGAGTGATATTCTGGAGTGACATGGAGGAGCGACATGGAGGAGTTACATGGAGGACTAACATGGAAGACAGGAAGGAGTGACATGGAGGGGCGACATGGAGGTGTGAAATAGAGGATCGAAATGGAGGAGGTATATGGAGGGGTGACATTTTGGAGTGACTTTCTGGAGGTATATTCTGGAGTGAGATGGAGGTATTGACACGGAGGAGTGACAAGGAGGAGTGCTATGGATGATCGACATAGAGGATTGATATGGAGGATCGACATGGAGGAGTGACATGGAGGATAGACATGGAGGAGTGACATGGACGATCGACATGGAGGAATGACATGGAGGAGCGACATGGAAGAGCTACATGGAGGATCGACATGGAGGAATGACATGATGGATCGACATGGAGGTCTGACAACGAGGAGGTACATTTTGGAGGGACATAGTGGAGCGACATTCTGGAGTGACATGGAGGAGCGACAATTTGGAGTGACATGGAGGAGCGACATGGAAGATCGACACGGAGGAGTAACATGTAGGATCTAAATGCAGGAGTGACATGGAAGATCGACATGGAGTAGTGACATGGAGAAGCGACATTCTGGAATTAAATTCTGGAGTGACATTCTGGAGTGACATTGTTGAGAGATATGGAGGATTGACATAGAGGAGTAATATGAAGGATCTACACGGAGGAGCTACATGGAGGAGGTAAATAGGGGAGTGACATGGAAGACATGGAGGAGTGAAATGGATGTGCAACATGGAGGATCGACATGGAGGATCGTCATGGAGCAGTTACATAGAGGGTTGACATGGAGAAGTGACATGGAGGATTGACACGGAGGGTTGACATGGAGGAGTGACATGCAAGACAGGGAGGAGTGACATGGATGGGGTTTATGGAGGAGTGACATTCTGGAGTGACATTCTGGAGGGACATTCTGGAGTGACATGGAGGTATTGACATGGAGGAGTGACGAGGAGGAGTGATATGGAGGATCTACATAGAGGATTGACATGGAGGAGGAACATGGAGGAGTGACATTCTGGAGTCATATTCTGGAGTGACATTCTGGGATGACATGGAGGAGCAACATTCTGGGGTGACATGGAAAAGTGACATGGAGGAGTGATATGGAGAAGTGATATGGATGAGCAATTAGGAGCGACATTGAGGATCGAAACGGAGGAGTGACATGGAAGGTTGATATGGTGGAGTGACATGGAGGAGTGACGTGGTGGAGTGAAAAGGAGGAGTGACATGGAGGAGTGAGTTGGTGTAGCGACATAAGGAGTGACATGGAAGACATATAGAAGTGACATGGAGGAGTGACTTGGAGGAGTGACATAAAGGAGTGACATGGAGGAATGACTTGGATGAGTGACATGGAGGAGTGACATGGAGGATTGAGTTGGTGTAGCGACATGGAGGAGTGACATGGAGTAGCGACATGAAGAGTGACATGAGGAGTGAGTTGGTGTAGCGACATGGAGGAGTGACATGGAATAGCGACAAGAAGGAGTGACATGGAGGAGTGACATGGAGGAGTGACATAGAGGATTGATGTGGGGGAGAGACATGGAGTAGTGACATGGAGAAGTGACAAGTTTGATCAGGAAGGAGGGTTGATATGGTGGAGTGACATGGCGGATCGAAAGGGATGAGTGAGTTGGTGTAGTGACATGGAGGGTTGATATGGAGGAGTGACATGGAGGAGTGACGTGGTGGAGGGAAATGGAGGAGTGACATGGAGGAGTGAGTTGGTGTAGCGACATAAGAAGTGACATGGAATAGCAACATGGAGGAGTGACATGGAGGAGTGACATAGAGGAGTGACGTGGAGCAGTGACATGGAGGAGTGACATGGAGGAGTCAGTTGGTGGAGCAACAGGGAGGAGTGATATGGAAGACATATAGAAGTGACTTAGAGGAGTGACATAGAGGAGTGATATGGAGGAGTGAGTTGGTGTAGCGACCTGGAGAAGTGACATGGATGAGGAAAATGGAGGAGTTAAACAGAGGAGTGACATGCAGGCTCAACATGGAGTAGTGACGTAGAGGAGCAACATAGAGCAGTGACATAGAGGGGTTACATGGAGGAGCGATGAGGAGCAACAAGAATGAGTGACATGGAGGAGTGACAAGGAGGGTTGATATGGATGAGTGACATGGAGGAGTGACAAGGAGGAGAGACATGGAGGAGTGACAGGGCGGATCAGCAAGGAGGATTGATATGGTGGAGTGACATGGCGGAGGGACATGGATGAGTGACATGGAGGAGTGACATGGAGGAGCAACATGGAGGAGTGACATGGAGGAGCGACATGGAGGAGTGAAATGGAGTAGTGAAATGGAGGAGTGACATGGAGGAGCAACATGGAGGAGTGACATGGAGGAGCGACATGGAGGAGTGAAATAGAGGATTGATGTGGAGGAGAGACATGGAGGAGTGACATGGAGAAGTGACACTTTTGATCAGGAAGGAGGGTTGATATGGTGGAGTGACATTGCGGAGGGACAGGGATGAGTAGGTTGGTTTGACATGGACATGGAATGTCGACATGGAAGAATGACATGGAGGAGTGACATGGAGTAGCGACATGGAGTAGTGAAATGGGGAGTGAGTTGGAGTAGCGACATTGTGGAGCAACATGGAAGAGTGACATGGAGGAGTGACATAATGGAGTGACATAGAAGAATGACATGGACGAGTGACATGGAGGAGTGACATGGAGGAGTGACATGGAGGGTTTATATGGAGGATTGATATGGAGGAGTGACATGGTGGAGTGAAATGGAGGAGTGACATGGAGGAGTGTATTGGTGTAGACATGAAGGAGTGTATTGGTGTAGCAACATAAGGATCATTAAAACCTCCAACTCGACTCAAAAAGGGGAATTAAAACCTAATCGTTTGCTTCTTTTGACTAAAACCATGGAATAGCGACATGGAGGAGTGACATGGATGAGTGACAAGGAGTAGCGATATGGAGGAGTGACATGAGGAATGATGTAGAGACATGGAGGCGTAACATTCGGGAGTTAAATTCTGGAGTGAAATTCTGGAGTGACATGGAGGAGCAACATTTTGGAGTGACATAGAAGAACGACATGGATGAGTGACATGGAAGTGTGACATGGAGGAGTGACATGGAGGAACGACATGGAGGAGTGACATGGAGGAGCGACATGGAGGAGTAACATGTAGGATATACATGGAGGACTGACATATAGGATTGACATGGAGGAGTTACATGGAAGTGTGACATGGAGCAGTGATATGGAGGATCGACATGGAGGAGTGACATGGATGAGCAACATGGCGGAGTGACATGGAGGAGTGGACATGTAGGAATGACATGGAGGAGTTACATGGAGGAGGGACCTGGAGGAGTGACATTCTGGAGTGACATTCTGGAGTGACATGGAGGAGCAACACGGTGGAGTGACATGGAATATAAGGAGGAGTGACATGGTGGATCAACATTGAGTAGTGACATGGAGGAGTAACAAGGAGGAGCAACATGGAGGAGTAACATGAAGGATCTACATGGAGGAGCGAAATGGAGTATTGAGATGGGGGAGTGACATGGAAGAAATAGAGGAGTGACATGGAGGCGCAACTTCGAGTATCGACATGGAGGAGTGACATGGATGATCGACATGGAGGAGTGAGGAGCGACATGGAATAGTGACATGGAGGACGTACATGGGGGAGTGACATGGAAGACATGGATGAGTGACATGGAGGACATACATGGGGGAGTGACATGGAAGACATGGAGGAGTGACATGGAGGAGTGACATGGAGGAGCTACATGGACGAGTGACATGGAGGATCGATATGGAGGAGTGACATGGAGGAGTGACATGGAAGACAGGAAGTAGTGACATGGACGAGCGACATGGCAGAGTGACATGGAGGAGCGACATGGAGGAGTGACATGGAGGAGGTATATGGAGGATTAACATTCTGGAGTGGCATTCTGGAGGCTCATTCTGGAGGGACATGGTAGAGCGACATGGAGGAGGGACAAGGAGGAGTAAAATTCTGGAGTTAAATACTGGAGTGACATTCTGGAGTGACATTCTGGAGTGACATGGAGGAGCGACATTCTGGAGTGACATGGAAGAATGACATGGAGGAGTGATATGGAGGAGCAAGGAGGAGCGACATGGAGGATCGATATGGATGATAAACATGGAGGATCGACATGGAAGAGTGACATGGTGGATCGACATTGAGTAGTTAAATGGAAGAGTGACAAGGAGGAGCGACATGTAGGAGTAACATGAAGGATCTACATGGAGGAATGACATGGAGGAGTGACATTTAGGAGTGACATGGAGGATCGACATGGAGGATTGACATGGAGGATTGACATGGAGGAATGAAATGACGGAGTGACATGGAGGAGCGACATGGAGGAGCGATATGGAGTAGCAAAATGGAGGAGTGACATGGAGGAGTGACAGAGGAGTGACATGGAGGTGTGACATTGGCGAGCAAGGAAGAGTGACATGGAGGAGTGACATGTAGGAGTGTCATGGAAGAGTGACATGGAGGAGTGACATGTAGGAGTGACATGGAGGATTGACATTGAGGAGTGACATGGAGGAGCGATATGGAGTAGCAAATTGGAGGAGTGACATGGAGGAGTGACATATAGGAGTTTCATGGAAGAGTGACATGGAGGAGTGACATGTAGGAGTGACATGGAGGATCGACATAGAGGATAGACATGGAGGAGTGATATGGAGGAGTGACATAGAGGAGTGACATGGAGGAGTGACATTGAGGATCAAGGAAGAGTGAAATGGAAGAGTGTCACTGAAGGGCGACATGGAGGCTCAACATGGAGAAGTGACATAGAGGAGTGACATGGAGGAGTGACATTGAGGAGCAAGGAAGAGTGACATAGAGGAGTGACATGGAGGAGCTTCATGTAGGAGTGACATGGAGGATCGACATGGAGGAGTTACATGGAGTAGTGATATGGAGCAGTGAGAAGGAGTAGTGACATGGAGGAGTGACATGGAGGATTGACATAGTGGAGTGACATGGAGGAGTGACATTGAGGAGCAAGGAAGAGTGACATGGAGGAGTGACATGGCGGAGCTTCATGGAGGAGTGACATGGAGGAGTGACTTGTAGGAGTGACATAGAGGATCGACATGTAGGAGTGACATGGAGGAGTAACATGGAGGAGTGACAAGGAGTAGCGACATGGAAGGCGGACATGGAGAAGTGAATTTAAGGATCGTCATGGAGGAGTAACATGGAGAAGTGACATGGAGTGATATGTAGGAGTGACATGGAGGAGTGACATTGAGGAGCAAGGAAGAGTGACATGGAGTAGTGATATGGAGGAGTGAGAAGGAGGAGTGACATGGAGGAGTGACATGGAGGAGTGACATTGAGGAGCAAGGAAGAGTGACATGGAGGAGTGAATCTAACGATCGTCAAGGAAGAATGACATGGAGGAGTGACATGGAGGAGCTTCATGGAGGAGTGAATGGAGGCGTGACTTGTAGGAGTGACATAGAGGATCGACATGTAGGAGTGACATGGAGGAGTAACATGGAGGAGTGACAAGGAGTAGCGACATGGAAGGCGGACATGGAGAAGTGAATTTAAGGATCGTCATGGAGGAGTAACATGGAGAAGTGACATGGAGTGATATGTAGGAGTGACATGGAGGAGTGACATTGAGGAGCAAGGAAGAGTGACATGGAGTAGTGATATGGAGGAGTGAGAAGGAGGAGTGACATGGAGGAGTGACATGGAGGAGTGACATTGAGGAGCAAGGAAGAGTGACATGGAGGAGTGAATCTAACGATCGTCAAGGAAGAATGACATGGAGGAGTGACATGGAGGAGCTTCATGGAGGAGTGAATGGAGGCGTGACTTAAAGGAGTGACATAGAGGATCGACATGAAGGAGGAGTGACATGGAGGAGTGACATAGAGGAGTGATGTGGAGGAGAGACATTGAGGAGTGACATGGAGGAGCGACAAGGAGGAGTGACAACGAGGTGTGACATGGAGGAGTGACATTGACGAGCAAGGAAGAGTGACATAGAGGAATGACTTGGAGGAGCTTCATGGAGGAGTGACATGGAGGAGTGACATGGAGGAGCTTCATGGAGGAGTGACATGGAGCAGTGACATGGAGGAGTGACATGGAAGACATATAGAAGTGACATGGAGGAGTGACATGGAGGAGTGATATGGCGGAGTGACATGGAGGAGTGACGTGGTGGAGTGAAATGGAGGAGTGACTTGTAGGAGTGAATTTAAGGATCGACATGGAGGACTGACATGTAGGAGTGACATGGAGGATTGACTTGGAGGAGTGACATGAAGGATGAGTGACATGGAGGGGTGACATGGAGGAATGAAATGACGGAGTGACATGGAGGAGCGACATGGAGGAGCGATATGGAGGAGTGACATGGAGGAGTGACATAGAGGAGTGACATGGAGGAGTGACATGGAGGAGTGACATAGAGGAGTGACATGGAGGAGTGATATTGACGAGCAAGGAAGAGTGACATGGAGGAGTGACATGTAGGAGTTTCATGGAAGAGTGACATGGAGGAGTGACATGTAGGAGTGACATGGAGGATCGACATAGAGGATAGACATGTAGGAGTGATAAGGAGGAGTGACATAGAGGAGTGACATAGAGGAGTGACATTTAGGAGCAAGGGAGAGTGACATGGAGGAGTGTCATTGAAGGGCGACATGGAGGCTCAACATGGAGGAGTGACAAAGAGGAGTGATGTGGAGGAGCAACATGGAGGAGTGACATAGAGGAGTGTCATGGAGGAGTGACATTGAGGAGCAAGGAAGAGTGACATAGAGGAGTGACTTGGAGGAGCTTCATGGAGGAGTGACATGGAGGAGTGACATATAGGAGTGACATGGAGGATCGACATGGAGGAGTTACATGGAGTAGTGATATGGAGGAGTGACATGGAGGATTGACATAGAGGAGTAACATGGAGGAGTGACATTGAGGAGCAAGGAAGAGTGACATGGAGGAGTGACATGGCGGAGCTTCATGGAGGAGTGACATTGAGGAGTGACTTGTAGGAGTGACATAGAGGATCGACATGTAGGAGTGACATGGAGGAGTGACATGGAGGAGTGACAAGGAGTAGCGACATGGAAGGCGGACATGGAGGAGTGAATTTAAGGATCGTCATGGAGGATTGACATGGAGAAGTGACATGGAGGAGTGACATGTTGGAGTGATATGTAGGTGTGACATGTAGTAGTGACATTGAGAAGCAAGGAAGAGTGACATGGAGGAATGACATGGAGGAGCTTCATGGAGGAGTGACATGGAGCAGTGACATGGAGGAGTGACATTGAGGAGCAAGGAAGAGTGACATGGAGTAGTGATATGGAGGAGTGAGAAGGAGGAGTGCCATGGAGGAGTGACATGGAGCAGTGACATTGAGGAGCAAGGAAGAGTGACATGGAGGAGTGAATCTAATGATCGTCAAGGAAGAGTGACATGGAGGAGCTTCATGGAGGAGTGAATGGAGGCGTGACTTGTAGGAGTGACATAGATGATCGACATGAAGGAGGAGTGACATGGAGGAGTGATTTGGAGGAGTGAGAAAGAGGAGTGACATGGAGGAGTGACAAAGAGGAGTGACATGGAGGAGTGACATAGTGGAGTGACATGGAGGAGTGACATAGAGGAGTGATGTGGAGGAGAGACATGGAGGAGTGACATGGAGGACTGAGAAGGAGGAGTGACATAGAGGAGTGACATGGAGGAGTGACTTTGAGGAGCAAGGAAGAGTGACATAGAGGAGTGACATGGAGGAGCTTCATGGAGGAGTTACATGTGGGAGAGACATTTAGGAGTGACATGGAGGATCGACATGGAGGAGTGACATGGAGGAGCGACATGAAGGAGCGATATGGAGGAGTGACATGGAGGAGTGACTTGAAGGAGGAGTGACATGGAGGAGTGACATGGAGGAGTGACATGGAGGAGCGACATGGAGGAGTGACATGAAGGAGGAGTGACAAGGAGAAGTGACATAGAGGAGCGACTTGGAGCAGTGACATTGAGGAGCAAGGAAGAGTTTAGTAGAGGAGTGACATGGAGGAGTGACATGGACAAGTGATATGGAGGATTGAGAAGGAGGAATGACATGTAGGAGTGATATGGAGGAGTGACATAGAGGAGTGACATTGAGGAGCAAGGAAGAGTGTCAAAGAGGAGTGACATGGTGGAGTGAGAAGGAGGAGTGACATGGAGGAGTTACATGGAGGAGTGACATAGAGGAGTGACATGGAGGAGTGACATTGAGGAGCAAGGAAGAGTGACATGGAGGAGTGACATGGAGGAGTGACATGGAGGAGTGACAAGGAGGAGTGACATGGAGGAGTGACATGGAGGAGTGACAAGGAGGAGTGACATAGAGCAGTGACATGGAGGAGTGACATTGAGGAGCAAGGAAGAGTTTGATAGAGGAGTGACATGGAGGAGCTTCATGGAGGAGTGACATTTATGGGTGACATGGAGGATCGACATGGAGGAGTGACATGGACTAGTGATATGGAGGAGTGAGAACGAGGAGTGACATGGTGGAGTGACATGTAGGAGTGACATTGAGGAGCAAGAAAGAGTGACATGGAGGATCAACATGGAGGAGTGACTTGTAGGAGTGACACAGAGGAGTGACATGGAGGAGTGAAATGAAGGAGGAGTGACATGGAGGAGTGACATGTAGGAGTGACATTGAGGAGCAAGAAAGAGTGACATGGAGGATCAACATGGAGGAGTGACTTGTAGGAGTGACACAGAGGAGTGACATGGAGGACTGACATGGAGGAGTGAAATGAAGGAGGAGTGACATGGAGGAGTGACATAGAGGAGTGACATGGAGGAGTGACATTGAGGAGCAAGGAAGAGTGACATGGAGGAGTGACATGGAGGAGTGACATGGAGGAGTGACAAGGAGGAGTGACATGGAGGAGTGACATGGAGGAGTGACAAGGAGGAGTGACATAGAGGAGTGACATGGAGGAGTGATATTGAGGAGCAAGGAAGAGTTTGATAGAGGAGTGACATGGAGGAGCTTCATGGAGGAGTGACATGGAGGAGTGACATTTATGGGTGACATGGAGGATCGACATGGAGGAGTGACATGGACTAGTGATATGGAGGAGTGAGAAGGAGGAGTGACATGGTGGAGTGACATGTAGGAGTGACATTGAGGAGCAAGAAAGAGTGACATGGAGGATCAACATGGAGGAGTGACTTGTAGGAGTGACACAGAGGAGTGACATGGAGGACTGACATGGAGGAGTGAAATGAAGGAGGAGTGACATGGAGGAGTGACATAGAGGAGTGACATGGAGGAGTGACATTGAGGAGCAAGGAAGAGTGACATGGAGGAGTGACATGGAGGAGTGACATGGAGGAGTGACAAGGAGGAGTGACATGGAGGAGTGACATGGAGGAGTGACAAGGAGGAGTGACATAGAGGAGTGACATGGAGGAGTGACATTGAGGAGCAAGGAAGAGTTTGATAGAGGAGTGACATGGAGGAGCTTCATGGAGGAGTGACATGGAGGCTGAACATATAGGAGTGATATTGAGGAGTGACATTGAAGGGCGACATGGAGGTTCAACATGGAGGAGTGACATAGAGGAGTGAAATGGAGGAGTGACATGGAGGAATATCATTGAAGGTATACATGGAGGCTCAACATGGAGGAGTGACATAGAGGAGTGATGTGGAGGAACGACTTGGAGGAGTGACATGGAGGAGCGACATGGAGGAGCGATATGGAGGAGTGACATCGAGGAGTGACATGGAGGAGTGACATTGAGGAGCAAGGAAGAGTGACATGGAAGAGTGACATGGAGGAGTGACATGGAGGAGTGACAAGGAGGAGTGACATGGAGGAGTGACATGGAGGAGTGACAAGGAGGAGTGACATAGAGGAGTGACATGGAGGAGTGACATTGAGGAGCAAGGAAGAGTTTGATAGAGGAGTGACATGGAGGAGCTTCATGGAGGAGTGACATGGAGGAGTGACATTTATGGGTGACATGGAGGATCGACATGGAGGAGTGACATGGACTAGTGATATGGAGGAGTGAGAAGGAGGAGTGACATGGTGGAGTGACATGTAGGAGTGACATTGAGGAGCAAGAAAGAGTGACATGGAGGATCAACATGGAGGAGTGACTTGTAGGAGTGACACAGAGGAGTGACATGGAGGACTGACATGGAGGAGTGAAATGAAGGAGGAGTGACATGGAGGAGTGACATAGAGGAGTGACATGGAGGAGTGACATTGAGGAGCAAGGAAGAGTGACATGGAGGAGTGACATGGAGGAGTGACATGGAGGAGTGACAAGGAGGAGTGACATGGAGGAGTGACATGGAGGAGTGACAAGGAGGAGTGACATAGAGGAGTGACATGGAGGAGTGACATTGAGGAGCAAGGAAGAGTTTGATAGAGGAGTGACATGGAGGAGCTTCATGGAGGAGTGACATGGAGGCTGAACATATAGGAGTGATATTGAGGAGTGACATTGAAGGGCGACATGGAGGTTCAACATGGAGGAGTGACATAGAGGAGTGAAATGGAGGAGTGACATGGAGGAATATCATTGAAGGTATACATTGAGGCTCAACATGGAGGAGTGACATAGAGGAGTGATGTGGAGGAACGACTTGGAGGAGTGACATGGAGGAGCGACATGGAGGAGCGATATGGAGGAGTGACATCGAGGAGTGACATGGAGGAGTGACATTGAGGAGCAAGGAAGAGTGACATGGAAGAGTGACATGGAGGAGTGACATGGAGGACTGACATGGAAGATCGACATGGTGGATTGACATGGAGGTGTGACAAGGAGGAGCGTCATGGAGGAGTGACATAGAGGAGTGACGAGGAGGAGCGACATGGAGGAGTGATGAGGAGGAGCGACATGGAGGAGTGACATGGAGGAGTGACATGGAGGAGTGACAAGGAGTAGCGACATGGAAGACGGACATGGAGGAGTGAATTTAAGGATCGTTATGGAGGAGTGACATGGAGAAGCAACACGGAGGCTCAACATATAGGAGTGATATTGAGGAGTGACATTGAAGGGTGACATGGAGATGTGACATAGAGGAGTGACATGGAGAAGTGACATTCAGTAGCAAGGAAGAGTGACATGGAGGTGTGACATGGAGGATCGACATGGAGGAGTGACATAGAGGAGTAATGTGTAGGAGCGACATGGAGGAGTGACGAGGAGGAGCGACATGGAGGAGTGACATGGAGGAGTTTCATTGAGTAATGACATGGAGGGGTGACATGGAGGAGTGAGAAGTTGGAGTGATATGGAGATGTGATATGGAGGATTGACATAGAGGAGTGACATGGAGGAGTGATATTGAGGAGAAAGGAAGAGTGACATGGAGGAGTGAAAAGGAGGAGCTTCATGGAGGAGTGACATGGAGGAGGACCATGTAGGAATGACATGGAGGAGTGACATGGAGGATCAACATAGAGGAGTGACCTGGAGGAGTGACATAGAGGAGTGACATGGAGGAGTGAAATGGAGGAGTAACATTGAAGGGCGACATGGAGGCTCAAAATGGAAGAGTGACATAGAGGAGTTACATGGAGGATCGACATAGAGGAGTGACATGGAGGAGTGACATAGAGGAGTGATATGGAGGAGCAAAATGGAGGAGTGACATGGAGGAGTGACATGAAGGAGGAGTCACATGGAGTGACATAGAGGAGTGATGTGGAGGAGTGACATTGAGGAGTGACGTGGAGGAGTGAATAGAGGAGTGACATAGAGGAATGACATGGAGGAGCGACATGAAGCAGCAAGGAGTGACATGTAGGAGTGATATGGAGGAGTGACATGGAGGATCAACATGTAGGAGTGAATTTAAGGATCGTCATGGAGGAGTGACATGGAGAAATGACATGGAGGCGTAACATGTAGGAGTGAAATTGAGGAGCAATATGGAGAAGTCACATGGAGGAGTGACATTGAGGAGTGACGGGGAGGAGCGAATAGAGGAGTAACATAGAGGAATGACATGGAGGAGCGACATTGAGGAGCGAAATGGAGGAGTGACATGGAGGAGTGACATGAAGGAGGAGTGACATGGAGGAGTGACATAGAGGAGTGATGTGGAAGAGTGATGTGGAGGAGCGACATGGAGGAGTGACGAGGAGGAGCGACATGGAGGAGTGACATGGAGGAGTTTCATTGAGTAGTGACATGGAGGGGTGACATGGAGGAGTGAGAAGTTGGAGTGATATGGAGATGTGACATGGAGGAGTGACATAGAGGAGTGACATGGAGGAGTGATATTGAGGATAAAGGAAGAGTGACATGGAGGAGTGACATGGAGGAGCTTCATGGTGGAGTGACATGTAGGAATGACATGGAGGAGTGACATGGAGGATCAACATAGAGGAGTGACCTGGTAGGAATGACATGGAGGAGTGACATTGAGGATTGACGTGGAGGAGCAACATAGAGAAATGACATGGAGAAGTGATATTGAGGAGCAACACGGAGGTTCAACATGTAGTAGTGATATTGAGGAGTGACATGGAGGAGTGACATGGAGGAGTGACATGCAGGAGTAACATTGAAGGGCGACATGGAGGCTCAACATGGAAGAGTGACATAGAGGAGTTACATGGAGGATCGACATAGAGGAGTGACATGGAGGAGTGACATAGAGGAGCGATATGGAGGAGCGAAATGGAGGAGTGACATGGAGGAGTGACATGAAGGAGGAGTGACATGGAGGAGTGACATAGAGGAGTGATGTGGAGGAGTGACATTGAGGAGTGACGTGGAGGAGTGAATAGAGGAGTGACATAGAGGAATGACATGGAGCAGCGACATGAAGCAGCAAGGAGTGACATGTAGGAGTGATATGGAGGAGTGACATGGAGGAGTGAATTTAAGGATCGTCATGGAGGAGTGACATGGAGAAATGACATGTAGGAGTGACATGGAGGAGTGACATGTAGGAGTGACATTGAGGAGCAACATGGAGAAGTGACATGGAGGAGTGACATTGAGGAGTGACGTGGAGGAGCAAATAGAGGAGTGACATAGAGGAATGACATGGAGGAGCGACATAGAGCAGCACGGAGTGACATGTAGGAGTGAGATGGAGGAGTGACTTGGAGGAGTGACATGTAGGAGTGACATGGGGGAGCAACATGGATGAGAGACATGGAAGAGTGACATGGAGGAGTGACATGGAGAAGTTACATAGAGGTGTGACGTGGAGGAGTGACATATAGGAGCAACATGGAGGATCGACATGGAGGAGTGACATGGAGGAGTGACATGGAGGAGACTTGAAATGGCGGAGTGAAATAGAGGAGTGAGAAGGAGGAGCTATATGGAGGAACGAAATTGAGTAGTGACATGGAGGAGTGACGTAGAGGACCGACATGGAGGAGCAATATGGAGGAGTGACATAGAGAAGTGACATGGAGGAGTGACATGGAGTAGTGACATGGAGGTTTGACATGGAGGAGTGACAAGGAAGAGTGACATGGAAGAGTGACATGGAGGAGTGACATGTTGGAGTGATATGGAGGAGTGACTTGGAGGAGTGACATGTAGGAGTGACATGGGGGGGCTACATGGATGAGAGACATGGAAGAGTGACATGAAGGAGTGACATGGAGGAGCAACATGGAGGAACGAAATGGAGTAGTGACATGGAGGAGTGACATAGAGGACCGACATGGAGGAGCAATATGGAGGAGTGACATAGAGGAGTGACATGGAGGAGTGACATGGAGTAGTGACATGGAGTTTTGACATGGAGGAGTGACATGGAGGAGCCACATGGAAGAGCGATATGGAGGAGTGACATAGAGGAGTGACATGGAGGAGTGACCTTGAGGAGCAAGGAAGAGTGACATGGAAGATTGACATGGAGGAGCTTCATGAAGGAGTGACATTGAGGAGCAACATGGAGGATCGACATGGAGGAGTGACATGGAGGAGTGACATGGAGGAGACTTGAAATGGCGGAGTGAAATGGAGGAGTGAGAAGGAGGAGCTATATGGAGGAACGAAATGGAGTAGTGACATGGAGGAGTGACATAGAGGACCGACATGGAGGAGCAATATGGAGAAGTGACATAGAGGAGTGACATGGAGGAGTGACATGGAGTAGTGACATGGAGGTTTGACATGGAGGAGTGACATAGGGGAGTGACATGGAGGAGTGACCTTGAGGAGCAAGGAAGAGTGACATGGAAGAGTGACATGGAGGAGCTTCATGTAGGAGTGACATAGAGGATTGACATGGAGGAGTGACAAGGAGTAGAGACATGGAAGACGGACATGGAGGAGTGAATTTAAAGATCGTCATGGAGGATTGACATGGAGAAGCAACACGGAGGCTCAACATATAGGAGTGATATTGAGGAGTTTCATTGAAGGGCGACATGGCGGCTCAACATGGAGGAGTGACATAGAGGAGTGATGTGGAGGAGTGACATGGAGGAGTGACATGGAGGAGCGACATGCAGGAGTGACATAGAGGAGTGACATTTAGGAGTGACATTGAGGAGCAAGGAAGAGTGACATAGAGTGACATGGAGGAGCTTCATGGAGGAGTGACATGGAGGAGTGACTTTTAGGAGTGACATGGAGGATTGACATGGAGGAGTGACATGGAGTAGTGACATGGAGTAGTGACATGTAGGATTGACATGGAGGAGTGACATGGTGGAGCGACATGGAGGAGCGATATGGAGGAGCGAAATGGAGGAGTGACATGGAGGAGTTACATGAAGGAATGAGATTGTGGCTTGAAATGGTGGAAGGACATGGAGGAGTGAGAAGGAGGAGTGTCATGGAGGAGTGACATAGAGGAGTGATGTGGAGGAGCGACATGGAGGAGTGACATGGAGGAGAGACATGGAGGAGTGACATAGAGGAGTGACATGGAGGAGCAATATGGAGGAGCGAAATGGGTGAGTGACATGGAGGAGTATCATTGAAGGGCGACATGGAGGATCAACATGGAGGAGTGACATAGAGGAGTGATGTGGAGGAGCGACATGGAGGAGCGACATGGAGGAGTGACATAGAGGAGTGACATGGTCGAGTGACATTGAGGAGAAAGGAAGAGTGACATAGAGTGACATGGAGGAGTGACATGGAGGAGTGACATTTAGGAGTGACATGGAGGATCGACATGGAGGAGTGACAATGAGTAGTGACATGGAGGATTGACATGGAGGAGTATCATTGAAGGGCGACATGGAGGATCAACATGGAGGAGTGACATAGAGGAGTGATGTGGAGGAGCGACATGGAGGAGTAACATGGAGGAGCGACATGGAGGAGTGACATAGAGGAGTGACATGGAGGAGTGACATTGAGGAGCAAGGAAGAGTGACATGGAGGAGTGACATGGAGGAGTGACATGTTGGCGTGATATGTAGGAGTGACATGGAGGATTGACATGGAGGAGTGACATGGAGGAGTGACATGTTGGCGTGATATGTAGGAGTGACATGGAGGACTGACATGGAGGAGCGACATTTAGGAGTGACATGGAGGATCGACATGGAGCAGTGACATGGAGTAGTGACAAGGAGAATTGACATGGAGGAGTGACATAGAGGATCGACATGGAGGAGTGACAAGGAATAGTGACATGGAAGACGGACATGGAGGAGTGAATTTAAGGATCGTCATGGAGGAGTGACACGGTGGCTGAACATATAGGAGTGATATTGAGGAGTGACATTGAAGGGCGACATGGAGGCTCAACATGGAGGAGTGACATAGAGGAGTGATGTGGAGGAACGACTTGGAGGAGTGACATGGAGGATCGACATGGAGGAGCGATATGGAGGAGTGACATGGGGGAGAGACATGGAAGAGTCACATGAAGGAGTGACATGGAGGAGCAACATGGAGGAACGAAATGGAGTAGTGACATGGAGGAGTGACATAGAGGAGTGACATGGAGGAGTGACATGGAGTAGTGACATGGAGGTTTGACATGGAGGAGTGACATGGAGGAGCCACATGGAGGAGCAATATGGAGGAGTGACATAGAGGAGTGACATGGAGGAGTGACCTTGAGGAGCAAGGAAGAGTGACATGGAAGAGTGACATGGAGGAGCTTCATGAAGGAGTGACATTGAGGAGCAACATGGAGGATCGACATGGAGGAGTGACATGGAGGAGTGACATGGAGGAGACTTGAAATGGCGGAGCGACATGGAGGAGCGATATGGAGGAGCGAAATGGAGGAATGACATGGAGTATTGACATGGATGAACAATTTGGAGCACTTCCATAGAGGAGTGACAACGGGGAGTGTCATGGAGGAACGACATGGAGGATGGACATGGAGGAGTGACATGGAGTAGAGACGTGGAAGAGTGACATTCTGGAGTGACATTCTGGAGGGACATTCTGGAGTGACATGGAGGATCGACATGGAGGATTGACCTGGAGGAGAGACATGGAGAAGCGACATGGAGGAGCGACATTGAGGAGCGACATGGAGCAGCGACATGGAGGATCGAGATGGAGTAGGGACATGGAGGATCGACACGGAGGATCGAAATTGATGAGCTAAAAGGAGAACTGACATGGAGGATTGACATGGAGGACTGACATGGAAGATCGACATGGTGGATTGACATGGATGTGTGACAAGGAGGAGCGTCATGGAGGAGTGACATAGAGGAGTGACGAGGAGGAGCGACATGGAGGAGTGATGAGGAGGAGCGACATGGAGGAGTGACATTGAGGAGTGACATGGAGGAGTGACAAGGAGTAGCGACATGGAAGACGGACATGGAGGAGTGAATTTAAGGATCGTCATGGAGGAGTGACATGGAGAAGCAACACGGAGGCTCAACATATAGCAGTGATATTGAGGAGTGACATTGAAGGGTGACATGGAGATGTGACATAGAGGAGTGACATGGAGAAGTGACATTCAGTAGCAAGGAAGAGTGACATGGAGGAGTGACATGGAGGATCGACATGGAGGAGTGACATAGAGGTCGCTCCTACACATTACTATGGTCGCTCCTACACATTACTATGTGTAGGAGCGACATGGAGGAGTGACGAGGAGGAGCGACATGGAGGAGTGACATGGAGGAGTTTCATTGAGTAATGACATGGAGGGGTGACATGGAGGAGTGAGAAGTTGGAGTGATATGGAGATGTGATATGGAGGATTGACATAGAGGAGTGACATGGAGGAGTGATATTGAGGAGAAAGGAAGAGTGACATGGAGGAGTGAAATGGAGGAGTGAAATGGAGGAGTGACATGGAGGAGGACCATGTAGGAATGACATGGAGGAGTGACATGGAGGATCAACATAGAGGAGTGACCTGGAGGAGTGACATGGAGAAGTGATATTGAGGAACAACACGGAGGCTCAACATGTAGGAGTGATATTGAGGAGTGACATAGAGGAGTGACATGGAGGAGTGAAATGGAGGAGTAACATTGAAGGGCGACATGGAGGCTCAAAATGGAAGAGTGACATAGAGGAGTTACATGGAGGATCGACATAGAGGAGTGACATGGAGGAGTGACATAGAGGAGCGATATGGAGGAGCGAAATGGAGGAGTGACATGGAGGAGTGACATGAAGGAGGAGTCACATAGAGGAGTGACATAGAGGAGTGATGTGGAGGAGTGACATTGAGGAGTGACGTGGAGGAGTGAATAGAGGAGTGACATAGAGGAATGACATGGAGGAGCGACATGAAGCAGCAAGGAGTGACATGTAGGAGTGATATGGAGGAGTGACATGGAGGATCGACATGTAGGTGTGAATTTAAGGATCGTCATGGTGGAGTGACATGGAGAAATGACATGTAGGAGTGACATGGAGGAGTAACATGTAGGAGTGAAATTGAGGAGCAACATGGAGAAGTGACATGGAGGAGTGACATTGAGGAGTGACGTGGAGGAGCGAATAGAGGAGTGACATAGAGGAATGACATGGAGGAGCGACATGGAGGAACGAAATGGAGGAGTGACATGGAGGAGTGACATGAAGGAGGAGTGACATGGAGGAGTGACATAGAGGAGTGATGTGGAAGAGTGATGTGGAGGAGCGACATGGGGGAGTGACGAGGAGGAGCGACATGGAGGAGTGACATGGAGGAGTTTCATTGAGTAGTGACATGGAGGGGTGACATGGAGGAGTGAGAAGTTGGAGTAATATGGAGATGTGACATGGAGGAGTGACATAGAGGAGTGACTTGGAGGAGTGATATTGAGGATAAAGGAAGAGTGACATGGAGGAGTGACATGGAGGCTTGACATTGATTAGTGACATTCTGGAGTGACATGGAGGAGCGACATGGAAGATCGACATGGAGGAGTAACATGTAGGATCTAAATGGAGGAGTGACCTGGAGGATCAACATGGAGGAGCGATATGTATGAGCAAGGAGAAGCGACAAGGAGGATCGAGATGTGTCGACATGAAAGACATGGAGGAGTGACATGGAGGAGTTACATTTTGGAGGGACATTCTGGAGGGACATTCTGGAGTGACATGGAGGAGCGACATTCTGGAGTGACATTTTTGAATGACATTGATGAGAGATATGGAGGATTGAGATAGAGGATCTTCATGGCGGAGTGACATGGAGGAGCGACATGGAGGAGTGACATGGAGGAGTGACATTTAGTATTGACATGGAGAAGTTACATAGAGGAGTGACGTGGAAGAAAGGGAGTAGTAACATGGAGGAGCGACATGGAGGAGCGAAATAGAGGATCGACATGGAGGATCGACATGGACGAGTGACATTCTGGAGTGACAATCTGGAGGGACATTCTGGAGTGACATGGAGGAGCGACATGGAGGAGTGATATAGAGGAGAAAGGAGGAGAGACATGGAGGATAAACATGGAGGAGTGACTAGGAGGAGAATCACAGAAGAGTTACATGGAGGAGCTACATGAGGAGCAACATCACGGAGCGACTTGGAGGACTGACATGGATGAATGACATTCTGTAGGAACATGGAGGAGTGAAATTCTGGAGTTACACGGAGGAGCAACATTCTGGAGTGACATGGAGGAGTGACATGGAGGACTGATATGGAGGATTTATATTCAGGAGTGACATGGAGGAGGGACATGGAGGAGTGACATGGAAGACAAATAGAAGTGACATGGAGGCGTGACTTGGAGTTACATAAAGGAATGACATGGAGGAATGACATGGATGAGTGACATGGAGGAGTGACAAGGAGTAGTGACATGGAGGAGTGACATGGAGGATTGATATGGAGGAGTGACATGGAGGAGTGAAATAGAGGAGTGATATGGAGGAGCGACATGCAGGAGTGACATTGACGTTGTATAGAAGTGAAATTGAGGTTTGACTTGGAGGAGTGACATAAAGGAGTGACATGGAGGAATGACATGGATGAGTGACATGGAGGAGTGACAAGGAGTAGCGACATGGAGGAGTGACATGAGGAGTGACGTAGAGGAGTGACGTGGTGGAGTGAAATGGAGGAGTGACATGGAAAAGTGAGTTGGTGTAGCGACATGGAGGAGTGACATAGAGGATTGATGTGGAGGAGAGACAAGGAGTAGTGACATGGAGAAGTTACAGGTTTGATCAGGATGGAGGGTTAATATGGTGGCGTGACATGGCGGAGGGACAGGGCTGAGTGAGTTGGTGTAGTGACATGGAGGAGTGACATGGAATAGTGACATGGAGGAGTGACATGGAGGAGTGACATGGAGGGTTGATATGGAGGAGTGACATGGAGGAGTGAAGTGGTGGAGTGAAATGGAGGAGTGACATGGAGGAGTGAGTTGGTGTAGCGAAATAAGGAGTGACATGGAGGAGTGACATGGAGGAGTGACATGGAGAAGTGAGTTGGTGGAGCGACATGGAGGAGTGACATGGAAGACATATAGAAGTGACATGGAGGAATGACTTGGATGAGTGACATGGAGGTGTGACAAGGAGGATTGAGTTGGTGTAGCAAAATGGAGGAGTGAAATGAGGATTGAGTTTGTGTAGCGACATGGAGGAGTGACATGGATGAGTGAAATGGAGGAGTGACATAGAGGAGTGATGTGGAGGAGTGACATGGAGGAGTGAGTTGGTGGAATGACATGGAAGAGTCACATGGAGTAGCCACATGGAGGAGTGACTTGGAGGAGTGACATAAAGGAGTGACATGGAGGAATGACTTGGATGAAAGACATGGAGGAGTGACAAGGAGGATTGAGTTGGTATAGAGACATGGAGGACTGACATGGAGTAGCGACATGAAGGAGTGACATGGATGAGTGACATGGAGGAGTGACAAGGAGGATTGAGTTGGTGTAGCGACATGGAGGAGTGACATGGAGTAGCGACATGGGGGAATGACATAGAGGAGTGACATAGAGGAGTAATATTGAAAAGTTACATGGAGGAGTGACATAGAGGAGTGATGTGGAGGAATGACATGGAAAACATGTAGAAGTGATACGGATGAGTGATGTGGAGGAGTGACAATGTGGAACTACACGGATGAGAGACATGACATTGAAGACTTGGAGAACTGACATGGAGGATTGATATGGAGGAGTGACATGGAGGAGTGAAATAGAGGAGTGATATGGAGGAGCGACATGCAGGAGTGAAATTGACGTCGTATAGAAGTGAAATTGAGGATTGACTTGGAGGAGTGACATAAAGGAGTGACATGGAGGAATGACATGGATGAGTGACATGGAGGAGTGACAAGGAGTAGCGACATGGAGGAGTGACATGAGGAGTGATGTAGAGGAGTGACGTGGTGGAGTGAAATGGAGGAGTGACATGGAAAAGTGAGTTGGTGTAGCGACATGGAGGAGTGACATAGAGGATTGATGTGGAGGAGAGACATGGAGTATTGACATGGAGAAGTTACAGGTTTGATCAGGATGGAGGCTTTATATGGTGGCGTGACATGGCGGAGGGACAGGGCTGAGTGAGTTGGTGTAGTGACATGGAGGAGTGACATGGAATAGTGACATGGAGGAGTGACATGGAGGAGTGACATGGAGGGTTGATATGGAGGAGTGACATGGAGGAGTGAAGTGGTGGAGTGAAATGGAGGAGTGACATGGAGGAGTGAGTTGGTGTAGCGAAATAAGGAGTGACATGGAGGAGTGACATAGAGGAGTGACGTGGAGGAGTGACATGGAGGAGTGAGTTGGTGGAGCGACATGGACGAGTGACATGGAAGACATATAGAAGTGACATGGAGGAATGACTTGGATGAGTGACATGGAGGTGTGACAAGGAGGATTGAGTTGGTGTAGCAAAATGGAGGAGTGACATGAGGATTGAGTTTGTGTAGCGACATGGAGGAGTGACATGGATGAGTGAAATGGAGGAGTGACATGGAGGTGTGACATGGAGGAGTGACATAGAGGAGTGATGTGGAGGAGTGACATGGAGGAGTGAGTTGGTGGAATGACATGGAGGAGTCACATGGAGTAGCCACATGGAGGAGTGACTTGGAGGAGTGACATAAAGGAGTGACATGGAGGAATGACTTGGATGAAAGACATGGAGGACTGACAAGGAGGATTGAGTTGGTATAGAGACATGGAGGACTTACATGGAGTAGCGACATGAAGGAGTGACATGGATGAGTGACAAGGAGGAGTGACAAGGGGGATTGAGTTGGTGTAGCGACATGGAGGAGTGACATGGCGTAGCGACATGGGGGAATGACATAGAGGAGTGACATAGAGGAGTAATATTGAAAAGTAACATGGAGGAGTGACATAGAGGAGTGATGTGGAGGAGTGACATGGAAAACATGTAGAAGTGATACGGATGAGTGATGTGGAGGAGTGACAATGTGGAACTACACGGATGAGAGACATGACATTGAAGACTTGGAGAAGTGACATGGAGGATTGATATGGAGGAGTGACATGGAGGAGTGAAATAGAGGAGTGATATGGAGGAGCGACATGCAGGAGTGACATTGACGTCGTAGAGAAGTGAAATTGAGGTTCGACTTGGAGGAGTGACATAAAGGAGTGACATGGAGGAATGACATGGATGAGTGACATGGAGGAGTGACAAGGAGTAGCGACATGGAGGAGTGACATGAGGAGTGACGTAGAGGAGTGACGTGGTGGAGTGAAATGGAGGAGTGACATGGAAAAGTGAGTTGGTGTAGCGACATGGAGGAGTGACATAGAGGATTGATGTGGAGGAGAGACATGGAGTAGTGACATGGAGAAGTTACAGGTTTGATCAGGATGGAGGGTTAATATGGTGGCGTGACATGGCGGAGGGACAGGGCTGAGTGAGTTGGTGTAGTGACATGGAGGAGTGAAGTGGTGGAGTGAAATGGAGGAGTGACATGGAGGAGTGAGTTGGTGTAGCGAAATAAGGAGTGACATGGAGGAGTGACATAGAGGAGTGACGTGGAGGAGTGACATGGACGAGTGACATGGAGAAGTGAGTTGGTGCAGCGACATGGAGGAGTGACATGGAAGACATATAGAAGTGACATGGAGGAATGACTTGGATGAGTGACATGGAGGAGTGAAGTGGTGGAGTGAAATGGAGGAGTGACATGGAGGAGTGAGTTGGTGTAGCGAAATGCGGAATGACATGGAGGAGTGACATAGAGGAGTGACGTGGAGGAGTGACATGGAGGAGTGAGTTGGTGGAGCGACATGGAGGAGTGACATGGAAGACATATAGAAGTGACATGGAGGAATGACTTGGATGAGTAACATGGAGGTGTGACAAGGAGGATTGAGTTGGTGTAGCAAAATGGAGGAGTGACATGAGGATTGAGTTTGTGTAGCAACATGGAGGAGTGACATGGATGAGTGAAATGGAGGAGTGACATGGAGGTGTGACATGGAGGAGTGACATAGAGGAGTGATGTGGAGGAGTGAAATGGAGGAGTGAGTTGGTGGAATGACATGGAGGAGTCACATGGAGTAGCCACATGGAGGAGTGACTTGGAGGAGTGACATAAAGGAGTGACATGGAGGAATGACTTGGATGAAAGACATGGAGGACTGACAAGGAGGATTGAGTTGGTATAGAGACATGGAGGACTTACATGGAGTAGCGACATGAAGGAGTGACATGGATGAGTGACAAGGAGGAGTGACAAGGAGGATTGAGTTGGTGTAGCGACATGGAGGAGTGACATGGCGTAGCGACATGGGGGAATGACATAGAGGAGTGACATAGAGGAGTAATATTGAAAAGTAACATGAAGGAGTGACATAGAGGAGTGATGTGGAGGAGTGACATGGAAAACATGTAGAAGTGATACGGATGAGTGATGTGGAGGAGTGACAATGTGGAACTACACGGATGAGAGACATGACATTGAAGACTTGGAGAAGTGACATGGAGGATTGATATGGAGGAGTGACATGCAGGAGTGACATTGACGTCGTAGAGAAGTGAAATTGAGGTTTGACTTGGAGGAGTGACATAAAGGAGTGACATGGAGGAATGACATGGATGAGTGACATGGAGGAGTGACAAGGAGTAGCGACATGGAGGAGTGACATGAGGAGTGACGTAGAGGAGTGACGTGGTGGAGTGAAATGGAGGAGTGACATGGAAAAGTGAGTTGGTGTAGCGACATGGAGGAGTGACATAGAGGATTGATGTGGAGGAGAGACATGGAGTAGTGACATGGAGAAGTTACAGGTTTGATCAGGATGGAGGGTTAATATGGTGGCGTGACATGGCGGAGGGACAGGGCTGAGTGAGTTGGTGTAGTGACATGGAGGAGTGAAGTGGTGGAGTGAAATGGAGGAGTGACATGGAGGAGTGAGTTGGTGTAGCGAAATAAGGAGTGACATGGAGGAGTGACATAGAGGAGTGACGTGGAGGAGTGACATGGAGGAGTGACAAGGAGGATTGAGTTTGTGTAGCGACATGGAGGAGTGACATGGATGAGTGAAATGGAGGAGTGACATGGAGGTGTGACATGGAGGAGTGACATAGAGGAGTGATGTGGAGGAGTGACAATGAGGAGGGATATGGAGGAGTAACATTCTGGAGTGACATGGAAGAACGACATGGAGGAGTGATATAGAGGAGCAAGGAGGAGAGACATGGAGGATAAACATGGAGGAGTGACTAGGAGGAGAATCACAGAAGAGTTACATGGAGGAGCTACATGAGGAGCAACATCACGGAGCGACTTGGAGGACTGACATGGAGGAATGACTTTCTGGAGGAACATGGAGGATCGACATTCTGGAGTGACACGGAGGAGCAACATTCTGGAGTGACATGGAGGAGTGACATGGAGGACTGATATGGAGGATTTATATTCAGGAGTGACATGGAGGAGGGACATGGAGGAGTGACATGGAAGACATATAGAAGTGACATGGAGGCGTGACTTGGAGTTACATAAAGGAATGACATGGAGGAATGACATGGATGAGTGACATGGAGGAGTGACAAGGAGGATTGAGATGGTGTAGCGACATGGAGGAGTGACATGGAGTAGCGACATGGGGGAATGACATAGAGGAGTGACATAGAGGAGTAATATTGAAAAGTTACATGGAGGAGTGACATAGAGGAGTGATGTGTCACTCCTCCATTTCACTGGTTTGAAACGGTAAGTAACATCGTTGGCCATTTGGCTATCTGTCTTTCTGTGTGCTGCTGTGTTCTGTAGCTGCTCTAGCACATCCAGGGCAATATAGTCATATACTCTTCACTACAGCGGCTAAATACCCGCTACATTTATATCTACACTAGTTTTGCTTAAGCACTCACACCTCACTCCTCTTAGAGACTTAACCACACATATTCAGCTCGGCTAACGCTAGCTGGGCTATCGTATCGTAGCATAACAGTAGCTTAGCAGTAGCTTAGCCGTTAGCGATGGCTTCTCCTCTCCCCTGCTCTCCTGTTCTCTCTCCCTCTCCTGCTCTCCCCTGCTCTCCTGTTCTCTCTCCTTCTTCTGCTCTCCCCTGCTCTCCTGTTCTCTCTCCTTCTTCTGCTCTCCCCTGCTCTCCTGTTCTCTCTCCTTCTTCTGCTCTCCCCTGCTCTGTGTGTCTTATGTTTAGTTATTCCTCTGCCTCCTTTAGAGCTAATGGTACATGTATTAGGTGTAGTGCATTCGCTGCATTGGAGGCGAGGGTTAGCGAGTTAGAAGCCCGGTTCTGCACTTTAGCTTTAGCTTCTTCTGTAGTTAGCCAGCCCCTAGCCGGTGCAGACCGGCCAAGCTTAGCTTCTGCTAGCCGTCCCCCGGCAACCCCCGAGCAGCCGGGAGGCTGGGTGACTGTCCGAAGGACGCATAGTCGTACCCTGAAGCCCACGGTTAACCACCAACCACTCCACGTTTCTAACAGATATTCCCCTCTCAGCGACACACCCGCTGAGAAACCAACTCTGGTTATCGGCAGCTCCATTTTGCGGAACGTGAAGTTAGCGAAGTCAGCTGCCATAGTTAATTGCATCCCGGGGGCCAGAGCGGGCGACATTGAATCTGTTTTGAAACTGCTGGCTAAGGATAAACGTAAATACAGTAAGATTGTTATTCACGTTGGCGGTAATGACACCCGGTTACGTCGATCGGAGGTCACTAAAGTTAATGTCCAATCGGTGTGTGCATATGCAAAAACAATGTCGGACTCCGTAGTTTTCTCTGGTCCCCTCCCCAATTTGACCAGTGACGACATGTATAGCCGCATGAAGTCATTCCACAGCTGGCTGTCGTGGTGGTGTCCAGCAAACGATGTGGGCTTCATTGACAATTGGAACCCTTTCTGGGGAATTCCTGGTCTGATTAGGAGAGACGGCATTCATCCTACTTTGGATGGTGCAGCTCTCTTATCCAGAAATCTGACCAAGATTGTTGGTGGAACAAATCCATGACAAACCAGGGGTCATTCCAGGACGCAGAGCTGTAGTCTTACACACTTCTCTGCGCTTCCATTAGAGCAGTTACCCACCCATAGCTTAACCCCAAAAATAATTGAGACTGTGTCTGCCCCACCTAAATTAATTAAATCAAAAGTAAACAGAAGAGGAGTTAAACATAATAATCTAATAAAATCTAACACTAGCACCGCAATAAAGCAACAAAACAGGAGAATTAAATGTGGACTCTTAAATATCAGATCTCTGTCATCTAAAGCTCTACTAGTAAATGATTTAATATCAGATAATCACATTGATTTATTTTGTCTTACTGAAACCTGGCTGTGTCAGGAAGAATATGTCAGCCTAAACGAATCCACTCCCCCGAGTCATATTAATACTCACATTCCTCGAGACACCGGCCGAGGAGGTGGAGTTGCAGCCATCTTCGACTCAAGCCTATTAATAAACCCTAAAACTAAACTAAATTATAACTCATTTGAAAGCCTTGTTCTTAGTCTTTCACACCCAACCTGGAAAGCACTACAGCCAATTTTATTTGTTATAGTGTACCGCGCTCCAGGCCCATATTCTGAATTTCTATCTGAATTCTCAGAGTTTCTATCAGGCTTAGTCCTGAAAACAGATAAAGTCATTATAGTAGGTGATTTTAATATTCATGTGGACGTTGATAATGATAGCCTCAGTACTGCGTTTATCTCTTTATTAGATTCAATTGGTTTCTCGCAGAACGTGCATAAACCCACTCACCGCTTTAACCACACCCTCGACCTTGTTATGTCATATGGCGTTGAAATTGAACATTTAATTGTTTTTCCACAGAACTCTCTTTTATCAGACCATTATTTAATCACTTTTGAATTCTTATTACTAGACTATACACCATCAGATAAAAGTGTGTACACTAGATGTCTATCCGATAGTGTTGTAGCTAAATTTAAGGAAGTGATTCCATCAGCATTAAATTCAATACCATGTCTCAATATAACAGAGGACTCGTATGTTAATTTTAGCCCTACCCAAATTGATCATCTTGTAGATAGTGCTACAGACTCACTGCGAGTCACACTTGATTCTGTTGCCCCTCTAAAAAAGAAGTTAGTAAAACAAAGGAAGTCAGCTCCATGGTATAACCCTCAAACACGCAAATTAAAGCAAGCATCGAGGAAACTGGAAAGGATATGGCGTTCCACCAAACAGGAAGAATCTCATTTAGTCTGGCAAGATAGTCTTAAAACATATAGGAAGGCTCTCTGTGATGCCAGAGCAGCCCATTACTCATCATTAATAGAGAAAAATAAGAACAACCCCAGGTTTCTATTCAGCACTGTAGCCAGGCTGACAGAAAGTCACAGCTCTATTGAGCCATGTATTCCTACAACCCTCAGTAGTAGTGACTTCATGAGTTTCTTTAATGATAAAATCATAACTATTAGAGACAAAATGAATCACCTCCTACCGTCAACTGGTACCAATTTATCCTCAAACTTAGGAACCTTAGAAACAGCTGTACAACCTGATATATATTTAGACTGCTTTTCTCCTATCGATCTCCACAAATTAACCTCACTGATCTCCTCATCTAAATCATCTACCTGTCTCCTAGACCCTATTCCAACTAGACTGCTAAAAGAAGTTTTACCTCTAGTTAGCACCTCTTTACTGGATATGATCAATGTGTCTTTACTAACAGGCTATGTACCACAGTCCTTTAAAGTAGCTGTAATTAAACCTCTTCTTAAAAAGCCCACTCTTGATCCAGAGGTCCTAGCCAACTATAGACCTATATCTAACCTTCCCTTTACCTCCAAAATACTCGAGAAAGTAGTTGCCAGTCAGCTGTGTGACTTTCTACAGAACAATCATTTATTCGAAGATTATCAGTCAGGATTTAAAGTGCACCATAGCACAGAGACAGCACTAGTGAAAATTACAAATGACCTTCTAATGGCATCGGACAAAGGACTTGTCTCTGTACTTGTCTTGCTAGATCTCAGTGCTGCTTTCGACACCATTGATCATGACATCCTATTACAAAGACTGGAACATTTAATTGGCATTAAAGGAACTGCACTAAGTTGGTTTAAGTCCTATTTATCAGATCGATCTCAGTTTGTACATGTCAATGATGAGTCCTCCATGTACGCCAAAGTTAGTCACGGAGTTCCACAGGGTTCTGTACTTGGACCAATTCTATTCACCTTATATATGCTTCCCTTAGGCAATGTTATTAGAAAACACTCCATAAACTTTCATTGTTATGCAGATGATACCCAATTATATCTATCGATCAAGCCAGACGAAACAAACCAGTTAACTAAACTTCAAGCATGCCTTAAGGACATAAAAACCTGGATGACCTGCAATTTCCTGATGTTAAACTCAGACAAAACTGAAGTTATTGTACTAGGCCCTGAGCACCTCCGAAACAAATTATCTAATGATATAGTTACTTTAGATGGCATTGCCCTGGCCTCCAGCACCACCGTAAGGAATCTGGGAGTTGTCTTCGACCAGGATATGTCCTTTAACTCTCACATAAAACAAACCTCACGGACTGCCTTCTTTCATCTACGTAACATTGCGAAGATCAGGCACATCCTGTGTCAAAATGATGCAGAAAAATTAGTCCATGCATTTGTTACCTCTAGACTCGATTACTGCAATTCCTTATTATCAGGCTGCTCCAATAAGTCTCTTAAGACTCTCCAGTTGATCCAGAATGCTGCAGCACGTGTACTGACTAGAACTAGAAAAAGAGATCATATTACGCCTGTATTAGCTTCTCTGCACTGGCTGCCTGTAAAATCCAGAATAGATTTTAAAATCGTCCTCCTCACCTACAAAGCGCTAAACGGTCAGGCCCCATCATATCTTAAAGAGCTCATAGTACCCTACTACCCCACTAGAGCACTGCGCTCACAGAATGCAGGGTTACTTGAGGTTCCTAGAGTCTCCAAAAGTAGAATGGGAGCCAGAGCCTTCAGCTATCAAGCTCCTCTTCTCTGGAACCAGCTCCCAGTTTCAGTCCGGGAGGCAGACACCGTCTCTACATTTAAGAGTAGGCTAAAGACTTTCCTCTTTGATAACGCTTATACTTAAGCTGCTATAGGCATAGACTGCCGGGGGACTTCCTATGACACACTGTCATAAGGAACTTCCTATGACACACTGAGCTCCCCTCTCCTTCTGTATATACTCATGTCCCATGTCCATGTTGTTACTAACTTCATTCCTTCCCGGGAGTCCTTGTGCCTCCTTGTCTCGCAGCTAACCGTGGAGCGGGGTCACACCTGGAGCGAGGTCATACCTGGAGCGGGACCACACCGGGAGCGAGGTTATACCTGGAGCATGGGCACACTTGGAGCAGGGTTTCACCTGGATCTTGGTGGTCTCCGGTATTGTGGCTGCATCTGCTGCCGCGTCGGTGCCTGCTTGACACCAACTGCTACCATCCCTAATTAACTACGTCTGTACGAGGGACTACCAATGCTAACGAGGGATTTCCAACACCTAGTGACAATGTGGCAGCCTGGAGAATAACACTTCTCAATCACTGCCAAAGACATCAAGAGCTCCCAGCAAGCATGCTGATGCTGCAGGAACCAACGCACGGGCATCGATCGCAGGGACGTCCCACACCAATACACATGGACGTACTGAAGAGAGATGCTGGACAGTGCTGGCAGTGCTGGACAGTGCTGGCTTTCCGATAGTTGTATTATCACTCTTTCCATCCACCACTATTGGTTTTGTGTTATCAGCCCTACTTGTATTAGCTATTACAGCTGCTAGACTGCTATTGTGGCTGCTTCTATCTCTCTCTCTCTCTCTCTCTCTCTCTCTCTCTCTCACTCTATCTATCTATCCCCCCAGCCGGTCTCAGCAGATGGCCGCCCGCCCTGCGCCCGGTTCTGCTCCAGGTTTCTTCCCAGTAATCGGGGAGTTTTTCCTGGCCACAGTGCGCTTGGTGGATCCTGTTGGGTCTCTAAACTATGGTGTACGGTCATAGACCTGCTCTATATATAAAGCGTCTTGAGATAACTTCTGTTGTGATTTGACGCTATACAAAAATAAATTGATTTGATTTGATTTGATTTGATGTGGAGGAGTGACATGGAAAACATGTAGAAGTGATACGGATGAGTGATGTGGAGGAGTGACAATGTGGAACTACACGGATGAGAGACATGACATTGAAGACTTGGAAAAGTGACATGGAGGATTGATATGGAGGAGTGACATGGAGGAGTGAAATAGAGGAGTGATATGGAGGAGCGACATGCAGGAGTGACATTGACGTCGTATAGAAGTGAAATTGAGGTTTGACTTGGAGGAGTGACATAAAGGAGTGACATGGAGGAATGACATGGATGAGTGACATGGAGGAGTGACAAGGAGTAGCGACATGGAGGAGTGACATGGAGGATTGATATGGAGGAGTGACATGGAGGAGTGAAATAGAGGAGTGATATGGAGGAGCGACATGCAGGAGTGACATTGACGTCGTATAGAAGTGAAATTGAGGTTTGACTTGGAGGAGTGACATAAAGGAGTGACATGGAGGAATAACATGGATGAGTGACATGGAGGAGTGACAAGGAGTAGCGACATGGAGGAGTGACATGAGGAGTGACGTAGAGGAGTGACGTGGTGGAGTGAAATGGAGGAGTGACATGGAAAAGTGAGTTGGTGTAGCGACATGGAGGAGTGACATAGAGGATTGATGTGGAGGAGAGACATGGAGTAGTGACATGGAGAAGTTACAGGTTTGATCAGGGTGGAGGGTTAATATGGTGGCGTG
Source organism: Sebastes paucispinis (assembly GCA_036937225.1). NCBI lineage: Eukaryota > Metazoa > Chordata > Actinopteri > Perciformes > Sebastidae > Sebastes > Sebastes paucispinis. The sequence continues at coordinate 260,355 of JAUPFX010000013.1, read as the reverse complement.
ACATGGCGGAGGGACAGGGCTGAGTGAGTTGGTGTAGTGACATGGAGGAGTGACATGGAATAGTGACATGGAGGAGTGACATGGAGGAGTGACATGGAGGGTTGATATGGAGGAGTGACATGGAGGAGTGAAGTGGTGGAGTGAAATGGAGGAGTGACATGGAGGAGTGAGTTGGTGTAGCGAAATAAGGAGTGACATGGAGGAGTGACATGGAGGAGTGACATAGAGAAGTGAGTTGGTGGAGCGACATGGAGGAGTGACATGGAAGACATATAGAAGTGACATGGAGGAATGACTTGGATGAGTGACATGGAGGTGTGACAAGGAGGATTGAGTTGGTGTAGCAAAATGGAGGAGTGACATGAGGATTGAGTTTGTGTAGCGACATGGAGGAGTGACATGGATGAGTGAAATGGAGGAGTGACATGGAGGTGTGACATGGAGGAGTGACATAGAGGAGTGATGTGGAGGAGTGACATTTGAGGAGTGAGTTGATGGAATGACATGGAGGAGTCACATGGAGTAGCCACATGGAGGAGTGACTTGGAGGAGTGACATAAAGGAGTGACATGGAGGAATGATTTGGATGAAAGACATGGAGGACTGACAAGGAGGATTGAGTTGGTATAGAGACATGGAGGACTTACATGGAGTAGCGACATGAAGGAGTGACATGGATGAGTGACAAGGAGGAGTGACAAGGAGGATTGAGTTGGTGTAGCGACATGGAGGAGTGACATGGCGTAGCGACATGGGGGAATGACATAGAGGAGTGACATAGAGGAGTAATATTGAAAAGTAACATGGAGGAGTGACAAAGAGGAGTGATGTGGAGGAGTGACATGGAAAACATGTAGAAGTGATACGGATGAGTGATGTGGAGGAGTGACAATGTGGAACTACACGGATGAGAGACATGACATTGAAGACTTGGAGAAGTGACATGGAGGATTGATATGGAGGAGTGACATGGAGGAGTGAAATAGAGGAGTGATATGGAGGAGCGACATGCAGGAGTGACATTGACGTCATATAGAAGTGAAATTGAGGATTGACTTTGAGGAGTGACATAAAGGAGTGACATGGAGGAATGACATGGAGCAGCTACATGGAGGAGTGACAAGGAGGTGTGACATGGAGGAGTGACGTGGAGGAGTGAGTTGGTGGAGCGACATGGAAGAGTCTCATGGAGTAGCGACATGGAGGAGTGACTTGGAGGAGTGACAATGTGGAGCTACACAGATGAGAGACATGACATTGAAGACTTGGAGAAGTGACATGGAGTAGAGACATGGAGGCACTCCTCCATGTCTCTACACCTCCTCCATGTCGTTACACCAACTCACTCCTCCATGTCACTCATGGAGGAGTGAGTTGGTGTAACGACATGGAGGAGTGACATGGAAGACATAGAGAAGTGACATTGAGGAGTGACATGGAGAAGTGACATGGAGGAGTGACATGGAAGACATATAGAAGTGACATGGAGGAGTGACTTGGAGGAGTGACATAAAGGAGTGACATGGAGGAATGACATGGATGAGTGACATGGAGGAATGACAAGGAGTATTGAGTTGGTGTAGCGACATGGAGGAGTGACATGGAGTAGCGACATGGGGGAATGACATAGAGGAGTGACATAGAGGAGTAACATTGAAAAGTGACATGGAGGAGTGACATAGAGGAGTGATGTGGAGGAGTGACATGGAAAACATGTAGAAGTGATACGGATGAGTGATATGGAGGAGTGACAATGTGGAACAACACGGATGAGAGACATGACATTGAAGACTTGGAGAAGTAACATGGAGGATTGATATGGAGGAGTGACATGGAGGAGTGAAATAGGAGTGAAATGGAGGAGCGACATGTAGGAGTGACATTGAATTCATATAGAAGTGAAATTGAGGATTGACTTGGAGGAGTGACATAAAGTAGTGACATGGAGGAATGACATGGATGAGTGACATGGAGGAGTGACAAGGAGTAGCGACATGGAGGAGTGACATGAGGAGTGACGTAGAGGAGTGACGTGGTGGAGTGAAATGGAGTAGTGACATGGAAAAGTGAGTTGGTGTAGCGACATGGAGGAGTGACATAGAGGATTGATGTGGAGGAGAGACATGGAGTAGTGACATGGAGAAGTTACAGGTTTGATCAGGATGGAGGTTTTATATGGTGGAGTGACATGGCGGAGGGACAGGGCTGAGTGAGTTGGTGTAGTGACATGGAAGAGTGTTATGGAATAGTGACATGGAGGAGTGACATGGAGGATTGATATGGAGGAGTGACATGGAGGAGTGAAATAGAGGAGTGATATGGAGGAGCGACATGCAGGAGTGACATTGAATTCATATAGAAGTGAAATTGAGGATTGACTTGGAGGAGTGACATAAAGTAGTGACATGGAGGAATGACATGGATGAGTGACATGGAGGAGTGACAAGGAGTAGCGACATGGAGGAGTGACGTGAGGAGTGACGTAGAGGAGTGACGTGGTGGAGTGAAATGGAGTAGTGACATGGAAAAGTGAGTTGGTGTAGCGACATTAGGAGTGACATGGAATAGCGACATGGAGGAGTGACATGGAGGATTGATGTGGAGGAGAGACATGGAGTAGTGACATGGAGAAGTTACAGGTTTGATCAGGATGGAGGGTTTATATGGTGGAGTGACATGGCGGAGGGACAGGGCTGAGTGAGTTGGTGTAGTGACATGGAGGAGTGTTATGGAATAGTGACATGGAGGAGTGACATGGAGGAGTGATATGGAGGGTTGATATGGAGGAGTGACATGGAGGAGTGAAGTGGTGGAGTGAAATGGAGGAGTGACATGGAGGAGTGTGTTGGTGTAGCGACATAAGGAGTGACATGGAGGAGTGACATAGAGGAGTGACGTGGAGGAGTGACATGGAGGAGTGACATGGAGGAGTGAGTTGGTGGAGCGACATGGAGGAGTGACATGGAAGACATATAGAAGTGACATGGAGGAATGACTTGGATGAGTGACATGGAGGTGTGACATGGAGGAGTGACATAGAGGAGTAATGTGGAGGAGTGACATGGAGGAGTGAGTTGATGTAGCGACATGGAGGAATTACATGGAATAGCGACATGGGGGAATGACAGAGGAGTGCCATAGAGGAGTGATATTGAAAAGTGACATGGATGAATAACATAGAGTAGTGATGTGGTGGAGTGATTTGTAAAACATGTAGAAGTAACACGGAGGAGTGATATGGAGGAGTGACAATGTGGAGCTACACGGATGAGAGACATAACATTGAAGACTTGGAGAAGTGACATGGAGTTGCTTCATGGAAGAATGACATGGAGGAGTGACATGGAGTAGCGACATGGAGTAGTGACATGGAGGAGTGACATGGAAGACATATAGAAGTGAAATTGAGGAGTGACTTGGAGGAGTGACATAGAGGATTGATGTGGAGGAGTGACATGGAGGGTTGATATGGAGGAGTGACATGGAGGAGTGAGTTGGTGTAGCGACATAAGGAGTGACATGGAATAGCGACATGGAGGAGTGACATGGAGGAGTGACATAAAGGAGTGACATGGAGCAGTGACATGGAGGAGTGACATGGAGGACTGAGTTGGTGGAGCGACATGGAGGAGTGACTTGGAAGACATATAGAAGTGACATGGAGGAGTGACTTGGAGGATTGACAAAGAGGATTGATGTGGAGAAGAGACATGGAGTAGTGACATGGAGAAGTGACAAGTTTGATCAGGAAGGAGGGTTGATATGGTGGAGTGACATGGCGGAGGGACAGGGATGAGTGAATTGGTGTAGTGACATGGAGGAGTGACATGGAGGAGTGACATGGAGTAGTGACATGGAGGAGTGACATGGAGGAGTGACATGGAGGAGTGACATGGAAGACATATAGAAGTAACATGGAGGAGTGACTTGGAGGAGTGACATAAAGGAGTGACATGGAGGAATGACAAGGAGGATTGAGTTGGTGTAGCGACACAAGGAGTGACATGGAATAGCGACATGGAGGAGTCACATGGAGGAGTGAGTTGGTGTAGCGACATGGAGGAGTGACATGAAATAGCGACAAGGAGGAGTGACATGAAGTAGTGACATGGAGTTGTGAAATAGATGATTGATGTGGGGGAGAGACATGGAGTAGTGACATGGAGAAGTGACAAGTTTGATCAGGAAAGATGGTTGATATGGTGGAGTGACATGGAGGAGTGACGTGGTGGAGTGAAATGAAGGAGTGACATGGAGGAGTGAGTTGGTGTAGCGACATAAGGAGTGACATGGAATAGCGACATGGAGGAGTGACATGGAGGAGTTAAATGGAGGAGTGACATGGAGGAGTGAGTTGGTATAGCGACATGGAGGAGTGACATGGAATATCGACAAGCAGGAGTGACATGGAGGAGTGAGTTGGTGGAGCAACATGGAGGAGTCATATGAAGTAGCGACATGGAGGAGTGACTTGGAGGAGTGATATAAAGGAGTGACATGGAGGAGTGATGTCGTATCTTTCCTGCGACAGTGCTGTTGAAGTGATGAGGAAGGATGCTCCGCGGACACTGTTCTTGCTGGTATAATAGAGTTTATTACAAACAAGCAACAAATGTCATAACGGACCTCTAGAACGTCCGGAGGTCTCAAGTCAAATCTGAAAGTCCCGCACTTCGGGGCTCTCGCGCCTCCTTATATCAGTTTCATGTCATGCAACATCTGAGCTGAGCGTATGACCATGTATAGCTCCTTTGTCCTACATGTTTATCTTTCAGCCCCTGGTCAAAATGTATGACCATATTCTCCACTTATGCTTCTTACACATATGTTTATCTTTAGGGGCCTCACAGTCTTGTGCAAGACTTGAAAATATACCACAGTGATATGGAGGATTGACATGGAGGAGCGATATGGAGGAGTGAAATGGAGTGAAATTTAGGAGCGACATAGATGAGAGACATGTAACAGCAAGGAGGAGTTATATGGAGGAGTGACGTGGAGGATTGACATGGAGGAGCGACACGGATGAGAGATGTGGAGAAGTGATATGGAAGACTTGGAGAAGTCATATGGAGGAGTGATATTAAGGAGTGACATAGATGAGCAAAATGGAGGATCGACTTGGAGGAGTGACATGGAAGACTTGGAGAAGTCATATGGAGGAGTGATATGGAGGAGATGGAGGAGTGACATAGAGGAGTTACATAGAAGACATATAGAAGTGACATGGAGGAGTGATATGGAGGAGTGACATGAGGAGTGACATGGAGGAATGAGTTGGTGTAGCGACATGGAGTACTGACATGGAGGAGCGACATGGAGGAGTGAAATGGAGGAGTGACATAGAGAATTGATGTGGAAGAGAGACATGGAGGTGTGAAATGGAGAAGTGACAAGGCAGATCAGCAAGGAGGATTGATATGGTGGAGTGACATGACGGAGTGACATGGATGAGTGACATAGAGTAGTGACATGGAGGAGCAACATGGAGGAGCGACATGGAGGAGTTACATGGAGGAGTGACATGGAGGAGCGACATGGAAGAGTGACATGGAAGACATATAGAAGTGACATGGAGGAGTGACATGGAGAAGTGACATGGAGGATTGATATGGAGGAGTAACATGGAGGAGTGATATAGAGGAGTGGCGTGGTGGAGTGGAATGGAGGAGTGACATGGAGGATTGAGTTGGTGTAGGGACATGGAGGAGTGACATGGAGTAGAGACATGGAGGAGTGACATGAGGAGTGACGTGGAGGAGTGACATGGAGGAGTGAGTTGGTGGAGCAACATGGAGGAGACACATGGAGTAGCGACATGGAGGAGTGACTTGGAGGAGTGACAATGTGGAGTTACACAGATGAGAGACATGACATTGAAGACTTGGAGAAGTGACATGGAGGAGAGACATGGAGGAGTGACATGGAGGAGTGACATGGAGGAGTGAGTTGGTGTAACGACAAGGAGGATTGATATGGTGGAGTGACATGGAGGAGTTACTTGGAGGAGTGACATAAAGGAGTAAAATGGAGGAATGACATGGATGAGTGACATGGTGGAGTGAAAAGGAGGATTGATATGGAGGAGTGACATGGAGGAGTGAAATAGAGGAATGATATGGAGGAGCGACATGGAGGAGTGACATGGAAGACATATAGAAGTGAAATTGAGGAGTGACTTAGAAGAGTGACATAAAGGAGTGACATGGAGGAATGATATGGATGAGTGACATGGAGGAGTGACAAGGAGGTTTGAGTTGGTATAACGTCATGGAGGAGTGACATGGAGTAGCGACATGGAGGAGTGAGATGAGGAGTGACGTAGAGGAGTGACGTGGTGGAGTGAAATGGAGGAGTGACATGGAAGAGTGAGTTGGTGTAGCGACATGGAGGAATTACATGGAATAGCGACATGGGGGAATGACAGAGGAGTGCCATAGAGGAGTGATATTGAAAAGTGACATGGATGAATAACATAGAGTAGTGATGTGGTGGAGTGATTTGTAAAACATGTAGAAGTAACACGGAGGAGTGATATGGAGGAGTGACAATGTGGAGCTACACGGATGAGAGACATGACATTGAAGACTTGGAGAAGTGACATGGAGTTGCTTCATGGAAGAATGACATGGAGGAGTGACATGGAGTAGCGACATGGAGTAGTGACATGGAGGAGTGACATGGAAGACATATAGAAGTGAAATTGAGGAGTGACTTGGAGGAGTGACATAGAGGATTGATGTGGAGGAGTGACATGGAGGGTTGATATGGAGGAGTGACATGGAGGAGTGAGTTGGTGTAGCGACATAAGGAGTGACATGGAATAGCGACATGGAGGAGTGACATGGAGGAGTGACATAAAGGAGTGACATGGAGCAGTGACATGGAGGAGTGACATGGAGGACTGAGTTGGTGGAGCGACATGGAGGAGTGACTTGGAAGACATATAGAAGTGACATGGAGGAGTGACTTGGAGGATTGACAAAGAGGATTGATGTGGAGAAGAGACATGGAGTAGTGACATGGAGAAGTGACAAGTTTGATCAGGAAGGAGGGTTGATATGGTGGAGTGACATGGCGGAGGGACAGGGATGAGTGAATTGGTGTAGTGACATGGAGGAGTGACATGGAGGAGTGACATGGAGTAGTGACATGGAGGAGTGACATGGAGGAGTGACATGGAGGAGTGACATGGAAGACATATAGAAGTAACATGGAGGAGTGACTTGGAGGAGTGACATAAAGGAGTGACATGGAGGAATGACAAGGAGGATTGAGTTGGTGTAGCGACACAAGGAGTGACATGGAATAGCGACATGGAGGAGTCACATGGAGGAGTGAGTTGGTGTAGCGACATGGAGGAGTGACATGAAATAGCGACAAGGAGGAGTGACATGAAGTAGTGACATGGAGTTGTGAAATAGATGATTGATGTGGGGGAGAGACATGGAGTAGTGACATGGAGAAGTGACAAGTTTGATCAGGAAAGATGGTTGATATGGTGGAGTGACATGGAGGAGTGACGTGGTGGAGTGAAATGAAGGAGTGACATGGAGGAGTGAGTTGGTGTAGCGACATAAGGAGTGACATGGAATAGCGACATGGAGGAGTGACATGGAGGAGTTAAATGGAGGAGTGACATGGAGGAGTGAGTTGGTATAGCGACATGGAGGAGTGACATGGAATATCGACAAGCAGGAGTGACATGGAGGAGTGAGTTGGTGGAGCAACATGGAGGAGTCATATGAAGTAGCGACATGGAGGAGTGACTTGGAGGAGTGATATAAAGGAGTGACATGGAGGAGTGATGTCGTATCTTTCCTGCGACAGTGCTGTTGAAGTGATGAGGAAGGATGCTCCGCGGACACTGTTCTTGCTGGTATAATAGAGTTTATTACAAACAAGCAACAAATGTCATAACGGACCTCTAGAACGTCCGGAGGTCTCAAGTCAAATCTGAAAGTCCCGCACTTCGGGGCTCTCGCGCCTCCTTATATCAGTTTCATGTCATGCAACATCTGAGCTGAGCGTATGACCATGTATAGCTCCTTTGTCCTACATGTTTATCTTTCAGCCCCTGGTCAAAATGTATGACCATATTCTCCACTTATGCTTCTTACACATATGTTTATCTTTAGGGGCCTCACAGTCTTGTGCAAGACTTGAAAATATACCACAGTGATATGGAGGATTGACATGGAGGAGCGATATGGAGGAGTGAAATGGAGTGAAATTTAGGAGCGACATAGATGAGAGACATGTAACAGCAAGGAGGAGTTATATGGAGGAGTGACGTGGAGGATTGACATGGAGGAGCGACACGGATGAGAGATGTGGAGAAGTGATATGGAAGACTTGGAGAAGTCATATGGAGGAGTGATATTAAGGAGTGACATAGATGAGCAAAATGGAGGATCGACTTGGAGGAGTGACATGGAAGACTTGGAGAAGTCATATGGAGGAGTGATATGGAGGAGATGGAGGAGTGACATAGAGGAGTTACATAGAAGACATATAGAAGTGACATGGAGGAGTGATATGGAGGAGTGACATGAGGAGTGACATGGAGGAATGAGTTGGTGTAGCGACATGGAGTACTGACATGGAGGAGCGACATGGAGGAGTGAAATGGAGGAGTGACATAGAGAATTGATGTGGAAGAGAGACATGGAGGTGTGAAATGGAGAAGTGACAAGGCAGATCAGCAAGGAGGATTGATATGGTGGAGTGACATGACGGAGTGACATGGATGAGTGACATAGAGTAGTGACATGGAGGAGCAACATGGAGGAGCGACATGGAGGAGTTACATGGAGGAGTGACATGGAGGAGCGACATGGAAGAGTGACATGGAAGACATATAGAAGTGACATGGAGGAGTGACATGGAGAAGTGACATGGAGGATTGATATGGAGGAGTAACATGGAGGAGTGATATAGAGGAGTGGCGTGGTGGAGTGGAATGGAGGAGTGACATGGAGGATTGAGTTGGTGTAGGGACATGGAGGAGTGACATGGAGTAGAGACATGGAGGAGTGACATGAGGAGTGACGTGGAGGAGTGACATGGAGGAGTGAGTTGGTGGAGCAACATGGAGGAGACACATGGAGTAGCGACATGGAGGAGTGACTTGGAGGAGTGACAATGTGGAGTTACACAGATGAGAGACATGACATTGAAGACTTGGAGAAGTGACATGGAGGAGAGACATGGAGGAGTGACATGGAGGAGTGACATGGAGGAGTGAGTTGGTGTAACGACAAGGAGGATTGATATGGTGGAGTGACATGGAGGAGTTACTTGGAGGAGTGACATAAAGGAGTAAAATGGAGGAATGACATGGATGAGTGACATGGTGGAGTGAAAAGGAGGATTGATATGGAGGAGTGACATGGAGGAGTGAAATAGAGGAATGATATGGAGGAGCGACATGGAGGAGTGACATGGAAGACATATAGAAGTGAAATTGAGGAGTGACTTAGAAGAGTGACATAAAGGAGTGACATGGAGGAATGATATGGATGAGTGACATGGAGGAGTGACAAGGAGGTTTGAGTTGGTATAACGTCATGGAGGAGTGACATGGAGTAGCGACATGGAGGAGTGAGATGAGGAGTGACGTAGAGGAGTGACGTGGTGGAGTGAAATGGAGGAGTGACATGGAAGAGTGAGTTGGTGTAGCGACTTGGAGGAGTGACATGGAATAGTGACATGGAGGAGTGACATGGAGGAGTGACATGGAGGAATGAGTTAGTGCAGGGACATGGAGTAGTGACATGGAATAGCGACATAGAGGAGGGACATGGAGGAGTGACATGGAGGAGTGACTTGGAGGAGTGACATAAAGGAGTGACATGGAGGAATGACATGGATGAGTGACATGGAGGAGTGACAAGGAAGATTGAGTTGGTGTAGCGACATGGAGGAGTGACATGGAGTAGCAACATGGAGGAGTGACATGGAGGTGTGACATGGAGGAGGGACCTGGTGAAGTGACATGGAAGACAAATAAAAGTGACATGGAGGAGTGACTTGGAGGAGTGACATAAAGGAGTGACATGGAGGAATGACATGGAGGAGTGACATAGAGGAGTGACATGGAGGAGTGAGTTGGTGTAGCAACATGGAGAAGAGACATGATGAGGAACATGGAGGAGTTAAAAAGAGTAGTGACAGGTAGGCTTGACATGGAGGAGTGACAGTGAGGAGTGACATGCAGGAATGACATAGAGGATGACATAGAGGATGAATGACAAGGAGGCTTGAGTTTGTGTAGCGACATGGAGGAGTGATATGGAATAGCGACATGGAGGAGTGACATGGAGGAGTGACATAGAGGATTGATGTGGAGGAGAGACATGGAGGAGTGACATGGAAGACATATAGAAGTGACATGGAGGAATGACTTGGATGAGTGACATGGAGGTGTGACAAGGAGGATTGAGTTGGTGTAGCGACATGGAGGAGTGACGTGGATGAGTGAAATGGAGGAGTGACATGGAGGTGTGACATGGAGGAGTGACATAGAGGAGTGACATGGAGGAATGACTTGGATGAGTGACATGGAGGAGTGACAAGGAGGGTTGAGTTGGTATAGAGACATGGAGGACTGACATGGAGTAGCGACATGGAGGAGTGACATCGAGTAGCGACATGGAGGAGTGAAATGAGGAGTGAGTTGGTGTAGCGACATGGAGGAGTGACATGGATGAGTGAAATTGAGGAGCGACTTGGAGGAGTGACATGGAAGACATATAGAAGTGACATGGAGGAGTGACTTGGATTAGTGACATAAAGGAGTAACATGGAGAAATGATATGGAGGAGTGACAAGAAGGTTTGAGTTGGTATAGCGACATGGAGGAGTGACATGGAGTAGCGACATGGAGGAGTGACATGAAGTATTTATATGGAGGAGTGACATGGAAGTGTGACATAAAGGAGTGACCTGGAGGAGTGACAAGGAGGTTTGAGTTGGTATAGCGACATGGAGGAGTAACATGGAGGAGTGACAGTGAGGAGTGACATGCAGGAATGACATAGAGGAGTAACATGGAGGAGCAACATAGAGCAGTGACATAGAGGAGTGACAAGGAGGATTGAGTTTGTGTAGCGACATGGAGGAGTGAAATGGAGGAGTGACAGTGAGGAGTGACATGCAGGAATGACATAGAGGAGTGACGTAGAGGAGTGACGTGGTGGAGTGAAATGGAGGAGTGACATGGAAGAGTGAGTTGGTGTAGCGACTTGGAGGAGTGACGTGGAGGAGTGACATGGAGGAGCAACATGGAGGAGTGACATGGAGGAGCGACATGGAGGAGTGAAATGGAGATGTGAAATGGAGGAGTGACATTGAGGAGTGAAATAGAGGAGTGATATGGAGGAGCAACATGGAGGAGTGACATGGAAGACATATAGAAGTGAAATTGAGGAGTGACTTGGAGGAGCAACATAAAGGAGTTACATGGAGGAATGACATGGATGAGTGACATGGAGGAGTGACAATGAGGTTTGAGTTGGTGTAGCGACACGGAGGAGTGACATGGAGTAGCAACATGGAGGAGTAACATGAGGAGTGAGTTGGTGTAGCGACATGGAGGAGTGACATGGAATAACGACAAGGAGGAGTGACATGGAGGAGTGACATGGAGGAGTGACATAGAGGAGTGATGTGGAGGAGAGACATGGAGTAGTGACATGGAGAAGTGACAAGTTTGATCAGGAAGGAGGGTTGATATGGTGGAGTGACATGGAAGAAGGACAGGGATGAGTGAGTTGGTGACATGGAGGAGTGACATGGAGGGTTGACATGGAGGGTTGATATGGAGGAGTGACGTGGTGGACATGGAGGAGTGAGTTGGTGGAGCGACATGGAGGAGTCACATGTAGTAGCGACATGGATGAGTGACATGGAGTAGTGACATAGAGGGTTGACGTGGAGGACAGACATGGAGGAGTGACATGAAAGACATATAGAAGTGACATGGATAAGAAACATGGAGGAGTGACAAGGAGGAGCGACATGGAGGAGTGACATGGAGGAGTTACATGGAGGAGTGAGTTGATGTAGCGAGATAAGGAGTGACATGGAATAGCGACATGGAGGAGTGACAAGGAGTAGCAACATGGAGGAGTGAAATGAGGAGTGACGTAGAGGAGTGATGTGGTGGAATGAAATGGAGGAGTGACATGGAAGAGTGAGTTGGTGTAGCGACATGGAGGAGTGACATGAAATAGCAACAAGGAGGAGTGACATGGAGGAGTGACATAGAGGATTGATGAGAAACATGGAGAGACATGGAGTAGTGACATGGAGAAGTGACAAGTTTCATCAGGAAGGATGGTTGATATGGTGGAGTGACATGGTGGAGGGACAGGGATGAGTAGGTTGGTGTAGTGACATGGAGGAGTGACATGGAATAGCAACATGGAGGAGTTACATGGAGGAGTGACATTGACAAGTGACAGGGCGGATCAGCAAGGAGGATTGATATGGTGGAGTGACATGGCGGAGGGACATGGATGAGAAACATGGAAGAGTGACAAGGAGGAGCAACATGGAGGAGTGACATGGAAGACATATAGAAGTGAAATTGAGGATTGACTTGGAGGAGTGACATAAAGGAGTGACATGGAGGAATGATATGGATGAGTGACATGGAGGAGAGACAAGTAGGTTTGAGTTGGTGTAGCTACATGGAGGAGTGACATGGAATAGCGACATGGAGGAGTGACATGAGGAGTGACGTAGAGGAGTGACATGGTGCAGTAAAATGGAGGAGTGACATGGAAGAGTGAGTTGGTGTAGTGACATGGAGGAGTGACATGGAATAGCAACATGAAGGCGTGACATGGAGGAGTGACAGAGGGTTGATGTGGAGGAGAGACATGGAGGAGTCACATGGAGAAGTGACAGGTTTGATCAGGAAGGAGGGTTATTATGGTGGAGTGACATGGAGGAGTGACATAGAGGAGTGACGTGGAGGAGATACATGGAAGAGTGACAAGGAGAAGTGACAGGGCGGATCAGCAAGGAGGATTGATATGGTGCAGTGACATGGCGGAGGGACATGGATGAGAAACATGGAGGAGTGACTTTGAGGAGTGACATAAAGGAGTGACATGGAGGAATGACATGGATGAGTGATATGGAGGAGTGACAAGGAGGATTGAGTTGGTGTAGAGACATGGAGGAGTGACATGGAGTAGCTACACGGAGGAGTGACATGGAGTAGCTACACGGAGGAATGACATGGAAGACATATAGAAGTGACATGGAGGAGTGACTTGGAGGAGTGACATAAAGGAGTGACATGCAGGAATGACATGGAGGAGTGACATAGAGGAGTGACGTGGAGGAGTGACATGGAGGAGTGACATGGAGGAGTGAGTTGGTGGAGTGACATGGAGGAGTCACATGGAGTAGCGAATTGGAGGAGTGACTTTGAGGAGTGACATAAAAGAGTGACATGGAGGAGTGACATGGAGGAGGGACATGGATGAGAGATATGGAGGAGTGAAATGGACGAGTGACATATAGGAGAAACATGGATGAGAGACTTGGAGGAGTGACATGGAGGAGCGACATGGAGGAGTTACATGGAAGACATATAGAAGTGACATGGAGGATTGACATGGAGGATTGAGTTGATGTAGCGACATGGAGGAGTGACATGGAGGACTGACATGGAGGAGCAACACGGAGGATTGACATGAAGTATTTATATGGAGGAGTGACATGGAAGTGTGACATAGAGGAGTGACCTGGAGGAGTGACATGGAGGAGTGAGTGGGTGGAGCAACATGGAGGAGTCACATGTAGTAGCAACATGGAGGAGTGTGATGGAGTAGTGACATAGAGGGTTGACGTGGAGGAGAGACATGGAGGAGTGACATGGAGAAGTGACAGGGCGGATCAGCAAGGAGGATTGATATGGTGGAGAGACATGGCGGAGGGACATGGATGAGTGACATGGAGGAGTGACATGGAAGAGCAACACGGAGGAGTGACATGGAGGAGCGACATGGAGGAGTGACATGGAAGACATATAGAAGTGACATGGAGGAGTGACTTGGAGGAGTGACACAAAGGAGTGACATTTAAGAAACATATGGATGAGTGATATGAATGAGTTACATGGAGGAGTGATATGGAGGAGTGACACGGATGAGAGACATGGAGAAGTTATATGGAGGAGTGATATGGAGGAGTGACATGGAGGACTGACATGGAGGAGCAACACGGAGGATTGACATGAAGTATTTATATGGAGGAGTGACATGGAAGTGTGACATAGAGGAGTGACCTGGAGGAGTGACATGGAGGAGTGAGTGGGTGGAGCGACATGGAGGAGTCACATGTAGTAGCAACATGGAGGAGTGTGATGGAGTAGTGACATAGAGGGTTGACGTGGAGGAGAGACATGGAGGAGTGAAATGGAGAAGTGACAGGGCGGATCAGCAAGGAGGATTGATATGGTGGAGAGACATGGCGGAGGGACATGGATGAGTGACATGGAGGAGTGACATGGAAGAGCAACACGGAGGAGTGACATGGAGGAGCGACATGGAGGAGCGACATGGAGGAGTGACATGGAAGACATATAGAAGTGACATGGAGGAGTGACTTGGAGGAGTGACACAAAGGAGTGACATTTAAGAAAGATATGGATGAGTGATATGGATGAGTTACATGGAGGAGTGATATGGAGGAGTGACACGGATGAGAGACATGGAGAAGTTATATGGAGGAGTGATATGGAGGAGTGACATGGAGGACTGACATGGAGGAGCAACATGGAGTAGTGACATGGAGCAGTGAGATGGTGTAGCGACATGGAGGGGTTACATGGAGGAGCGACGTGGAGCAGCAAGAATGAGTTACATGGAGGACTGACATGGAGGATTTACATGTAAGAGTGACATGGAGGAGGGACATGGAGGAGTGACATGGAAGACATATAGAAGTGACATGGAGGAGTGACTTGGAGGAGTTACATAAAGGAATGACATGGAGGAATGACATGGATGAGTGACATGGAGGAGTGACAAGGAGGTTTGAGTTGGTGTAGCGACATGGAGGAGTGACATGGAATAGCGACATGTAGGAGTTACATTGAGGAGTAACATGGAGAGTGAAATGGAAGACATATAGAAGTTACATGGAGGAGTGATTTGGAAGTGTGACATGCAGGAGTGAGTTGGTGGAGCGACATGGAGGAGTGACATGGAAGACATATAGAAGTGACATGGATGAGTGACATGGAGGAGTGACATGGAGGAGCAACATGGAGGAGTGACATGGAGGAGTGAAATGGAGGAGTGAAATGGAGGAGTGACATGGAGGAGTGAAATAGAGGAGTGATATAGAGGAGCGACATGGAGGAGTGACATGGAAGACATATAGAAGTGAAATTGAGGAGTGACTTGGAGGAGGAACATAAAGGAGTGACATGGAGGAATGACATGGATGAGTGACATGGAGGAGTGAAAAGGAGGTTTGAGTTGGTGTAGCGACATGGAGGAGTGACATGGAGTAGCGACATGGAGGAGTGACATGGAGGAGTGACGTGGAGGGTTGATATGGAGGAGTGACATTGAGGAGTGACGTGGTGGAGTGAAATGGAGGAGTGAAATGGAGGAGTGAGTTGATGTAGCGACATAAGGAGTGACATGGAATAGCGACATGGAGGAATGACATGGAGGAGTGACAAGGAGTAGCAACATGGAGGAGTGACATGAGGAGTGACGTAGAGGAGTGATGTGGTGGAGTGAAATGGAGGAGTGACATGGAAGAGTGAGTTGGTGTAGCGACATGGAGGAGTGACATGAAATAGCAACAAGGAGGAGTGACATGGAGGAGTGACATGAAGGAGTGACAAGTTTGATCAGGAAGGAGGGTTGATATGGTGGAGTGACATGGCGGAGGAACAGAGATGAGTAGGTTGGTGTAGTGACATGGAGGAGTGACATGGAATAGCGACATAAAGGAGTGACATGGAGGAATGACATGGAGTAGCGACATGGAGGAGTGACATGGAGGAGTGAGTTGGTGTAGCGACATGGAGGAGTCACATGGAGTAGCGAATTGGAGGAGTGACTTTGAGGAGTGACATAAAAGAGTGACATGGAGGACTTACATGGAGGAGAGACATGGATGAGAGATATGGAGGAGTGAAATGGATGAGTGACATATAGGAGCAACATGGATGAGAGACTTGGAGGAGTGACATGGAGGAGCGACATGGAGGAGTTACATGGAAGACATATAGAAGTGACATGGAGGATTGATATGGAGGATTGAGTTGATGTAGCGACATGGAGGAGTGACATGGAGGAGTGACATGAAGTATTTATATGGAGGAGTGACATGGAAGTGTAACATAGAGGAGTGACCTGGAGGAGTGACATGGAGGAGTGAGTTGGTGGAGCGACATGGAGGAGTCACATGTAGAAGCGACATGGATGAGTGACATGGAGTAGTGACATAGAGGGTTGACGTGGAGGAGAGACATGGAGGAGTGACATGGAAGACATATAGAAGTGACATGGAGGATTGACATGGAGGAGTGAGTGTATGTAGCGACATGGAGGAGTGACATGGAGGACTGACATGGAGGAGCAACATGGAGGAGTGACATGGAGGAGTGACAGGGCGGATCAGCAAGGAGGATTGATATGGTGGAGTGACATGGCGGAGGGACATGGATGAGAAACATGGAGGAGTGACAAGGAGGAGCAACATGGAGGAGCGAAATGGAGGAGTGACATGGAGGAGTGAGTTGGTGTAGCGACATGGAGGAGTGACATGGAGTAGCGACATGGAGGAGTGACATAAAGGAGTGACATGGAGGAATGACATGGCGGAGGGACATGGATGAGAAACATGGAGGAGTGACAAGGAGGAGCAACATGGAGGAGCAAAATGGAGGCGTGACATGGAGGAGTGACATGGAGGAGGGAAATGGAGGAGGGACATGGATGAGAGATATGGAGGAGTGAAATGGACAAGTGACATATAGGAGAAACATGGATGAGAGACTTGGAGGAGTAACATGTAGGAGCAACATGGAGGAGTTACATGGAAGACATATAGAAGTGACATGGAGTATTGACATGGAGGATTGAGTTGATGTAGCGACATGGAGGAGTGACATGGAGGACTGACATGGAGGAGCAACATGGAGGAGTGACATGAAGTATTTATATGGAGGAGTGACATGGAAGTGTGACATAGAGGAGTGACCTGGAGGAGTGACATGGAGGAGTGAGTGGGTGGAGCGACATGGAGGAGTCACATGTAGTAGCAACATGGAGGAGTGTGATGGAGTAATGACATCGAGGGTTGACGTGGAGGAGAGACATGGAGGAGTGACATGGAGAAGTGACAGGGCGGATCAGCAAGGAGGATTGATATGGTGGAGAGACATGGCGGAGGGACATGGATGAGTGACATGGAGGAGTGACATGGAAGAGCAACACGGAGGAGTGACATGGAGGAGCGACATGGAGGAGTGACATGGAAGACATATAGAAGTGACATGGAGGAGTGACTTGGAGGAGTGACACAAAGGAGTGACATATAAGAAAGATATGGATGAGTGATATGGATGAGTTTCATGGAGGAGTGACATGGAGGAGTGACACGGATGAGAGACATGGAGAAGTTAAATGGAGGATTGATATGGAGGAGTGACATGGAGGACTGGCATGGAGGAGCAACATGGAGTAGTGACATGGAGCAGTGAGATGGTGTAGCGACATGGAGGGGTTACATGGAGGAGCGACGTGGAGCAGCAAGAATGAGTTACATGGAGGACTGACATGGAGGAGTGACATGGAGGAGAGAAATGGAGGAGTGAAATGGAGCAGTGACATGGAGGAGTGAAATAGAGGAGTGATATAGAGGAGCGACATGGAGGAGTGACATGGAAGACATATAGAAGTGAAATTGAGGAGTGACTTGGAGGAGGAACATAAAGGAGTGACATGGAGGAATGACATGGATGAGTGACATGGATGAGTGACAAGGAGGTTTGAGTTGGTGTAGCGACATGGAGGAGTGACATGGAGAAGTGAAATGGAGGAGTGACGTGGAGGGTTGATATGGAGGAGTGACATGGAGGAGTGACATGGAGGAGTGAGTTGATGTAGCGACATAAGGAGTGACATGGAATAGCGACATGGAGGAGTGACATGGAGGAGTGACAAGGAGTAGCAACATGGAGGAGTGACATGAGGAGTGACGTAGAGAAGTGATGTGGTGGAGTGAAATGGAGGAGTGACATGGAAGAGTGAGTTGTTGTAGCGACATGGAGGAGTGACATGAAATAGCAACAAGGAGGAGTGACATAGAGGAGTGACATGGAGGAGTGACAAGTTTGATCAGGAAGGAGGGTTGATATAGTGGAATGACATGGCGGAGGAACAGAGATGAGTAGGTTGGTGTAGTGACATGGAGGAGTGACATGGAATAGCGACATAAAGGAGTGACATGGAGGAATGACATGGAGTAGCGACATGGAGGACTGACATGGAGGAGTGAGTTGGTGTAGCGACATGGAGGAGTGACATGGAGTAGCGACATGGAGGAGTGACATAAAGGAGTGACATGGAGGAATGACATGGAAGAGTGACATAGAGGAGTGACGTGGAGGAGTGACATGGAGGAGTGAGTTGGTGGAGCGACATGGAGGAGTCACATGGAGTAGCGAATTGGAGGAGTGACTTTGAGGAGTGACATAAAAGAGTGACATGGAGGACTTACATGGAGGAGAGACATGGATGAGAGATATGGAGGAGTGACATGGAGGAGTGACATGGAGGAGGGAAATGGAGGAGGGACATGGATGAGAGATATGGAGGAGTGAAATGGACAAGTGACATATAGGAGAAACATGGATGAGAGACTTGGAGGAGTAACATGTAGGAGCAACATGGAGGAGTTACATGGAAGACATATAGAAGTGACATGGAGGATTGACATGGAGGATTGAGTTGATGTAGCGACATGGAGGAGTGACATGGAGGACTGACATGGAGGAGCAACATGGAGGAGTGACATGAAGTATTTATATGGAGGAGTGACATGGAAGTGTGACATAGAGGAGTGACCTGGAGGAGTGACATGGAGGAGTGAGTGGGTGGAGCGACATGGAGGAGTCACATGTAGTAGCAACATGGAGGAGTGTGATGGAGTAGTGACATAGAGGGTTGACGTGGAGGAGAGACATGGAGGAGTGACATGGAGAAGTGACAGGGCGGATCAGCAAGGAGGATTGATATGGTGGAGAGACATGGCGGAGGGACATGGATGAGTGACATGGAGGAGTGACATGGAAGAGCAACACGGAGGAGTGACATGGAGGAGCGACATGGAGGAGTGACATGGAAGACATATAGAAGTGACATGGAGGAGTGACTTGGAGGAGTGACACAAAGGAGTGACATATAAGAAAGATATGGATGAGTGATATGGATGAGTTTCATGGAGGAGTGACATGGAGGAGTAACACGGATGAGAGACATGGAGAAGTTAAATGGAGGAGTGATATGGAGGAGTGACATGGAGGACTGGCATGGAGGAGCAACATGTCTTGAGATAACTTCTGTTGTGATTTGACGCTATACAAAAATTAATTGATTTGATTTGATTTGATTTGACATGGAGTAGTGACATGGAGCAGTGAGATGGTGTAGCGACATGGAGGGGTTACATGGAGGAGCGACGTGGAGCAGCAAGAATGAGTTACATGGAGGACTGACATGGAGGAGTGACATGGAGGAGAGAAATGGAGGAGTGAAATGGAGCAGTGACATGGAGGAGTGAAATAGAGGATTGATATAGAGGAGCGACATGGAGGAGTGACATGGAAGACATATAGAAGTGAAATTGAGGAGTGACTTGGAGGAGGAACATAAAGGAGTGACATGGAGGAATGACATGGATGAGTGACATGGAGGAGTGACAAGGAGGTTTGAGTTTGTGTAGCGACATGGAGGAGTGACATGAAGTAGCGACATGGAGGAGTGACATGGAGAAGTGACATGGAGGAGTGACGTGGAGGGTTGATATGGAGGAGTGACATGGAGGAGTGACGTGGTGGAGTGAAATGGAGGAGTG
Organism: Sebastes paucispinis; assembly: GCA_036937225.1. Classification (NCBI taxonomy): domain Eukaryota; kingdom Metazoa; phylum Chordata; class Actinopteri; order Perciformes; family Sebastidae; genus Sebastes; species Sebastes paucispinis. The sequence continues at coordinate 240,234 of JAUPFX010000013.1, read as the reverse complement.
ACATGGAGGAGTGAGTTGATGTAGCGACATAAGGAGTGACATGGAATAGCGACATGGAGGAGTGACATGGAGGAGTGACAAGGAGTAGCAACATGGAGGAGTGACATGAGGAGTGACGTAGAGGATTGATGTGGTGGAGTGAAATGGAGGAGTGACATGGAAGAGTGAGTTGTTGTAGCGACATGGAGGAGTGACATGAAATAGCAACAAGGAGGAGTGACATGGAGGAGTGACATGGAGGAGTGACAAGTTTGATCAGGAAGGAGGGTTGATATAGTGGAATGACATGGCGGAGGAACAGAGATGAGTAGGTTGGTGTAGTGACATGGAGGAGTGACATGGAATAGCGACATAAAGGAGTGACATGGAGGAATGACATGGTGTAGCGACATGGAGGAGTGACATGGAGTAGCGACATGGAGGAGTGACATAAAGGAGTGACATGGAGGAATGACATGGAGGAGTGACATAGAGGAGTGACGTGGAGGAGTGACATGGAGGAGTCACATGGAGTAGCGAATTGGAGGATTGACTTTGAGGAGTGACATAAAAGAGTGACATGGAGGAGTTACATGGAGGAGGGACATGGATGAGAGATATGGAGGAGTGAAATGGATGATTGACATATATGAGCAACATGGATGAGAGACTTGGAGGAGTGACATGGAGGAATGACATGGAGGAGTTACATGGAAAACATATAGAAGGGACATGGAGGATTGATATGGAGGATTGAGTTGATGTAGCGACATGGAGGAGTGACATGGAGGACTGACATGGAGGAGCAACATGGACGAGTGACATGGAGGTGTGACATGGAGGAGTGACACGAAGTATTTATATGGAGGAGTGACATGGAAGTGTGACATAGAGGAGTGACCTGGAGGAGTGACATGGAGGAGTGAGTTTGTGGAGCGACATGGAGGTGTCACATGTAGTAGCGACATGGATGAGTGACATGGAGTAGTGACATAGAGGGTTGACGTGGAGGAGAGACATGGAGGAGTGACATGGAAGACATATAGAAGTTACATGGAGGATTGACATGGAGGAGTGAGTGTATGTAGCGACATGGAGGAGTGACATGGAGGACTGACATGGAGGAGCAACATGGAGGAGTGACATGGAGGAGGGACATGGATGAGAAACATGGAGGAGTGACAAGGAGGAGCAACATGGAGGAGCGAAATGGAGGAGTGACATGGAGGAGTGACATGGAGGAGGGACATGGAGGAGTGACATAAAGGAGTGACATGGAGGAATGACATGGATGAGTGACATGGAGGAGTGACAAGGAGGATTGAGTTGGTGTAGCGACATGGAGGAGTGACATGGAGTAGCTACACGGAGGAGTGACATGGAGTAGCTACACGGAGGAGTCACATGGAAGACATATAGAAGTGATATGGAGGAGTGACTTGGAGGTGTGACATAAAGGAGTGACATGGAGGAATGACATGGAGGAGTGACATAGAGGAGTGACGTGGAGGAGTGACATGGAGGAGTGACATGGAGGAGTGAGTTGGTGGAGCGACATGGAGGAGTCACATGGAGTAGCGAATTGGAGGAGTGACTTGAAGGAGTGACATGGAGGAGGGACATGGATGAGAGATATGGAGGAGTGAAATGGATGAGTGACATATAGGAGCAACATTTATGAGAGACTTGGAGGAGTGACATGGAGGAGCGACATGGAGGAGTTACATGGATAACATATAGAAGTGACAGGGAGGCTTGACATGGAGGAGTGAGTTGATGTAGCGACATGGAGGAGTGACATGGAGGACTGACAAGGAGGCGCAACATGGAGGAGTGACATGGAGGTGTGACATGGATGAGTGACATGAAGTATTTATATGGAGGAGTGACATGGAAGTGTGACATAGAGGCGTGACATGAAGGAGTGACATGGAGGAGTGAGTTGGTGTAGCGACATGGAGGAGTGTCAAGGAGGATTGAGTTTGTGTAGCGACATGGAGTAGTGAAATGGAATAGCGACATTGAGGAGAACATGGAGGAGTGACATAGAGGGATGATGTGGGGGAGAGACATGGAGGAGCAAAATAGAGGAGTTACAAGGAGGATTGAGTTTGTGTAGCGACATGGTGACAGGTAGGCTTAACATGAAGGAGTGACAGTGAGGAGTGACATGCAGGAATGACATAGAGGAGTGACGTGGAGGAGCAAAATAGAGGAGTGACAAGGAGGATTGAGTTTGTGTAGCGACATGGAGGAGTGAAATTGAAATAGCGACATTGAGGAGTGACATGGAGGAGTGACATAGAAGATTGATGTGGAGGAGAGACATGGAGGAGTGACAAGGCAGATCAACAAGGAGGATTGATATGGTGGAGTGACATGGCGGAAGGACATGGATGAGTGACATGGAGGAGTGACATGGAGGAGCAACATGGAGGAGTGACATGGAAAGGCGACATGGAGGAGCGACCTGGAGGAGTGACATGGAAGACATATAGAAGTGACTTGGATGAGTGACATGGAGGAGTGACAAGGAGTATTGAGTTGGTGTAGCGACATGGATGAGTGACATGGAGTAGCGACATGGAGGAGTGACATGAGGAGTGAGTTGGTGTAGCGACATGGAGGAGTGACATGGAATAGCAACAAGGAGGAGTGAAATGGAGGAGTGACATTGAGGAATGACATAGAGGTTTGATGTGGAGGAGAGACATGGAGTAGTGACATGGAGAAGTGACAAGTTTGATCAGGAAGGAGGGTTGATATGTTGGAGTGACATGGCAGAGGGACAGGGATGAGTGAGTTGGTGTAGTGACATGGAGGAGTGACATGGAGGGTTGATATGTAGGAGTGACATGGAGGAGTGACGTGGTGGAGTGAAATGGAGGAGTGACATGGAGGAGTGAGTTGATGTAGCGACATGGAGGAGTGACATGAAATAGCGACAAGGAGGAGTGACATGGAGGAGTGACATGGAGGAGTTACATGGAAGACATATAGAAGTGACATGTAGGATTGACATGGAGGAGTGATTTGATGTAGCGACATCGATCAGTGACATGGAGGACTGACATGGAGGAGCAACATGGAGGAGTCACATGGAGCAGTGAGATGGTGTAGTGACATGGAGGTGTGACATGGAGGAGATGCATGGCGGAGGGACAGGGATGAGTAGGTTAGTGTAGTGTAATGGAGGAGTGACATGGAATAGCGACATGGAGGAGTGACATGGAGGAGTGACATTGAGAAGTGACAGGGCGGATCAGCAAGGAGGATTGATATGGTGGAGTGACATGGCGGAGGGACATGGATGAGAAACATGGAGGAATGACAAGGAGGAGCAACATGGAGGAGCGACATGGAGGAGTGACATGGAGGAGTGACATGGAGGAGGGACATGAAGGAGTAACATGGAAGACATATAGAAGTGACATGGAGGAGTGACTTGGAGGAGTTACATAAAGGAGTGACATGGAGGAATGACATGGATGAGTGACATGGAGGAGTGACAAGGAGGATTGAGTTGGTGTAGCAACATGGAGTAGCTACACGGAGGAGTGACATGGAGTAGCCACACAGAGGAGTGACATGGAAGACATATAGAAGTGACATCGAGGAGTGACTTGGAGGATTGACATAAAGGAGTGACATGGAAGACATATAGAAGTGACATGGAGGAGTGACATGGAGGAGTGAGTTGGTGGAGCGACATGGAGGAGTCACATGGAGAAGTGAATTGGAGGAGTGACTTGGAGGAGTGACATAAAAGAGTGACATGGAGGAGGGACATGGATGAGAGATATGGTGGAGTGAAATGGATGCGTGACATATAGGAGCAACATGGATGAGAGATTTGGAGGAGTGACATGGAGGAGCGACATGGAGGAGTTACATGGAAGACATATAGAAGTGACATGGAGGATTGACATGGAGGAGTGAGTTGATGTAGCGAGATGGAGAACTGACATGGAGGACTGACATGGATGAGCAACATGGAGGAGTGACATGGAGGAGTGACATAGAGGTTTGATGTGGAGGAGAGACATGAAGTAGTGACATGGAGAAGTGACAAGTTTGATCAGGAAGGAGGGTTGATATGGTGGAGTGACATGGCGGAGGGACAGGGATGAGTAGGTTGGTGTAGTGACATGGAGGAGTGACATGGAATAGCGACATGGAGGAGTGACATGGAGGAGTGACATTGAGAATTGACAGGGCGGATCAGCAAGGAGGATTGATATGGTGGAGTGACATGGCGGAGGGACATGTATGAGAAACATGGAGGAATGACAAGGAGGAGCAACATGGAGGGGCGTCATGGAGGAGTGACATGGAGGAGTGACATGGAGGAGGGACATGAAGGAGTAACATGGAAGACATATAGAAGTGACATGGAGGAGTGACTTGGAGGAGTGACATAAAGGAGTGACATGGAGGAATGACATGGATTAGTGATATGGAGGAGTGACAAGGAGGATTGAGTTGGTGTAGCGACATGGAGGAGTGACATGGAGTAGCTACACGGAGGAGTGACATGGAGTAGCCACACAGAGGAGTGACATGGAAGACATATAGAAGTGACATGGAGGAGTGACTTGGAGGAGTGAGTTGATGTAGCGACATGGAGGAGTGACATGGAGGACTGACATGGAGGAGCAACATGGAGGAGTGACATGGAGGAGTGACATGGCGGAGGGACAGGGATGAGTAGGTTGGTGTAGTGACATGGAGGAGTGACATGGAATAGCGACATGGAGGAGTGACATGGAGGAGTGACATTGAGAAGTGACAGGGCGGATCAGCAAGGAGGATTGATATGGTGGAGTGACATGGCGGAGGGACATGGATGAGAAACATGGAGGAATGACAAGGAGGAGCAACATGGAAGAGCGACATGGAGGAGTGACATGGAGGAGTGACATGGAGGAGTGACATGGAGGAGGGACATGAAGGAGTAACATGGAAGACATATAGAAGTGACATGGAGGAGTGACTTGGAGGAGTGACATAAAGGAGTGACATGGAGGAATGACATTGATTAGTGACATGGAGGAGTGACAAGGAGGATTGAGTTGGTGTAGCGACATGGAGGAGTGACATGGAGTAGCTACACGGAGGAGTGACATGGAGTAGCCACACAGAGGAGTGACATGGAAGACATATAGAAGTGACATGGAGGAATGACTTGGAGGAGTGACATAAAGGAGTGACATGGAGGAATGACATGGAGGAGTGACATGAAGGTGTGAGTTGGTGGAGCAACATGGAGGAGTCACATGGAGAAGTGAATTGGAGGAGTGACTTGGAGGAGTGACATGGAGGAGGGACATGGATGAGAGATATGGTGGAGTGAAATGGATGCGTGACATATAGGAGCAACATGGATGAGAGATTTGGAGGAGTGACATGGAGGAGCGACATGGAGGAGTTACATGGAAGACATATAGAAGTGACATGGAGGATTGACATGGTGGAGTGAGTTGATGTAGCGACATGGAGGACTGACATGGAGGACTGACATGGAGGAGCAACATGGAGGAGTGACATGGAGGAGTGACATAGAGGTTTGATGTGGAGGAGAGACATGAAGTAGTGACATGGAGAAGTGACAAGTTTGATCAGGAAGGAGGGTTGATATGGTGGAGTGACATGGCGGAGGGACAGGGATGAGTAGGTTGGTGTAGTGACATGGAGGAGTGACATGGAATAGCGACATGGAGGAGTGACATGGAGGAGTGACATTGAGAAGTGACAGGGCGGATCAGCAAGGACGATTGATATGGTGGAGTGACATGGCGGAGGGACATGTAAGAGAAACATGGAGGAATGACAAGGAGGAGCAACATGGAGGAGCGACATGGAGGAGTGACATGGAGGAGTGACATGGAGGAGTGACATAGAGGAGTGACGTGGAGGAGTGACATGGAGGAATGACATGGAGGAGTGAGTTGGTGGAGTGACATGGAGGAGTCACATGGAGTAGCGAATTGGAGTAGTGACTTTGAGGAGTGACATAAAAGAGTGACATGGAGGAGTGACATGGAGGAGGGACATGTATGAGAGATATGGAGAAGTGAAATTGATGAGTGACATATATGAGCAACATGGATGAGAGACTTGGAGGAGTGACATGGAGAAGCGACATGGAGGAGTTACATGGAAGACATATAGAAGTGACATGGAGGATTGACATGGAGGAGTGAGTTGATGTAGCGACATGGAGGACTGACATGTAGGACTGACATGGAGGAGCAACATGGAGGAGTGACATGGAGGAGTGACATGGAGTAGGGACATGAAGGAGTAACATGTAAGACATATAGAAGTGACATGGAGGAGTGACTTGGAAGAGTCACATAAAGGAGTGACATGGAGGAATGACATGATTGAGTGACATGGAGGAGTGACAAGGAGGATTGAGTTGGTGTAGCGACATGGAGGAGTGACATGGAGTAGCTACACGGATGAGTGACATGGAGTAGCCACACAGAGGAGTGACATGGAAGACATATAGAAGTGACATGGAGGAGTGACTTGGAGGAGTGAGTTGATGTAGCGACATGGAGGAGTGACATGGAGGACTGACATGGAGGAGCAACATGGAGGAGTGACATGGAGGAGTGACATGGAAGAGTGACATAGAGGTTTGATGTGGAGGAGAGACATTGAGTAGTGACATGGAGAAGTGACAAGTTTGATCAGGAAGGAGGGTTGATATGGTGTAGTGACATGGCGGAGGGTTAGGGATGAGTAGGTTGGTGTAGTGACATGGAGGAGTGACATGGAATAGTGACATGGAGGAGTGACATGGAGGAGTGACATTGAGAAGTGACAGGGCGGATCAGCAAGGAGGATTGATATGGTGGAGTGACATGGCGGAGGGACATGGATGAGAAACATGGAGTAGTGACAAGGAGGAGCAACATGGAGGAGCGACATGGAGGAGTGACATGGAGGAGTGACATGGAGGAGGGAAATGGAGGAGTGACATAAAGGAGTGACATGGAGGAATGACATATATGAGTGACATGGAGGAGTGACAAGGAGGATTGAGTTGGTGTAGAGACATGGAGGAGTGACATGGAGTAGCTACACGGAGGAGTGACATGGAAGACATATAGAAGTGACATGGAGGCGTGACTTGGAGGAGTGACATAAAGGAGTGGTATGGGGGAATAACATGGAGGAGTGACATAGAGGAGTGACGTGGAGGAGTGACATGGAGGAGTGACATGGAGGAGTGAGTTGGTGGAGCGACATGGAGGAGTCACATGGAGTAGCGAATTGGAGGAGTGATTTTGAGGAGTGATATAAAAGAGTGACATGGAGGAGTGACATGGAGGAGGGACATGGATGAGAGATATGGAGGAGTGAAATGGATGAGTGACATATAGGAGCAACATGGATGAGAGACTTGGAGGAGTGACATGGAGAAGCGACATGGAGGAGTTCCATGGAAGACATATAGAAGTGACATGGAGGTTTGACATGGAGTATTGAGTGGATGTAGCGACATGGAGGAGTGACATGGAGGACTGACATGGAGGAGCAACATGGAGGAGTGACATGAAGTATTTATATGTAGGAGTGACATGGAAGTGTGACATAGAGGAGTGACCTGGAGGAGTGACATGGAGGAGTGAGTTGTTGGAGTGAAATGGAGGAGTGACATGGAGGAGTGAGTTGATGTAGCGACATAAGGAGTGACATGGAATAGCGACATGGAGGAGTGACATGGAGGAGTGACAAGGAGTAGCAACATGGAGGAGTGACATGAGGAGTGACGTAGAGGAGTGATGTGGTGGAGTGAAATGGAGGAGTGACATGGAAGAGTGAGTTGGTGTAGAGACATGGAGGAGTGACATGAAATAGCAACAAGGAGGAGTGACATGGAGCAGTGACATGGAGGAGTGACAAGTTTGATCAGGAAGGAGGGTTGATATGGTGGAGTGACATGGCGGAGGAACAGGGATGAGTAGGTTGGTGTAGTGACATGGAGGAGTGACATGGAATAGCGACATGGAGGAGTGACATGGAGGAGTGACATTGAGAAGTGACAGGGCGGATCAGCAAGGAGGATTGATATGGTGAAGTGACATGGCGGAGGGACATGGATAAGAAACATGGAGAAGTGACAAGGAGGAGCGACATGGAGGAGTGACATGGAAGACATATAGAAGTGAAATTGAGGAGTGACTTGGAGGAGTGACATAAAGGAGTGACATGGAGGAGTGACAAGGAGGTTTGAGTTGGTGTAGCGACATGGAGGAGTGACATGGAATAGCGACATGGAGGAGTGACATGAGGAGTTACGTAGAGGAGTGACGTGGTGGAGTGAAATGGAGGAGTGACATGGAGGAGTGACATGGAGTAGCGACATGGAGGAGTGACATGGAGCAGTGAGTTGGTGAAGCGACATTGAGTAGCGACATAGAGTAGCGACATGGAATAATGACATGGAGGAGTGACATGGAAGACATATAGAAGTGAAATTGAGGAGTGATTTGGAGGAGTGACATAGAGGATTGAAGTGGAGGAGTGACATGAAGGGTTGATATGGAGGAGTGACATGGAGGAGTGACGTGGTGGAGTGAAATGGAGGAGTGACATGGAGGAGTGAGTTGGTGTAGCGACATAAGGAGTGACATGGAATAGCGACAATTAGGAGTGACATGGAGGAGTGACATAGAGGAGTGACGTGGAGCATTGACATGGAGGAGTGACATGCAGGAGTGAGTTGGTGGAGCGACATGGAGGAGTGACATGGAAGACATATAGAAGAGACATGGAGGAGTGACTTGGAGGAGTGACATAGAGGATTGATGTGGAAGAGAGACATGGAGTAGTAACATGGAGAAGTGACAAGTTTGATCAGGAAAGAGGGTTGATATGGTGGATTGACATGGCGGAGGGACAGGGATGTGTGAGTTGGTGTAGTGACATGGAGGAGTGACATGGAGGAGTGACATGAGAAATGACATGGAGGAGTGACATGGAGGAGTGACATGGAAGACATATAGAAGTAACATGGAGGAGTGACTTGGAGGAGTGACATAAAGGAGTGACATGGAGGAATGACTTGGATGAGTGACATTTAGGAGTGACAAGGAGGTTTGAGTTGGTGTAGCGACACAAGAAGTTACATGGAATAGCGATATGGAGGAGTCACATGGAGGAATGACATAGAGGAGTGCCTTGGAGCAGTGACATGTAGGAGTGACATGGAGGAGTGAGTTGGTGGAGCGACATGGAGGAGTGACATGGAAGACAAATAGAAGTGACATGGAGGAGTGACTTGGAGGAGTGACAAGGAGGTTTGAGTTGGTGTAGCGACATGGAGGAGTGACATGAAATAGCGACAAGGAGGAGTGACATGGAGGAGTGACATGGTAGAGATGGAGGAGTGACATGGAGGAGAGACATGGAAGTTCGACAATGAGGGAGGAGTGACATTCTGGAGTTAAATCTGGATTGACATTTTGGAGTGACATGGAGGAGTGACATGGTGGATTGATATGGATGAGCAAAGAGGAGCGACATGGATGATCGAAATGTGTCGACATGGAAGACATTTAGCAGTGACATGGAAGAGTTACATTTTAGAGAGCCATCTTAGAGTGACATTGATGAGAGATATGGAGGATTGACAGAGGATCAACATGGAGGAGTGACATGGAGGAGCAACATGAAAGAGTGACAAGGAGGAGTGACATGTAGTATAAACATGGAGGAGTTACATAAAGGAGTGACGTAGAAGAAAGGGAGGAGTGACATGGAGGAGTGACATGAAGGAGCGAAATAGAGGATCGACATGGAGGATCGACATGGAGGAGTGACATGGAGGAGGGACATGGAGGAGTGACATTCTATAGTGACATTCTGGAGGGACATTCTGGAGTGACATGGAGGAGCGACATGGAGGAGGGACATGGAGGAGTAACATTCTGGAGTTAAATTCTGTAGTGACATTCTGGAGTTTCATGGAGGAGAAACATTCTGGAGTGACATGGAAGAGCGACATCGAGGAGTGAAATAGAGGAGCAAGGAGGAGCGAAATGGAGGATAAACATGGAGGAGTGACTAGGAGGAGAAACATAGAAGAGTTACATGGAGGAGCTACATGACGGAGCGACTTGGAGGACTGACATGGAGGAATGACATTATGGAGGGACATGGAGGAGTGATATAGAGGAGTGACAAAGAGGAGAGACATGGAGGAGTGACATTAGGAGCTACATAGAGGATCAACATGGTGTAGTGACATGGAGGATCGACATGGAGGAGTGACATGGAAGATCGCCACGGAGGAGTGACATGTAAGACATGGAGGAGTGACATGGGGGATTTGACATTGAGTAGTGACATGGAGGAGTGACAAAGAGGATCGACATGGAGGAGAGACATAGAGGATCGACATGGAGGAATGACATGGAGGATCGACATGGAGGAGCAACAAGGTGGATCGACATGGAGGAGTGACATGGGGGAGTGACATGGTAGCGATTGAGGAGTGACATGGAGAAGAGACATGTAAGATCGACATGGAGGATCGACATGGAGGAGTGACATTCTGGAGGGACATGGAGGAGCGACATGAAGGAGTGAGATGTAGGAGTGACATGGAGGAGTGACACGGAGGAGTGACATGGAAGACGTGGAGGAGTTACATGGAGGCTTAACATTGATTCGTGACATTCTGGAGTGACATGGAGGAGCGACATGGAAGATCGACATGGAGGAGTAACATGTAGGATCTAAATGGAGGAGTGACCTGGAGGATCGACATGGAGGAGCGATATGGAGGATCGACAAGGAGGAGCGACATCGAGGAGCAACATGGAGGACTGACATGGAGGATCAACAAAGGGGAGTGATATGGAGGAGTGACGTGGAGGAGAGACATGGGAGATCGACATGGAGTATTGACAAGGAGGACTGATATGGAGGAGTTGTCAGTCCTCCTTAAATTCTGGATTGAAATTCTGTAGTGATATGTAGGATCTACATTCAGGAGTGAAATGGAGGATCGACATGGAAGAGCGACATAGAGTAACGACATAGTGGAGCGTCAAGGTTGATCGACATGGAGGAGTGACAAGGAGGAGTGACATGGTAGAGATGGAGGAGTGAAATGGAGGAAAGACATGGAAGATTGACATGGAGGATCGACATGGAGGACTGACATTTTAAAGTGACATGGAGAAGCGACATTGAGGAGGGACATGGAGGAGTGACATGGAGGAGGGACATGGAGGAGTAACATTCTGGAGTTAAATTCTGCAGTGACATTCTGGAGTTTCATGGAGGAGAAATATTCTGGAGTGACATGGAAGAACGACATGGAGGAGTGAAATAGAGGAGCAAGGTGGAGCGACATGGAGGATAAACATGGAGGAGTGACTAGGAGGAGAATCATAGAAGAGTTACATGGAGGAGCTACATGAGAAGCAACATCACGGAGCGACTTGGAGGACTGACATGGAGGGAGGAATGACATTCTGGAGGGACATGGAGGAGTGATTTGGAGGAGTGACATGGAGGAGTGACATGGAGGAGTGACATGGAAGATCGACACGGAGGAGTGACATGTAAGACATGGAGGAGTGACATGGAGGATTTGACATTGAGTAGTGACATGGAGGAGTGACAAAGAGGATCGACAAGGGGGAGTGACATGGAGGAGTGACACAGAGGAGAGACATGGAGGAGGTACATAAGGGAGTGACATGGAAGACATGGAGCAGTGAAATGGAGGAGCAACATCGAGTATCGAAATGGAGTATCGACATGGAGCAGTGACATGGAGGAGTGACATGGAGGAGCGACATGGAGGATCGACATGGAGTATTGACAAGGTGGATCGACATGGAGGAGTGACATGGAGGAGTGACATGGTAGAGATGGAGGAGTGACATGGAGGAGAGACATGGAAGATCGAAATGGAGGATCGACATGGAAGAGAGACATGGAAGATCGACATGGAGGATCGACATGGAGGAGTGACATGGTAGAGATGGAGGAGTGACATGGAGGAGAGACATGGAAGTTCGACAATGAGGATTGACATGGAGGAGTGACATTTTGGAGTTAAATCTGGATTGACATTTTGGAGTGACATGGAGGAGTGATATGGTGGATTGATATGGATGAGCAAGGAGGAGTGACATGGAGGAGAGACATGGAGGAGCAACATGGTGGATCGACATGGAGGAGTGACATAAAGGAGTGACATGGTAGAGATGGAGGAGTGACATGGAGGAGAGACATGGAAGATTGACATGGAGGATCAACATGGAGGAGTGACATGGTAGAGATGGAGGAGTGACATGGAGGAGAGACATGGAAGATCGAAATGGAGGATCGACATGGAAGAGAGACATGGAAGATCGACATGGAGGATCGACATGGAGGAGTGACATGGTAGAGATGGAGGAGTGACATGGAGGAGAGACATGGAAGTTCGACAAGGAGGAGTAACATGTAGGATCTAAAGTGACCTGGAGGATCAACATGGAGGAGCGATATGTATGAGCAAAGAGAAGCGACAAGGAGGATCGAGATGTGTCGACATGAAAGACATAGAGGAGTGACATGGAGGAGTTACATTTTGGAGGGACATTCTGGAGGGACATTCTGGAGTGACATGGAGGAGCGACATTCTGGAGTGACATTTTGGAATGATATTGATGAGAGATATGGAGGATTGAGATAGAGGATCAACATGGCGGAGTGACATGGAGGAGCGACATGGAGGAGTGACATGGAGGAGTGACATTTAGTATTGACATGGAGGAGTTACATAGAGGAGTGACGTGGAAGAAAGGGAGTAGTGACATGGAAGAGCAACATGGAGGAGCGAAATAGAGGATCGACATGGAGGATCGACATGGAGGAGTGACATGGAGGAGTGAAATAGAGGAGTGATATGGAGGAGCGACATGCAGGAGTGACATTGAAGTCATATAGAAGTGACATGGAGGACTGACTTGGAGGAGTGACATAAAGGAGTGACATGGAGGAATGACATGGAGGAATGAAATGGAGGAGTGACATAGAGGAGTGACATGGAGTAGTGAGTTGGTGTAGCGACATGGAGAAGTGACATGATGAGGAACATGGAGGAGTTAAAAAGAGGTGTGACAGGTAGGCTCGACTTGGAGGAGTGACAGTGAGGAGTGACATGAAGGAATGACATAGAGGAGTGACGTGGAGGAGCAACATAGAGCAGTGACATATAGGAGTGACAAGGAGGATTGAGTTTGTGTAGCTACATGGAGGAGTGATATGGAATAGCGACATGGAGGAGTGACATGGAGGAGTGACATAGAGGATTGATGTGGAGGAGAGACATGGAGGAGTGACAGGGCGGATCAGCAAGGAGGATTGATATGGAGGAGTGACATGGCGGAAGGACATATATGAGTGACATGGAGGAGTGACATGGAGGAGCTACATGGAGGAGTGACATGGAGGAGCGACATGGAGTGAAATGGAGGAGTGAAATGGAGGAGTGACATGGAGGAGTGAAATAGAGGAGTGATATGGAGGAGAAACATGGAGGAGTGACATGGAAGACATATAGAAGTGAAATTGAGGAGTGCCTTGGAGGAGCAACATAAAGGAGTGACATGGAGGAATGACATGGATGAGTGACATGGAGGAGTGAAAAGGAGGTTTGAGTTGGTGTAGCGACATGGAGGAGTGACATGGAGTAGTGACATGGAGGAGTGACATGGAGGAGTGACATGGAAGACATATAGAAGTGACATGGAGGAGTGACTTGGAGGAGCGACATGGAGGAGTGACATGGAAGACATATAGAAGTGACATGGATGAGTGTCTTGGATGAGTGTCTTCGAGGAGTGACATAGAGGAATGACTTGGATGAGTGACATGGAGGAGTGACATGGAGGATTGAGTTGGTGTAGCGACATGGAGGAGTGACATGGAGTAGCGACATAGAGGAGTGACAAGAGGAGTGAGTTGGTGTAGCGACATGGAGGAGTGACATGGAATAGCGACAAGGAGGAGTGACATGGAGGAGTGACATGGAGGAGTGACATAGAGGAGTGATGTGGAGGAGAGACATGGAGTAGTGACATGGAGAAGTGACGAGTTTGATCAGGAAGGAGGGTTGGTATGGTGGAGTGACATGGCAGAGGGACAGGGATGAGTGAGTTGGTGTAGTGACATGGAGGAGTGATATGGAGGAGTAACATGGAGGAGTGACATGGAGGGTTGATATGGAGGAGGGAAATGGAGGAGTGACATAAAGGAGTGACATGGAGGAATGACATGGATGAGTGACATGGAGGAGTGACAAGGAGGATTGAGTTGGTGTAGAGACATGGAGGAGTGACATGGAGTAGCTACACGGAGGAGGGACATGGAAGACATATAGAAGTGACATGGAGGAGTGACTTGGAGGAGTGACATAAAGGAGTGGTATAGAGGAATAACATGGAGGAGTGACATAGAGGAGTGACGTGGAGGAGTGACATGGAGGAGTGACATGGAGGAGTGAGTTGGTGGAGCGACATGGAGGAGTCACATGGAGTAGCGAATTGGAGGAGTGATTTTGAGGAGTGATATAAAAGAGTGACATTGAGGAGTGACGTGGTGGAGTGAAATGGAGGAGTGACAGGGAGGAGTGAGTTGATGTAGCGACATAAGGAGTGACATGGAATAGCGACATGGAGGAGTGACATGGAGGAGTGACAAGGAGAAGCAACATGGAGGAGTGACATAAGGAGTGACGTAGAGGAGTGATGTGGTGGAGTGAAATGGAGGAGTGACATAGAAGAGTGAGTTGGTGTAGCGACATGGAGGCGTGACATGAAATAGCAACAAGGGGGAGTGACATGGAGGAGTGACATGGAGGAGTGACATAGAAGATTGATGTGGAGGAGTGACATGGAATAGCGACATGGAGGAGTGACATGGAGGAGTGACATTGAGAAGTTACAGGGCGGATCAGCAAGGAGGAATGAAATGGTGGAGTGACATGGCGGAGGGACATGGATGAGAAAAATGGAGGAGTGACAAGGAGGAGCAACATGGAGGAGCGACATGGAGGAGTGACATGGAGGAGTGACATGGAGGAGGGACATGGAGGAGTGACATAAAGGAGTGACATGGAGGAATGACATGGAGGTTTGACAATGAGGATTGAGTTGGTGTAGCGACATGGAGGAGTGACATGGAGTAGCTACACGGAGGAGTGACATGGAGTAGCTACACGGAGGAGTGACATGGAAGACATATAGAAGTGACATGGAGGAGTGAATTGGAGGAGTGACATAAAGGAGTGACATGGAGGAATGACATGGAGGAGTTACATAGAGGAGTGACATGGAGGAGTGACATGGATGAGTGGGTTGGTGGAGCGACATGGAGGAGTCACATGGAGTAACGAATTGGAGGAGTGACTTGGAGAAGTGACATAAAAGAGTGACATGGAGGAGTGACATGGATGAGGGACATGGTTGAGAGATATGGAGGAGTGAAATGGATGAGTGACATATAGGAGCAACATGGATGAGAGACTTGGAGGAGTGACATGGAGGAGCAACATGGAGGAGTTACATGGAAGACATATAGAAGTGACATGGAGGATTGACATGGAGGAGTGAGTTGATGTAGCGACATGGAGGAGTGACATGGAGGACTGACATGGAGGAGCAACATGGAGGAGTGACATGGAGCAGTGAGATGGTGTAGTGACATGGAGGTGTGACATGGAGGAGTGACATGAAGTATTTATATGGAGTAGTGACATGGAAGTGTGACATAGAGGAGTGACCTGGAGGAGTGACATGGAGGAGTGAGTTGGTGGAGCGACATGGAGGAGTCACATGTAGTAGCGACATGGAGGAGTGACATGGAGTAGTGACATAGAGGGTTGACGTGGAGGAGAGACATGGAGGAGTGACATGGAGAAGTGACAGGGCGGATCAGCAAGGAGGATTGATATGGTGGAGTGACATGGCGGAGGGACATGGAGGAGTGACATGGAGGAGTGACATGGAAGATCAACATGGAGGAGTGACATGGAGGAGCGACATGGAGGAGTGACTTGGAAGACATATAGAAGTGACATGGAGCAGTGACTTGGAGGAGTGACACAAAGGAATGACATGGAGGACTGACAACGAGGAGGTACATTCTGGAGGGACATGATGGTGCGACATTCTGGAGTGACATTGAGGAACGTAATTCTGGAGTGACATGGAGGAACGACATGGAAGATCGACATGGAGGACTGACATGGAGGATTGACATGGAGGAGAGACATGGAAGATCGACATGGAGGACTGACATGGAGGAGTGACATGGTAGAGATGGAGGAGTGACATGGAGGAGAGAAATGGAAGATCGACCTGGAGGATCGACATGGAGGAGTGACATTCTGGAGTGACATAGAGGAGCGACATTCTGGAGTGATATGGAGGAGTTACATGGTAGAGTGATATGGATGAGCAATGCGGAGCGACATGGAGGATCGACATGTGTCGACATGGAAGACATAGAGGAGTGACATGGAGGATCGACATCGAGTAGTGACATGGAGGAGTGACAAAGAGAAGCGATATGGAGGAGTGACATGGGGTAGTGACATGGACGACATAGAGAAGTGACATGGAGGAGCGACATTCTGGAGTTACATGGAGGAGCGACATGTAAGATCGACATGGAGGAGTAACATATACGATCTACATGGAGGAATGACATGGAGGATCAATATGGAGGATTGACATGGAGGATCGACATTGAGCAGTGACATGGAGGAGTGACAAAGAGGAGCGACATAGAGGAGTGACATGGAGGAATGACATTTTGGAGGGACATTGTGGAGGAACATTGATGAGAGATATGGAGGATTGACATATAGCAGTAACATGAAGGATCTACATGGAGGAGCTACATGGAGGACGTACATGGGGGAGTGACATGGAAGACATGGAGGAGTGACATGGTGGAGCAACATGGAGGATCGAAATGGAGGATCGACATGGAGCTGTGACATGGAGGAGCGACACGGTCGAGTGACATGGAAGACAAGGAGGAGTGACATGGAGGATCGACATTGAGTAGTGACATGGAAGAATGACATGAAGGAGTAATATGGAGGAGCAAGAAGGAGCGACATGGAGGATCGACATGGAGGAGCGACACGGTCGAGTGACATGGAAGACATGGAGGAGTGACATGGAGGATTAATATTGGGTAGTTAAATGGAGGAGTGACCAGGAGGAGTGACATGGTAGAGATCGAGGAGTGACATGGAGGAGAGACATGGAAGATCGACATGGAGGATCGACATGGAGGAGTGACATTCTGGAGTTAAATCTGGATTGACATTCTGTAGTGACATGGAGGAGCGACATTCTGGAGTGACATGAAGGAGTTACCTGGTGGATTGATATAGATGAGCAAGGAGGAGCGACATGGAGGAGTGACATGGTAGAGATCGAGGAGTGACATGGAGGAGAGACATGGAAGATCGACATGGAGGATCGACATGGAGGAGTGACATTCTGGAGTTAAATCTGGATTGACATTCTGTAGTGACATGGAGGAGCGACATTCTGGAGTGACATGAAAAAGTTACCTGGTGGATTGATATAGATGAGCAAGGAGGAGCGACATGGAGGATCAACATGTGTCGACATGGAAGACATGGAGGAGTGACATGGAGGATCGACATTGAGTAGTGACATGGAGGAGTAACATGAAGGATCTAAATGGAGTAGCGAAATGGAGGAGTGAGATGGGGGAGTGACATAGAAGACATAGAGGAGTGACATGGACGAGCAACATGGAGTATCGACATGGAGGAGCGACATGGAAGAGCGACATGGATGACTGACAATGAGGAGGTACATTCTGGAGGGACATGGTGGAGCGACATTCTGGAGTGACATGGAGGAGCGACATTCTGGAGTGATAAGGAGAAGCGACATGGAAGATCGACATGGAGTAGTGGAGTAGTGTAGGATCTAAATGGAGGAGTGACATGAAGGATAGACATGAAGGAGTGACAAGGTAGAGATGGAGGAGTGACATGGAGGAGAGACATGGCAGATCGACATGGAGGATCGACATGGAGGAGTGACATTCTGGAGTTAAATCTGGATTGACATTCTGTAGTGACATGGAGGAGCGACATTCTGGAGTGACATGAAGGAGTTACCTGGTGGATTGATATAGATGAGCAAGGAGGAGCGACATGGAGGATCAACATGTGTCGACATGGAAGACATGGAGGAGTGACATGGAGGAGGTACATTCTGGAGGGACATGATGGTGCGACATTCTGGAGTGACATTGAGGAACGTAATTCTGGAGTGACATGGAGGAACGACATGGAAGATCGACATGGAGGAGCGACATGGAGGACTGACATGGAGGACTGACATGGAGGATTGACATGGAGGAGAGACATGGAAGATCGACATGGAGGACTGACATGGAGGAGTGACATGGTAGAGATGGAGGAGTGACATGGAGGAGAGAAATGGAAGATCGACCTGGAGGATCGACATGAAGGAGTGACATTCTGGAGTGACATAGAGGAGCGACATTCTGGAGTGATATGGAGGAGTTACATGGTAGAGTGATATGGATGAGCAATGCGGAGCGACATGGAGGATCGACATGTGTCGACATGGAGGAGTGACAAAGAGAAGCGATATGGAGGAGTGACATGGGGTAGTGACATGGACGACATAGAGAAGTGACATGGAGGAGCGACATTCTGGAGTTACATGGAGGAGCGACATGTAAGATCGACATGGAGGAGTAACATATACGATCTACATGGAGGAATGACATGGAGGATCAATATGGAGGATTGACATGGAGGATCGACATTGAGCAGTGACATGGAGGAGTGACAAAGAGGAGCGACATAGAGGAGTGACATGGAGGAATGACATTTTGGAGGGACATTGTGGAGGAACATTGATGAGAGATATGGAGGATTGACATATAGCAGTAACATGAAGGATCTACATGGAGGAGCTACATGGAGGACGTACATGGGGGAGTGACATGGAAGACATGGAGGAGTGACATGGTGGAGCAACATGGAGGATCGAAATGGAGGATCGACATGGAGAAGTGACATGGAGGAGCGACATTCTGGAGTGACATGAAGGAGTTACCTGGTGGATTGATATAGATGAGCAAGGAGGAGCGACATGGAGGAGTGACATGGTAGAGATCGAGGAGTGACATGGAGGAGAGACATGGAAGATCGACATGGAGGATCGACATGGAGGAGTGACATTCTGGAGTTAAATCTGGATTGACATTCTGTAGTGACATGGAGGAGCGACATTCTGGAGTGACATGAAAAAGTTACCTGGTGGATTGATATAGATGAGCAAGGAGGAGCGACATGGAGGATCAACATGTGTCGACATGGAAGACATGGAGGAGTGACATGGAGGATCGACATTGAGTAGTGACATGGAGGAGTAACATGAAGGATCTAAATGGAGTAGCGAAATGGAGGAGTGAGATGGGGGAGTGACATAGAAGACATAGAGGAGTGACATGGACGAGCAACATGGAGTATCGACATGGAGGAGCGACATGGAAGAGCGACATGGATGACTGACAATGAGGAGGTACATTCTGGAGGGACATGGTGGAGCGACATTCTGGAGTGACATGGAGGAGCGACATTCTGGAGTGATAAGGAGAAGCGACATGGAAGATCGACATGGAGTAGTGGAGTAGTGTAGGATCTAAATGGAGGAGTGACATGAAGGATAGACATGAAGGAGTGACAAGGTAGAGATGGAGGAGTGACATGGAGGAGAGACATGGCAGATCGACATGGAGGATCGACATGGAGGAGTGACATTCTGGAGTTAAATCTGGATTGACATTCTGTAGTGACATGGAGGAGCGACATTCTGGAGTGACATGAAGGAGTTACCTGGTGGATTGATATAGATGAGCAAGGAGGAGCGACATGGAGGATCAACATGTGTCGACATGGAAGACATGGAGGAGTGACATGGAGGAGGTACATTCTGGAGGGACATGATGGTGCGACATTCTGGAGTGACATTGAGGAACGTAATTCTGGAGTGACATGGAGGAACGACATGGAAGATCGACATGGAGGAGCGACATGGAGGACTGACATGGAGGACTGACATGGAGGATTGACATGGAGGAGAGACATGGAAGATCGACATGGAGGACTGACATGGAGGAGTGACATGGTAGAGATGGAGGAGTGACATGGAGGAGAGAAATGGAAGATCGACCTGGAGGATCGACATGAAGGAGTGACATTCTGGAGTGACATAGAGGAGCGACATTCTGGAGTGATATGGAGGAGTTACATGGTAGAGTGATATGGATGAGCAATGCGGAGCGACATGGAGGATCGACATGTGTCGACATGGAGGAGTGACAAAGAGAAGCGATATGGAGGAGTGACATGGGGTAGTGACATGGACGACATAGAGAAGTGACATGGAGGAGCGACATTCTGGAGTTACATGGAGGAGCGACATGTAAGATCGACATGGAGGAGTAACATATACGATCTACATGGAGGAATGACATGGAGGATCAATATGGAGGATTGACATGGAGGATCGACATTGAGCAGTGACATGGAGGAGTGACAAAGAGGAGCGACATAGAGGAGTGACATGGAGGAATGACATTTTGGAGGGACATTGTGGAGGAACATTGATGAGAGATATGGAGGATTGACATATAGCAGTAACATGAAGGATCTACATGGAGGAGCTACATGGAGGACGTACATGGGGGAGTGACATGGAAGACATGGAGGAGTGACATGGTGGAGCAACATGGAGGATCGAAATGGAGGATCGACATGGAGAAGTGACATGGAGGAGCGACACGGTCGAGTGACATGGAAGACAAGGAGGAGTGACATGGAGGATCGACATTGAGTAGTGACATGGAAGAACGACATGAAGGAGTGATATGGAGGAGCAAGAAGGAGCGACATGGAGGATCGACATGGAGGAGCGACACGGTCGAGTGACATGGAAGACATGGAGGAGTGACATGGAGGATTAATATTGGGTAGTTAAATGGAGGAGTGACCAGGAGGAGTGACATGGTAGAGATCGAGGAGTGACATGGAGGAGAGACATGGAAGATCGACATGGAGGATCGACATGGAGGAGTGACATTCTGGAGTTAAATCTGGATTGACATTCTGTAGTGACATGGAGGAGCGACATTCTGGAGTGACATGAAGGAGTTACCTGGTGGATTGATATAGATGAGCAAGGAGGAGCGACATGGAGGAGTGACATGGTAGAGATCGAGGAGTGACATGGAGGAGAGACATGGAAGATCGACATGGAGGATCGACATGGAGGAGTGACATTCTGGAGTTAAATCTGGATTGACATTCTGTAGTGACATGGAGGAGCGACATTCTGGAGTGACATGAAAAAGTTACCTGGTGGATTGATATAGATGAGCAAGGAGGAGCGACATGGAGGATCAACATGTGTCGACATGGAAGACATGGAGGAGTGACATGGAGGATCGACATTGAGTAGTGACATGGAGGAGTGACAAGGAGGAGCGACATGGAGGAGTAACATGAAGGATCTAAATGGAGGAGCGAAATGGAGGAGTGAGATGGGGGAGTGACATAGAAGACATAGAGGAGTGACATGGACGAGCAACATGGAGTATCGACATGGAGGAGCGACATGGAAGAGCGACATGGATGACTGACAATGAGGAGGTACATTCTGGAGGGACATGGTGGAGCGACATTCTGGAGTGACATGGAGGAGCGACATTCTGGAGTGATAAGGAGAAGCGACATGGAAGATCGACATGGAGTAGTGGAGTAGTGTAGGATCTAAAATGAGGAGTGACATGAAGGATAGACATGAAGGAGTGACATGGTAGAGATGGAGGAGTGACATGGAGGAGAGACATGGAAGATCGACATGGAGGATCGACATGGAGGAGTGACATTCTGGAGTTAAATCTGGATTGACATTCTGTAGTGACATGGAGGAGCGACATTCTGGAGTGACATGAAGGAGTTACCTGGTGGATTGATATAGATGAGCAAGGAGGAGCGACATGGAGGATCAACATGTGTCGACATGGAAGACATGGAGGAGTGACATGGAGGAGCGACATTCTGGAGTGACATGAAGGAGTTACATGGTGGAGTGATATAGATGAGCAAGGAGGAGCGACATGGAGGATCAACATGTGTCGACATGGAAGACATGGAGAAGTGACAAAGAGGAGCGACATGGAGGAGTGACATGGGGGAGTGACATGGAAGACATAGAGGAGTGACATGGAGGAGCAACATGTAGTATCGACATGGAAGATCAACATGGAGGAGTGACATGGAGGAGCGAAATGTTGGAGCGGCATTCTGGAGTGACATGGAGGAGCGACATTCTGGAGTGACATGGAGGAGCGACATGGAAGATCGACATGGAGGAGTAACATGTACGATCTACATGGAGGAATGACATGGAGGATCGACATGGAGGAGCGACATTGAGGATCGACATGGAGGAGCGACAAGGAGGAGTGACATGGGGGATCGAAATGGAGGAGTGACATTAAGGAGCGACATTGCGGAATGACATGGAGGAGTGACATGGAGGAGTGATATGGAGGAGTAGGGACGAGCAACATGGAGGATCGACATGGAATAGTCACATGGAGGACCGACACAGAGGAGGTACATGGTGGAGTTACATGAAAGACATGAAGGAGTGACATGGTGCAGCAACATGGTGGATCAAAATGGAGGATCGACATGGAGCAGTGACATGGAGGACTGACAAGGAGGAGCGACATGGAGGAGTTACAATGGATGAGCAACATGGAGGAGTTACATGGAGGAGTGATGTGGAAGACATGGAGGAGGGACATGGAGGAATGACAATCTGGAGTGACATTCTGGAGGCACATTCTGGAGTGACATGGAGGAGCAACATGGAGGAGGGACATGGAGGAGTAACATTCTGGAGTGACATTCTGGAGTGACATGGAGGAGCGACATTCTGGAGTGACATGGAGGAGCAACATGGAGGAGGGACATGGAGGAGTAACATTCTGGAGTGACATTCAGGAGGGACATGGAGGAGTGACATTCTATAGTGACATTCTGGAGGGACATTCTGGAGTGACATGGAGGAGCGACATGGAGGAGGGACATGGAGGAGTAACATTCTGGAGTTAAATTCTGTAGTGACATTCTGGAGTTTCATGGAGGAGAAACATTCTGGAGTGACATGGAAGAGCGACATCGAGGAGTGAAATAGAGGAGCAAGGAGGAGCGAAATGGAGGATAAACATGGAGGAGTGACTAGGAGGAGAATCATAGAAGAGTTACATGGAGGAGCTACATGACGGAGCGACTTGGAGGACTGACATGGAGGAATGACATTATGGAGGGACATGGAGGAGTGATATAGAGGAGTGACAAAGAGGAGAGACATGGAGGAGTGACATTAGGAGCTACATAGAGGATCAACATGGTGTAGTGACATGGAGGATCGACATGGAGGAGTGACATGGAAGATCGCCACGGAGGAGTGACATGTAAGACATGGAGGAGTGACATGGGGGATTTGACATTGAGTAGTGACATGGAGGAGTGACAAAGAGGATCGACATGGAGGAGAGACATAGAGGATCGACATGGAGGAATGACATGGAGGATCGACATGGAGGAGCAACAAGGTGGATCGACATGGAGGAGTGACATGGGGGAGTGACATGGTAGCGATTGAGGAGTGACATGGAGAAGAGACATGTAAGATCGACATGGAGGATCGACATGGAGGAGTGACATTCTGGAGGGACATGGAGGAGCGACATGAAGGAGTGAGATGTAGGATTGACATGGAGGAGTGACACGGAGGAGTGACATGGAAGAGCGACATGGATGACTGACAATGAGGAGGTACATTCTGGAGGGACATGGTGGAGCGACATTCTGGAGTGACATGGAGGAGCGTCATTCTGGAGTGATAAGGAGAAGCGACATGGAAGATCGACATGGAGTAGTGGAGTAGTGTAGGATCTAAATGGAGGAGTGACATGAAGGATAGACATGAAGGAGTGACATGGTAGAGATGGAGGAGTGACATGGAGGAGAGACATGGAAGATCGACATGGAGGATCGACATGGAGGAGTGACATTCTGGAGTTAAATCTGGATTGACATTCTGTAGTGACATGGAGGAGCGACATTCTGGAGTGACATGAAGGAGTTACCTGGTGGATTGATATAGATGAGCAAGGAGGAGCGACATGGAGGATCAACATGTGTCGACATGGAAGACATGGAGGAGTGACATGGAGGAGCGACATTCTGGAGTGACATGAAGGAGTTACATGGTGGAGTGATATAGATGAGCAAGGAGGAGCGACATGGAGGATCAACATGTGTCGACATGGAAGACATGGAGAAGTGACAAAGAGGAGCGACATGGAGGAGTGACATGGGGGAGTGACATGGAAGACATAGAGGAGTGACATGGAGGAGCAACATGGAGTATCGACATGGAAGATCAACATGGAGGAGTGACATGGAGGAGCGAAATTTTGGAGCGGCATTCTGGAGTGACATGGAGGAGCGACATTCTGGAGTGACATGGAGGAGCGACATTCTGGAGTGACATGGAGGAGCGACATGGAAGATCGACATGGAGGAGTAACATGTACGATCTACATGGAGGAATGACATGGAGGATCGACATGGAGGAGCGACATTGAGGATCGACATGGAGGAGCGACAAGGAGGAGTGACATGGAGGAAGGACATTTAGGAATGATATAGAGGAGTTATATGGAGGAGGAACATGGAGGAGGGACATGGAGGAGTGACATTCTGGAGTGACTTCTGGAGTGACATGGAGGAGCAACATTCTAGTGTGACATTGAGGAGTGATATGGATGAGCAATTAGGAGCGACATGGAGGAGCGACATAGAGCAGTGACATGGAGGATCGACATGGAGGAGTGACATGGAGGAGTCACATGGAAGACAGGGAGGAGTGACATGTAGGAGCAAAATGGAGGTGTTAAATTTAGGATCAACATGGATGAGTGATATGGAGGAGGGACATGGAGGAGGGACATGGAGGAGTGAAATTCTGGAGTGACATTCTGGAGGGACATTCTAAAGGGACATTCGGGAGTGACATGGAGGTATCGACATGGAGGAGTGACATGGAGGAGTGACATTCTGGAGTTAAATTCTGGAGTGACATTCAGGAGCGACATTCTGGGGTTACATGGAGGAGCGACAAGAAGGAGTGATATGGAGGAGCAGGGACGAGCGACATGAATAGTCACATGGAGGAGCGACACGGAGGAGTGACATGGAAGACATGCAGGAGTGACATTGAAGATCGACATTGAGTAGTGACATGGAGGAGTGACAATGAGGAGCGACATGGAAGAGTGACATGGAGGTGCGACATGGATGATTGACATAGAGGAGTAACATGAAGGATCTACATGGAGGAGTGATATGGAGGAGTTACATGGGGAGTGACATGGAAGACATGGTGGAGTGACATGGTGGAGCAACATGGAGAATCGAACTGGACGATCGACATGGAGCAGTGACATGGAGGAGTTACATGGAAGTGTGACATGGAGGAGTGACATGGAGGATCGAAATGGAGGAGTGACATTAAGGAGCGACATTGCGGAATGACATGGAGGAGTGACATGGAGGAGTGATATGGAGGAGTAGGGACGAGCAACATGGAGGATCGACATGGAATAGTCACATGGAGGACCGACACAGAGGAGGTACATGGTGGAGTTACATGAAAGACATGAAGGAGTGACATGGTGCAGCAACATGGTGGATCAAAATGGAGGATCGACATGGAGCAGTGACATGGAGGACTGACAAGGAGGAGCGACATGGAGGAGTTACAATGGATGAGCAACATGGAGGAGTTACATGGAGGAGTGATGTGGAAGACATGGAGGAGGGACATGGAGGAATGACAATCTGGAGTGACATTCTGGAGGCACATTCTGGAGTGACATGGAGGAGCAACATGGAGGAGGGACATGGAGGAGTAACATTCTGGAGTGACATTCTGGAGTGACATGGAGGAGCGACATTCTGGAGTGACATGGAGGAGCAACATGGAGGAGGGACATGGAGGAGTAACATTCTGGAGTGACATTCAGGAGGGACATGGAGGAGTGACATTCTATAGTGACATTCTGGAGGGACATTCTGGAGTGACATGGAGGAGCGACATGGAGGAGGGACATGGAGGAGTAACATTCTGGAGTTAAATTCTGTAGTGACATTCTGGAGTTTCATGGAGGAGAAACATTCTGGAGTGACATGGAAGAGCGACATCGAGGAGTGAAATAGAGGAGCAAGGAGGAGCGAAATGGAGGATAAACATGGAGGAGTGACTAGGAGGAGAATCATAGAAGAGTTACATGGAGGAGCTACATGACGGAGCGACTTGGAGGACTGACATGGAGGAATGACATTATGGAGGGACATGGAGGAGTGATATAGAGGAGTGACAAAGAGGAGAGACATGGAGGAGTGACATTAGGAGCTACATAGAGGATCAACATGGTGTAGTGACATGGAGGATCGACATGGAGGAGTGACATGGAAGATCGCCACGGAGGAGTGACATGTAAGACATGGAGGAGTGACATGGGGGATTTGACATTGAGTAGTGACATGGAGGAGTGACAAAGAGGATCGACATGGAGGAGAGACATAGAGGATCGACATGGAGGAATGACATGGAGGATCGACATGGAGGAGCAACAAGGTGGATCGACATGGAGGAGTGACATGGGGGAGTGACATGGTAGCGATTGAGGAGTGACATGGAGAAGAGACATGTAAGATCGACATGGAGGATCGACATGGAGGAGTGACATTCTGGAGGGACATGGAGGAGCGACATGAAGGAGTGAGATGTAGGATTGACATGGAGGAGTGACACGGAGGAGTGACATGGAAGAGCGACATGGATGACTGACAATGAGGAGGTACATTCTGGAGGGACATGGTGGAGCGACATTCTGGAGTGACATGGAGGAGCGTCATTCTGGAGTGATAAGGAGAAGCGACATGGAAGATCGACATGGAGTAGTGGAGTAGTGTAGGATCTAAATGGAGGAGTGACATGAAGGATAGACATGAAGGAGTGACATGGTAGAGATGGAGGAGTGACATGGAGGAGAGACATGGAAGATCGACATGGAGGATCGACATGGAGGAGTGACATTCTGGAGTTAAATCTGGATTGACATTCTGTAGTGACATGGAGGAGCGACATTCTGGAGTGACATGAAGGAGTTACCTGGTGGATTGATATAGATGAGCAAGGAGGAGCGACATGGAGGATCAACATGTGTCGACATGGAAGACATGGAGGAGTGACATGGAGGAGCGACATTCTGGAGTGACATGAAGGAGTTACATGGTGGAGTGATATAGATGAGCAAGGAGGAGCGACATGGAGGATCAACATGTGTCGACATGGAAGACATGGAGAAGTGACAAAGAGGAGCGACATGGAGGAGTGACATGGGGGAGTGACATGGAAGACATAGAGGAGTGACATGGAGGAGCAACATGGAGTATCGACATGGAAGATCAACATGGAGGAGTGACATGGAGGAGCGAAATTTTGGAGCGGCATTCTGGAGTGACATGGAGGAGCGACATTCTGGAGTGACATGGAGGAGCGACATGGAAGATCGACATGGAGGAGTAACATGTACGATCTACATGGAGGAATGACATGGAGGATCGACATGGAGGAGCGACATTGAGGATCGACATGGAGGAGCGACAAGGAGGAGTGACATGGAGGAAGGACATTTAGGAATGATATAGAGGAGTTATATGGAGGAGGAACATGGAGGAGGGACATGGAGGAGTGACATTCTGGAGTGACTTCTGGAGTGACATGGAGGAGCAACATTCTAGTGTGACATTGAGGAGTGATATGGATGAGCAATTAGGAGCGACATGGAGGAGCGACATAGAGCAGTGACATGGAGGATCGACATGGAGGAGTGACATGGAGGAGTCACATGGAAGACAGGGAGGAGTGACATGTAGGAGCAAAATGGAGGTGTTAAATTTAGGATCAACATGGATGAGTGATATGGAGGAGGGACATGGAGGAGGGACATGGAGGAGTGACATTCTGGAGTGACATTCTGGAGGGACATTCTAAAGGGACATTCGGGAGTGACATGGAGGTATCGACATGGAGGAGTGACATGGAGGAGTGACATTCTGGAGTTAAATTCTGGAGTGACATTCAGGAGCGACATTCTGGGGTTACATGGAGGAGCGACAAGAAGGAGTGATATGGAGGAGCAGGGACGAGCGACATGAATAGTCACATGGAGGAGCGACACGGAGGAGTGACATGGAAGACATGCAGGAGTGACATTGAAGATCGACATTGAGTAGTGACATGGAGGAGTGACAATGAGGAGCGACATGGAAGAGTGACATGGAGGTGCGACATGGATGATTGACATAGAGGAGTAACATGAAGGATCTACATGGAGGAGTGATATGGAGGAGTTACATGGGGAGTGACATGGAAGACATGGTGGAGTGACATGGTGGAGCAACATGGAGAATCGAACTGGACGATCGACATGGAGCAGTGACATGGAGGAGTTACATGGAAGTGTGACATGGAGGAGTGACATGGAGGATCGAAATGGAGGAGTGACATTAAGGAGCGACATGGCGGAATGACATGGAGGAGTGACATGGAGGAGTGATATGGAGGAGTAGGGACGAGCAACATGGAGGATCGACATGGAATAGTCACATGGAGGACCGACACAGAGGAGGTACATGGTGGAGTTACATGAAAGACATGAAGGAGTGACATGGTGCAGCAACATGGTGGATCAAAATGGAGGATCGACATGGAGCAGTGACATGGAGGACTGACAAGGAGGAGCGACATGGAGGAGTTACAATGGATGAGCAACATGGAGGAGTTACATGGAGGAGTGATGTGGAAGACATGGAGGAGGGACATGGAGGAATGACAATCTGGAGTGACATTCTGGAGGCACATTCTGGAGTGACATGGAGGAGCAACATGGAGGAGGGACATGGAGGAGTAACATTCTGGAGTGACATTCTGGAGTGACATGGAGGAGCGACATTCTGGAGTGACATGGAGGAGCGACTTGGTGGAGTGATATGGAGGATCGACATGTGTCGACATGGAAAACCGACATTGAGTAGTGACTTGGAGGAGCGAGAAAGAGGAGCGACATGGAGGAGTTACATGGAGAAGTGACATTTTGGAGGGACTTTCTGGAGGGACATTCTGGATTGACATGGAAGAGCGACATTCTGGACTGACATTCTGGAGTGACATGGAGGAGCGACATTCTGGGGTGACATGGAGGAGCAACAAGAAGGAGTGATATGGAGGAGCAGGGACGAGCGACATGGAGGATCAACATGGAATAGTCATATGGAGGATCGACACGGAGGAGTGACATGGAAGACATGCAGGAGTGACATTGAGGATCGACATTGAGTATTAACATGGACGATCGACATGGAGCATGGAGGAGTGACATGGAAGTGTGATATGGAGGATTGACATGGAGGAGTGACATGGAGGAGCGACATGGCGGAGTGACATGGAGGAGTGACATGTAGGATTGACATGGAGGAGTTACATGGAGGAGTGACGTGGAAAACAGGGAGGAGTTACAAGGAGTAGCGACATGGAGGAGCAAAATAGAGGATCGACATGGAGGAGTGACATGGTGGAGGTATATGGAGGAGTGACATTCTGGAGTGACATTCTGGAGGGACATTCTGGAGTGACATGGAGGAGTAACATTCTGGAGTTAAATTCTGGAGTGACAATCTGGAGTGACATGGAGGAGCAACATTCTGGAGTGACATGGAAGAACGACATGAAGGAGTGATATGGAGGAGCAAGGAGGAGCGACAAGGAGGATCGACATGGAGAAGTGACACGGTCGAGTAACATGGAAGACATGGAGGAGTGACATGGGGGATCGACACTGAGTAGTTACATGGAGGAGTTACAAGGAGGAGCGACATGTAGAAGTAACATGAAGGATCTAAATGGAGGAGCGACATGGAGGAGTGAGATGGGGGACAGACATGGAGGAGTGACATGGAAGACATGGAGGAGTGACATGGAGGAGCGACATGGAGAAGTGAAATGGAGGAGAGAAATGGAGGATCGACATGATGGACTGACATGGAGGAATGACTTGGAGGATGGACAGAGAGGATTGACATGGAGGAGGGACATGGAAGAGCGACATGGAGGAGCTAAATGGAGGAGCGACATCGCGGAGCGACATGGAAGACTGACAACGAGGAGGTACATTCTGGAGGGACATGGTGGAGCGACATTCTGGAGTAACATGTTGGTACTACATGGAGGAATGACATGGAGGATCCACATGGAGAAGCGACATTGAGGATCGACATGGAGGAGCGACATTGAGTCGCGACATGGAGGACTGACATGGTGGATCAACAAGGATTAGTGACATGGAGCATTGACATGGAGGAGAGACATGGACGATCGACATGGAGGAATCACATGGACGATCGACATGGAGGAGTTACATGGAGGAGTGCCATGTAGTATTGACATGGAGAAGTTACATAGAGGAGTGACATGGAAGGAAGGGAGGAGTGACATGGAGGAGCGACATGGAGGAGCAAAATAGAGGATCGACATGGAGGAGTGACATGGCGGATGGTCAAGGAGGAGTGACATTCTGGAGTGACATTCTGGAGGGACATTATGGAGTGACATTGAGGAGCGACATGGAGGAGGGACATGGAGGCGTAACATTGTGGAGTTAAATTCTGGAGTGACATTCTGAAGTGACATGGAGGAACAACATTCTGGAGTGACATGGAAGAACGACATGGAGGAGTGATATGGAGGATTGACATGGAGGAGTTACATGGAGGAGTGACGTGGAAGACAGGGAGGAGTGACATGGAGGAGCGAAATAGAGAATCGACATTGAGGAGTGACATGGAGGAGGGACCTGGAGGAGTGACATTCTGGAGTGGCATTCTGGAGGTACTTTCTGGAGTGACATGGAGGAGCGACATGGAGGAGGGACATGGAGGAGTAACAATCTTGAATTAAATTCTGGAATGACATTCTGGAGTGACATGGAGGAGCGACACGGTGGAGTGACATGGAAGATATGGAGGAGGGACATGGAGGAATAACAATCTTGAATTAAAGCTGCGAGCAGCGATGATCGGGCCCTCGCCCCTGCGTGCACGTCGGGGGAACGCGCAAGTCGAGGTACCCACTGTCATGCATTCCCATGAAAGTCGGACACCGCAAGCAACAGTTAAAGTTTATTTTCTCTTTGGAGCATGTGGCGCTGGATATGACCTGTTGAGAACATGTGGGGCATCCTTTTAAAGGCACTTCTATGAGGGTTGGTTGCAGTATACAACCATTTCCTGTTTCGTGTAGGGGGCGCTATGACTTTCACTCATAATGGCACATATATGTCTTCAGGCCTGGACTATTATCCAGCTTGTGAAATTTGGGGCAGATCGGACTATGTAAAGTCAAGTAACAACAGCCTCCTGTGTCGTGGCGACTCATCAAAATTCGCCATGCCACCACGGCGCTGCCGTTCGATAGAAAGTTACAATTTTCGAAAGGAAGCATCATCGAGGTCTTAAGGCTTTTCTCACCTAATTTGAGGTAGATGTGATTCATTTCTGAGGCAGAGTACATCAATGTGTAAAACATGATATTTCCTGTTACCACTAGGTGGCACTATGACTGTGAGTCAAAATTTGCATATGGATGTTGTCAGACAGGGACCTTTATCAGACATGAGAAATTTGGAGCATGTAGGTTAATGTACGACAAAGTTACAACAACTTCCTGTTTCTTGGCGAAAGGCGCTTTTTCGCCGCCACGCCACGGCAACATAATTCGATAACTTTTTGATCTTTGAGTAACTTTTCATCCCAAAGGTCTTAAGATACTACTGACCAAATTTGAAGTTGATCGGGTTAAATCTCTAGGAGGAGTTCGTTAAAGTACAGTGCCTGGATATGGTAAAAAAACGCCATAAAATCCAATATGGCCGACTTCCGGTTGGGTTTACGGTATACCTCCAAGAGGCTTTTATTTACGTCTCATCATGGTACATATACCTACCAAATTTCATAAATTTAGGTGAAACGTGTCGTCGGGGCTACTCAATAGGGGGTGCTAGCGAGCCAATTTGCCACACCCGAGCACGAAACCTATATCAGATATTTATTTCACGCATGTCTGACACGTGTGCAAAATTTCGAAACGCGTTTAGTATCCCAAGCACCTCATTTTTACCGTCAAAGACATAATAGAATAATAAGAATAATTAAACCTGCAAGCAGCGATGAACGGGCCCTCGCCCCTACTTGCGCATCGGGGATGCTGGCGGGACGCCGACCGACGCGGCCGGGCACGGTGAAGCCGAAACTCTGACGAGCGCCACGACGCCTGCCGCAAGGCTCTACGACAAGCGGTTCACGAGTTATGAAGGGGGGCGTGGCTAATGTGTAGGGGGCGGGCATAACCTTCACCAATGAAACAGGCACTCTCTGCTGAGTGATATGACACATCCCACAAGGCTCTACTATAAACGGTTCATGAGTTATGAAAGGGGGCGGGGCTAATGTGTAGGGGGCGGGGATAACAACACCAACTTAACAGGCACTCTCTGCTGAGTGATATAACACCTCCCACAAGACTCTACGACAAACGGTTCATGAGTTGTGTAGGGGGCGTGGCTATGACTATATTTTTGCATTTACATATAATCAGGACTGGACCCTTATCATACCTGAAATATTTGGGGCAGATCGAACTATGTACAGTTGAGTTAGGGTTAACCCACTCTCTGCTGAGTGATATGACACATCCCACAAGACTCTACTATAAACGGTTCATGAGATATGAAAGGGGGCGGGGCTAACGTCTTGGGGCGGGGCTATGAGTATATTTTTTCATATACATGTCATCAGTAGTGGACCACCATCATACCTGAGAGATTTGGGGCAGATCGGACTATGTACAGTTGAGTTACAATAACTGCCTGTTTCATGGCGAATGGCTCAAAATTGCCGCCGTGCCACGGTCCGCTCGTTAAGTGAACACTCACCATTTTAATAACTTTTCATCCTCAAGGTCTTAAGATGGTCCTGACCAAATTTGAAGTCGATCTGATCAAATCTGTAGGAGGAGTTCGTTAAAGTATACGGCCTACAAAAACCCAAAGAAATGGGCGAAAAATGGGCAAAATCGCACATAAAATTCAATATGGCTGACTTCCTGTTGAGTTTTGGGCATACCTCCAAGAGGCTTTTTTGTTTCTCTCCACATCTTACATCTGTTTACCAAATTTTGTACTTGTAGGTGAAACCGGAGCACGGATATCAATTTTTCCATTTCATGGCGAATGGCTCAAAATGGCTGCCACGCCACGGTCAGGTCGTTAAGTGAAAACTCACGATTTTAATAACTTTTCATCCTCAAGGTCTTAAGATGGTCCTGACCAAATTTCAACTCGATCTGATTAAATCTGTAGGAGTTCGTTAAAGTACGCGGCCTATAAAACGCAAAAAATGACATGAAATCCAATATGGCCGACTTCTGGGTGGGCGGAGCTAATGAAACCCAATGAGGAATATGTTTCAAATGATGAGTGGGATATGCATACCAAATTTCATGAATATCGGATCAACTTTGACAAAGTTACGATTTCAATGCGTTAGGGGGCGCTATGGAGCCGGCTAAACACGCAAAGCCCAATCGCTTTACATTCACGTAAAGTTTACGGGTGTCCATCGTTTTGCCAAGTTTCATGAGTTTTCGAGTATCCCAAGGGTGTCCCGTCGCTCCAAGACGACGTCACGTCTTGGGGATTCCCTTCGGGGCCACGCCTCCGGAACGCCCTCAGGTGGATGCCCTTCGTTCCCCGCCGTTTGTGGTCCTGCCTCTGACACGTCACATGTGATTAGCCAATCACCAGCCGGCTGGGCCGCGTGGAAAGAATTAAAGGCCAGCTGTGACTAGACCAAGGCGGGCAGTGATTTCAATTGATCTGTTCCCCGTGTCTCTCGATTGTTAGTGTTGTGTATAAGTTCTACTGGAGTCAGTGGACTTTAGATAGTGAAGAATTGTTAACCTGAATGTTAACTAGTTGAGGTACTCGGTTTATTTGTATTTCAGTGTGCATAGAGCAGTGGCATAATTTGTCTGATTGTTAGGATTGTGCAGGATTGTGTGTGCCTTCGTTGTCTCCTTTTCGGCCGCCCTAAACCCTCGTTTTCATTTAGTATTAATTCAACCCATTGTATGTTTTATTTTGCTTTAATTTCAATCACCCATCAATAAACAAGTGATTGCCTGATAACATCGGCTCAATGTTACTCCCTTTACCCCTACACCAACTCCGGGTTGTAACATAAATGGGGGCTCGTCCGGGATATTAATTATTCCCGAGAATTGCTTGTTTATTTGCCTTGATTGATTGTTTGCACCGGGTGTGCAATGGCGTTCAATTTGGAGCGTTTCCTTAAAACCCCCACCCGTGATCAACTTGCTCTATGTAGAAAGGACGACCTGTTAGAAATTGCCAGCCACTTCAGTTTCTCGGCATCTAGACAGCTAGTTAAAAAAGAGCTTAAGCAGTTAGTTGTGAATAAACTTGTTGAGTTGAGGGTGATTGAGATGTTGGCGCCTACAGAGTCTAGTGTGCAGGAGGAAGTCGCTCTGGCTGAGGGTAGTTCTCAACCTGAGGGTGGAACTCCCAGTACTGTGGCTGAGCGAGGGCCGAAACCAGCCCTTCGAGGCGGAGGGCCGGGTTAAGACGCCGGTTACTCTCCCTCGATACGATCCCCTATCGCCTGGTTCTCCAGGATCTCGAGACGAGGCACGTTTAAAGGTACGCCTTGCTCGTCTCCACTTGGAGGCTCAGACTCATGCGCGGGAACGTCAGGCAGAGCTCGACTTCCGCCTGCAAGTTAAAAAACTGGAGATAGAGGCGGACAAAGACGTAAGGCTACGTCAGATGGAGATTGATTTACAGAAGGAGACTCTTACGGCAGAGGCAGCTTCTGCATCAGCTGGCTCACCTTCAATGCTCGCTAGTTATTCACATAGAGCTTTTGACATTAGTAAACATATCGCTTTAGTCCCAAATTTCCGAGAAACCGAAGTGGACTGTTACTTTAGCGCCTTTGAGCGCATTGCTCTGGCTCTTAAGTGGCCTTCTGATATGTGGTCCCTACTATTACAATGTAGGTTATATGGGAAAGCCCAAGAGGTAGTAGCAGCGCTCCCTCTTGAGGATAGTAAGGATTACGACACTGTGAAAGCCGCAATTCTGCGCGCCTATGAATTGGTGCCAGAGGCTTATAGGCAAAAATTTAGAGCCCACAAAAAGGCTGCCACCCAAACTTATGTGGAGTTTGCGAGGGATAAGGGAAGTCTGTTTGACAAATGGTGTTCCGCTTATAAATGTGACGATTTTTCTGCCCTTCGTGAGTTGATGTTGTTAGAAGAGTTTAAAAAATGTTTGCCTGAGCTCATGGTTGTGCACTTGAATGAACAGAAGGTAAACACTCTGTCTGCTGCAGCTGTTATGGCTGATGAGTATGTGCTTACGCACAAGGTTACGTTCACTTCGTCCTCTTTTTCTGATAAACCTCGTTTCGTTCCCGCTGCCTCTTTTGATAGTGGTCCTAGCAGAGCTCCTCTCGTGCGCAGAGAGGAGAGGGAGTGTTTCTACTGCCACAAGGCCGGACACGTCATTGCAAATTGTTTGTTATTGAAACGTAAGGAGCAGCAGCCGTCTCCGGCTGTGCGCCAGCCCAAAGGCATCGGCTTAATTAAATCAGGGCATATTGGAAATCCCACAGACCCGTGCGATGACGATAGTCCTGATCCCTGTTTCAGGCCGTTTATTCTGGAGGGCTTAGTGTCGCTAACCGGCGCGCCAGGTGATCAGCGTCCCATACAGATTTTGCGCGACACCGGGGGTTCCCAGTCTGTTATAGTTGCAAAATCGTTGCCATTTTCAGATCAATCGGCGTGTGGCTACAGTACGATGCTCAGTGGAATCGAAATGGGTTGTGTTCCGCAGCCAGTGCACAGGGTACATGTGCAGTCCAAGTTAATAAGCGGCTTCTTCCCTGTAGTGGTCTGCCCGGCGTTGCCAATCCGTGGCATCGTAATGTTAATGGGGAATGACATTGCCGGGGGTAAGGTGACGCCTACACTTGAGGTGTTAGACAGTACACCGACACTCTCTGTCAGCCCAAAACTCGCCGCTAACAGTGATGAGTCGGAGCTGCCTGCTTTGTTCTCGTCGTGCGGAATTACGCGCGCTCAAAAACAGAAGCGTGCTGCAGAGAGTGACAGAAGTAATGATGTTGATCTAACCGACAGTGTGCTGTTGAAAGTCCTTACAGGTAAGACCGAACTAGACGCCATTGGGGCGTCCCATTCTCCTCCTAAGGAGTTAAAAGAACAGGTAAATATTAGCACCGCATCTCCTGAGCTCCGGCTGCCTGTAACTCGGGAGCGGCTCATCGCTGCTCAAAGGGCCGACGAAAGTCTGAGGAAATGTTTGTCTGCCACGGTAAGTAATTCATCCAGTAACCCTGATGCCCAGTATTATGTGGAAGATGACATTCTCATGCGTAAATGGTCTCCCGCGATAACTGCTGGAGTGGAGTGGAATGTCATCCACCAAATTGTTGTTCCTGTTAGTTATCGTTAGTTATTATACTCTAGCACACGAAAGCCCGTGGGCTGGGCATTTGGGAGTTAACAAGACGTACAACCTCATTCTGAAACACTTCTTCTGGCCAGGGTTAAAATCTGAGGTCGTTAACCATTGTCGCACCTGTCATGTTTGTCAATTAGCAGGTAAGCCAAACCAGACCATCCCGCCGGCACCGCTGCGCCCGATACCTGCTATCGGTGAACCATTTGAGAGAGACTGTAGACTGTGTTGGACCACTACCGAAGTCAAAGTCAGGTAATCAGTATCTACTTACCATTATGTGCGCCTCCACTTGGTTCCCTGAAGCAGTGCCGCTGCGCCAAATAACATCCAGTTCCATAGTTAAAGCGCTGACCAAGTTTTTCACTACCTTTGGTCTACCAAAAGTAGTACAGACTGATCAAGGCACCAATTTTAAATCCAAGCTCTTCGGACAGATTCTTCAGTCCTTAGGGGTAAAACATGTGATCTCCAGTGCCTACCACCCAGAGTCACAGGGCGCGCTGGAGCGATGGCATCAGACCTTGAAATCCATGCTGCGTAAATACTGTTTGGAGTCAGACAAAAGCTGGGATGAGGGTATTCCGTTTGCGTTGTTTGCCGCCCGTGAATCCGTGCAGGAATCTTTAGGATTCAGCCCAGGGGAGCTTGTCTTTGGGCACGCCGTTCGCGGCCCTTTAAAGGTGCTGAAAGATAGATTCCTCTTGGCTGAGCTGTCCGAGGAGGGTAATGTGCTTGACTACGTGAGTAGATTCCGTGACCGTTTGCATCACGCTCGTAGTTTGGCGAGAGACGCACTCGCCAGCTCCCAGGTGGAGATGAAAAAACAGTTCGACCGATCCGCTGTTGCCAGACACTTTGAAGTGGGTGACCAAGTGTTGGCTCTGTTACCCATTCCTGGCTCTTCCCTCTCTGCACGTTTTTCTGGACCGTATAGTATCCAAAAGAAACTTAGTGAGACAGACTACGTGATAAATACTCCTGACCGAAAGCGCAAAACTCGTGTTTGCCATGTGAACATGTTAAAAATGTATCACTCTCATGACGCGAAAACTCGCTCCCCAAAGCATGACTCCTCTCCGGTAAACGGTTGCTCCGCGCTCATTGTAGCCGAAAAAAGTCCTGGTGACGAGGATGGCTTGGCTGTACGCCCCTCCTCACAGCACAGTGCGCGGTTACCAAATTCAGAGATGCTGAAAGTGTTACCACATCTGCTTAATCATCTGAACGCAGAACAACAGCAGGACATTGTTAATTTAGTAGCTGAGTATCCGTGTCTTTTTGGTGATGTTCCCACTCGTACCACGGTACTAGAACATGATATAGATGTAAAAGATGCCCGATCAATTAAGCAGCACTCTTATCGTGTTAACCAGATTAAAAGAGAGCTGATGAAAAAAGAGGTAAGATATCTGTTGGAAAATGGCCTGGCCAAGCCCAGCACTAGTTCGTGGAGCTCCCCCTGTTTGCTAGAGGCTAAATCAGATGGTTCACCCAGGTTCATTACTGATTTTCGTAAAGTAAACGCCGTCACCGTACCCGACTCATATCCGTTGCCGCGGATGGAGGATTGAGTGGATAATTTAGGTACTGCTAAATTTGTCACAAAATTGGATTTACTTAAAGGTTACTGGCAGGTGCCGCTGACTAAGCGCGCGTCAGAAATCTCCGCCTTTGTAACACCAGACCACTTTCTTCAGTACACTGTCATGGCGTTTGGTATGTGCAACGCGCCTGCCACTTTCCAGCGGTTAGTAAACACTGTTCTGGCTGGTGTGGCCAACTGCAACGCATATCTCGATGACCTCATAGTTTACTCTTCTTCCTGGTCAGAACACTTGCTCAGCTTAACTGAAGTGCTCAGTCGTCTTGCGCGGGCCTCTCTCACGTTGAACTTAGCCAAATGTGAGTTTGGGAAAGGCACCGTCACATATTTGGGTCGTCAAGTGGGTCAGGGTGAGGTCCGGCCCATCGAGGCTAAAGTTAGCGCGATAGCCGAGTTCCCCGTTCCAAGCACCCGACGTGCATTGCGGCGCTTCCTCGGCATGACAGGGTACTACAGAAGCTTCTGTAGGAACTTTTCTGCCGTGGTCCACCCACTGACTAGTCTCACGAGTCCCAAGGTAGAGTTTAAATGGACTCCGGAGTGCCAGCGTGCATTTGAAAGTGTAAAATCCCTTTTGTGTCACGCGCCGGTCCTCGCTGCCCCTGATTTTGCCCGACCTTTTAAGTTGGAGGTAGACGCAAGCGCCGTGGGCGCAGGGGCTGTGTGCAGGAGGATGTAGATGGGATAGAACACCCTGTCAGTTATTTTTCGAGAAAATTTAACCAGCATCAGTCCAACTATTCCACGATTGAGAAAGAGACGTTAGCGTTGTTGTGGTTGTTGCAACACTTTGATGTATACCTCGGTTCCTGTACTCTGCCCCTTGTGATTTACACAGATCACAATCCGCTCGTGTTCTTGTCGCGGATGTATAACCACAACCAGCGGCTCATGCGCTGGGCCCTGCTGGTACAGGAACGCAACCTTGTGATTAAACATAAAAAGGGTTCAGAAAATATTGTGGCCGACGCCTTGTCCAGAGTGTAAGTAGTATTGTTAGATGTGATATTGTGACAAATCCAGTAGGTTTGTATTTATGTGGGGGGGTGTTACGGTCTCAGAAGTGACCGTTCGTTATTGTTTGTATTGTTGTATGTTGCTGTGCGGCGCTCTCCCTGTGCTCTTTTCTTTTGGTGCGCTCTGCTGTCCCGTCGCTCCAAGACGACGTCACGTATTGGGGATTCCCTTCGGGGCCACGCCTCCGGAACGTCCTCAGGTGGATGCCCTTCGTTTCCCGCCGTTTGTGGTCCTGCCTCTGACACGTCACATGTGATTAGCCAATCACCAGCCGGCTGGGCCGCGTGGAAAGAATTAAAGGTCAGCTGTGACTAGACCAAGGCAGGCAGTGATTTCAATTGATCTGTTCCCCGTGCCTCTCGATTGTTAGTGTTGTGTATAAGTTCTACTGGAGTCAGTGGACTTTAGATAGTGAAGAATTGTTAACCTGAATGTTAACTAGTTGAGGTACTCGGTTTGTTTGTATTTCAGTGTGCATAGAGCAGTGGCATAATTTGTCTGATTGTTAGGATTGTGCAGGGCTAGGGTGTGTGCCTTCGTTGCCTCCTTTTCGGCCACCCTAAACCCTCGTTTTCATTTAGTATTAATTCAACCCATTGTATATTTTATTTTGGTTTAATTTCAATCACCCATCAATAAACAAGTGATTGCCTGAAAACATCGGCTCAATGTTACTCCCTTTACCCCTACACCAACTCCGGGTTGTAACAGGGCGCTAGAGAGCCAACATGCCACGCCCAAGCAAAATTTCACCACTAAATCAAAGGAATTACGAGTTTGGATGTGCGTGTAAAGTTTCATGAGTTTTTGTGGATCCTAAAGTCCTCAAACATGTGTTCGTAAATTTAAAAAAAACGCAGGAAGTCCAAGATCGCTAACTTCCTGTTTGCCGAAAAAATCTCAAAATCATTTAATCCAAGTATGAGGGCATGAGCAATGACATACTTGAATTTCGTGAAGATCGAAGAAACTTTCTCTGAAAAACTGCGTACGTTAGGGGGCGCTATGGAGCCCCCTGGAGACACCCGAGCCCAGTCACTCCAGAACATTGAATTTCCCACCAGTTCTGACGCATACTCCACTTTTGGTGAGTTTTGGGGATGGCTAAGGTCGTCAAAAATGCGATATTCCAGCAGAAAAAGAATAATACCGACAAAAACAATAAGTTCCTTGCACTTCGTGCCAGGACACCATTGGGTCCTGGCACTTTCGTGCTCGGGCCCTAATAATCATTAGAAGAACAATAGGTCCTCGGACCCGACTTTGTCGGTGCTCGAGCCCTAATTAAATTCTGGAGTGACATATCTGGAGTGACAAGGAGGAGCGACACGGTGGAGTGACATGGAAGATATGGAGGAGTGACATGGTGGATCAACATTGAGTAATGACATGGAGGATTGACAAGGAGGAGCGACATGGAGGAGTAACATGAAGTAACATGGAGGAGCAAAGTGGAGGAGCAAGATGGGGGAGTAACATGGAAGAGCAACACTGAGTATCGACATGGCGGAGTGACATGGAGGAGTGACATGTAGGATTGACATGGAGGAGTTACATGGAGGAGTGACGTGGAAGACAGGGAGGAGTTACAAGGAGTAGCGACATGAAGGAGCAAAATAGAGGATCAACATGGAGGAATGACATGGAGGAGGTATATGGAGGAGTGACATTCTGGAGGGACATTCTGGAGTAACATGAAGGAGTAACATTCTGGAGTTAAATTCTAGAGTGACAATCTGGAGTGACATGGAGGAGCGACATTCTGGAGTGACATGGAAGAACGACATTAAGGAGTGATATGGAGGAGCAAGGAGGAGCGACAAGGAGGATCGACATGGAGCATAATACTTGCAGCATATGTTCACAAGAGTAGCTGAAACATCTGCTGAAAGTTTCATTCAAATCGGCCACATGGTGGCGCTGTAATTAACGCCTAAACATGCGATTTTGGAAAGGCCATGCCCCTCAAACCGTAAGTCCGATTGACTTGAAATGTGACACATATGTGCAACTCCGTGTGATCTACAATAAAGCCTCTTGGACCTCCAAAGTGCACCTAGAAATATTTTCCGCCATATTGGATTTTTTGAAAAACACATTTTTGACATCTCCTCCTAAGCCGTTGGTCTGATTGATACCAAATTTTCAATGGATCATTATTGGACTAATGTCATCTAAAGTTGCATAAAACGTGTTGATACCTCATTGCATTATGAATCTGTTAACCAATGAACTTTAAGAGGGCAGGGCTCAGCACATCAGTAGACCTAACTTCACAAGCCTTTGGCCCATCGTCTCCAAACTTGAGGCGTACCAAAGCATTTTCCGCTTGACACAAATATCAGAAACTTGTATCGCAAGATCCGGTGGACAGAATTTTATCAAATTTGGTGCACATACTCTGGGGGCAAGTATTAACCAAGATCTATAGTGTCATATTGATCGATGCATGTGGGCGTGGCCTATTTAGCATTTTATGCTAAATTATGCCTTTGCTCAATTTGCTGTGAGCTGGAATGAGCTAGAGACATGAGACTTGGTACCATAACTGTACATGATGTCATAATGCTTCACATAAAATATGAAAACAATTGGCCACGCTATAACAATTTTCAAGGCCAGCCCCCTATCAATTTGAAATTTGACAGACATGTGCTGCTGGATGTGATCTACAAAAAAGTCTCTTGGACCACGAAAGTCCACCGACTAAATTTTCCGCCATGTTGAATTTTTTGAAAAACACATTTTTGACATCTCCTCCTAAACCGTAGGTCTGATTGCTGGCATATTTTCTGCGAATCATTATTGGACTAGGCTCATCAAAGGTTGCATAAAGCTTGTTGATATGTTATTGTGTTGTGAAGATATTGACCAATTATTTTTTAAGGGGCGGGCTCAGCACATCAATAGACCTAACTTCACAAGCCTTTGGCCCATCATCTCCAAACTTGCAGCATATGTTCACAAGAGTAGTTGAAACATCCGCTGAAAGTTTCATTCAAATCGACCACTAGGCGGGCGCTTTGAGCGATAAAGGCTATAACCCGCGAAATGCCGCTTGCGGCTTTAATTCATTTTAAATTGATATAACTATGTGGATGTGGAAATATGTTTTATATATTTCATGTTTATTCTTTTACAATGTAATTGTAACCTGTGTTGAAATGTACCACTCTATCACAATGTACAACTCTAGTTTTCATCACTAAGCCAAAGAATGCATTTCTCCTCAAGAAACACTGAAAAGTGGATTCATATGAAAAATGTGAAATTTCTTCACAGAAAAACATTTCTTGCATTGGAAACACACAAAAAAGGATAAATATGAAAGGGAACACAGTTTTCCAAAATCTAATATGATAGTTTTGGACTCCAGGCATCAAACTGTCAGTCTGAGCTGAATTCCATGTAAAACGCTAGTTTTCATCACTAACTCGCTTAATATGTCTTTCTCACCCAAAACCACTCAGGAACGCATTTCTCCTCAAGAAACACTGAAATGTGCATTTATATGAAGAATATGTGATTTATTTACAGAAACACATCTGTTATACTGGAAACATACAAAAAAGAGACAGAATATGATAAGAAACATTGTTTTCTCAAATCTGACATTAGAATTCACTTCCAAGTATCAAATCTTCATTCTGAGCTCAATTCTATGCAAAACTCTTGTTTTCATCACTAAACTCGTTTAATATGTCTTTCTCATCCAAAACCACTCAGGAACGCAATTCTCCTCAAAAAACACTGAAATGTGCATTTATATGAAAATGATGTGATTTCTTCACAAAAGAAATCTCTTTTATTGGAAACATACAAAACAGGATGAAAATGAAAGTCTGCAGCCTGCGAGGAAGTGGAACAGGCGTCTTCCGATTTGCCACGAGATCCCGCCTTGGCCCTCCCCTTCTCAATCCTTCCACTGCCCCTACTTTGTGGAGGCAAAGAGTCTGAATCATTGGCCAAAAAAAAAGTCAATAGAAGTTTTTTCAGACTTCTATTGTCCGATCTTTTTCAGATCTTTTTTTTCAGACATTTTTTTCAAACATTTTCAGATCTTTTTTTTCAGACAGTTTTTTCAGACTTCTTTTGTCCAACATTTTTCAGATATTTTTTTTTAGACTTTTTTTGTCCGACATTTTTCAGACTTTTTTTGTCCGAAATTTTCAGATATTTTTTTTCGGACTTTTTTTGTTCGACAATTTTAAGATCTTTTTTTCCAGACTTTTTTTGTCCGACATTTTTCAGACTTCTTTTGTCCGACATTTTTCAGATCTTTTTTTTCAGACTTTTTTTTCAGACATTTTCAGAACTTTTTTTTCAGATTTCGTTTGTCCGACATTTTCAGATCTTTTTTTTCAGACTTCTTTTGTCCGACATTTTTCAGATCTTTTTTTTTAGACTTTTTTTGTCCGACATTTTTCAGACTTTTTTTGTCCGAAATTTTCAGATATTTTTTTTCGGACTTTTTTTGTTCGACAATTTTAAGATCTTTTTTTCCAGACTTTTTTTGTCCGACATTTTTCAGACTTCTTTTGTCCGACATTTTTCAGATCTTTTTTTTCAGACTTTTTTTTCAGACATTTTCAGAACTTTTTTTTCAGATTTCGTTTGTCCGACATTTTTCAAACTTTTTTTCGGGCTTTTTTTCCAGACTTTTTTTCAGATCTTTTTTTTCTGACAGTTTTTTCAGACTTCTTTTGTCCGACATTTTTCAGATATTTTTTTTCAGACTTTTTTTGTCCAACATTTTTCAGATCTTTTTTTCAGATATTTTTTTTCAGACTTTTTTTCGGGCTTTTTTTCCAGACTTTTTTTCAGATCTTTTTTTCGGACAGTTTTTTCAGACTTCTTTTGTCCGACATTTTCAGATCTTTTTTTTCAGACTTTTTTTGTTCGACATTTTTCAGAATTTGTTTTCAGACATTTTCAGATCTTTTTTTTCAGATTTCGTTTGTCCGAAATTTTTCCGACTTTTTTTTTCCAGACTTTTTTTCAGATCTTTTTTTTCGGACAGTTTTTTCAGGCTTCTTTTGTCCGACATTTTTCAGATATTTTTTCCAGTCTTTTTTTGTCCGACAATTTTCAGATCTTTTTTTTCTGACTTTTTTTGTTCGACATTTTTCAGAATTTGTTTTCAGACATTTTCAGATTTTTTTTTTTCGGACAGTTTTTTCAGACTTCTTTTGTCCGACATTTTTCAGATATTTTTTCCAGACTTTTTTTGTCCGACATTTTTCAGACTTCTTTTGTCCGACATTTTTCAGATCTTTTTTTTCAGACTTTTTTTTCAGACATTTTCAGAACTTTTTTTTCAGATTTCGTTTGTCCGACATTTTCAGATCTTTTTTTTCAGACTTCT
Source organism: Sebastes paucispinis (assembly GCA_036937225.1). Lineage (NCBI taxonomy): Eukaryota > Metazoa > Chordata > Actinopteri > Perciformes > Sebastidae > Sebastes > Sebastes paucispinis. The sequence continues at coordinate 195,388 of JAUPFX010000013.1, read as the reverse complement.
TTTGTCCGACATTTTTCAGATCTTTTTTTTTAGACTTTTTTTGTCCGACATTTTTCAGACTTTTTTTGTCCGAAATTTTCAGATATTTTTTTTCGGACTTTTTTTGTTCGACAATTTTAAGATCTTTTTTTCCAGACTTTTTTTGTCCGACATTTTTCAGACTTCTTTTGTCCGACATTTTTCAGATCTTTTTTTTCAGACTTTTTTTTCAGACATTTTCAGAACTTTTTTTTCAGATTTCGTTTGTCCGACATTTTTCAAACTTTTTTTCGGGCTTTTTTTCCAGACTTTTTTTCAGATCTTTTTTTTCTGACAGTTTTTTCAGACTTCTTTTGTCCGACATTTTTCAGATATTTTTTTTCAGACTTTTTTTGTCCAACATTTTTCAGATCTTTTTTTCAGATATTTTTTTTCAGACTTTTTTTCGGGCTTTTTTTCCAGACTTTTTTTCAGATCTTTTTTTCGGACAGTTTTTTCAGACTTCTTTTGTCCGACATTTTCAGATCTTTTTTTTCAGACTTCTTTTGTCCGACAATTTTCAGATCTTTTTTTTCTGACAGTTTTTTCAGACTTCTTTTGTCCGACATTTTTCAGATATTTTTTTTCAGACTTTTTTTGTCCGACATTTTTCAGACTTTTTTTCAGACAGTTTTTTCAGACATTTTCAGATCTTTTTTTTCAGATTTCGTTTGTCCGAAATTTTTCAGACTTTTTTTTTCCAGACTTTTTTTCAGATCTTTTTTTTCGGACAGTTTTTTCAGACTTCTTTTGTCCGACATTTTTCAGATATTTTTTCCAGTCTTTTTTTGTCCGACAATTTTCAGATATTTTTTTTCGGACTTTTTTTGTTCGACAATTTTGAGATCTTTTTTTCCAGACTTTTTTTGTCCGACATTTTTCAGAATTTGTTTTCAGACATTTTCAGATTTTTTTTTTTCGGACAGTTTTTTCAGACTTCTTTTGTCCGACATTTTTCAGATATTTTTTCCAGACTTTTTTTGTCCGACATTTTCGGACAGTTTTTTCAGACTTCTTTTGTCCGACATTTTTCAGATCTTTTTTTTCAGACTTTTTTTCGGGCTTTTTTTCCAGACTTTTTTTCAAATCTTTTTTTTCGGACAGTTTTTTTTCAGATATTTTCAGATCTTTTTTTTCGGACAGTTTTTTCAAACTTCTTTTGTCCGACATTTTTCAGATCTTTTTTTCCAGACTTTTTTTTGGACAGTTTTTTCAGACTTCTTTTGTCCGACATTTTTCAGATCTTTTTTTTCAGACTTTATTTCGGGCTGTTTTTCCAGACTTTTTTTCAAATCTTTTTTTTCGGACAGTTTTTTTTCAGTTATTTTCAGATCTTTTTTTTCGGACAGTTTTTTCAGAATTCTTTTGTCCGACATTTTTCATATATTTTTTTCAGACTTTTTTTTGTCTGAAATTTTTCAGACTTTTTTTTCAGATATTTTAAGATCTTTGTTTCGGACTGTTTTTTCAGACTTCTTTTGTCCGACATTTTTCAGATATTTCATTCAGATCTTTTTTTTCAGACTTTTTTTGTTCGACATTTTTCAGATCTTTTTTTTCAGATCTTTTTTTGGGCTTTTTTTCCAGACTTTTTTTCAGATCTTTTTTTTCGGACAGTTTTTTCAGACTTCTTTTGTCCGACATTTTTCAGATATTTCATTCAGATCTTTTTTTTCAGACTTTTTTTATCCGACATTTTCCAGATATTCTTTCCAGACTTTTTTTGTCCGACATTTTCAGATCTTTTTTTTCAGACTTTTTTTTGTTCGACATTTTTCAGATCTTTTTTTTCAGATCTTTTTTTCGGGCTTTTTTTCCAGACTTTTTTTCAGATCTTTTTTTTCGGACAGTTTTTTTTCAGACATTTTCAGATCTTTGTTTCAGACTGTTTTTTCAGATTTCTTTTGTCCGACAATTTTCAGATCTTTTTTTTTAAACTTTTTTTGTCCAACATTTTTCAGATCTTTTTTTCAGATCTTTTTTTTCAGACTTTTTGTTCAGACATTTTCAGATCTTTTTTTTCGGACAGTTTTTTCAGACTTCTTTTGTCCGACATTTTTCAGATATTTTTTTTCAGACTTTTTTTCGGGCTTTATTTCCAGACTTTTTTTCAGATATTTTTTTCGGACATTTTCAGATATTTTTTTGTCCAACATTTTTCAGATATTTTTTCCAGACTTTTTTTGTCCGACAATTTTCAGATCTTTTTTTTAAATATAATTAAAGTTGTTACACAGTGTGGAAAAATGTTCAATCATTTCTCTTTGTTGAGCGGAACGTGCCCGATGTGTTCCATGGCATTCTTGGAGGTGGCAGCAGAGACGTTAGCTGCATGTAGGATTCTTCTGTTGTTGAGGGAAGATAAAAACTAAGGGACATTTGGAGTTTAGGGTAAAGAAACACACTAGCTACACTTGTAAACATTACATTACGTTAGTTTGTTTTTGTGTGAATTTATTATTATTATTCGTTGTCTGCCGAATAAGCGCAATTTGCCGTGAGCTGGAATGAGATGGAAACATGAAACTTGGCATAGGAACTGGAATGATGTGCAGCTGCTTCTCAAGAACTATGACCCCAATCGGCCACATGAGGAGATGTCATTAACGCCCAAACACGCGATTTTGAAAAGGCCACGCCCCTCACACAGTAAGTCTGATTGACTTGAAACTCGACACACATGAAGAAAAGCAAGAACAAGAGCAGCAAGAATTCATCCGGTGGACAGAATTTTATCAAATTTGGTGCACATACTCTGGGGGCAAGTATTAACCACGATCTATAGTGTCATATTGATCGGTGCATGTGGGCGTGGCCTATTTAGCATTTTATGCTAAATTATGCCTTTGCTCAATTTTCTGTGAGCTGGAATGAGCTAGAGACATGAGACTTGGTACCATAACTGTACATGATGTCATAATGCTTCACATAAAATATGAAAACAATTGGCCACATGGTGGCGCTATAACAATTTTCAAGGCCAGCCCCCTCACACCATAAGTCCTATCAATTTGAAATTTGACAGACATGTGCTGCTGAATGTGATCTACAAAAAAGTCTCTTGGACCACGAAAGTCCACCGACTAAATTTTCCGCCATGCTGAAAGTTTTATTCAAATCGACCACTAGGCGGGCGCTTTGAGCGATAAAGGCTATAACCCGCGAATTGCCGCTTGCGGCTTTAATTCATTTTAAATTGATATAACTATGTGGATGTGGAAATATGTTTTATATATTTCATGTTTATTCTTTTACAATGTAATTGTAACCTGTGTTGAAATGTACCACTATACGATCACAATGTACAACTCTAGTTTTCATCACTAAGCCAAAGAATGCATTTCGCCTCAAGAAACACTGAAAAGTGGATTCATATGAAAAATGTGAAATTTCTTCACAGAAAAACATTTCTTGCATTGGAAACACACACAAAAGGATAAATATGAAAGGGAACACAGTTTTCCAAAATCTAATATGATAGTTTTGGACTCCAGGCATCAAACTGTCAGTCTGAGTTGAATTCCATGTAAAACGCTAGTTTTCATCACTAAACTCGCTTAATATGTCTTTCTCACCCAAAACCACTCAGGAACGCATTTCTCCTCTAGAAACACTGAAATGTGCATTTATATGAAGAATATGTGATTTATTTACAGAAACACATCTGTTATACTGGAAACATACAAAAAAGAGACAGAATAATGAAAGAAACATTGTTTTCTCAAATTTTACATTAGAATTCGCTTCCAAGTATCAAATCTTCATTCTGAGCTGAATTCTATGCAAAACTCTTGTTTTCATCACTAAACTCGCTTAATATGTCTTTCTCATCCAAAACCACTCAGGAACGCATTTCTCCTCTAGAAACACTGAAACGTGCATTTATATGAAGAATATGTGATTTATTTACAGAAACACATCTGTTATACTGGAAACATACAAAACAGGATGAAAATGGAATATATTTTTACAATTTTTTTACATAATAGTTGGCTTTTCTGCATCAAACCTTCACACTGACCTCAATTCCATGTAAAACTTTAGTTTTCATCACTAAACTTGCTTAAACTGTTTTAAAAAAATTCCATTGTATGATATGTCGAAAAATTTCTTGGAAAAAAAGTCAAAGTATAGTTTTTCAAAAAATGTCATGAAAAAAAAGTTATAGCATTTTGAAATTTTTTGGAAAAAAATACAATATTGTATATATCATATGTTGAAAAAAATAATGAAAAAAGTCTAATTCTAATTCAAAATTTCCAAATTCAGCCAGTGACGTTGTGGTCAGCTGCACTGTCCCCGATGAAAAAAAGCATACACTTGTTGTGTGCCGCCACTTTTTTTGAGTTATCGGTATGAATCAGATCTTTTTTTTCGGACAGTTTTTTTCAGACTTCTTTTGTCCAACATTTTTCAGATATTTTTTTTCAGACTTTTTTTGTCCGACAATTTTCAGATCTTTTTTTTCAAACTTTTTTTGTCCAACATTTTTCAGATCTTTTTTTCAGATATTTTTTTTCAGACTTTTTTTCCAACTTCTTTTGTCCGACATTTTTCAGACTTCTTTTGTCCGACATTTTTCAGACTTTTTTTCGGGCTTTTTTTCCAGACTTTTTTTCAGATCTTTTTTTTCAGATTTTTTTGTCCGACATTTTTCAGACTTCTTTTGTCCGACATTTTTCAGACTTTTTTTCGGGCTTTTTTTCCAGACTTTTTTTCAGACTTTTTTTGTCCGACATTTTTCAGACATTTTTTGTCCGACATTTTTCAGACATTTTTTGTCCGACATTTTTCAGATCTTTTTTTTCAGATTTTTTTGTCCGACAATTTTCAGATCTTTTTTTTCAGACTTCTTTTGTCCGACATTTTTCAGACTTTTTTTGTCCGACATTTTTCAGATCTTTTTTTTCAGACTTTTTTTGTCCGACATTTTCAGATCTTTTTTTTCAGACTTTTTTTGTCCGACATTTTCAGATCTTTTTTTGTCCGACATTTTTCAAATCGTTTATTCACATCTTTTTTTCAGACTTTTGTTTCAGACATTTTCATATTTTTTTTTTCGGACAGTTTTTTCAGACTTCTTTGGTCCGACATTTTTCAGACTTTTTTTCGGGCTTTTTTTCCAGACTTTTTTTCAGATCTTTTTTTTCAGATTTTTTTGTCCGACATTTTTCAGACTTCTTTTGTCCGACATTTTTCAGACTTTTTTTCGGGCTTTTTTTCCAGACTTTTTTTCAGACTTTTTTTGTCCGACATTTTTCAGACATTTTTTGTCCGACATTTTTCAGACATTTTTTGTCCGACATTTTTCAGATCTTTTTTTTCAGATTTTTTTGTCCGACAATTTTCAGATCTTTTTTTTCAGACTTCTTTTGTCCGACATTTTTCAGACTTTTTTTGTCCGACATTTTTCAGATCTTTTTTTTCAGACTTTTTTTGTCCGACATTTTCAGATCTTTTTTTTCAGACTTTTTTTGTCCGACATTTTCAGATCTTTTTTTGTCCGACATTTTTCAAATCGTTTATTCACATCTTTTTTTCAGACTTTTGTTTCAGACATTTTCATATTTTTTTTTTCGGACAGTTTTTTCAGAATTCTTTGGTCCGACATTTTTCAGACTTCTTTTGTCCGACATTTTTCAGATCTTTTTTTTCAGACTTTTTTTTCAGACATTTTCAAATCTTTTTTTTCAGACTTTTTTTGTCCGACAATTTTCAGATCTTTTTGTTCGGACAGTTTTTTCAGACTTCTTTTGTCCGACATTTTTCAGAGATTCTTTCCAGACTTTTTTGGTACGACAATTTCATATCTTTTTTTTCAGACTTCTTTTGTCCAACATTTTTCAGATATTTTTTTCACTTTTTTTGTCCGACAATTTTCAGATCTTTTTTTCAGATATTTTTTTTCAGACTTTTTTTCAAACTTCTTTTGTCCGACATTTTTCAGACTTTTTTTCAGATCTTTTTTTTCAGATTTCGTTTGTCCGTCATTTTTCAGATCTTTTGTTTCAGATCTTTTTTTTCAGACATTTTCAGATCTTTTTTTCGGACAGTTTTTTCAGACTTCTTTTGTCCGACATTTTTCAGACTTTTTTTGTCCGACATTTTTCAGATCTTTTTTTCAGACTTTTTTTGTCCGACATTTTTCAGATCTTTTTTTTCAGATTTTTTTGTCTGACAATTTTCAGATCTTTTTTTTCAGACTTCTTTTGTCCAACATTTTTCAGATATTTTTTTTCAGACTTTTTTTGTCCGACAATTTTCAGATCTTTTTTTTCAAACTTTTTTTGTCCAACATTTTTCAGATCTTTTTTTCAGATATTTTTTTTCAGACTTTTTTTCCAACTTCTTTTGTCCGACATTTTTCAGACTTCTTTTGTCCGACATTTTTCAGACTTTTTTTCGGGCTTTTTTTCCAGACTTTTTTTCAGATCTTTTTTTTCAGATTTTTTTGTCCGACATTTTTCAGACTTCTTTTGTCCGACATTTTTCAGACTTTTTTTCGGGCTTTTTTTCCAGACTTTTTTTCAGACTTTTTTTGTCCGACATTTTTCAGACATTTTTTGTCCGACATTTTTCAGACATTTTTTGTCCGACATTTTTCAGATCTTTTTTTTCAGATTTTTTTGTCCGACAATTTTCAGATCTTTTTTTTCAGACTTCTTTTGTCCGACATTTTTCAGACTTTTTTTGTCCGACATTTTTCAGATCTTTTTTTTCAGACTTTTTTTGTCCGACATTTTCAGATCTTTTTTTTCAGACTTTTTTTGTCCGACATTTTCAGATCTTTTTTTGTCCGACATTTTTCAAATCGTTTATTCACATCTTTTTTTCAGACTTTTGTTTCAGACATTTTCATATTTTTTTTTTCGGACAGTTTTTTCAGAATTCTTTGGTCCGACATTTTTCAGACTTCTTTTGTCCGACATTTTTCAGATCTTTTTTTTCAGACTTTTTTTTCAGACATTTTCAAATCTTTTTTTTCAGACTTTTTTTGTCCGACAATTTTCAGATCTTTTTGTTCGGACAGTTTTTTCAGACTTCTTTTGTCCGACATTTTTCAGAGATTCTTTCCAGACTTTTTTGGTACGACAATTTCATATCTTTTTTTTCAGACTTCTTTTGTCCAACATTTTTCAGATATTTTTTTCACTTTTTTTGTCCGACAATTTTCAGATCTTTTTTTCAGATATTTTTTTTCAGACTTTTTTTCAAACTTCTTTTGTCCGACATTTTTCAGACTTTTTTTCAGATCTTTTTTTTCAGATTTCGTTTGTCCGTCATTTTTCAGATCTTTTGTTTCAGATCTTTTTTTTCAGACATTTTCAGATCTTTTTTTCGGACAGTTTTTTCAGACTTCTTTTGTCCGACATTTTTCAGACTTTTTTTGTCCGACATTTTTCAGATCTTTTTTTCAGACTTTTTTTGTCCGACATTTTTCAGATCTTTTTTTTCAGATTTTTTTGTCTGACAATTTTCAGATCTTTTTTTTCAGACTTCTTTTGTCCAACATTTTTCAGATATTTTTTTTCAGACTTTTTTTGTCCGACAATTTTCAGATCTTTTTTTTCAAACTTTTTTTGTCCAACATTTTTCAGATCTTTTTTTCAGATATTTTTTTTCAGACTTTTTTTCCAACTTCTTTTGTCCGACATTTTTCAGACTTCTTTTGTCCGACATTTTTCAGACTTTTTTTCGGGCTTTTTTTCCAGACTTTTTTTCAGATCTTTTTTTTCAGATTTTTTTGTCCGACATTTTTCAGACTTCTTTTGTCCGACATTTTTCAGACTTTTTTTCGGGCTTTTTTTCCAGACTTTTTTTCAGACTTTTTTTGTCCGACATTTTTCAGACATTTTTTGTCCGACATTTTTCAGACATTTTTTGTCCGACATTTTTCAGATCTTTTTTTTCAGATTTTTTTGTCCGACAATTTTCAGATCTTTTTTTTCAGACTTCTTTTGTCCGACATTTTTCAGACTTTTTTTGTCCGACATTTTTCAGATCTTTTTTTTCAGACTTTTTTTGTCCGACATTTTCAGATCTTTTTTTTCAGACTTTTTTTGTCCGACATTTTCAGATCTTTTTTTGTCCGACATTTTTCAAATCGTTTATTCACATCTTTTTTTCAGACTTTTGTTTCAGACATTTTCATATTTTTTTTTTCGGACAGTTTTTTCAGAATTCTTTGGTCCGACATTTTTCAGACTTCTTTTGTCCGACATTTTTCAGATCTTTTTTTTCAGACTTTTTTTTCAGACATTTTCAAATCTTTTTTTTCAGACTTTTTTTGTCCGACAATTTTCAGATCTTTTTGTTCGGACAGTTTTTTCAGACTTCTTTTGTCCGACATTTTTCAGAGATTCTTTCCAGACTTTTTTGGTACGACAATTTCATATCTTTTTTTTCAGACTTCTTTTGTCCAACATTTTTCAGATATTTTTTTCACTTTTTTTGTCCGACAATTTTCAGATCTTTTTTTCAGATATTTTTTTTCAGACTTTTTTTCAAACTTCTTTTGTCCGACATTTTTCAGACTTTTTTTCAGATCTTTTTTTTCAGATTTCGTTTGTCCGTCATTTTTCAGATCTTTTGTTTCAGATCTTTTTTTTCAGACATTTTCAGATCTTTTTTTCGGACAGTTTTTTCAGACTTCTTTTGTCCGACATTTTTCAGACTTTTTTTGTCCGACATTTTTCAGATCTTTTTTTCAGACTTTTTTTGTCCGACATTTTTCAGATCTTTTTTTTCAGATTTTTTTGTCTGACAATTTTCAGATCTTTTTTTTCAGACTTCTTTTGTCCAACATTTTTCAGATATTTTTTTTCAGACTTTTTTTGTCCGACAATTTTCAGATCTTTTTTTTCAAACTTTTTTTGTCCAACATTTTCCAGATCTTTTTTTCAGATATTTTTTTTCAGACTTTTTTTCCAACTTCTTTTGTCCGACATTTTTCAGACTTCTTTTGTCCGACATTTTTCAGACTTTTTTTCGGGCTTTTTTTCCAGACTTTTTTTCAGATCTTTTTTTTCAGATTTTTTTGTCCGACATTTTTCAGACTTCTTTTGTCCGACATTTTTCAGACTTTTTTTCGGGCTTTTTTTCCAGACTTTTTTTCAGACTTTTTTTGTCCGACATTTTTCAGACATTTTTTGTCCGACATTTTTCAGACATTTTTTGTCCGACATTTTTCAGATCTTTTTTTTCAGATTTTTTTGTCCGACAATTTTCAGATCTTTTTTTTCAGACTTCTTTTGTCCGACATTTTTCAGACTTTTTTTGTCCGACATTTTTCAGATCTTTTTTTTCAGACTTTTTTTGTCCGACATTTTCAGATCTTTTTTTTCAGACTTTTTTTGTCCGACATTTTCAGATCTTTTTTTGTCCGACATTTTTCAAATCGTTTATTCACATCTTTTTTTCAGACTTTTGTTTCAGACATTTTCATATTTTTTTTTTCGGACAGTTTTTTCAGAATTCTTTGGTCCGACATTTTTCAGACTTCTTTTGTCCGACATTTTTCAGATCTTTTTTTTCAGACTTTTTTTTCAGACATTTTCAAATCTTTTTTTTCAGACTTTTTTTGTCCGACAATTTTCAGATCTTTTTGTTCGGACAGTTTTTTCAGACTTCTTTTGTCCGACATTTTTCAGAGATTCTTTCCAGACTTTTTTGGTACGACAATTTCATATCTTTTTTTTCAGACTTCTTTTGTCCAACATTTTTCAGATATTTTTTTTCACTTCTTTTGTCCGACATTTTTCAGACTTTTTTTCAGATCTTTTTTTTCAGATTTCGTTTGTCCGTCATTTTTCAGATCTTTTGTTTCAGATCTTTTTTTTCAGACATTTTCAGATCTTTTTTTCGGACAGTTTTTTCAGACTTCTTTTGTCCGACATTTTTCAGACTTTTTTTGTTCGACATTTTTCAGATCTTTTTTTCAGACTTTTTTTGTCCGACATTTTTCAGATCTTTTTTTTCAGATTTTTTTGTCTGACAATTTTCAGATCTTTTTTTTCAGACTTCTTTTGTCCGACATTTTTCAGACTTTTTTTGTCCGACATTTTTCAGATCTTTTTTTTCCGACAGTTTTTTCAGACTTCTTTTGTCCGACATTTTTCAGAGATTCTTTCCAGACTTTTTTGGTCCGACATTTTCAGATCTTTTTTTTCAGACTTCTTTTGTCCAACATTTTTCAGATATTTTTTTGTCCGACATTTTTCAGATCTTTTTTTTCGGACAGTTTTTTTCAGACTTCTTTTGTCCAACATTTTTCAGATATTTTTTTTCGGACTTTTTTTGTCCGACAATTTTCAGATCTTTTTTTTCAGACTTTTTTTTGTCCGACATTTTTCAGATATTTTTTTTCCGACAGTTTTTTCAGACTTCTTTTGTCCGACATTTTTCAGAGATTCTTTCCAGACTTTTTTGGTCCGACATTTTCAGATCTTTTTTTTCAGACTTCTTTTGTCCGACATTTTTCAGAGATTCTTTCCAGACTTTTTTGGTCCGACATTTTCATATCTGTTTTTTCAGACTTTTTTTGTCCGACAATTTTCAGATCTTTTTTTTCAGACTTCTTTTGTCCGACATTTTTCAGATCTTTTTTTTCGGACAGTTTTTTTCAGACTTCTTTTGTCCAACATTTTTCAGATATTTTTTTTCGGACAGTTTTTTTCAGACTTCTTTTGTCCAACATTTTTCAGATATTTTTTTTCGGACTTTTTTTGTCCGACAATTTTCAGATATTTTTTTTCAGACTTTTTTTTGTCCGACATTTTTCAGATATTTTTTTTCCGACAGTTTTTTCAGACTTCTTTTGTCCGACATTTTTCAGAGATTCTTTCCAGACTTTTTTGGTCCGACATTTTCAGATCTTTTTTTTCAGACTTCTTTTGTCCGACATTTTTCAGACTTTTTTTGTTCGACATTTTTCAGATCTTTTTTTCAGACTTTTTTTGTCCGACATTTTTCAGATCTTTTTTTTCAGATTTTTTTGTCTGACAATTTTCAGATCTTTTTTTTCAGACTTCTTTTGTCCGACATTTTTCAGACTTTTTTTGTCCGACATTTTTCAGATCTTTTTTTTCCGACAGTTTTTTCAGACTTCTTTTGTCCGACATTTTTCAGAGATTCTTTCCAGACTTTTTTGGTCCGACATTTTCAGATCTTTTTTTTCAGACTTCTTTTGTCCAACATTTTTCAGATATTTTTTTGTCCGACATTTTTCAGATCTTTTTTTTCGGACAGTTTTTTTCAGACTTCTTTTGTCCAACATTTTTCAGATATTTTTTTTCGGACTTTTTTTGTCCGACAATTTTCAGATCTTTTTTTTCAGACTTTTTTTTGTCCGACATTTTTCAGATATTTTTTTTCCGACAGTTTTTTCAGACTTCTTTTGTCCGACATTTTTCAGAGATTCTTTCCAGACTTTTTTGGTCCGACATTTTCAGATCTTTTTTTTCAGACTTCTTTTGTCCGACATTTTTCAGAGATTCTTTCCAGACTTTTTTGGTCCGACATTTTCATATCTGTTTTTTCAGACTTTTTTTGTCCGACAATTTTCAGATCTTTTTTTTCAGACTTCTTTTGTCCGACATTTTTCAGATCTTTTTTTTCGGACAGTTTTTTTCAGACTTCTTTTGTCCAACATTTTTCAGATATTTTTTTTCGGACAGTTTTTTTCAGACTTCTTTTGTCCAACATTTTTCAGATATTTTTTTTCGGACTTTTTTTGTCCGACAATTTTCAGATATTTTTTTTCAGACTTTTTTTTGTCCGACATTTTTCAGATATTTTTTTTCCGACAGTTTTTTCAGACTTCTTTTGTCCGACATTTTTCAGAGATTCTTTCCAGACTTTTTTGGTCCGACATTTTCAGATCTTTTTTTTCAGACTTCTTTTGTCCGACATTTTTCAGACTTTTTTTGTCCGACATTTTTCAGATCTTTTTTTTCGGACAGTTTTTTCAGAGTTCTTTTGTCCGACATTTTTCAGAGATTCTTTCCAAACTTTTTTGGTCCGACATTTTCATATCTGTTTTTTCAGACTTTTTTTGTCCGACAATTTTCAGATCTTTTTTTTCAGACTTCTTTTGTCCGACATTTTTCAGATATTTTTTTTCGGACAGTTTTTTTCAGACTTCTTTTGTCCAACATTTTTCAGATATTTTTTTGTCCGACATTTTTCAGATATTTTTTTTCGGACAGTTTTTTTCAGACTTCTTTTGTCCAACATTTTTCAGATATTTTTTTTCGGACTTTTTTTGTCCGACAATTTTCAGATATTTTTTTTCAGACTTTTTTTTGTCCGACATTTTTCAGATATTTTTTTTCCGACAGTTTTTTCAGACTTCTTTTGTCCGACATTTTTCAGAGATTCTTTCCAGACTTTTTTGGTCCGACATTTTCAGATCTTTTTTTTTAGACTTCTTTTGTCCGACATTTTTCAGACTTTTTTTGTCCGACATTTTTCAGATCTTTTTTTTCGGACAGTTTTTTCAGAGTTCTTTTGTCCGACATTTTTCAGAGATTCTTTCCAGACTTTTTTGGTCCGACATTTTCATATCTGTTTTTTCAGACTTTTTTTGTCCGACAATTTTCAGATCTTTTTTTTCAGACTTCTTTTGTCCAACATTTTTCAGATATTTTTTTTCGGACTTTTTTTGTCCGACAATTTTCAGATCTTTTTTTTCAGACTTTTTTTTGTCCGACATTTTTCAGATATTTTTTTTCCGACAGTTTTTTCAGAGTTCTTTTGTCCGACATTTTTCAGAGATTCTTTCCAGACTTTTTTGGTCCGACATTTTCATATCTGTTTTTTCAGACTTTTTTTGTCCGACAATTTTCAGATCTTTTTTTTCAGACTTCTTTTGTCCGACATTTTTCAGATCTTTTTTTTCGGACAGTTTTTTTCAGACTTCTTTTGTCCAACATTTTTCAGATATTTTTTTGTCCGACATTTTTCAGATCTTTTTTTTCGGACAGTTTTTTTCAGACTTCTTTTGTCCAACATTTTTCAGATATTTTTTTTCGGACAGTTTTTTTCAGACTTCTTTTGTCCAACATTTTTCAGATATTTTTTTGTCCGACATTTTTCAGATATTTTTTTTCGGACAGTTTTTTTCAGACTTCTTTTGTCCAACATTTTTCAGATATTTTTTTTCGGACTTTTTTTGTCCGACAATTTTCAGATATTTTTTTTCAGACTTTTTTTTGTCCGACATTTTTCAGATATTTTTTTCAGACTTTTTTTGTCCGACATTTTTCAGATATTTTTTTCAGACATTTTCAGATCTTTTTTTTCAGACTTTTTTTGTTCGACAATTTTGAGATCTTTTTTTTTAAACTTTTTTTGTCCAACATTTTTCAGATCTTTTTTTTCAGACTTTTTTTGTCCGACATTTTTTAGACTTTTTTTGTCCGACATTTTTCAGATCTTTTTTTTCAGACTTTTTTGTCCGACATTTTTCAGATATTTTTTTCAGACTTTTTTTGTCCGACAATTTTCAGATCTTTTTTTCAGACTTTTTTTGTCCGACAATTTTCAGATCTTTTTTTCAGACTTCTTTAGTCCGACATTTTTCAGACTTTTTTTGTCCGACAATTTTCAGATCTTTTTTTTCGGACAGTTTTTTCAGACTTCTTTTGTCCGACATTTTTCAGACTTTTTTTGTCTGACATTTTTCAGATCTTTTTTTTCAGACTTCTTTTGTTCGACTTTTTTCAGATATTCTTTCCAGACTTTTTTGGTCCGACATTTTCAGATCTTTTTTTTCAGACTTCTTTTGTCCAACATTTTTCAGACTTTTTTTGTCCGACATTTTTCATATCGTTTATTCACATCTTTTTTTCAGACTTTTGTTTCAGACATTTTCAGATATTTTTTTTCAGATTTTTTTGTCCGACATTTTTCAGATCTTTTTTTCAGACTTTTTTTGTCCGACATTTTTCAGACTTTTTTTGTCCGACATTTTTCAGATCTTTTTTTCAGACTTCTTTTGTCCGACATTTTTCAGACTTTTTTTGTCCGACAATTTTCAGATTTTTTTGTCCGACATTTTTCAGATTTTTTTGTCCGACATTTTTCAGATTTTTTTGTCCGACATTTTTCAGGTTTTTTTGTCCGACATTTTTCAGATCTTTTTTTGTCCGACATTTTTCAGACTTTTTTTGTCTGACATTTTTCAGATCTTTTTTTTCAGACTTCTTTTGTCCGACTTTTTTCAGACTTTTTTTGTCCCACATTTTTCAGATCTTTTTTTACAGACTTTTTTTGTCCGACATTTTTCAGATATTTTTTTCAGACATTTTCAGATCTTTTTTTTCAGACTTTTTTTGTTCGACAATTTTGAGATCTTTTTTTTTAAACTTGTTTTGTCCAACATTTCTCAGATCTTTTTTTTCAGACTTCTTTTGTCCGACATTTTTCAGAATTTTTTTGTCCGACATTTTTCAGATCTTTTTTTCAGACATTTTCAGATCTTTTTTTTCGGACAGTTTTTTCAGACTTCTTTTGTCCGACATTTTTCAGATATTTTTTCCAGACTTCATTTATCCGACATTTTTCAGATATTTTTTTCAGACTCTTTTTGTTTGATATTTTTCAGATCTTTTTTTCAAACTTTTTTTGTCCGACAATTTTCAGATCTTTTTTTCAGATCTTTTTTTTCAGATATTTTCAGATATTTTTTTTTGGACAGTTTTTTCAGACTTCTTTTGTCCGACATTTTTCAGATCTTTTTTTCAGACTTCTTTTGTCCGACATTTTTCAGACTTTTTTTGTCCGACAATTTTCAGATCTTTTTTTCAGACTTTTTTTGTCCGACATTTTTCAGATCTTTTTTTGTCCGACATTTTTCAGACTTTTTTTGTCCGACATTTTTCAGATTTTTTTGTCCGACATTTTTCAGATTTTTTTGTCCGACATTTTTCAGGTTTTTTTGTCCGACATTTTTCAGATCTTTTTTTGTCCGACATTTTTCAGACTTTTTTTGTCCCACATTTTTCAGACTTTTTTTGTCTGACATTTTTCAGATCTTTTTTTTCAGACTTCTTTTGTCCGACAATTTTCAGACTTTTTTTGTCCCACATTTTTCAGATCTTTTTTTACAGACTTTTTTTGTCCGACATTTTTCAGATATTTTTTTCAGACATTTTCAGATCTTTTTTTTCAGACTTTTTTTGTTCGACAATTTTGAGATCTTTTTTTTTAAACTTGTTTTGTCCAACATTTCTCAGATCTTTTTTTTCAGACTTCTTTTGTCCGACATTTTTCAGAATTTTTTTGTCCGACATTTTTCAGATCTTTTTTTGTCCGACATTTTTCAGATTTTTTTGTCCGACATTTTTCAGATTTTTTTGTCCGACATTTTTCAGGTTTTTTTGTCCGACATTTTTCAGATCTTTTTTTGTCCGACATTTTTCAGACTTTTTTTGTCCCACATTTTTCAGACTTTTTTTGTCTGACATTTTTCAGATCTTTTTTTTCAGACTTCTTTTGTCCGACTTTTTTCAGACTTTTTTTGTCCCACATTTTTCAGATCTTTTTTTACAGACTTTTTTTGTCCGACATTTTTCAGATATTTTTTTCAGACATTTTCAGATCTTTTTTTTCAGACTTTTTTTGTTCGACAATTTTGAGATCTTTTTTTTTAAACTTGTTTTGTCCAACATTTCTCAGATCTTTTTTTTCAGACTTCTTTTGTCCGACATTTTTCAGAATTTTTTTGTCCGACATTTTTCAGATCTTTTTTTCAGACATTTTCAGATCTTTTTTTTCGGACAGTTTTTTCAGACTTCTTTTGTCCGACATTTTTCAGATATTTTTTCCAGACTTCATTTATCCGACATTTTTCAGATATTTTTTTCAGACTCTTTTTGTTTGATATTTTTCAGATCTTTTTTTCAAACTTTTTTTGTCCGACAATTTTCAGATCTTTTTTTCAGATCTTTTTTTTCAGATATTTTCAGATATTTTTTTTTGGACAGTTTTTTCAGACTTCTTTTGTCCGACATTTTTCAGATCTTTTTTTCAGACTTCTTTTGTCCGACATTTTTCAGACTTTTTTTGTCCGACAATTTTCAGATCTTTTTTTCAGACTTTTTTTGTCCGACAATTTTCAGATCTTTTTTTCAGACTTTTTTTGTCCGACAATTTTCAGATCTTTTTTTCAGACTTCTTTAGTCCGACAATTTTCAGATCTTTTTTTCAGACTTTTTTTGTCCGACAATTTTCAGATCTTTTTTTCAGACTTTTTTTGTCCGACATTTTTCAGACTTTTTTTTCAGACATTTTCAGATCTTTTTTTTCGAACAGTTTTTTCAGACTTCATTTGTCCGACATTTTTCAGACTTTTTTTTCTGACATTTTTCAGATCTTTTTTTTCAGACTTCTTTTGTTCGACTTTTTTCAGATATTTTTTTCAGAATTTTTTTGTCCCACAATTTTCAGACTTTTTTTGTCTGACATTTTTCAGATCTTTTTTTTCAGACTTCTTTTGTCCAACTTTTTTCAGACTTTTTTTGTCCCACATTTTTCAGATCTTTTTTTACAGACTTTTTTTGTCCGACATTTTTCAGATATTTTTTTCAGACATTTTCAGATCTTTTTTTTCAGACTTTTTTTGTTCGACAATTTTGAGATCTTTTTTTTTAAACTTGTTTTGTCCAACATTTCTCAGATCTTTTTTTTCAGACTTCTTTTGTCCGACATTTTTCAGAATTTTTTTGTCCGACATTTTTCAGATCTTTTTTTGTCCGACATTTTTCAGATTTTTTTGTCCGACATTTTTCAGATTTTTTTGTCCGACATTTTTCAGGTTTTTTTGTCCGACATTTTTCAGATCTTTTTTTGTCCGACATTTTTCAGACTTTTTTTGTCCCACATTTTTCAGACTTTTTTTGTCTGACATTTTTCAGATCTTTTTTTTCAGACTTCTTTTGTCCGACTTTTTTCAGACTTTTTTTGTCCCACATTTTTCAGATCTTTTTTTACAGACTTTTTTTGTCCGACATTTTTCAGATATTTTTTTCAGACATTTTCAGATCTTTTTTTTCAGACTTTTTTTGTTCGACAATTTTGAGATCTTTTTTTTTAAACTTGTTTTGTCCAACATTTCTCAGATCTTTTTTTTCAGACTTCTTTTGTCCGACATTTTTCAGAATTTTTTTGTCCGACATTTTTCAGATCTTTTTTTCAGACATTTTCAGATCTTTTTTTTCGGACAGTTTTTTCAGACTTCTTTTGTCCGACATTTTTCAGATATTTTTTCCAGACTTCATTTATCCGACATTTTTCAGATATTTTTTTCAGACTCTTTTTGTTTGATATTTTTCAGATCTTTTTTTCAAACTTTTTTTGTCCGACAATTTTCAGATCTTTTTTTCAGATCTTTTTTTTCAGATATTTTCAGATATTTTTTTTTGGACAGTTTTTTCAGACTTCTTTTGTCCGACATTTTTCAGATATTTTTTTCAGACTTCTTTTGTCCGACATTTTTCAGACTTTTTTTGTCCGACAATTTTCAGATCTTTTTTTCAGACTTTTTTTGTCCGACAATTTTCAGATCTTTTTTTCAGACTTTTTTTGTCCGACAATTTTCAGATCTTTTTTTCAGACTTCTTTAGTCCGACAATTTTCAGATCTTTTTTTCAGACTTTTTTTGTCCGACAATTTTCAGATCTTTTTTTCAGACTTTTTTTGTCCGACATTTTTCAGACTTTTTTTTCAGACATTTTCAGATCTTTTTTTTCGAACAGTTTTTTCAGACTTCATTTGTCCGACATTTTTCAGACTTTTTTTTCTGACATTTTTCAGATCTTTTTTTTCAGACTTCTTTTGTTCGACTTTTTTCAGATATTTTTTTCAGAATTTTTTTTGTCCGACAATTTTCAGATCTTTTTTTTTAGGACTTTTTTTTCAGAATTCTTTTGTCCGACATTTTCAGATCTTTTTTTTCAGATTTTTTTGTCCGACATTTTTCAGATATTTTTTTCAGACTTTTTTTGTCCGACAATTTTCAGATCTTTTTTTCAGATTTTTTTGTCCGACATTTTTCAGATCTTTTTTTTCAGATTTTTTTGTCCGACAATTTTCAGATCTTTTTTTTCAGACTTCTTTTGTCCGACATTTTCAGATATTTTTTTTCAGACTTTTTTTGTCCGACATTTTTCAGACTTCTTTTGTCCGACATTTTTCAGATCTTTTTTTCAGATTTTTTTTCCGACATTTTTCAGATATTTTTTTTCAGACTTTTTTTGTCCGACATTTTTCAGATCTTTTTTCAGATAATTTTTTTTCAGATTTTTTTTCAGACATTTTCAGATCTTTTTTTTCGGACAGTTTTTTCAGACTTCTTTTGTCCGACATTTTTCAGAGATTCTTTCCAGACTTTTTTGGTCCGACATTTTCATATCTTTTTTTTCAGACTTTTTTTGTCCGACAATTTTCAGATCTTTTTTTTCAGACTTCTTTTGTCCGACATTTTTCAGACTTTTTTTGTCCGACATTTTTCAGATCTTTTTTTTCAGATTTTTTTGTCCGACAATTTTCAGATCTTTTTTTTCAGACTTCTTTTGTCCGACATTTTCAGATATTTTTTTTCAGACTTTTTTTGTCCGACATTTTTCAGATTTTTTTTTCAGACTTTTTTTCGCGCTTTTTGTCCGACATTTTTCAGATCTTTTTTCAGATCTTTTTTTCAGATCTTTTTTTTTTGGACAGTTTTTTCTTCTGTCCGACATTTTTCAGATATTTTTTCCAGACTTTTTTTATCCGACATTTTTCAGATCTTTTTTTTTGGACAGTTTTTTCTTCTGTCCGACATTTTCAGATCTTTTTTTTCAGACTTTTTTTGTCCGACATTTTTCAGACTTCTTTTGTCCGACATTTTTCAGATCTTTTTTTTCGGACAGTTATTTCAGACTTCTTTTGTCCAACATTTTTCAGATATTTTTTCCAGACTTTTTTTGTCCGACAATTTTCAGATCTTTTTTTTCAATATAATTAAAGTTGTTACACAGTGTGGAAAAGTGTTCAATCATTTCTCTTTGTTGAGCGGAACGTGCCCGATGTGTTCCATGGCGTTCCTGGAGGTGGAAGCAGAGCATAGTTAGCTGCATGTGGGATTCTTCTGTTGTTGAGGGAAGATAAAAACTAAGGGACATTTGGAGTTTAGGGTAAAGAAACACACTAGCTACACTTGTAAACATTACATTAAGTTAGTTTGTTTTTGTGTGAATTTATTATTATTATTCGTTGTCCGCCGAATAAGTGCAATTTGCCGTGAGCTGGAAAGAGATGGAAACATGAAACTTGGCATAGGAACTGGAATGATGTGCAGCTGCTTCTCAAGAACTATGACCCCAATCGGCCACATGGTGGCGCTGTAATTAACGCCCCTCAAACCGTAAGTCCGATTGACTTGAAATGTGACACATATGTGCAACTCCGTGTGATCTACAATAAAGCCTCTTGGACCTCCAAAGTGCACCTGGAAATATTTTCCGCCATATTGGATTTTTTGAAAAACACATTTTTGACATCTCCTCCTAAACCGTAGGTCCGATTGCTACCAAATTTTCTGTGGATCATTATTGGACTAATGGCATCTAAAGTTGCATAAAGCGTGTTGATACCTCATTGCGTTATGAATCTGTTGACCAATGAACTTTAAGAGGGCAGGGCTCAGCACATCAGTAGCCTTTGGCCTATCGTCTCCAAACTTGAGGCGTACCAAAGCATTTTCCGCTTGACACATAGGGGGCGCCACAAATATCAGAAACTTGTATCGCAAGATCCGGTGGACAGAATTTTATCAAATTTGGTGCACATACTCTGGGGGCAAGTATTAACCAAGATCTATAGTGTCATATTGATCGGTGCATGTGGGCGTGGCCTATTTAGCATTTTATGCTAAATTATGCCTTTGCTCAATTTGCTGTGAGCTGGAATGAGCTAGAGACATGAGACTTGGTACCATAACTGTACATGATGTCATAATGCTTCACATAAAATATGAAAACAATTGGCCACATGGTGGCGCTATAACAATTTTCAAGGCCAGCCCCCTCACACCATAAGTCGTATCAATTTGAAATTTGACAGCCATGTGCTGCTGAATGTGATCTACAAAAAAGTCTCTTGGACCACGAAAGTCCACCAACTAAATTTTCCGCCATGTTGAATTTTTTGAAAAACACATTTTTGACATCTCCTCCTAAACCGTAGGTCTGATTGCTGGCATATTTTCTGCGAATCATTATTGGACCAGGCTCATCCAAGGTTGCATAAAGCTTGTTGATATGTTATTGTGTTTTGAAGATATTGACCAATTCATTTTTAAGGGGCGGGCTCAGCACATCAATAGACCTAACTTCACAAGCCTTTGGCCCATCATCTCCAAACTTGCAGCATATGTTCACAAGAGTAGCTGAAACATCTGCTGAAAGTTTCATTCAAATCGGCCACATGGTGGCGCTGTAATTAACGCCCAAACATGTGATTTTGGAAAGGCCACGCCCCTCAAACCGTAAGTCCGATTGACTTGAAATGTTACACATATGTGCAACTCCATGTGATCTACAATAAAGCCTCTTGGACCTCCAAAGTGCACCTGGAAATATTTTCCGCCATATTGGATTTTTTGAAAAACACATTTTTGACGTCTGATTGCTACCAAATTTTCAATGGATCATTATTGGACTAATGTCATCTAAAGTTGCATAAAGCGTGTTGATACCTCATTGCGTTATGAATCTGTTGACCAATGAACTTTAAGAGGGCAGGGCTCAGCACATCAGTAGACCTAACTTCACAAGCCTTTGGCCCATCGTCTCCAAACTTGAGGCGTACCAAAGCATTTTCCGCTTGACACATAGGGGGCGCCACAAATATCAGAAACTTGAATCGCAAGATCCGGTGGACAGAATTTTATCAAATTTGGTGCACATACTCTGGGGGCAAGTATTAACCAAGATCTATATTGTCATATTGATCGGTGCATGTGGGCGTGGCCTATTTAGCATTTTATGCTAAATTATGCCTTTGCTCAATTTTCTGTGAGCTGGAATGAGCTAGAGACATGAGACTTGGTACCATAACTGTACATGATGTCATAATGCTTCACATAAAATATGAAAACAATTGGCCACATGGTGGCGCTATAACAATTTTCAAGGCCAGCCCCCTCACACCATAAGTCCTATCAATTTGAAATTTGACAGACATGTGCTGCTGAATGTGATCTACAAAAAAGTCTCTTGGACCACGAAAGTCCACCGACTAAATTTTCCGCCATGCTGAAAGTTTTATTCAAATCGACCACTAGGCGGGCGCTTTGAGCGATAAAGGCTATAACCCGCGAATTGCCGCTTGCGGCTTTAATTCATTTTAAATTGATATAACTATGTGGATGTGGAAATATGTTTTATATATTTCATGTTTATTCTTTTACAATGTAATTGTAACCTGTGTTGAAATGTACCACTCTAGTTTTCATCACTAAGCCAAAGAATGCATTTTGCCTCAAGAAACACTGAAAAGTGGATTCATATGAAAAATGTGAAATTTCTTCACAGAAAAACATTTCTTGCATTGGAAACACACAAAAAAGGATAAATATGAAAGGGAACACAGTTTTCCAAAATCTAATATAATAGTTTTGGACTCCAGGCATCAAACTGTCAGTCTGAGCTGAATTCCATGTAAAACGCTAGTTTTCATCACTAAACTCGCTTAATATGTCTTTCTCACCCAAAAACACTCAGGAACGCATTTCTCCTCTAGAAACACTGAAATGTGCATTTATATGAAGAATATGTGATTTATTTACAGAAACACATCTGTTATACTGGAAACATATAAAAAAGAGACAGAATATGAAAAGAAACATTGTTTTCTCAAATTTTACATTAGAATTCGCTTCCAAGTATCAAATCTTCATTCTGAGCTCAATTCTATGCAAAACTCTTGTTTTCATCACTAAACTCGCTTAATATGTCTTTCTCACCCAAAACCACTCAGGAACGCATTTCTCCTCTAGAAACACTGAAATGTGCATTTATATGAAGAATATGTGATTTATTTACAGAAACACATCTGTTATACTGGAAACATACAAAAAAGAGACAGAATATGAAAAGAAACATTGTTTTCTCAAATTTTACATTAGAATTCGCTTCCAAGTATCAAATCTTCATTCTGAGCTGAATTCCATGTAAAACGCTAGTTTTCATCACTAAACTCGCTTAATATGTCTTTCTCACCCAAAACTACTCAGGAACGCATTTCTCCTCAAGAAACACTGAAACGTGCATTTATATGAAGAATATGTGATTTATTTACAGAAACACATCTGTTATACTGGAAACATACAAAAAAGAGACAGAATATGAAAAGAAACATTGTTTTCTCAAATTTTACATTAGAATTCGCTTCCAAGTATCAAATCTTCATTCTGAGCTGAATTCCATGTAAAACGCTAGTTTTCATCACTAAACTCGCTTAATATGTCTTTCTCACCCAAAACTACTCAGGAACGCATTTCTCCTCAAGAAACACTGAAACGTGCATTTATATGAAGAATATGTGATTTATTTACAGAAACACATCTGTTATACTGGAAACATACAAAAAAGAGACAGAATATGAAAAGAAACATTGTTTTCTCAAATTTGACATTAGAATTCGCTTCCAAGTATCAAATCTTCATTCTGAGCTGAATTCCATGTAAAACGCTAGTTTTCATCACTAAACTCGCTTAATATGTCTTTCTCACCCAAAACTACTCAGGAACGCATTTCTCCTCAAGAAACACTGAAACGTGCATTTATATGAAGAATATGTGATTTATTTACAGAAACACATCTGTTATACTGGAAACATACAAAAAAGAGACAGAATATGAAAAGAAACATTGTTTTCTCAAATTTGACATTAGAATTCGCTTCCAAGTATCAAATCTTCATTCTGAGCTCAATTCTATGCAAAACTTTTGTTTTCATCACTAAACTTGCTTAAACTGTTTTAAAAAAAATCCATTGTATGATATGTCGAAAAATTTCTTGGAAAAAAAGTCAAAGTATAGTTTTTCAAAAAATGTCATGAAAAAAAAGTTATAGCATTTTGAAATTTTTGGGAAAAAAATACAATATTGTATATATCATATGTTGAAAAAAATAATGAAAAAAGTCTAATTCTAATTCAAAATTTCCAAATTCAGCCCGTGACGTTGTGGTCAGCTGCACTGTCCCCGATGAAAAAAAGCATACACTTGTTGTGTGCCGCCACTTTTTTTGAGTTATCGGTATGAATCATGCCCCTCGTTTCATTTTCTTCATCCCCAGCGTGACAGAAGCCACAGCGCTGGCCGCCATCTCCCGGGCTGGCCCGAAGAGGGGACCTGTCCCGATGGGAGAAACTCTCCTCGTCTGCAGCCTGCGAGGAAGTGGAACAGGCGTCTTCCGATTTGCCACGAGATCCCGCCTTGGCCCTCCCTCAAACCTTCCACTGACCTACTTTGTGGAGGCAATGAGTCTGAATCATTGGCCAAAAAAAAAGTCAATAGAAGTTTTTTCAGAATTCTATTGTCCGATCTTTTTCAGATCTTTTTTTTCAGATCTTTTTTTTCAGACTTTTTTTTCAGAAATTTTCAGATCTTTTTTTTCGGATAGTTTTTTTCAGACTTCTTTTGTCCAACATTTTTCAGATATTTTTTTCAGATTTTTTTTGTCCGACAATTTTCAGATCTTTTTTTTCAAACTTTTTTTGTCCAACATTTTTCAGATCTTTTTTTCAGATCTTTTTTTTCAGACATTTTTTGTCCGACATTTTTCATACATTTTTTGTCCGACATTTTTCAGATCTTTTTTTTTTCAGATTTTTTTGTCCGACATTTTTCAGATCTTTTTTTTCAGACTTTTTTTGTCCGACATTTTTCAGACTTTTTTTCAGACTTTTGTTTCAGACATTTTCATATTTTTTTTTTCGGACAGTTTTTTCAGAATTCTTTGGTCCGACATTTTTCAGAATTCTTTTGTCCGACATTTTTCAGATCTTTTTTTGTCCGACATTTTTCAAATCTTTTTTTCAGACTTTTGTTTCAGACATTTTCATATTTTTTTTTTCGGACAGTTTTTTCAGAATTCTTTGGTCCGACATTTTTCAGAATTCTTTGGTCCGACATTTTTCAGAATTCTTTTGTCCGACATTTTTCAGATCTTTTTTTTCAGACTTTTTTTTCAGACATTTTCAGATCTTTTTTTTCAGACTTTTTTTTCAGACAATTTCAGATCTTTTTTTTCGGACAGTTTTTTCAGACTTCTTTTGTCCGACATTTTTCAGACTTTTTTTGTCCGACATTTTTCAGATCTTTTTTTTCAGATTTTTTTGTCCGACAATTTTCAGATCTTTTTTTTCAGACTTCTTTAGTCCGACATTTTTCAGACTTTTTTTGTCCGACATTTTTCAGATCTTTTTTTTCAGATTTTTTTGTCCGACAATTTTCAGATCTTTTTTTTCAGACTTTTTTTGTCCGACAATTTTCAGATCTTTTTTTCAGACTTTTTTTGTCCGACATTTTTCAGATCTTTTTTTCAGACTTTTTTTGTCCGACATTTTTCAGATCTTTTTTTCAGACTTCTTTTGTCCGACATTTTCAGATCTTTTTTTTCAGACTTGTTTTTTTCCGAAATTTTTCTGATCTTTTTTTCAGATCTTTTTTTTTTTCCAACAATTTCAGATCTTTTTTTCAGACTTCTTTTGTCCGACATTTTTCAGACTTTTTTTGTCCGACATTTTTCATATCGTTTATTCACATCTTTTTTTCAGACTTTTGTTTCAGACATTTTCATATTTTTTTTTTCGGACAGTTTTTTCCAGACTTCTTTTGTCCAACATTTTTCAGATATTTTTTTCAGATCTTTTTTTTCAGACATTTTTTGTCCGACATTTTTCATACATTTTTTGTCCGACATTTTTCAGATCTTTTTTTTTTCAGATTTTTTTGTCCGACATTTTTCAGATCTTTTTTTTCAGAATTTTTTTGTCCGACATTTTTCAGACTTTTTTTGTCCGACATTTTTCAGATCTTTTTTTACAGACTTTTTTTGTCCGACAATTTCAGATCTTTTTTTTCAGACTTTTTTTGTCCGACATTTTCAGATCTTTTTTTGTCCGACATTTTTCAAATCTTTTTTTCAGACTTTTGTTTCAGACATTTTCATATTTTTTTTTTCGGACAGTTTTTTCAGAATTCTTTGGTCCGACATTTTTCAGAATTCTTTTGTCCGACATTTTTCAGATCTTTTTTTTCAGACTTTTTTTTCAGACATTTTCAGATCTTTTTTTTCAGACTTTTTTTTCAGACAATTTCAGATCTTTTTTTTCGGACAGTTTTTTCAGACTTCTTTTGTCCGACATTTTTCAGACTTTTTTTGTCCGACATTTTTCAGATCTTTTTTTTCAGATTTTTTTGTCCGACAATTTTCAGATCTTTTTTTTCAGACTTCTTTAGTCCGACATTTTTCAGACTTTTTTTGTCCGAAATTTTTCAGATCTTTTTTTTCAGATTTTTTTGTCCGACAATTTTCAGATCTTTTTTTTCAGACTTCTTTTGTCCGACATTTTTCAGACTTTTTTTATCCGACATTTTTCAGACTTTTTTTGTCCGACAATTTTCAGATCTTTTTTTCAGACTTTTTTTGTCCGACAATTTTCAGATCTTTTTTTCAGACTTTTTTTGTCCGACAATTTTCAGATCTTTTTTTCAGACTTTTTTTGTCCGACATTTTTCAGATCTTTTTTTCAGACTTTTTTTGTCCGACATTTTTCAGATCTTTTTTTTTTCAGATTTTTTTGTCCGACATTTTTCAGATCTTTTTTTTCAGACTTTTTTTGTCCGACATTTTTCAGACTTTTTTTCAGACTTTTGTTTCAGACATTTTCATATTTTTTTTTTCGGACAGTTTTTTCAGAATTCTTTGGTCCGACATTTTTCAGAATTCTTTTGTCCGACATTTTTCAGATCTTTTTTTGTCCGACATTTTTCAAATCTTTTTTTCAGACTTTTGTTTCAGACATTTTCATATTTTTTTTTTCGGACAGTTTTTTCAGAATTCTTTGGTCCGACATTTTTCAGAATTCTTTGGTCCGACATTTTTCAGAATTCTTTTGTCCGACATTTTTCAGATCTTTTTTTTCAGACTTTTTTTTCAGACATTTTCAGATCTTTTTTTTCAGACTTTTTTTTCAGACAATTTCAGATCTTTTTTTTCGGACAGTTTTTTCAGACTTCTTTTGTCCGACATTTTTCAGACTTTTTTTGTCCGACATTTTTCAGATCTTTTTTTTCAGATTTTTTTGTCCGACAATTTTCAGATCTTTTTTTTCAGACTTCTTTAGTCCGACATTTTTCAGACTTTTTTTGTCCGACATTTTTCAGATCTTTTTTTTCAGATTTTTTTGTCCGACAATTTTCAGATCTTTTTTTTCAGACTTTTTTTGTCCGACAATTTTCAGATCTTTTTTTCAGACTTTTTTTGTCCGACATTTTTCAGATCTTTTTTTCAGACTTTTTTTGTCCGACATTTTTCAGATCTTTTTTTCAGACTTCTTTTGTCCGACATTTTCAGATCTTTTTTTTCAGACTTGTTTTTTTCCGAAATTTTTCTGATCTTTTTTTCAGATCTTTTTTTTTTTCCAACAATTTCAGATCTTTTTTTCAGACTTCTTTTGTCCGACATTTTTCAGACTTTTTTTGTCCGACATTTTTCATATCGTTTATTCACATCTTTTTTTCAGACTTTTGTTTCAGACATTTTCATATTTTTTTTTTCGGACAGTTTTTTCCAGACTTCTTTTGTCCAACATTTTTCAGATATTTTTTTCAGATCTTTTTTTTCAGACATTTTTTGTCCGACATTTTTCATACATTTTTTGTCCGACATTTTTCAGATCTTTTTTTTTTCAGATTTTTTTGTCCGACATTTTTCAGATCTTTTTTTTCAGAATTTTTTTGTCCGACATTTTTCAGACTTTTTTTGTCCGACATTTTTCAGATCTTTTTTTACAGACTTTTTTTGTCCGACAATTTCAGATCTTTTTTTTCAGACTTTTTTTGTCCGACATTTTCAGATCTTTTTTTGTCCGACATTTTTCAAATCTTTTTTTCAGACTTTTGTTTCAGACATTTTCATATTTTTTTTTTCGGACAGTTTTTTCAGAATTCTTTGGTCCGACATTTTTCAGAATTCTTTTGTCCGACATTTTTCAGATCTTTTTTTTCAGACTTTTTTTTCAGACATTTTCAGATCTTTTTTTTCAGACTTTTTTTTCAGACAATTTCAGATCTTTTTTTTCGGACAGTTTTTTCAGACTTCTTTTGTCCGACATTTTTCAGACTTTTTTTGTCCGACATTTTTCAGATCTTTTTTTCAGACTTCTTTTGTCCGACATTTTCAGATCTTTTTTTTCAGACTTGTTTTTTTCCGAAATTTTTCTGATCTTTTTTTCAGATCTTTTTTTTTTTCCAACAATTTCAGATCTTTTTTTCAGACTTTTTTTGTCCGACATTTTTCAGATCTTTTTTTCAGACTTCTTTTGTCCGACATTTTTCAGACTTTTTTTGTCCGACATTTTTCATATCGTTTATTCACATCTTTTTTTCAGACTTTTGTTTCAGACATTTTCATATTTTTTTTTTCGGACAGTTTTTTCAAAATTCTTTTGTCCGACATTTTCAGATCTTTTTTTTCAGATTTTTTTGTCCGACATTTTTCAGATATTTTTTTCAGACTTTTTTTGTCCGACAATTTTCAGATCTTTTTTTCAGACTTTTTTTGTCCGACAATTTTCAGATCTTTTTTTTCAGACTTCTTTAGTCCGACATTTTTCAGACTTTTTTTGTCCGACATTTTTCAGACTTTTTTTGTCCGACATTTTTCAGATCTTTTTTTCAGACTTCTTTTGTCCGACATTTTTCAGACTTTTTTCGTCCGACATTTTTCAGATATTTTTTTCAGACTTTTTTTGTCCGACAATTTTCAGATCTTTTTTTCAGACTTTTTTTGTCCGACAATTTTCAGATCTTTTTTTCAGACTTTTTTTGTCCGACAATTTTCAGATCTTTTTTTTCAGACTTCTTTAGTCCGACAATTTTCAGATCTTTTTTTCAGACTTTTTTTGTCCGACAATTTTCAGACTTTTTTTTCAGACATTTTCAGATCTTTTTTTTCGGACAGTTTTTTCAGACTTCTTTTGTCCGACATTTTTCAGACTTTTTTTGTCTGACATTTTTCAGATCTTTTTTTTCAGACTTCTTTTGTTCGACTTTTTTCAGATATTTTTTTCAGAATTCTTTTGTCCGACATTTTCAGATCTTTTTTTTCAGATTTTTTTGTCCGACATTTTTCAGATATTTTTTTCAGACTTTTTTTGTCCGACAATTTTCAGATCTTTTTTTCAGACTTTTTTTGTCCGACATTTTTCAGATCTTTTTTTACAGATTTTTTTGTCCGACATTTTTCAGACATTTTTTGTCCGACATTTTTCAGATCTTTTTTTTTTCAGATTTTTTTGTCCGACATTTTTCAGATCTTTTTTTTCAGACTTTTTTTGTCCGACATTTTTCAGACTTTTTTTGTCCGACATTTTTCAGATCTTTTTTTACAGACTTTTTTTGTCCGACAATTTCAGATCTTTTTTACAGACTTTTTTTGTCCGACATTTTTCAGACTTTTTTTGTCCGACATTTTTCAGATCTTTTTTTACAGACTTTTTTTGTCCGACAATTTTCAGATCTTTTTTTCAGACTTTTTTTGTCCGACATTTTTCAGATCTTTTTTTCAGACTTTTTTTGTCCGACATTTTTCAGATCTTTTTTTCAGACTTCTTTTGTCCGACATTTTCAGATCTTTTTTTTCAGACTTGTTTTTTTCCGAAATTTTTCTGATCTTTTTTTCAGATCTTTTTTTTTTTCCAACAATTTCAGATCTTTTTTTCAGACTTCTTTTGTCCGACATTTTTCAGACTTTTTTTGTCCGACATTTTTCATATCGTTTATTCACATCTTTTTTTCAGACTTTTGTTTCAGACATTTTCATATTTTTTTTTTCGGACAGTTTTTTCCAGACTTCTTTTGTCCAACATTTTTCAGATATTTTTTTCAGATCTTTTTTTTCAGACATTTTTTGTCCGACATTTTTCATACATTTTTTGTCCGACATTTTTCAGATCTTTTTTTTTTCAGATTTTTTTGTCCGACATTTTTCAGATCTTTTTTTTCAGAATTTTTTTGTCCGACATTTTTCAGACTTTTTTTGTCCGACATTTTTCAGATCTTTTTTTACAGACTTTTTTTGTCCGACAATTTCAGATCTTTTTTTTCAGACTTTTTTTGTCCGACATTTTCAGATCTTTTTTTGTCCGACATTTTTCAAATCTTTTTTTTCAAACTTTTTTTGTCCAACATTTTTCAGATCTTTTTTTCAGATCTTTTTTTTCAGACATTTTTTGTCCGACATTTTTCATACATTTTTTGTCCGACATTTTTCAGATCTTTTTTTTTTCAGATTTTTTTGTCCGACATTTTTCAGATCTTTTTTTTCAGACTTTTTTTGTCCGACATTTTTCAGACTTTTTTTCAGACTTTTGTTTCAGACATTTTCATATTTTTTTTTTCGGACAGTTTTTTCAGAATTCTTTGGTCCGACATTTTTCAGAATTCTTTTGTCCGACATTTTTCAGATCTTTTTTTGTCCGACATTTTTCAAATCTTTTTTTCAGACTTTTGTTTCAGACATTTTCATATTTTTTTTTTCGGACAGTTTTTTCAGAATTCTTTGGTCCGACATTTTTCAGAATTCTTTGGTCCGACATTTTTCAGAATTCTTTTGTCCGACATTTTTCAGATCTTTTTTTTCAGACTTTTTTTTCAGACATTTTCAGATCTTTTTTTTCAGACTTTTTTTTCAGACAATTTCAGATCTTTTTTTTCGGACAGTTTTTTCAGACTTCTTTTGTCCGACATTTTTCAGACTTTTTTTGTCCGACATTTTTCAGATCTTTTTTTTCAGATTTTTTTGTCCGACAATTTTCAGATCTTTTTTTTCAGACTTCTTTAGTCCGACATTTTTCAGACTTTTTTTGTCCGACATTTTTCAGATCTTTTTTTTCAGATTTTTTTGTCCGACAATTTTCAGATCTTTTTTTTCAGACTTTTTTTGTCCGACAATTTTCAGATCTTTTTTTCAGACTTTTTTTGTCCGACATTTTTCAGATCTTTTTTTCAGACTTTTTTTGTCCGACATTTTTCAGATCTTTTTTTCAGACTTCTTTTGTCCGACATTTTCAGATCTTTTTTTTCAGACTTGTTTTTTTCCGAAATTTTTCTGATCTTTTTTTCAGATCTTTTTTTTTTTCCAACAATTTCAGATCTTTTTTTCAGACTTCTTTTGTCCGACATTTTTCAGACTTTTTTTGTCCGACATTTTTCATATCGTTTATTCACATCTTTTTTTCAGACTTTTGTTTCAGACATTTTCATATTTTTTTTTTCGGACAGTTTTTTCCAGACTTCTTTTGTCCAACATTTTTCAGATATTTTTTTCAGATCTTTTTTTTCAGACATTTTTTGTCCGACATTTTTCATACATTTTTTGTCCGACATTTTTCAGATCTTTTTTTTTTCAGATTTTTTTGTCCGACATTTTTCAGATCTTTTTTTTCAGAATTTTTTTGTCCGACATTTTTCAGACTTTTTTTGTCCGACATTTTTCAGATCTTTTTTTACAGACTTTTTTTGTCCGACAATTTCAGATCTTTTTTTTCAGACTTTTTTTGTCCGACATTTTCAGATCTTTTTTTGTCCGACATTTTTCAAATCTTTTTTTCAGACTTTTGTTTCAGACATTTTCATATTTTTTTTTTCGGACAGTTTTTTCAGAATTCTTTGGTCCGACATTTTTCAGATCTTTTTTTTCAGATTTTTTTGTCCGACAATTTTCAGATCTTTTTTTCAGACTTCTTTTGTCCGACATTTTTCAGACTTTTTTTGTCTGACATTTTTCAGATCTTTTTTTGTCTGACATTTTTCAGATCTTTTTTTTCAGACTTCTTTAGTCCGACATTTTTCAGACTTTTTTTGTCCGACAATTTTCAGATCTTTTTTTTCAGACTTCTTTTGTCCGACATTTTTCAGACTTTTTTTGTCCGACATTTTTCAGACTTTTTTTGTCCGACATTTTTCATATCGTTTATTCACATCTTTTTTTCAGACTTTTGTTTCAGACATTTTCATATTTTTTTTTTCGGACAGTTTTTTCAGAATTCTTTTGTCCGACATTTTCAGATCTTTTTTTTCAGATTTTTTTGTCCGACAATTTTCAGATCTTTTTTTCAGACTTTTTTTGTCCGACAATTTTCAGATCTTTTTTTCAGACTTCTTTAGTCCGACATTTTTCAGACTTTTTTTGTCCGACATTTTTCAGATCTTTTTTTTCAGACATTTTCAGATCTTTTTTTTCAGACAGTTTTTTCAGAATTCTTTTGTCCGACATTTTTCAGACTTTTTTTATCTGACATTTTTCAGATCTTTTTTTTCAGACTTCTTTTGTTCGACTTTTTTCAGATATTTTTTTTTAGGACTTTTTTTTCAGACATTTTCAGATATTTTTTTTCGGACAGTTTTTTCAGACTTCTTTTGTCCGACATTTTCAGATATTTTTTTTCAGACTTTTTTTTTCCGAAATTTTTCTGATCTTTTTTTCAGATCTTTTTTTTTTCCATCAATTTCAGATCTTTTTTTCAGACTTCTTTTGTCCGACATTTTTCAGACTTTTTTTGTCCGACATTTTTCAGATCTTTTTTTTCAGACTTTTTTGTCCGACATTTTTCAGATATTTTTTTCAGACTTTTTTTGTCCGACAATTTTCAGATCTTTTTTTCAGACTTCTTTTGTCCGACATTTTTCAGACTTCTTTTGTCCGACATTTTTCAGACTTTTTTTGTCCGACTTTTTTCAAATCGTTTATTCACATCTTTTTTTCAGACTTTTGTTTCAGACATTTTCATATTTTTTTTTTCGGACAGTTTTTTCAGAATTCTTTTGTCCGACATTTTTCAGACTTCTTTTGTCTGACAATTTTCAGACTTTTTTTGTCCGACAATTTTCAGATCTTTTTTTTTCAGACTTCTTTAGTCCGACATTTTTCAGACTTTTTTTGTCCGACAATTTTCAGATCTTTTTTTTCAGACTTTTTTTGTCCGACATTTTTCAGACTTTTTTTGTCCGACATTTTTCAGACTTTTTTTGTCCGACAATTTTCAGACTTTTTTTGTCCGACATTTTTCAGACTTTTTTTTCAGACTTTTTTTGTCCGACATTTTTCAGACTTTTTTTTCAGACATTTTCAGATCTTTTTTTTCGGACAGTTTTTTCAGACTTCTTTTGTCCGACATTTTTCAGACTTTTTTTGTCCGACATTTTTCAGATCTTTTTTTCAGACTTCTTTTGTCTGACATTTTTCAGATCTTTTTTTTCGGACAGTTTTTTCAGAATTCTTTTGTCCAACATTTTCAGATCTTTTTTTTCAGATTTTTTTGTCCGACATTTTTCAGATATTTTTTTCAAACTTTTTTTGTCCGACAATTTTCAGATCTTTTTTTTCAGACTTCTTTTGTCCGACATTTTCAGATCTTTTTTTTCAGACTTTTTTTGTCCGACATTTTTCAGACTTCTTTTGTCCGACATTTTTCAGATCTTTTTTTTCGGACAGTTATTTCAGACTTCTTTTGTCCAACATTTTTCAGATATTTTTTCCAGACTTTTTTTGTCCGACATTTTTCAGACTTTTTTTGTCCGACATTTTTCAGATCTTTTTTTTCAGACATTTTCAGATCTTTTTTTTCAGACAGTTTTTTCAGAATTCTTTTGTCCGACATTTTTCAGACTTTTTTTATCTGACATTTTTCAGATCTTTTTTTTCAGACTTCTTTTGTTCGACTTTTTTCAGATATTTTTTTTTAGGACTTTTTTTTTCAGACATTTTCAGATATTTTTTTTCGGACAGTTTTTTCAGACTTCTTTTGTCCGACATTTTCAGATATTTTTTTTCAGACTTTTTTTTTCCGAAATTTTTCTGATCTTTTTTTCAGATCTTTTTTTTTTCCATCAATTTCAGATCTTTTTTTCAGACTTCTTTTGTCCGACATTTTTCAGACTTTTTTTGTCCGACATTTTTCAGATCTTTTTTTTCAGACTTTTTTGTCCGACATTTTTCAGATATTTTTTTCAGACTTTTTTTGTCCGACAATTTTCAGATCTTTTTTTCAGACTTCTTTTGTCCGACATTTTTCAGACTTCTTTTGTCCGACATTTTTCAGACTTTTTTTGTCCGACTTTTTTCAAATCGTTTATTCACATCTTTTTTTCAGACTTTTGTTTCAGACATTTTCATATTTTTTTTTTCGGACAGTTTTTTCAGAATTCTTTTGTCCGACATTTTTCAGACTTCTTTTGTCTGACAATTTTCAGACTTTTTTTGTCCGACAATTTTCAGATCTTTTTTTTTCAGACTTCTTTAGTCCGACATTTTTCAGACTTTTTTTGTCCGACAATTTTCAGATCTTTTTTTTCAGACTTTTTTTGTCCGACATTTTTTAGACTTTTTTTGTCCGACATTTTTCAGACTTTTTTTGTCCGACATTTTTCAGACTTTTTTTTCAGACTTTTTTTGTCCGACATTTTCAGATCTTTTTTTTCAGATTTTTTTTTTTCCGACAATTTTCAGATCTTTTTTTCAGACTTTTTTTGTCCGACAATTTTCAGATCTTTTTTTCAGACTTCTTTAGTCCGACATTTTTCAGACTTTTTTTGTCCGACATTTTTCAGATCTTTTTTTTCAGACATTTTCAGATCTTTTTTTTCGGACAGTTTTTTCAGAATTCTTTTGTCCGACATTTTTCAGACTTTTTTTATCTGACATTTTTCAGATCTTTTTTTTCAGACTTCTTTTGTTCGACTTTTTTCAGATATTTTTTTTTAGGACTTTTTTTTTCAGACATTTTCAGATATTTTTTTTCGGACAGTTTTTTCAGACTTCTTTTGTCCGATATTTTCAGATATTTTTTTTCAGACTTTTTTTTTCCGAAATTTTTCTGATCTTTTTTTCAGATCTTTTTTTTTTCCATCAATTTCAGATCTTTTTTTCAGACTTCTTTTGTCCGACATTTTTCAGACTTTTTTCGTCCGACATTTTTCAGATCTTTTTTTTCAGACTTTTTTGTCCGACATTTTTCAGATATTTTTTTCAGACTTTTTTTGTCCGACAATTTTCAGATCTTTTTTTCAGACTTCTTTTGTCCGACATTTTTCAGACTTCTTTTGTCCGACATTTTTCAGACTTTTTTTGTCCGACT
Source organism: Sebastes paucispinis (assembly GCA_036937225.1). NCBI lineage: Eukaryota > Metazoa > Chordata > Actinopteri > Perciformes > Sebastidae > Sebastes > Sebastes paucispinis. The sequence continues at coordinate 160,960 of JAUPFX010000013.1, read as the reverse complement.
TTTTTCAAATCGTTTATTCACATCTTTATTTCAGACTTTTGTTTCAGACATTTTCATATTTTTTTTTCGGACAGTTTTTTCAGAATTCTTTTGTCCGACATTTTTCAGACTTCTTTTGTCTGACAATTTTCAGACTTTTTTTGTCCGACAATTTTCAGATCTTTTTTTTTCAGACTTCTTTAGTCCGACATTTTTCAGACTTTTTTTGTCCGACAATTTTCAGATCTTTTTTTTCAGACTTTTTTTGTCCGACATTTTTCAGACTTTTTTTGTCCGACATTTTTCAGACTTTTTTTGTCCGACAATTTTCAGACTTTTTTTGTCCGACATTTTTCAGACTTTTTTTTCAGACTTTTTTTGTCCGACATTTTTCAGACTTTTTTTTCAGACATTTTCAGATCTTTTTTTTCGGACAGTTTTTTCAGACTTCTTTTGTCCGACATTTTTCAGACTTTTTTTGTCCGACATTTTTCAGATCTTTTTTTCAGACTTCTTTTGTCTGACATTTTTCAGATCTTTTTTTTCGGACAGTTTTTTCAGAATTCTTTTGTCCAACATTTTCAGATCTTTTTTTTCAGATTTTTTTGTCCGACATTTTTCAGATATTTTTTTCAAACTTTTTTTGTCCGACAATTTTCAGATCTTTTTTTTCAGACTTCTTTTGTCCGACATTTTCAGATCTTTTTTTTCAGACTTTTTTTGTCCGACATTTTTCAGACTTCTTTTGTCCGACATTTTTCAGATCTTTTTTTTCGGACAGTTATTTCAGACTTCTTTTGTCCAACATTTTTCAGATATTTTTTCCAGACTTTTTTTGTCCGACAATTTTCAGATTTTTTTTTTCAATATAATTAAAGTTGTTACACAGTGTGGAAAAGTGTTCAATCATTTCTCTTTGTTGAGCGGAACGTGCCCGATGTGTTCCATGGCGTTCCTGGAGGTGGAAGCAGAGCATAGTTAGCTGCATGTGGGATTCTTCTGTTGTTGAGGGAAGATAAAAACTAAGGGACATTTGGAGTTTAGGGTAAAGAAACACACTAGCTACACTTGTAAACATTACATTAAGTTAGTTTGTTTTTGTGTGAATTTATTATTATTATTCGTTGTCTGCCGAATAAGTGCAATTTGCCGTGAGCTGGAAAGAGATGGAAACATGAAACTTGGCATAGGAACTGGAATGATGTGCAGCTGCTTCTCAAGAACTATGACCCCAATCGGCCACATGGTGGCGCTGTAATTAACGCCCAAACATGTGATTTTGGAAAGGCCACGCCCCTCAAACCGTAAGTCCGATTGACTTGAAATGTGACACATATGTGCAACTCCGTGTGATCTACAATAAAGCCTCTTGGACCTCCAAAGTGCACCTTGAAATATTTTCCGCCATATTGGATTTTTTGAAAAACACATTTTTGACATCTCCTCCTAAACCGTAGGTCCGATTGCTACCAAATTTTCTGTGGATCATTATTGGACTAATGGCATCTAAAGTTACATAAAGCGTGTTGATACCTCATTGCGTTATGAATCTGTTGACCAATGAACTTTAAGAGGGCAGGGCTCAGCACATCAGTAGACCTAACTTCACAAGCCTTTGGCACATCGTCTCCAAACTTGAGGCATACCAAAGCATTTTCCGCTTGACACATAGGGGGCGCCACAAATATCAGAAACTTGAATCGCAAGATCTGGTGGACAGAATTTTATCAAATTTGGTGCACATACTCTGGGGGCAAGTATTAACCAAGATCTATAGTGTCATATTGATCGGTGCATGTGGGCGTGGCCTATTTAGCATTTTATGCTAAATTATGCCTTTGCTCAATTTGCTGTGAGCTGGAATGAGCTAGAGACATGAGACTTGGTACCATAACTGTACATGATGTCATAATGCTTCACATAAAATATGAAAACAATTGGCCACATGGTGGCGCTATAACAATTTTCAAGGCCAGCCCCCTCACACCATAAGTCGTATCAATTTGAAATTTGACAGCCATGTGCTGCTGAATGTGATCTACAAAAAAGTCTCTTGGACCACGAAAGTCCACCAACTAAATTTTCCGCCATGTTGAATTTTTTGAAAAACACATTTTTGACATCTCCTCCTAAACCGTAGGTCTGATTGCTGGCATATTTTCTGCGAATCATTATTGGACCAGGCTCATCCAAGGTTGCATAAAGCTTGTTGATATGTTATTGTGTTTTGAAGATATTGACCAATTCATTTTTAAGTGGCGGGCTCAGCACATCAATAGACCTAACTTCACAAGCCTTTGGCCCATCATCTCCAAACTTGCAGCATATGTTCACAAGAGTAGCTGAAACATCTGCTGAAAGTTTCATTCAAATCGGCCACATGGTGGCGCTGTAATTAACGCCCAAACATGTGATTTTGGAAAGGCCACGCCCCTCAAACCGTAAGTCCGATTGACTTGAAATGTTACACATATGTGCAACTCCATGTGATCTACAATAAAGCCTCTTGGACCTCCAAAGTGCACCTGGAAATATTTTCCGCCATATTGGATTTTTTGAAAAACACATTTTTGACGTCTGATTGCTACCAAATTTTCAATGGATCATTATTGGACTAATGTCATCTAAAGTTGCATAAAGCGTGTTGATACCTCATTGCGTTATGAATCTGTTGACCAATGAACTTTAAGAGGGCAGGGCTCAGCACATCAGTAGACCTAACTTCACAAGCCTTTGGCCCATCGTCTCCAAACTTGAGGCGTACCAAAGCATTTTCCGCTTGACACATAGGGGGCGCCACAAATATCAGAAACTTGAATCGCAAGATCCGGTGGACAGAATTTTATCAAATTTGGTGCACATACTCTGGGGGCAAGTATTAACCAAGATCTATATTGTCATATTGATCGGTGCATGTGGGCGTGGCCTATTTAGCATTTTATGCTAAATTATGCCTTTGCTCAATTTGCTGTGAGCTGGAATGAGCTAGAGACATGAGACTTGGTACCATAACTGTACATGATGTCATAATGCTTCACATAAAATATGAAAACAATTGGCCACATGGTGGCGCTATAACAATTTTCAAGGCCAGCCCCCTCACACCATAAGTCCTATCAATTTGAAATTTGACAGACATGTGCTGCTGAATGTGATCTACAAAAAAGTCTCTTGGACCACGAAAGTCCACCGACTAAATTTTCCGCCATGCTGAAAGTTTTATTCAAATCGACCACTAGGCGGGCGCTTTGAGCGATAAAGGCTATAACCCGCGAATTGCCGCTTGCGGCTTTAATTCATTTTAAATTGATATAACTATGTGGATGTGGAAATATGTTTTATATATTTCATGTTTATTCTTTTACAATGTAATTGTAACCTGTGTTGAAATGTACCACTATACGATCACAATGTACAACTCTAGTTTTCATCACTAAGCCAAAGAATGCATTTCGCCTCAAGAAACACTGAAAAGTGGATTCATATGAAAAATGTGAAATTTCTTCACAGAAAAACATTTCTTGCATTGGAAACACACAAAAAAGGATAAATATGAAAGGGAACACAGTTTTCCAAAATCTAATATGATAGTTTTGGACTCCAGGCATCAAACTGTCAGTCTGAGCTGAATTCCATGTAAAACGCTAGTTTTCATCACTAAACTCGCTTAATATGTCTTTCTCACCCAAAAACACTCAGGAACGCATTTCTCCTCTAGAAACACTGAAATGTGCATTTATATGAAGAATATGTGATTTATTTACAGAAACACATCTGTTATACTGGAAACATACAAAAAAGAGACAGAATATGAAAAGAAACATTGTTTTCTCAAATTTTACATTAGAATTCGCTTCCAAGTATCAAATCTTCATTCTGAGCTCAATTCTATGCAAAACTCTTGTTTTCATCACTAAACTCGCTTAATATGTCTTTCTCACCCAAAAACACTCAGGAACGCATTTCTCCTCAAGAAACACTGAAACGTGCATTTATATGAAGAATATGTGATTTATTTACAGAAACACATCTGTTATACTGGAAACATACAAAAAAGAGACAGAATATGAAAAGAAACATTGTTTTCTGAAATTTGACATTAGAATTCGCTTCCAAGTATCAAATCTTCATTCTGAGCTGAATTCCATGTAAAACGCTAGTTTTCATCACTAAACTCGCTTAATATGTCTTTCTCACCCAAAAACACTCAGGAACGCATTTCTCCTCTAGAAACACTGAAATGTGCATTTATATGAAGAATATGTGATTTATTTACAGAAACACATCTGTTATACTGGAAACATACAAAAAAGAGACAGAATATGAAAAGAAACATTGTTTTCTCAAATTTTACATTAGAATTCGCTTCCAAGTATCAAATCTTCATTCTGAGCTCAATTCTATGCAAAACTCTTGTTTTCATCACTAAACTCGCTTAATATGTCTTTCTCACCCAAAACCACTCAGGAACGCATTTCTCCTCTAGAAACACTGAAACGTGCATTTATATGAAGAATATGTGATTTATTTACAGAAACACATCTGTTATACTGGAAACATACAAAAAAGAGACAGAATATGAAAAGAAACATTGTTTTCTGAAATTTGACATTAGAATTCGCTTCCAAGTATCAAATCTTCATTCTGAGCTGAATTCCATGTAAAACGCTAGTTTTCATCACTAAACTCGCTTAATATGTCTTTCTCACCCAAAACTAGTCAGGAACGCATTTCTCCTCAAGAAACACTGAAATGTGCATTTATATGAAGAATATGTGATTTATTTACAGAAACACATCTGTTATACTGGAAACATACAAAACAGGATTAAAATGGAATATATTTTTACATTTTTTTTACATAATAGTTGGCTTTTCTGCATCAAACCTTCACACTGACCTCAATTCCATGTAAAACTTTAGTTTTCATCACTAAACTTGCTTAAACTGTTTTAAAAAAAATCCATTGTATGATATGTCGAAAAATTTCTTGGAAAAAAAGTTATAGCATTTTGAAATTTTTTTTTGGAAAAAAATACAATATTGTATATATCATATGTTGAAAAAAATAATGAAAAAAGTCTAATTCTAATTCAAAATTTCCAAATTCAGCCCGTGACTTTGTGGTCAGCTGCACTGTCCCCGATGAAAAAAAGCATACACTTGTTGTGTGCCGCCACTTTTTTTGAGTTATCGGTATGAATCATGCCCCTCGTTTCATTTTCTTCATCCCCAGCGTGACAGAAGCCACAGCGCTGGCCGCCATCTCCCGGGCTGGCCCGAAGAGGGGACCTGTCCCGATGGGAGAAACTCTCCTCGTCTGCAGCCTGCGAGGAAGTGGAACAGGCGTCTTCCGATTTGCCACGAGATCCCGCCTTGGCCCTCCCTCAAACCTTCCACTGACCTACTTTGTGGAGGCAATGAGTCTGAATCATTGGCCAAAAAAAAAGTCAATAGAAGTTTTTTTCAGAATTCTATTGTCCGATCTTTTTCAGATCTTTTTTTTCAGACTTTTTTTGTCCGACAATTTTCAGATCTTTTTTTTCAAACTTTTTTTGTCCAACATTTTTCAGATATTTTTTTTCAGATATTTTTTTTCAGACTTTTTTTCAAACTTCTTTTGTCCGACATTTTTCAGACTTCTTTTGTCCGACATTTTTCAGACTTTTTTTCGGGCTTTTTTTCCAGACTTTTTTTCAGATCTTTTTTTTCAGACTTTTTTTGTCCGACATTTTTCAGACTTTTTTTGTCCGACAATTTTCAGATCTTTTTTTTCAGACTTCTTTTGTCCGACATTTTTCAGACTTCTTTTGTCCGACATTTTTCAGACTTTTTTTCGGGCTTTGTTTCCAGACTTTTTTTCAGATCTTTTTTTTCAGACTTTTTTTGTCCGACATTTTTCAGACTTTTTTTCGGGCTTTGTTTCCAGACTTTTTTTCAGATCTTTTTTTTCAGACTTTTTTTGTCCGACATTTTTCAGATCTTTTTTTTCAGATTTTTTTGTCCGACAATTTTCAGATCTTTTTTTTCAGATTTTTTTGTCCGACAATTTTCAGATCTTTTTTTTCAGATTTTTTTGTCCGACAATTTTCAGATCTTTTTTTTCAGACTTCTTTTGTCCGACATTTTTCAGATCTTTTTTTTCAGACTTCTTTTGTCCGACATTTTTCAGATCTTTTTTTTCAGATTTTTTTGTCCGACAATTTTCAGATCTTTTTTTTCAGACTTCTTTTGTCCGACATTTTTCAGACTTCTTTTGTCCGACATTTTTCAGACTTTTTTTGTCCGACATTTTTCAGATTTTTTTTTTTCAGATTTTTTTGTCCGACATTTTTCAGATCTTTTTTTTCAGACTTCTTTTGTCCGACATTTTTCAGACTTTTTTTGTCCGACATTTTTCAGACGTTTTTTGTTCGACAATTTTGAAATCTTTTTTTTTAAACTTTTTTTGTCCAACATTTTTCAGATCTTTTTGTCAGATATTTTTTTTCATATTTTTTTTCAAACTTCTTTTGTCCGACATTTTTCAGACTTCTTTTCAAAGATTCTTTCCAGACTTTTTTTGTCCGACAATTTTCAGATCTTTTTTTTCAGACTTTTTTTGTCCGACAATTTTCAGATCTTTTTTTTCAGACTTCTTTTGTCCGACATTTTTCAGACTTTTTTTGTCCGACATTTTTCAGATCTTTTTTTTCAGATTTTTTTGTCCGACATTTTTCAGATCTTTTTTTTAGATCTTTTTTTTCAGATTTTTTTTCAGACATTTTCAGATCTTTTTTTTCGGACAGTTTTTTCAGACTTCTTTTGTCCGACATTTTTCAGAGATTCTTTCCAGACTTTTTTGGTCCGACATTTTCATATCTTTTTTTTCAGACTTCTTTTGTCCGACATTTTTCAGATCTTTTTTTTCAGACTTCTTTTGTCCGATATTTTTCAGATCTTTTTTTTCAGACTTCTTTTGTCCGACATTTTTCAGATCTTTTTTTTCAGACTTTTTTTTCAGACATTTTCAGATCTTTTTTTTCAGACTTCTTTTGTCCGACATTTTTCAGACTTTTTTTGTCCGACATTTTTCAGATATTTTTTTTAGATCTTTTTTTTCAGATTTTTTTTCAGACATTTTCAGATCTTTTTTTTCGGACAGTTTTTTCAGGCTTCTTTTGTCCGACATTTTTCAGAGATTCTTTCCAGACTTTTTTGGTCCGACATTTTCATATCTTTTTTTTCAAACTTTTTTTGTCCGACAATTTTCAGATCTTTTTTTTCAGACTTCTTTTGTCCGACATTTTTCAGATCTTTTTTTTAAGAGTTCTTTTGTCCGACATTTTTCAGATCTTTTTTTTCAGATTTTTTTGTCCGACAATTTTCAGATCTTTTTTTTCAGACTTCTTTTGTCCGACATTTTTCAGACTTCTTTTGTCCGACATTTTTCAGACTTTTTTTCGGGCTTTGTTTCCAGACTTTTTTTCAGATCTTTTTTTTCAGACTTTTTTTGTCCGACATTTTTCAGACTTTTTTTCGGGCTTTGTTTCCAGACTTTTTTTCAGATCTTTTTTTTCAGACTTTTTTTGTCCGACAATTTTCAGATCTTTTTTTTCAGACTTCTTTTGTCCGACATTTTTCAGACTTTTTTTGTCCGACATTTTTCAGATCTTTTTTTTCAGATTTTTTTGTCCGACATTTTTCAGATCTTTTTTTTAGATCTTTTTTTTCAGATTTTTTTTCAGACATTTTCAGATCTTTTTTTTCGGACAGTTTTTTCAGACTTCTTTTGTCCGACATTTTTCAGAGATTCTTTCCAGACTTTTTTGGTCCGACATTTTCATATCTTTCTTTTCAGACTTCTTTTGTCCGACATTTTTCAGATCTTTTTTTTCAGACTTCTTTTGTCCGATATTTTTCAGATCTTTTTTTTCAGACTTCTTTTGTCCGACATTTTTCAGACTTTTTTTGTCCGACATTTTTCAGACTTTTTTTGTCCGACATTTTTCAGATCTTTTTTTTCAGACTTTTTTTGTCCGACATTTTTCAGATCTTTTTTTTCAGACTTCTTTTGTCCGACATTTTTCAGACTTTTTTTGTCCGACATTTTTCAGATCTTTTTTTTCAGACTTTTTTTGTCCGACATTTTTCAGACTTTTTTTGTCCGACAATTTTCAGATCTTTTTTTTCAGACTTCTTTAGTCCGACATTTTTCAGACTTTTTTTGTCCGACATTTTTCAGATCTTTTTTTCCAGATTTTTTTGTCCGACAATTTTCAGATCTTTTTTTCCAGAATTTTTTGTCCGACAATTTTCAGATCTTTTTTTTCAGACTTCTTTTGTCCGACATTTTTCAGATCTTTTTTTTCAGACTTCTTTTGTCCGACATTTTTCAGACTTTTTTTGTCCGACATTTTTCAGATCTTTTTTTTCAGATTTTTTTGTCCGACATTTTTCAGATCTTTTTTTTCAGACTTCTTTTGTCCGACATTTTTCAGACTTTTTTTGTCCGACATTTTTCAGACGTTTTTTGTTCGACAATTTTGAAATCTTTTTTTTCAAACTTTTTTTGTCCAACATTTTTCAGATCTTTTTGTCAGATATTTTTTTTCATATTTTTTTTCAAACTTCTTTTGTCCGACATTTTTCAGACTTCTTTTCAAAGATTCTTTCCAGACTTTTTTTGTCCGACAATTTTCAGATCTTTTTTTTCAGACTTTTTTTGTCCGACAATTTTCAGATCTTTTTTTTCAGACTTCTTTTGTCCGACATTTTTCAGACTTTTTTTGTCCGACATTTTTCAGATCTTTTTTTTCAGATTTTTTTGTCCGACATTTTTCAGATCTTTTTTTTAGATCTTTTTTTTCAGATTTTTTTTCAGACATTTTCAGATCTTTTTTTTCGGACAGTTTTTTCAGACTTCTTTTGTCCGACATTTTTCAGAGATTCTTTCCAGACTTTTTTGGTCCGACATTTTCATATCTTTCTTTTCAGACTTCTTTTGTCCGACATTTTTCAGATCTTTTTTTTCAGACTTCTTTTGTCCGATATTTTTCAGATCTTTTTTTTCAGACTTCTTTTGTCCGACATTTTTCAGACTTTTTTTGTCCGACATTTTTCAGACTTTTTTTGTCCGACATTTTTCAGATCTTTTTTTTCAGACTTTTTTTGTCCGACATTTTTCAGATCTTTTTTTTCAGACTTCTTTTGTCCGACATTTTTCAGACTTTTTTTGTCCGACATTTTTCAGATCTTTTTTTTCAGACTTTTTTTGTCCGACATTTTTCAGACTTTTTTTGTCCGACAATTTTCAGATCTTTTTTTTCAGACTTCTTTAGTCCGACATTTTTCAGACTTTTTTTGTCCGACATTTTTCAGATCTTTTTTTCCAGATTTTTTTGTCCGACAATTTTCAGATCTTTTTTTCCAGAATTTTTTGTCCGACAATTTTCAGATCTTTTTTTTCAGACTTCTTTTGTCCGACATTTTTCAGATCTTTTTTTTCAGACTTCTTTTGTCCGACATTTTTCAGACTTTTTTTGTCCGACATTTTTCAGATCTTTTTTTTCAGATTTTTTTGTCCGACATTTTTCAGATCTTTTTTTTCAGACTTCTTTTGTCCGACATTTTTCAGACTTTTTTTGTCCGACATTTTTCAGACGTTTTTTGTTCGACAATTTTGAAATCTTTTTTTTCAAACTTTTTTTGTCCAACATTTTTCAGATCTTTTTGTCAGATATTTTTTTTCATATTTTTTTTCAAACTTCTTTTGTCCGACATTTTTCAGACTTCTTTTCAAAGATTCTTTCCAGACTTTTTTTGTCCGACAATTTTCAGATCTTTTTTTTCAGACTTTTTTTGTCCGACAATTTTCAGATCTTTTTTTTCAGACTTCTTTTGTCCGACATTTTTCAGACTTTTTTTGTCCGACATTTTTCAGATCTTTTTTTTCAGATTTTTTTGTCCGACATTTTTCAGATCTTTTTTTTAGATCTTTTTTTTCAGATTTTTTTTCAGACATTTTCAGATCTTTTTTTTCGGACAGTTTTTTCAGACTTCTTTTGTCCGACATTTTTCAGAGATTCTTTCCAGACTTTTTTGGTCCGACATTTTCATATCTTTTTTTTCAGACTTCTTTTGTCCGACATTTTTCAGATCTTTTTTTTCAGACTTCTTTTGTCCGATATTTTTCAGATCTTTTTTTTCAGACTTCTTTTGTCCGACATTTTTCAGACTTTTTTTGTCCGACATTTTTCAGACTTTTTTTGTCCGACATTTTTCAGATCTTTTTTTTCAGACTTTTTTTGTCCGACATTTTTCAGATCTTTTTTTTCAGACTTCTTTTGTCCGACATTTTTCAGACTTTTTTTTCAGACATTTTCAGATCTTTTTTTTCAGACTTCTTTTGTCCGACATTTTTCAGACTTTTTTTGTCCGACATTTTTCAGATCTTTTTTTTCAGATTTTTTTGTCCGACATTTTTCAGATCTTTTTGTCAGATATTTTTTTTCATATTTTTTTTCAAACTTCTTTTGTCCGACATTTTTCAGACTTCTTTTCAAAGATTCTTTCCAGACTTTTTTTGTCCGACAATTTTCAGATCTTTTTTTTCAGACTTTTTTTGTCCGACAATTTTCAGATCTTTTTTTTCAGACTTCTTTTGTCCGACATTTTTCAGACTTTTTTTGTCCGACATTTTTCAGACTTTTTTTGTCCGACATTTTTCAGATCTTTTTTTTCAGACTTTTTTTGTCCGACATTTTTCAGATCTTTTTTTTCAGACTTCTTTTGTCCGACATTTTTCAGACTTTTTTTTCAGACATTTTCAGATCTTTTTTTTCGGACAGTTTTTTCAGGCTTCTTTTGTCCGACATTTTTCAGAGATTCTTTCCAGACTTTTTTGGTCCGACATTTTCATATCTTTTTTTTCAAACTTTTTTTGTTCGACAATTTTCAGATCTTTTTTTTCAGACTTCTTTTGTCCGACATTTTTCAGATCTTTTTTTTAAGAGTTCTTTTGTCCGACATTTTTCAGATCTTTTTTTTCAGATTTTTTTGTCCGACAATTTTCAGATCTTTTTTTTCAGACTTCTTTTGTCCGACATTTTTCAGACTTCTTTTGTCCGACATTTTTCAGACTTTTTTTCGGGCTTTGTTTCCAGACTTTTTTTCAGATCTTTTTTTTCAGACTTCTTTTGTCCGACATTTTTCAGACTTTTTTTGTCCGACATTTTTCAGATCTTTTTTTTCAGATTTTTTTGTCCGACATTTTTCAGATCTTTTTTTTAGATCTTTTTTTTCAGATTTTTTTTCAGACATTTTCAGATCTTTTTTTTCGGACAGTTTTTTCAGACTTCTTTTGTCCGACATTTTTCAGAGATTCTTTCCAGACTTTTTTGGTCCGACATTTTCATATCTTTCTTTTCAGACTTCTTTTGTCCGACATTTTTCAGATCTTTTTTTTCAGACTTCTTTTGTCCGATATTTTTCAGATCTTTTTTTTCAGACTTCTTTTGTCCGACATTTTTCAGACTTTTTTTGTCCGACATTTTTCAGACTTTTTTTGTCCGACATTTTTCAGATCTTTTTTTTCAGACTTTTTTTGTCCGACATTTTTCAGATCTTTTTTTTCAGACTTCTTTTGTCCGACATTTTTCAGACTTTTTTTGTCCGACATTTTTCAGATCTTTTTTTTCAGACTTTTTTTGTCCGACATTTTTCAGACTTTTTTTGTCCGACAATTTTCAGATCTTTTTTTTCAGACTTCTTTAGTCCGACATTTTTCAGACTTTTTTTGTCCGACATTTTTCAGATCTTTTTTTCCAGATTTTTTTGTCCGACAATTTTCAGATCTTTTTTTCCAGAATTTTTTGTCCGACAATTTTCAGATCTTTTTTTTCGGACAGTTATTTCAGACTTCTTTTGTCCAACATTTTTCAGATATTTTTTCCAGACTTTTTTTGTCCGACATTTTTCAGACTTTTTTTGTCCGACATTTTTCAGATCTTTTTTTTCAGACATTTTCAGATCTTTTTTTTCAGACAGTTTTTTCAGAATTCTTTTGTCCGACATTTTTCAGACTTTTTTTATCTGACATTTTTCAGATCTTTTTTTTCAGACTTCTTTTGTTCGACTTTTTTCAGATATTTTTTTTTAGGACTTTTTTTTTCAGACATTTTCAGATATTTTTTTTCGGACAGTTTTTTCAGACTTCTTTTGTCCGACATTTTCAGATATTTTTTTTCAGACTTTTTTTTTCCGAAATTTTTCTGATCTTTTTTTCAGATCTTTTTTTTTTCCATCAATTTCAGATCTTTTTTTCAGACTTCTTTTGTCCGACATTTTTCAGACTTTTTTTGTCCGACATTTTTCAGATCTTTTTTTTCAGACTTTTTTGTCCGACATTTTTCAGATATTTTTTTCAGACTTTTTTTGTCCGACAATTTTCAGATCTTTTTTTCAGACTTCTTTTGTCCGACATTTTTCAGACTTCTTTTGTCCGACATTTTTCAGACTTTTTTTGTCCGACTTTTTTCAAATCGTTTATTCACATCTTTTTTTCAGACTTTTGTTTCAGACATTTTCATATTTTTTTTTTCGGACAGTTTTTTCAGAATTCTTTTGTCCGACATTTTTCAGACTTCTTTTGTCTGACAATTTTCAGACTTTTTTTGTCCGACAATTTTCAGATCTTTTTTTTTCAGACTTCTTTAGTCCGACATTTTTCAGACTTTTTTTGTCCGACAATTTTCAGATCTTTTTTTTCAGACTTTTTTTGTCCGACATTTTTTAGACTTTTTTTGTCCGACATTTTTCAGACTTTTTTTGTCCGACATTTTTCAGACTTTTTTTTCAGACTTTTTTTGTCCGACATTTTCAGATCTTTTTTTTCAGATTTTTTTTTTTCCGACAATTTTCAGATCTTTTTTTCAGACTTTTTTTGTCCGACAATTTTCAGATCTTTTTTTCAGACTTCTTTAGTCCGACATTTTTCAGACTTTTTTTGTCCGACATTTTTCAGATCTTTTTTTTCAGACATTTTCAGATCTTTTTTTTCGGACAGTTTTTTCAGAATTCTTTTGTCCGACATTTTTCAGACTTTTTTTATCTGACATTTTTCAGATCTTTTTTTTCAGACTTCTTTTGTTCGACTTTTTTCAGATATTTTTTTTTAGGACTTTTTTTTTCAGACATTTTCAGATATTTTTTTTCGGACAGTTTTTTCAGACTTCTTTTGTCCGATATTTTCAGATATTTTTTTTCAGACTTTTTTTTTCCGAAATTTTTCTGATCTTTTTTTCAGATCTTTTTTTTTTCCATCAATTTCAGATCTTTTTTTCAGACTTCTTTTGTCCGACATTTTTCAGACTTTTTTCGTCCGACATTTTTCAGATCTTTTTTTTCAGACTTTTTTGTCCGACATTTTTCAGATATTTTTTTCAGACTTTTTTTGTCCGACAATTTTCAGATCTTTTTTTCAGACTTCTTTTGTCCGACATTTTTCAGACTTCTTTTGTCCGACATTTTTCAGACTTTTTTTGTCCGACTTTTTTCAAATCGTTTATTCACATCTTTATTTCAGACTTTTGTTTCAGACATTTTCATATTTTTTTTTCGGACAGTTTTTTCAGAATTCTTTTGTCCGACATTTTTCAGACTTCTTTTGTCTGACAATTTTCAGACTTTTTTTGTCCGACAATTTTCAGATCTTTTTTTTTCAGACTTCTTTAGTCCGACATTTTTCAGACTTTTTTTGTCCGACAATTTTCAGATCTTTTTTTTCAGACTTTTTTTGTCCGACATTTTTCAGACTTTTTTTGTCCGACATTTTTCAGACTTTTTTTGTCCGACAATTTTCAGACTTTTTTTGTCCGACATTTTTCAGACTTTTTTTGTCCGACATTTTTCAGACTTTTTTTTCAGACATTTTCAGATCTTTTTTTTCGGACAGTTTTTTCAGACTTCTTTTGTCCGACATTTTTCAGACTTTTTTTGTCCGACATTTTTCAGATCTTTTTTTCAGACTTCTTTTGTCTGACATTTTTCAGATCTTTTTTTTCGGACAGTTTTTTCAGAATTCTTTTGTCCAACATTTTCAGATCGTTTTTTTCAGATTTTTTTGTCCGACATTTTTCAGATATTTTTTTCAAACTTTTTTTGTCCGACAATTTTCAGATCTTTTTTTTCAGACTTCTTTTGTCCGACATTTTCAGATCTTTTTTTTCAGACTTTTTTTGTCCGACATTTTTCAGACTTCTTTTGTCCGACATTTTTCAGATCTTTTTTTTCGGACAGTTATTTCAGACTTCTTTTGTCCAACATTTTTCAGATATTTTTTCCAGACTTTTTTTGTCCGACAATTTTCAGATTTTTTTTTTCAATATAATTAAAGTTGTTACACAGTGTGGAAAAGTGTTCAATCATTTCTCTTTGTTGAGCGGAACGTGCCCGATGTGTTCCATGGCGTTCCTGGAGGTGGAAGCAGAGCATAGTTAGCTGCATGTGGGATTCTTCTGTTGTTGAGGGAAGATAAAAACTAAGGGACATTTGGAGTTTAGGGTAAAGAAACACACTAGCTACACTTGTAAACATTACATTAAGTTAGTTTGTTTTTGTGTGAATTTATTATTATTATTCGTTGTCTGCCGAATAAGTGCAATTTGCCGTGAGCTGGAAAGAGATGGAAACATGAAACTTGGCATAGGAACTGGAATGATGTGCAGCTGCTTCTCAAGAACTATGACCCCAATCGGCCACATGGTGGCGCTGTAATTAACGCCCAAACATGTGATTTTGGAAAGGCCACGCCCCTCAAACCGTAAGTCCGATTGACTTGAAATGTGACACATATGTGCAACTCCGTGTGATCTACAATAAAGCCTCTTGGACCTCCAAAGTGCACCTTGAAATATTTTCCGCCATATTGGATTTTTTGAAAAACACATTTTTGACATCTCCTCCTAAACCGTAGGTCCGATTGCTACCAAATTTTCTGTGGATCATTATTGGACTAATGGCATCTAAAGTTACATAAAGCGTGTTGATACCTCATTGCGTTATGAATCTGTTGACCAATGAACTTTAAGAGGGCAGGGCTCAGCACATCAGTAGACCTAACTTCACAAGCCTTTGGCACATCGTCTCCAAACTTGAGGCATACCAAAGCATTTTCCGCTTGACACATAGGGGGCGCCACAAATATCAGAAACTTGAATCGCAAGATCTGGTGGACAGAATTTTATCAAATTTGGTGCACATACTCTGGGGGCAAGTATTAACCAAGATCTATAGTGTCATATTGATCGGTGCATGTGGGCGTGGCCTATTTAGCATTTTATGCTAAATTATGCCTTTGCTCAATTTGCTGTGAGCTGGAATGAGCTAGAGACATGAGACTTGGTACCATAACTGTACATGATGTCATAATGCTTCACATAAAATATGAAAACAATTGGCCACATGGTGGCGCTATAACAATTTTCAAGGCCAGCCCCCTCACACCATAAGTCGTATCAATTTGAAATTTGACAGCCATGTGCTGCTGAATGTGATCTACAAAAAAGTCTCTTGGACCACGAAAGTCCACCAACTAAATTTTCCGCCATGTTGAATTTTTTGAAAAACACATTTTTGACATCTCCTCCTAAACCGTAGGTCTGATTGCTGGCATATTTTCTGCGAATCATTATTGGACCAGGCTCATCCAAGGTTGCATAAAGCTTGTTGATATGTTATTGTGTTTTGAAGATATTGACCAATTCATTTTTAAGTGGCGGGCTCAGCACATCAATAGACCTAACTTCACAAGCCTTTGGCCCATCATCTCCAAACTTGCAGCATATGTTCACAAGAGTAGCTGAAACATCTGCTGAAAGTTTCATTCAAATCGGCCACATGGTGGCGCTGTAATTAACGCCCAAACATGTGATTTTGGAAAGGCCACGCCCCTCAAACCGTAAGTCCGATTGACTTGAAATGTTACACATATGTGCAACTCCATGTGATCTACAATAAAGCCTCTTGGACCTCCAAAGTGCACCTGGAAATATTTTCCGCCATATTGGATTTTTTGAAAAACACATTTTTGACGTCTGATTGCTACCAAATTTTCAATGGATCATTATTGGACTAATGTCATCTAAAGTTGCATAAAGCGTGTTGATACCTCATTGCGTTATGAATCTGTTGACCAATGAACTTTAAGAGGGCAGGGCTCAGCACATCAGTAGACCTAACTTCACAAGCCTTTGGCCCATCGTCTCCAAACTTGAGGCGTACCAAAGCATTTTCCGCTTGACACATAGGGGGCGCCACAAATATCAGAAACTTGAATCGCAAGATCCGGTGGACAGAATTTTATCAAATTTGGTGCACATACTCTGGGGGCAAGTATTAACCAAGATCTATAGTGTCATATTGATCGGTGCATGTGGGCGTGGCCTATTTAGCATTTTATGCTAAATTATGCCTTTGCTCAATTTGCTGTGAGCTGGAATGAGCTAGAGACATGAGACTTGGTACCATAACTGTACATGATGTCATAATGCTTCACATAAAATATGAAAACAATTGGCCACATGGTGGCGCTATAACAATTTTCAAGGCCAGCCCCCTCACACCATAAGTCCTATCAATTTGAAATTTGACAGACATGTGCTGCTGAATGTGATCTACAAAAAAGTCTCTTGGACCACGAAAGTCCACCGACTAAATTTTCCGCCATGCTGAAAGTTTTATTCAAATCGACCACTAGGCGGGCGCTTTGAGCGATAAAGGCTATAACCCGCGAATTGCCGCTTGCGGCTTTAATTCATTTTAAATTGATATAACTATGTGGATGTGGAAATATGTTTTATATATTTCATGTTTATTCTTTTACAATGTAATTGTAACCTGTGTTGAAATGTACCACTATACGATCACAATGTACAACTCTAGTTTTCATCACTAAGCCAAAGAATGCATTTCGCCTCAAGAAACACTGAAAAGTGGATTCATATGAAAAATGTGAAATTTCTTCACAGAAAAACATTTCTTGCATTGGAAACACACAAAAAAGGATAAATATGAAAGGGAACACAGTTTTCCAAAATCTAATATGATAGTTTTGGACTCCAGGCATCAAACTGTCAGTCTGAGCTGAATTCCATGTAAAACGCTAGTTTTCATCACTAAACTCGCTTAATATGTCTTTCTCACCCAAAAACACTCAGGAACGCATTTCTCCTCTAGAAACACTGAAATGTGCATTTATATGAAGAATATGTGATTTATTTACAGAAACACATCTG
This sequence comes from Sebastes paucispinis, assembly GCA_036937225.1. NCBI lineage: Eukaryota > Metazoa > Chordata > Actinopteri > Perciformes > Sebastidae > Sebastes > Sebastes paucispinis. The sequence continues at coordinate 143,709 of JAUPFX010000013.1, read as the reverse complement.
TTATACTGGAAACATACAAAAAAGAGACAGAATATGAAAAGAAACATTGTTTTCTCAAATTTTACATTAGAATTCGCTTCCAAGTATCAAATCTTCATTCTGAGCTCAATTCTATGCAAAACTCTTGTTTTCATCACTAAACTCGCTTAATATGTCTTTCTCACCCAAAAACACTCAGGAACGCATTTCTCCTCAAGAAACACTGAAACGTGCATTTATATGAAGAATATGTGATTTATTTACAGAAACACATCTGTTATACTGGAAACATACAAAAAAGAGACAGAATATGAAAAGAAACATTGTTTTCTGAAATTTGACATTAGAATTCGCTTCCAAGTATCAAATCTTCATTCTGAGCTGAATTCCATGTAAAACGCTAGTTTTCATCACTAAACTCGCTTAATATGTCTTTCTCACCCAAAAACACTCAGGAACGCATTTCTCCTCTAGAAACACTGAAATGTGCATTTATATGAAGAATATGTGATTTATTTACAGAAACACATCTGTTATACTGGAAACATACAAAAAAGAGACAGAATATGAAAAGAAACATTGTTTTCTCAAATTTTACATTAGAATTCGCTTCCAAGTATCAAATCTTCATTCTGAGCTCAATTCTATGCAAAACTCTTGTTTTCATCACTAAACTCGCTTAATATGTCTTTCTCACCCAAAACCACTCAGGAACGCATTTCTCCTCTAGAAACACTGAAACGTGCATTTATATGAAGAATATGTGATTTATTTACAGAAACACATCTGTTATACTGGAAACATACAAAAAAGAGACAGAATATGAAAAGAAACATTGTTTTCTGAAATTTGACATTAGAATTCGCTTCCAAGTATCAAATCTTCATTCTGAGCTGAATTCCATGTAAAACGCTAGTTTTCATCACTAAACTCGCTTAATATGTCTTTCTCACCCAAAACTAGTCAGGAACGCATTTCTCCTCAAGAAACACTGAAATGTGCATTTATATGAAGAATATGTGATTTATTTACAGAAACACATCTGTTATACTGGAAACATACAAAACAGGATTAAAATGGAATATATTTTTACATTTTTTTTACATAATAGTTGGCTTTTCTGCATCAAACCTTCACACTGACCTCAATTCCATGTAAAACTTTAGTTTTCATCACTAAACTTGCTTAAACTGTTTTAAAAAAAATCCATTGTATGATATGTCGAAAAATTTCTTGGAAAAAAAGTTATAGCATTTTGAAATTTTTTTTTGGAAAAAAATACAATATTGTATATATCATATGTTGAAAAAAATAATGAAAAAAGTCTAATTCTAATTCAAAATTTCCAAATTCAGCCCGTGACTTTGTGGTCAGCTGCACTGTCCCCGATGAAAAAAAGCATACACTTGTTGTGTGCCGCCACTTTTTTTGAGTTATCGGTATGAATCATGCCCCTCGTTTCATTTTCTTCATCCCCAGCGTGACAGAAGCCACAGCGCTGGCCGCCATCTCCCGGGCTGGCCCGAAGAGGGGACCTGTCCCGATGGGAGAAACTCTCCTCGTCTGCAGCCTGCGAGGAAGTGGAACAGGCGTCTTCCGATTTGCCACGAGATCCCGCCTTGGCCCTCCCTCAAACCTTCCACTGACCTACTTTGTGGAGGCAATGAGTCTGAATCATTGGCCAAAAAAAAAGTCAATAGAAGTTTTTTTCAGAATTCTATTGTCCGATCTTTTTCAGATCTTTTTTTTCAGACTTTTTTTGTCCGACAATTTTCAGATCTTTTTTTTCAAACTTTTTTTGTCCAACATTTTTCAGATATTTTTTTTCAGATATTTTTTTTCAGACTTTTTTTCAAACTTCTTTTGTCCGACATTTTTCAGACTTCTTTTGTCCGACATTTTTCAGACTTTTTTTCGGGCTTTTTTTCCAGACTTTTTTTCAGATCTTTTTTTTCAGACTTTTTTTGTCCGACATTTTTCAGACTTTTTTTGTCCGACAATTTTCAGATCTTTTTTTTCAGACTTCTTTTGTCCGACATTTTTCAGACTTCTTTTGTCCGACATTTTTCAGACTTTTTTTCGGGCTTTGTTTCCAGACTTTTTTTCAGATCTTTTTTTTCAGACTTTTTTTGTCCGACATTTTTCAGACTTTTTTTCGGGCTTTGTTTCCAGACTTTTTTTCAGATCTTTTTTTTCAGACTTTTTTTGTCCGACATTTTTCAGATCTTTTTTTTCAGATTTTTTTGTCCGACAATTTTCAGATCTTTTTTTTCAGATTTTTTTGTCCGACAATTTTCAGATCTTTTTTTTCAGATTTTTTTGTCCGACAATTTTCAGATCTTTTTTTTCAGACTTCTTTTGTCCGACATTTTTCAGATCTTTTTTTTCAGACTTCTTTTGTCCGACATTTTTCAGATCTTTTTTTTCAGATTTTTTTGTCCGACAATTTTCAGATCTTTTTTTTCAGACTTCTTTTGTCCGACATTTTTCAGACTTCTTTTGTCCGACATTTTTCAGACTTTTTTTGTCCGACATTTTTCAGATTTTTTTTTTTCAGATTTTTTTGTCCGACATTTTTCAGATCTTTTTTTTCAGACTTCTTTTGTCCGACATTTTTCAGACTTTTTTTGTCCGACATTTTTCAGACGTTTTTTGTTCGACAATTTTGAAATCTTTTTTTTTAAACTTTTTTTGTCCAACATTTTTCAGATCTTTTTGTCAGATATTTTTTTTCATATTTTTTTTCAAACTTCTTTTGTCCGACATTTTTCAGACTTCTTTTCAAAGATTCTTTCCAGACTTTTTTTGTCCGACAATTTTCAGATCTTTTTTTTCAGACTTTTTTTGTCCGACAATTTTCAGATCTTTTTTTTCAGACTTCTTTTGTCCGACATTTTTCAGACTTTTTTTGTCCGACATTTTTCAGATCTTTTTTTTCAGATTTTTTTGTCCGACATTTTTCAGATCTTTTTTTTAGATCTTTTTTTTCAGATTTTTTTTCAGACATTTTCAGATCTTTTTTTTCGGACAGTTTTTTCAGACTTCTTTTGTCCGACATTTTTCAGAGATTCTTTCCAGACTTTTTTGGTCCGACATTTTCATATCTTTTTTTTCAGACTTCTTTTGTCCGACATTTTTCAGATCTTTTTTTTCAGACTTCTTTTGTCCGATATTTTTCAGATCTTTTTTTTCAGACTTCTTTTGTCCGACATTTTTCAGATCTTTTTTTTCAGACTTTTTTTTCAGACATTTTCAGATCTTTTTTTTCAGACTTCTTTTGTCCGACATTTTTCAGACTTTTTTTGTCCGACATTTTTCAGATATTTTTTTTAGATCTTTTTTTTCAGATTTTTTTTCAGACATTTTCAGATCTTTTTTTTCGGACAGTTTTTTCAGGCTTCTTTTGTCCGACATTTTTCAGAGATTCTTTCCAGACTTTTTTGGTCCGACATTTTCATATCTTTTTTTTCAAACTTTTTTTGTCCGACAATTTTCAGATCTTTTTTTTCAGACTTCTTTTGTCCGACATTTTTCAGATCTTTTTTTTAAGAGTTCTTTTGTCCGACATTTTTCAGATCTTTTTTTTCAGATTTTTTTGTCCGACAATTTTCAGATCTTTTTTTTCAGACTTCTTTTGTCCGACATTTTTCAGACTTCTTTTGTCCGACATTTTTCAGACTTTTTTTCGGGCTTTGTTTCCAGACTTTTTTTCAGATCTTTTTTTTCAGACTTTTTTTGTCCGACATTTTTCAGACTTTTTTTCGGGCTTTGTTTCCAGACTTTTTTTCAGATCTTTTTTTTCAGACTTTTTTTGTCCGACAATTTTCAGATCTTTTTTTTCAGACTTCTTTTGTCCGACATTTTTCAGACTTTTTTTGTCCGACATTTTTCAGATCTTTTTTTTCAGATTTTTTTGTCCGACATTTTTCAGATCTTTTTTTTAGATCTTTTTTTTCAGATTTTTTTTCAGACATTTTCAGATCTTTTTTTTCGGACAGTTTTTTCAGACTTCTTTTGTCCGACATTTTTCAGAGATTCTTTCCAGACTTTTTTGGTCCGACATTTTCATATCTTTCTTTTCAGACTTCTTTTGTCCGACATTTTTCAGATCTTTTTTTTCAGACTTCTTTTGTCCGATATTTTTCAGATCTTTTTTTTCAGACTTCTTTTGTCCGACATTTTTCAGACTTTTTTTGTCCGACATTTTTCAGACTTTTTTTGTCCGACATTTTTCAGATCTTTTTTTTCAGACTTTTTTTGTCCGACATTTTTCAGATCTTTTTTTTCAGACTTCTTTTGTCCGACATTTTTCAGACTTTTTTTGTCCGACATTTTTCAGATCTTTTTTTTCAGACTTTTTTTGTCCGACATTTTTCAGACTTTTTTTGTCCGACAATTTTCAGATCTTTTTTTTCAGACTTCTTTAGTCCGACATTTTTCAGACTTTTTTTGTCCGACATTTTTCAGATCTTTTTTTCCAGATTTTTTTGTCCGACAATTTTCAGATCTTTTTTTCCAGAATTTTTTGTCCGACAATTTTCAGATCTTTTTTTTCAGACTTCTTTTGTCCGACATTTTTCAGATCTTTTTTTTCAGACTTCTTTTGTCCGACATTTTTCAGACTTTTTTTGTCCGACATTTTTCAGATCTTTTTTTTCAGATTTTTTTGTCCGACATTTTTCAGATCTTTTTTTTCAGACTTCTTTTGTCCGACATTTTTCAGACTTTTTTTGTCCGACATTTTTCAGACGTTTTTTGTTCGACAATTTTGAAATCTTTTTTTTCAAACTTTTTTTGTCCAACATTTTTCAGATCTTTTTGTCAGATATTTTTTTTCATATTTTTTTTCAAACTTCTTTTGTCCGACATTTTTCAGACTTCTTTTCAAAGATTCTTTCCAGACTTTTTTTGTCCGACAATTTTCAGATCTTTTTTTTCAGACTTTTTTTGTCCGACAATTTTCAGATCTTTTTTTTCAGACTTCTTTTGTCCGACATTTTTCAGACTTTTTTTGTCCGACATTTTTCAGATCTTTTTTTTCAGATTTTTTTGTCCGACATTTTTCAGATCTTTTTTTTAGATCTTTTTTTTCAGATTTTTTTTCAGACATTTTCAGATCTTTTTTTTCGGACAGTTTTTTCAGACTTCTTTTGTCCGACATTTTTCAGAGATTCTTTCCAGACTTTTTTGGTCCGACATTTTCATATCTTTTTTTTCAGACTTCTTTTGTCCGACATTTTTCAGATCTTTTTTTTCAGACTTCTTTTGTCCGATATTTTTCAGATCTTTTTTTTCAGACTTCTTTTGTCCGACATTTTTCAGACTTTTTTTGTCCGACATTTTTCAGACTTTTTTTGTCCGACATTTTTCAGATCTTTTTTTTCAGACTTTTTTTGTCCGACATTTTTCAGATCTTTTTTTTCAGACTTCTTTTGTCCGACATTTTTCAGACTTTTTTTTCAGACATTTTCAGATCTTTTTTTTCAGACTTCTTTTGTCCGACATTTTTCAGACTTTTTTTGTCCGACATTTTTCAGATCTTTTTTTTCAGATTTTTTTGTCCGACATTTTTCAGATCTTTTTGTCAGATATTTTTTTTCATATTTTTTTTCAAACTTCTTTTGTCCGACATTTTTCAGATTTCTTTTCAAAGATTCTTTCCAGACTTTTTTTGTCCGACAATTTTCAGATCTTTTTTTTCAGACTTTTTTTGTCCGACAATTTTCAGATCTTTTTTTTCAGACTTCTTTTGTCCGACATTTTTCAGACTTTTTTTGTCCGACATTTTTCAGATCTTTTTTTTCAGATTTTTTTGTCCGACATTTTTCAGATCTTTTTTTTAGATCTTTTTTTTCAGATTTTTTTTCAGACATTTTCAGATCTTTTTTTTCGGACAGTTTTTTCAGACTTCTTTTGTCCGACATTTTTCAGAGATTCTTTCCAGACTTTTTTGGTCCGACATTTTCATATCTTTTTTTTCAGACTTCTTTTGTCCGACATTTTTCAGATCTTTTTTTTCAGACTTCTTTTGTCCGATATTTTTCAGATCTTTTTTTTCAGACTTCTTTTGTCCGACATTTTTCAGACTTTTTTTGTCCGACATTTTTCAGACTTTTTTTGTCCGACATTTTTCAGATCTTTTTTTTCAGACTTTTTTTGTCCGACATTTTTCAGATCTTTTTTTTCAGACTTCTTTTGTCCGACATTTTTCAGACTTTTTTTTCAGACATTTTCAGATCTTTTTTTTCGGACAGTTTTTTCAGGCTTCTTTTGTCCGACATTTTTCAGAGATTCTTTCCAGACTTTTTTGGTCCGACATTTTCATATCTTTTTTTTCAAACTTTTTTTGTCCGACAATTTTCAGATCTTTTTTTTCAGACTTCTTTTGTCCGACATTTTTCAGATCTTTTTTTTAAGAGTTCTTTTGTCCGACATTTTTCAGATCTTTTTTTTCAGATTTTTTTGTCCGACAATTTTCAGATCTTTTTTTTCAGACTTCTTTTGTCCGACATTTTTCAGACTTCTTTTGTCCGACATTTTTCAGACTTTTTTTCGGGCTTTGTTTCCAGACTTTTTTTCAGATCTTTTTTTTCAGACTTCTTTTGTCCGACATTTTTCAGACTTTTTTTGTCCGACATTTTTCAGATCTTTTTTTTCAGATTTTTTTGTCCGACATTTTTCAGATCTTTTTTTTAGATCTTTTTTTTCAGATTTTTTTTCAGACATTTTCAGATCTTTTTTTTCGGACAGTTTTTTCAGACTTCTTTTGTCCGACATTTTTCAGAGATTCTTTCCAGACTTTTTTGGTCCGACATTTTCATATCTTTCTTTTCAGACTTCTTTTGTCCGACATTTTTCAGATCTTTTTTTTCAGACTTCTTTTGTCCGATATTTTTCAGATCTTTTTTTTCAGACTTCTTTTGTCCGACATTTTTCAGACTTTTTTTGTCCGACATTTTTCAGACTTTTTTTGTCCGACATTTTTCAGATCTTTTTTTTCAGACTTTTTTTGTCCGACATTTTTCAGACTTTTTTTGTCCGACATTTTTCAGACTTCTTTTGTCCGACATTTTTCAGATCTTTTTTTTCGGACAGTTATTTCAGACTTCTTTTGTCCAACATTTTTCAGATATTTTTTCCAGACTTTTTTTGTCCGACAATTTTCAGATTTTTTTTTTCAATATAATTAAAGTTGTTACACAGTGTGGAAAAGTGTTCAATCATTTCTCTTTGTTGAGCGGAACGTGCCCGATGTGTTCCATGGCGTTCCTGGAGGTGGAAGCAGAGCATAGTTAGCTGCATGTGGGATTCTTCTGTTGTTGAGGGAAGATAAAAACTAAGGGACATTTGGAGTTTAGGGTAAAGAAACACACTAGCTACACTTGTAAACATTACATTAAGTTAGTTTGTTTTTGTGTGAATTTATTATTATTATTCGTTGTCTGCCGAATAAGTGCAATTTGCCGTGAGCTGGAAAGAGATGGAAACATGAAACTTGGCATAGGAACTGGAATGATGTGCAGCTGCTTCTCAAGAACTATGACCCCAATCGGCCACATGGTGGCGCTGTAATTAACGCCCAAACATGTGATTTTGGAAAGGCCACGCCCCTCAAACCGTAAGTCCGATTGACTTGAAATGTGACACATATGTGCAACTCCGTGTGATCTACAATAAAGCCTCTTGGACCTCCAAAGTGCACCTTGAAATATTTTCCGCCATATTGGATTTTTTGAAAAACACATTTTTGACATCTCCTCCTAAACCGTAGGTCCGATTGCTACCAAATTTTCTGTGGATCATTATTGGACTAATGGCATCTAAAGTTACATAAAGCGTGTTGATACCTCATTGCGTTATGAATCTGTTGACCAATGAACTTTAAGAGGGCAGGGCTCAGCACATCAGTAGACCTAACTTCACAAGCCTTTGGCACATCGTCTCCAAACTTGAGGCATACCAAAGCATTTTCCGCTTGACACATAGGGGGCGCCACAAATATCAGAAACTTGAATCGCAAGATCTGGTGGACAGAATTTTATCAAATTTGGTGCACATACTCTGGGGGCAAGTATTAACCAAGATCTATAGTGTCATATTGATCGGTGCATGTGGGCGTGGCCTATTTAGCATTTTATGCTAAATTATGCCTTTGCTCAATTTGCTGTGAGCTGGAATGAGCTAGAGACATGAGACTTGGTACCATAACTGTACATGATGTCATAATGCTTCACATAAAATATGAAAACAATTGGCCACATGGTGGCGCTATAACAATTTTCAAGGCCAGCCCCCTCACACCATAAGTCGTATCAATTTGAAATTTGACAGCCATGTGCTGCTGAATGTGATCTACAAAAAAGTCTCTTGGACCACGAAAGTCCACCAACTAAATTTTCCGCCATGTTGAATTTTTTGAAAAACACATTTTTGACATCTCCTCCTAAACCGTAGGTCTGATTGCTGGCATATTTTCTGCGAATCATTATTGGACCAGGCTCATCCAAGGTTGCATAAAGCTTGTTGATATGTTATTGTGTTTTGAAGATATTGACCAATTCATTTTTAAGTGGCGGGCTCAGCACATCAATAGACCTAACTTCACAAGCCTTTGGCCCATCATCTCCAAACTTGCAGCATATGTTCACAAGAGTAGCTGAAACATCTGCTGAAAGTTTCATTCAAATCGGCCACATGGTGGCGCTGTAATTAACGCCCAAACATGTGATTTTGGAAAGGCCACGCCCCTCAAACCGTAAGTCCGATTGACTTGAAATGTTACACATATGTGCAACTCCATGTGATCTACAATAAAGCCTCTTGGACCTCCAAAGTGCACCTGGAAATATTTTCCGCCATATTGGATTTTTTGAAAAACACATTTTTGACGTCTGATTGCTACCAAATTTTCAATGGATCATTATTGGACTAATGTCATCTAAAGTTGCATAAAGCGTGTTGATACCTCATTGCGTTATGAATCTGTTGACCAATGAACTTTAAGAGGGCAGGGCTCAGCACATCAGTAGACCTAACTTCACAAGCCTTTGGCCCATCGTCTCCAAACTTGAGGCGTACCAAAGCATTTTCCGCTTGACACATAGGGGGCGCCACAAATATCAGAAACTTGAATCGCAAGATCCGGTGGACAGAATTTTATCAAATTTGGTGCACATACTCTGGGGGCAAGTATTAACCAAGATCTATAGTGTCATATTGATCGGTGCATGTGGGCGTGGCCTATTTAGCATTTTATGCTAAATTATGCCTTTGCTCAATTTGCTGTGAGCTGGAATGAGCTAGAGACATGAGACTTGGTACCATAACTGTACATGATGTCATAATGCTTCACATAAAATATGAAAACAATTGGCCACATGGTGGCGCTATAACAATTTTCAAGGCCAGCCCCCTCACACCATAAGTCCTATCAATTTGAAATTTGACAGACATGTGCTGCTGAATGTGATCTACAAAAAAGTCTCTTGGACCACGAAAGTCCACCGACTAAATTTTCCGCCATGCTGAAAGTTTTATTCAAATCGACCACTAGGCGGGCGCTTTGAGCGATAAAGGCTATAACCCGCGAATTGCCGCTTGCGGCTTTAATTCATTTTAAATTGATATAACTATGTGGATGTGGAAATATGTTTTATATATTTCATGTTTATTCTTTTACAATGTAATTGTAACCTGTGTTGAAATGTACCACTATACGATCACAATGTACAACTCTAGTTTTCATCACTAAGCCAAAGAATGCATTTCGCCTCAAGAAACACTGAAAAGTGGATTCATATGAAAAATGTGAAATTTCTTCACAGAAAAACATTTCTTGCATTGGAAACACACAAAAAAGGATAAATATGAAAGGGAACACAGTTTTCCAAAATCTAATATGATAGTTTTGGACTCCAGGCATCAAACTGTCAGTCTGAGCTGAATTCCATGTAAAACGCTAGTTTTCATCACTAAACTCGCTTAATATGTCTTTCTCACCCAAAAACACTCAGGAACGCATTTCTCCTCTAGAAACACTGAAATGTGCATTTATATGAAGAATATGTGATTTATTTACAGAAACACATCTGTTATACTGGAAACATACAAAAAAGAGACAGAATATGAAAAGAAACATTGTTTTCTCAAATTTTACATTAGAATTCGCTTCCAAGTATCAAATCTTCATTCTGAGCTCAATTCTATGCAAAACTCTTGTTTTCATCACTAAACTCGCTTAATATGTCTTTCTCACCCAAAAACACTCAGGAACGCATTTCTCCTCAAGAAACACTGAAACGTGCATTTATATGAAGAATATGTGATTTATTTACAGAAACACATCTGTTATACTGGAAACATACAAAAAAGAGACAGAATATGAAAAGAAACATTGTTTTCTGAAATTTGACATTAGAATTCGCTTCCAAGTATCAAATCTTCATTCTGAGCTGAATTCCATGTAAAACGCTAGTTTTCATCACTAAACTCGCTTAATATGTCTTTCTCACCCAAAAACACTCAGGAACGCATTTCTCCTCTAGAAACACTGAAATGTGCATTTATATGAAGAATATGTGATTTATTTACAGAAACACATCTGTTATACTGGAAACATACAAAAAAGAGACAGAATATGAAAAGAAACATTGTTTTCTCAAATTTTACATTAGAATTCGCTTCCAAGTATCAAATCTTCATTCTGAGCTCAATTCTATGCAAAACTCTTGTTTTCATCACTAAACTCGCTTAATATGTCTTTCTCACCCAAAACCACTCAGGAACGCATTTCTCCTCTAGAAACACTGAAACGTGCATTTATATGAAGAATATGTGATTTATTTACAGAAACACATCTGTTATACTGGAAACATACAAAAAAGAGACAGAATATGAAAAGAAACATTGTTTTCTGAAATTTGACATTAGAATTCGCTTCCAAGTATCAAATCTTCATTCTGAGCTGAATTCCATGTAAAACGCTAGTTTTCATCACTAAACTCGCTTAATATGTCTTTCTCACCCAAAACTAGTCAGGAACGCATTTCTCCTCAAGAAACACTGAAATGTGCATTTATATGAAGAATATGTGATTTATTTACAGAAACACATCTGTTATACTGGAAACATACAAAACAGGATTAAAATGGAATATATTTTTACATTTTTTTTACATAATAGTTGGCTTTTCTGCATCAAACCTTCACACTGACCTCAATTCCATGTAAAACTTTAGTTTTCATCACTAAACTTGCTTAAACTGTTTTAAAAAAAATCCATTGTATGATATGTCGAAAAATTTCTTGGAAAAAAAGTTATAGCATTTTGAAATTTTTTTTTGGAAAAAAATACAATATTGTATATATCATATGTTGAAAAAAATAATGAAAAAAGTCTAATTCTAATTCAAAATTTCCAAATTCAGCCCGTGACTTTGTGGTCAGCTGCACTGTCCCCGATGAAAAAAAGCATACACTTGTTGTGTGCCGCCACTTTTTTTGAGTTATCGGTATGAATCATGCCCCTCGTTTCATTTTCTTCATCCCCAGCGTGACAGAAGCCACAGCGCTGGCCGCCATCTCCCGGGCTGGCCCGAAGAGGGGACCTGTCCCGATGGGAGAAACTCTCCTCGTCTGCAGCCTGCGAGGAAGTGGAACAGGCGTCTTCCGATTTGCCACGAGATCCCGCCTTGGCCCTCCCTCAAACCTTCCACTGACCTACTTTGTGGAGGCAATGAGTCTGAATCATTGGCCAAAAAAAAAGTCAATAGAAGTTTTTTTCAGAATTCTATTGTCCGATCTTTTTCAGATCTTTTTTTTCAGACTTTTTTTGTCCGACAATTTTCAGATCTTTTTTTTCAAACTTTTTTTGTCCAACATTTTTCAGATATTTTTTTTCAGATATTTTTTTTCAGACTTTTTTTCAAACTTCTTTTGTCCGACATTTTTCAGACTTCTTTTGTCCGACATTTTTCAGACTTTTTTTCGGGCTTTTTTTCCAGACTTTTTTTCAGATCTTTTTTTTCAGACTTTTTTTGTCCGACATTTTTCAGACTTTTTTTGTCCGACAATTTTCAGATCTTTTTTTTCAGACTTCTTTTGTCCGACATTTTTCAGACTTCTTTTGTCCGACATTTTTCAGACTTTTTTTCGGGCTTTGTTTCCAGACTTTTTTTCAGATCTTTTTTTTCAGACTTTTTTTGTCCGACATTTTTCAGACTTTTTTTCGGGCTTTGTTTCCAGACTTTTTTTCAGATCTTTTTTTTCAGACTTTTTTTGTCCGACATTTTTCAGATCTTTTTTTTCAGATTTTTTTGTCCGACAATTTTCAGATCTTTTTTTTCAGATTTTTTTGTCCGACAATTTTCAGATCTTTTTTTTCAGATTTTTTTGTCCGACAATTTTCAGATCTTTTTTTTCAGACTTCTTTTGTCCGACATTTTTCAGATCTTTTTTTTCAGACTTCTTTTGTCCGACATTTTTCAGATCTTTTTTTTCAGATTTTTTTGTCCGACAATTTTCAGATCTTTTTTTTCAGACTTCTTTTGTCCGACATTTTTCAGACTTCTTTTGTCCGACATTTTTCAGACTTTTTTTGTCCGACATTTTTCAGATTTTTTTTTTTCAGATTTTTTTGTCCGACATTTTTCAGATCTTTTTTTTCAGACTTCTTTTGTCCGACATTTTTCAGACTTTTTTTGTCCGACATTTTTCAGACGTTTTTTGTTCGACAATTTTGAAATCTTTTTTTTTAAACTTTTTTTGTCCAACATTTTTCAGATCTTTTTGTCAGATATTTTTTTTCATATTTTTTTTCAAACTTCTTTTGTCCGACATTTTTCAGACTTCTTTTCAAAGATTCTTTCCAGACTTTTTTTGTCCGACAATTTTCAGATCTTTTTTTTCAGACTTTTTTTGTCCGACAATTTTCAGATCTTTTTTTTCAGACTTCTTTTGTCCGACATTTTTCAGACTTTTTTTGTCCGACATTTTTCAGATCTTTTTTTTCAGATTTTTTTGTCCGACATTTTTCAGATCTTTTTTTTAGATCTTTTTTTTCAGATTTTTTTTCAGACATTTTCAGATCTTTTTTTTCGGACAGTTTTTTCAGACTTCTTTTGTCCGACATTTTTCAGAGATTCTTTCCAGACTTTTTTGGTCCGACATTTTCATATCTTTTTTTTCAGACTTCTTTTGTCCGACATTTTTCAGATCTTTTTTTTCAGACTTCTTTTGTCTGATATTTTTCAGATCTTTTTTTTCAGACTTCTTTTGTCCGACATTTTTCAGATCTTTTTTTTCAGACTTTTTTTTCAGACATTTTCAGATCTTTTTTTTCAGACTTCTTTTGTCCGACATTTTTCAGACTTTTTTTGTCCGACATTTTTCAGATATTTTTTTTAGATCTTTTTTTTCAGATTTTTTTTCAGACATTTTCAGATCTTTTTTTTCGGACAGTTTTTTCAGGCTTCTTTTGTCCGACATTTTTCAGAGATTCTTTCCAGACTTTTTTGGTCCGACATTTTCATATCTTTTTTTTCAAACTTTTTTTGTCCGACAATTTTCAGATCTTTTTTTTCAGACTTCTTTTGTCCGACATTTTTCAGATCTTTTTTTTAAGAGTTCTTTTGTCCGACATTTTTCAGATCTTTTTTTTCAGATTTTTTTGTCCGACAATTTTCAGATCTTTTTTTTCAGACTTCTTTTGTCCGACATTTTTCAGACTTCTTTTGTCCGACATTTTTCAGACTTTTTTTCGGGCTTTGTTTCCAGACTTTTTTTCAGATCTTTTTTTTCAGACTTTTTTTGTCCGACATTTTTCAGACTTTTTTTCGGGCTTTGTTTCCAGACTTTTTTTCAGATCTTTTTTTTCAGACTTTTTTTGTCCGACAATTTTCAGATCTTTTTTTTCAGACTTCTTTTGTCCGACATTTTTCAGACTTTTTTTGTCCGACATTTTTCAGATCTTTTTTTTCAGATTTTTTTGTCCGACATTTTTCAGATCTTTTTTTTAGATCTTTTTTTTCAGATTTTTTTTCAGACATTTTCAGATCTTTTTTTTCGGACAGTTTTTTCAGACTTCTTTTGTCCGACATTTTTCAGAGATTCTTTCCAGACTTTTTTGGTCCGACATTTTCATATCTTTCTTTTCAGACTTCTTTTGTCCGACATTTTTCAGATCTTTTTTTTCAGACTTCTTTTGTCCGATATTTTTCAGATCTTTTTTTTCAGACTTCTTTTGTCCGACATTTTTCAGACTTTTTTTGTCCGACATTTTTCAGACTTTTTTTGTCCGACATTTTTCAGATCTTTTTTTTCAGACTTTTTTTGTCCGACATTTTTCAGATCTTTTTTTTCAGACTTCTTTTGTCCGACATTTTTCAGACTTTTTTTGTCCGACATTTTTCAGATCTTTTTTTTCAGACTTTTTTTGTCCGACATTTTTCAGACTTTTTTTGTCCGACAATTTTCAGATCTTTTTTTTCAGACTTCTTTAGTCCGACATTTTTCAGACTTTTTTTGTCCGACATTTTTCAGATCTTTTTTTCCAGATTTTTTTGTCCGACAATTTTCAGATCTTTTTTTCCAGAATTTTTTGTCCGACAATTTTCAGATCTTTTTTTTCAGACTTCTTTTGTCCGACATTTTTCAGATCTTTTTTTTCAGACTTCTTTTGTCCGACATTTTTCAGACTTTTTTTGTCCGACATTTTTCAGATCTTTTTTTTCAGATTTTTTTGTCCGACATTTTTCAGATCTTTTTTTTCAGACTTCTTTTGTCCGACATTTTTCAGACTTTTTTTGTCCGACATTTTTCAGACGTTTTTTGTTCGACAATTTTGAAATCTTTTTTTTCAAACTTTTTTTGTCCAACATTTTTCAGATCTTTTTGTCAGATATTTTTTTTCATATTTTTTTTCAAACTTCTTTTGTCCGACATTTTTCAGACTTCTTTTCAAAGATTCTTTCCAGACTTTTTTTGTCCGACAATTTTCAGATCTTTTTTTTCAGACTTTTTTTGTCCGACAATTTTCAGATCTTTTTTTTCAGACTTCTTTTGTCCGACATTTTTCAGACTTTTTTTGTCCGACATTTTTCAGATCTTTTTTTTCAGATTTTTTTGTCCGACATTTTTCAGATCTTTTTTTTAGATCTTTTTTTTCAGATTTTTTTTCAGACATTTTCAGATCTTTTTTTTCGGACAGTTTTTTCAGACTTCTTTTGTCCGACATTTTTCAGAGATTCTTTCCAGACTTTTTTGGTCCGACATTTTCATATCTTTTTTTTCAGACTTCTTTTGTCCGACATTTTTCAGATCTTTTTTTTCAGACTTCTTTTGTCCGATATTTTTCAGATCTTTTTTTTCAGACTTCTTTTGTCCGACATTTTTCAGACTTTTTTTGTCCGACATTTTTCAGACTTTTTTTGTCCGACATTTTTCAGATCTTTTTTTTCAGACTTTTTTTGTCCGACATTTTTCAGATCTTTTTTTTCAGACTTCTTTTGTCCGACATTTTTCAGACTTTTTTTTCAGACATTTTCAGATCTTTTTTTTCAGACTTCTTTTGTCCGACATTTTTCAGACTTTTTTTGTCCGACATTTTTCAGATCTTTTTTTTCAGATTTTTTTGTCCGACATTTTTCAGATCTTTTTGTCAGATATTTTTTTTCATATTTTTTTTCAAACTTCTTTTGTCCGACATTTTTCAGACTTCTTTTCAAAGATTCTTTCCAGACTTTTTTTGTCCGACAATTTTCAGATCTTTTTTTTCAGACTTTTTTTGTCCGACAATTTTCAGATCTTTTTTTTCAGACTTCTTTTGTCCGACATTTTTCAGACTTTTTTTGTCCGACATTTTTCAGATCTTTTTTTTCAGATTTTTTTGTCCGACATTTTTCAGATCTTTTTTTTAGATCTTTTTTTTCAGATTTTTTTTCAGACATTTTCAGATCTTTTTTTTCGGACAGTTTTTTCAGACTTCTTTTGTCCGACATTTTTCAGAGATTCTTTCCAGACTTTTTTGGTCCGACATTTTCATATCTTTTTTTTCAGACTTCTTTTGTCCGACATTTTTCAGATCTTTTTTTTCAGACTTCTTTTGTCCGATATTTTTCAGATCTTTTTTTTCAGACTTCTTTTGTCCGACATTTTTCAGACTTTTTTTGTCCGACATTTTTCAGACTTTTTTTGTCCGACATTTTTCAGATCTTTTTTTTCAGACTTTTTTTGTCCGACATTTTTCAGATCTTTTTTTTCAGACTTCTTTTGTCCGACATTTTTCAGACTTTTTTTTCAGACATTTTCAGATCTTTTTTTTCGGACAGTTTTTTCAGGCTTCTTTTGTCCGACATTTTTCAGAGATTCTTTCCAGACTTTTTTGGTCCGACATTTTCATATCTTTTTTTTCAAACTTTTTTTGTCCGACAATTTTCAGATCTTTTTTTTCAGACTTCTTTTGTCCGACATTTTTCAGATCTTTTTTTTAAGAGTTCTTTTGTCCGACATTTTTCAGATCTTTTTTTTCAGATTTTTTTGTCCGACAATTTTCAGATCTTTTTTTTCAGACTTCTTTTGTCCGACATTTTTCAGACTTCTTTTGTCCGACATTTTTCAGACTTTTTTTCGGGCTTTGTTTCCAGACTTTTTTTCAGATCTTTTTTTTCAGACTTCTTTTGTCCGACATTTTTCAGACTTTTTTTGTCCGACATTTTTCAGATCTTTTTTTTTAGATTTTTTTGTCCGACATTTTTCAGATCTTTTTTTTAGATCTTTTTTTTCAGATTTTTTTTCAGACATTTTCAGATCTTTTTTTTCGGACAGTTTTTTCAGACTTCTTTTGTCCGACATTTTTCAGAGATTCTTTCCAGACTTTTTTGGTCCGACATTTTCATATCTTTCTTTTCAGACTTCTTTTGTCCGACATTTTTCAGATCTTTTTTTTCAGACTTCTTTTGTCCGATATTTTTCAGATCTTTTTTTTCAGACTTCTTTTGTCCGACATTTTTCAGACTTTTTTTGTCCGACATTTTTCAGACTTTTTTTGTCCGACATTTTTCAGATCTTTTTTTTCAGACTTTTTTTGTCCGACATTTTTCAGATCTTTTTTTTCAGACTTCTTTTGTCCGACATTTTTCAGACTTTTTTTGTCCGACATTTTTCAGATCTTTTTTTTCAGACTTTTTTTGTCCGACATTTTTCAGACTTTTTTTGTCCGACAATTTTCAGATCTTTTTTTTCAGACTTCTTTAGTCCGACATTTTTCAGACTTTTTTTGTCCGACATTTTTCAGATCTTTTTTTCCAGATTTTTTTGTCCGACAATTTTCAGATCTTTTTTTCCAGAATTTTTTGTCCGACAATTTTCAGATCTTTTTTTTCAGACTTCTTTTGTCCGACATTTTTCAGATCTTTTTTTTCAGACTTCTTTTGTCCGACATTTTTCAGACTTTTTTTGTCCGACATTTTTCAGACGTTTTTTGTTCGACAATTTTGAAATCTTTTTTTTCAAACTTTTTTTGTCCAACATTTTTCAGATCTTTTTGTCAGATATTTTTTTTCATATTTTTTTTCAAACTTCTTTTGTCCGACATTTTTCAGACTTCTTTTCAAAGATTCTTTCCAGACTTTTTTTGTCCGACAATTTTCAGATCTTTTTTTTCAGACTTTTTTTGTCCGACAATTTTCAGATCTTTTTTTTCAGACTTCTTTTGTCCGACATTTTTCAGACTTTTTTTGTCCGACATTTTTCAGATCTTTTTTTTCAGATTTTTTTGTCCGACATTTTTCAGATCTTTTTTTTAGATCTTTTTTTTCAGATTTTTTTTCAGACATTTTCAGATCTTTTTTTTCGGACAGTTTTTTCAGACTTCTTTTGTCCGACATTTTTCAGAGATTCTTTCCAGACTTTTTTGGTCCGACATTTTCATATCTTTTTTTTCAGACTTCTTTTGTCCGACATTTTTCAGATCTTTTTTTTCAGACTTCTTTTGTCCGATATTTTTCAGATCTTTTTTTTCAGACTTCTTTTGTCCGACATTTTTCAGACTTTTTTTGTCCGACATTTTTCAGACTTTTTTTGTCCGACATTTTTCAGATCTTTTTTTTCAGACTTTTTTTGTCCGACATTTTTCAGATCTTTTTTTTCAGACTTCTTTTGTCCGACATTTTTCAGACTTTTTTTGTCCGACATTTTTCAGATCTTTTTTTTCAGACTTTTTTTGTCCGACATTTTTCAGACTTTTTTTGTCCGACAATTTTCAGATCTTTTTTTTTCAGACTTCTTTAGTCCGACATTTTTCAGACTTTTTTTGTCCGACATTTTTCAGATCTTTTTTTCCAGATTTTTTTGTCCGACAATTTTCAGATCTTTTTTTCCAGAATTTTTTGTCCGACAATTTTCAGATCTTTTTTTTCAGACTTTTTTTGTCCGACATTTTTCAGACTTTTTTTGTCCGACATTTTTCAGACTTTTTTTGTCCGATATTTTTCAGACTTTTTTTGTCCGACATTTTTCAGATCTTTTTTTTCAGACTTCTTTTGTCCGACATTTTTCAGACTTTTTTTGTCCGACATTTTTCAGATCTTTTTTTTCAGATTTTTTTGTCCGACAATTTTCAGATCTTTTTTTTCAGACTTTTTTTGTCCGACAATTTTCAGATCTTTTTTTCAGAATTTTTTTGTCCGACAATTTTCAGATCTGTTTTTTTCAGACTTCTTTAGTCCGACATTTTTCAGACTTTTTTTGTCCGACATTTTTCAGATCTTTTTTTTCAGATTTTTTTGTCCGACAATTTTCAGATCTTTTTTTTCAGACTTCTTTTGTCCGACATTTTTCAGACTTTTTTTGTCCGACATTTTTCAGATTTTTTTTTCAGACTTTTTTTTCAGACATTTTCAGATCTTTTTTTTCAGACTTTTTTTGTCCGACAATTTTCAGACAATTTTTGTCTGACATTTTTCAGATCTTTTTTTTCAGACTTCTTTTGTTCGACTTTTTTCAGATATTTTTTTCAGAATTTTTTTTGTCCGACAATTTTCAGATCTTTTTTTTTCGGACTTTTTTTTCAGACATTTTCAGATATTTTTTTTTGGACAGTTTTTTCAGACTTCTTTTGTCCGACATTTTCAGATATTTTTTTTCAGACTTTTTTTGTCCGACAATTTTCAGACAATTTTTGTCTGACATTTTTCAGATATTTTATTCAGACTTTTTTTCAGGCTTTTTGTCCGACATTTTTCAGATATTTTTTTTCAGATTTTTTTGTCCGACATTTTTCAGACTTTTTTTGTCCGACATTTTTCAGACGTTTTTTGTTCGACAATTTTGAAATCTTTTTTTTTAAACTTTTTTTGTCCAACATTTTTCAGATCTTTTTGTCAGATATTTTTTTTCATATTTTTTTTCAAACTTCTTTTGTCCGACATTTTTCAGACTTCTTTTCAAAGATTCTTTCCAGACTTTTTTTGTCCGACAATTTTCAGATCTTTTTTTTCAGATTTTTTTGTCCGACATTTTTCAGATATTTTTTTCAGACTTTTTTTGTCCGACAATTTTCAGATCTTTTTTTCAGACTTTTTTTGTCCGACATTTTTCAGATCTTTTTTTTCAGATTTTTATTTCCGACATTTTTCAGATCTTTTTTTTAGACTTTTTTTGTCCGACAATTTTCAGATCTTTTTTTTCAGACTTCTTTAGTCCGACATTTTTCAGACTTTTTTTGTCCGACATTTTTCAGACTTTTTTTGTCCGACATTTTTCAGACTTTTTTTGTCCGACAATTTTCAGATCTTTTTTTCAGACTTTTTTTGTCCGACATTTTTCAGATCTTTTTTTCAGACTTTTTTTGTCCGACATTTTTCAGACTTTTTTTGTCCGACATTTTTCAGATCTTTTTTTTCAGATTTTTTTTGTCCGACATTTTTCAGACTTTTTTTGTCCGACAATTTTCAGATCTTTTTTTCAGACTTTTTTTGTCTGACATTTTTCAGACTTTTTTTGTCCGACAATTTTCAGATCTTTTTTTTCAGACTTCTTTAGTCCGACATTTTTCAGACTTTTTTTGTCCGACATTTTTCAGACTTTTTTTGTTCGACATTTTTCAGACTTTTTTTTCAGACATTTTCAGATCTTTTTTTTCGGACAGTTTTTTCAGACTTCTTTTGTCCGACATTTTTCAGACTTTTTTTGTCTGACATTTTTCAGATCTTTTTTTTCAGACTTCTTTTGTTCGACTTTTTTCAGATATTTTTTTCAGAATTTTTTTTGTCCGACAATTTTCAGATCTTTTTTTCAGACTTCTTTTGTCCGACATTTTCAGATCTTTTTTTTCAGACTTGTTTTTTTCCGAAATTCTTCTGATCTTTTTTTCAGATCTTTTTTTTTTTCCAACAATTTCAGATCTTTTTTTCAGACTTCTTTTGTCCGACATTTTTCAGACTTTTTTCGTCCGACATTTTTCAGATATTTTTTTCAGACTTTTTTTGTCCGACAATTTTCAGATCTTTTTTTCAGACTTCTTTAGTCCGACAATTTTCAGATCTTTTTTTCAGACATTTTCAGATCTTTTTTTTCGGACAGTTTTTTCAGACTTCTTTTGTCCGACATTTTTCAGATCTTTTTTTTCAGATTTTTTTGTCCGACATTTTTCAGATCTTTTTTTTCAGACTTCTTTAGTCCGACATTTTTCCGACTTTTTTTGTCCGACATTTTTCAGACTTTTTTTGTCCGATATTTTTCAGACTTTTTTTGTCCGACATTTTTCAGATCTTTTTTTTCAGACTTCTTTTGTCCGACATTTTTCAGACTTTTTTTGTCCGACATTTTTCAGATCTTTTTTTTCAGATTTTTTTGTCCGACAATTTTCAGATCTTTTTTTTCAGACTTTTTTTGTCCGACAATTTTCAGATCTTTTTTTCAGAATTTTTTTGTCCGACAATTTTCAGATCTGTTTTTTTCAGACTTCTTTAGTCCGACATTTTTCAGATCTTTTTTTCAGACTTCTTTTGTCCGACATTTTTCAGACTTTTTTCGTCCGACATTTTTCAGATATTTTTTTCAGACTTTTTTTGTCCGACAATTTTCAGATCTTTTTTTCAGACTTTTTTTGTCCGACAATTTTCAGATCTTTTTTTCAGACTTTTTTTGTCCGACAATTTTCAGATCTTTTTTTCAGACTTTTTTTGTCCGACAATTTTCAGATCTTTTTTTCAGACTTTTTTTGTCCGACAATTTTCAGACTTTTTTTTCAGACATTTTCAGATCTTTTTTTTCGGACAGTTTTTTCAGACTTCTTTTGTCCGACATTTTTCAGACTTTTTTTGTCTGACATTTTTCAGATCTTTTTTTCAGACTTCTTTTGTCCGACATTTTCAGATCTTTTTTTCAGACTTCTTTTGTCCGACATTTTCAGATCTTTTTTTCAGACTTTTTTTGTCCGACATTTTTCAGATCTTTTTTTTCAGATTTTTTTGTCCGACATTTTTCAGACATTTTTTGTCCGACATTTTTCAGATCTTTTTTTTTTCAGATTTTTTTGTCCGACATTTCTCAGATCTTTTTTTTCAGACTTTTTTTGTCCGACATTTTTCAGACTTTTTTTGTCCGACATTTTTCAGATCTTTTTTTACAGACTTTTTTTGTCCGACAATTTCAGATCTTTTTTTACAGACTTTTTATGTCCGACATTTTTCAGACTTTTTTTGTCCGACATTTTTCAGATTTTTTTTGTCCGACATTTTTCAGATCTTTTTTTCAGACTTCTTTTGTCCGACAATTTTCAGACTTTTTTTGTCCGACATTTTTCAGACTTTTTTTGTCCGACATTTTTCAGATCTTTTTTTCAGACTTCTTTTGTCCGACAATTTTCAGATCTTTTTTTCAGACTTTTTTTGTCCGACAATTTTCAGATCTTTTTTTCAGACTTTTTTTGTCCGACAATTTTCAGATCTTTTTTTTCAGACTTCTTTAGTCCGACATTTTTCAGACTTTTTTTGTCCGACATTTTTCAGACTTTTTTTGTTCGACATTTTTCAGACTTTTTTTTCAGACATTTTCAGATCTTTTTTTTCGGACAGTTTTTTCAGACTTCTTTTGTCCGACATTTTTCAGACTTTTTTTGTCTGACATTTTTCAGATCTTTTTTTTCAGACTTCTTTTGTTCGACTTTTTTCAGATATTTTTTTCAGAATTTTTTTTGTCCGACAATTTTCAGATCTTTTTTTCAGACTTCTTTTGTCCGACATTTTCAGATCTTTTTTTTCAGACTTGTTTTTTTCCGAAATTCTTCTGATCTTTTTTTCAGATCTTTTTTTTTTTCCAACAATTTCAGATCTTTTTTTCAGACTTCTTTTGTCCGACATTTTTCAGACTTTTTTCGTCCGACATTTTTCAGATATTTTTTTCAGACTTTTTTTGTCCGACAATTTTCAGATCTTTTTTTCAGACTTCTTTAGTCCGACAATTTTCAGATCTTTTTTTCAGACATTTTCAGATCTTTTTTTCCGGACAGTTTTTTCAGACTTCTTTAGTCCGACATTTTTCCGACTTTTTTTGTCCGACATTTTTCAGACTTTTTTTGTCCGACATTTTTCAGATCTTTTTTTCAGACTTCTTTTGTCCGACATTTTTCAGACTTTTTTCGTCCGACATTTTTCAGATATTTTTTTCAGACTTTTTTTGTCCGACAATTTTCAGATCTTTTTTTCAGACTTTTTTTGTCCGACAATTTTCAGATCTTTTTTTCAAACTTTTTTTGTCCGACAATTTTCAGATCTTTTTTTCAGACTTTTTTTGTCCGACAATTTTCAGATCTTTTTTTCAGACTTTTTTTGTCCGACAATTTTCAGATCTTTTTTTCAGACTTTTTTTGTCCGACAATTTTCAGACTTTTTTTTCAGACATTTTCAGATCTTTTTTTTCGGACAGTTTTTTCAGACTTCTTTTGTCCGACATTTTTCAGACTTTTTTTGTCTGACATTTTTCAGATCTTTTTTTTCAGACTTCTTTTGTTCGACTTTTTTCAGATATTTTTTTCAGAATTTTTTTTGTCCGACAATTTTCAGATCTTTTTTTCAGACTTGTTTTTTTCTGAAATTCTTCTGATCTTTTTTTCAGATCTTTTTTTTTTTCCAACAATTTCAGATCTTTTTTTCAGACTTCTTTTGTCCGACATTTTTCAGACTTTTTTCGTCCGACATTTTTCAGATATTTTTTTCAGACTTTTTTTGTCCGACAATTTTCAGATCTTTTTTTCAGACTTCTTTAGTCCGACAATTTTCAGATCTTTTTTTCAGACATTTTCAGATATTTTTTTTCGGACAGTTTTTTCAGACTTCTTTTGTCCGACATTTTTCAGATCTTTTTTTTCAGATTTTTTTGTCCGACATTTTTCAGATCTTTTTTTTCAGACTTCTTTAGTCCGACATTTTTCCGACTTTTTTTGTCCGACATTTTTCAGACTTTTTTTGTCCGACATTTTTCAGATCTTTTTTTCAGACTTCTTTTGTCCGACATTTTTCAGACTTTTTTCGTCCGACATTTTTCAGATATTTTTTTCAGACTTTTTTTGTCCGACAATTTTCAGATCTTTTTTTCAGACTTTTTTTGTCCGACAATTTTCAGATCTTTTTTTCAGACTTTTTTTGTCCGACAATTTTCAGATCTTTTTTTCAGACTTTTTTTGTCCGACAATTTTCAGACTTTTTTTGTCTGACATTTTTCAGATCTTTTTTTTCAGACTTCTTTTGTTCGACTTTTTTCAGATATTTTTTTCAGAATTCTTTTGTCCGACATTTTCAGATCTTTTTTTTCAGATTTTTTTGTCCGACATTTTTCAGATATTTTTTTCAGACTTTTTTTGTCCGACAATTTTCAGATCTTTTTTTCAGACTTTTTTTGTCCGACATTTTTCAGATCTTTTTTTTCAGATTTTTTTGTCCGACATTTTTCAGACATTTTTTGTCCGACATTTTTCAGATCTTTTTTTTTTCAGATTTTTTTGTCCGACATTTTTCAGATCTTTTTTTTCAGACTTTTTTTGTCCGACATTTTTCAGACTTTTTTTGTCCGACATTTTTCAGATCTTTTTTTACAGACTTTTTTTGTCCGACAATTTCAGATCTTTTTTTACAGACTTTTTATGTCCGACATTTTTCAGACTTTTTTTGTCCGACATTTTTCAGATATTTTTTTCAGACTTTTTTTGTCTGACAATTTTCAGATCTTTTTTTCAGACTTTTTTTGTCCGACAATTTTCAGATCTTTTTTTCAGACTTTTTTTGTCCGACAATTTTCAGATCTTTTTTTTCAGACTTCTTTAGTCCGACATTTTTCAGACTTTTTTTGTCCGACATTTTTCAGACTTTTTTTGTCCGACATTTTTCAGATCTTTTTTTCAGACTTTTTTTGTCCGACAATTTTCAGATCTTTTTTTTCAGACTTCTTTAGTCCGACATTTTTCAGACTTTTTTTGTCCGACATTTTTCAGACTTTTTTTGTCCGACATTTTTCAGATCTTTTTTTCAGACTTTTTTTGTCCGACAATTTTCAGATCTTTTTTTTCAGACTTCTTTAGTCCGACAATTTTCAGATCTTTTTTTCAGACTTTTTTTGTCCGACAATTTACAGATCTTTTTTTCAGATTTTTTTGTCCGACATTTTTCAGACATTTTTTCAGACTTTTTTTGTCCGACAATTTTCAGATCTTTTTTTCAGACTTTTTTTGTCCGACATTTTTCAGATCTTTTTTTTCAGATTTTTTTGTCCGACAATTTTCAGATCTTTTTTTTCAGACTTTTTTTGTCCGACATTTTTCAGACTTTTTTTGTCCGACATTTTTCAGACTTTTTTTGTCCGACATTTTTCAGACTTCTTTTGTCCGACATTTTTCAGATCTTTTTTTTCGGACAGTTACAGGGCAGGGCTCAGCACATCAGTAGCCTTTGGCCCATCGTCTCCAAACTTGAGGCGTACCAAAGCATTTTCCGCTTGACACATAGGGGGCGCCACAAATATCAGAAACTTGTATCGCAAGATCCGGTGGACAGAATTTTATCAAATTTGGTGCACATACTCTGGGGGCAAGTATTAACCAAGATCTATAGTGTCATATTGATCGGTGCATGTGGGCGTGGCCTATTTAGCATTTTATGCTAAATTATGCCTTTGCTCAATTTGCTGTGAGCTGGAATGAGCTAGAGACATGAGACTTGGTACCATAACTGTACATGATGTCATAATGCTTCACATAAAATATGAAAACAATTGGCCACATGGTGGCGCTATAACAATTTTCAAGGCCAGCCCCCTCACACCATAAGTCGTATCAATTTGAAATTTGACAGCCATGTGCTGCTGAATGTGATCTACAAAAAAGTCTCTTGGACCACGAAAGTCCACCGACTAAATTTTCCGCCATGCTGAAAGTTTTATTCAAATCGACCACTAGGCGGGCGCTTTGAGCGATAAAGGCTATAACCCGCGAATTGCCGCTTGCGGCTTTAATTCATTTTAAATTGATATAACTATGTGGATGTGGAAATATGTTTTATATATTTCATGTTTATTCTTTTACAATGTAATTGTAACCTGTGTTGAAATGTACCACTATACGATCACAATGTACAACTCTAGTTTTCATCACTAAGCCAAAGAATGCATTTCGCCTCAAGAAACACTGAAAAGTGGATTCATATGAAAAATGTGAAATTTCTTCACAGAAAAACATTTCTTGCATTGGAAACACACAAAAAAGGATAAATATGAAAAGGAACACAGTTTTCCAAAATTTAATATGATAGTTTTGGACTCCAGGCATCAAACTGTCAGTCTGAGCTGAATTCCATGTAAAACGCTAGTTTTCATCACTAAACTCGCTTAATATGTCTTTCTCACCCAAAACTACTCAGGAACGCATTTCTCCTCAAGAAACACTGAAATGTGCATTTATATGAAGAATATGTGATTTATTTACAGAAACACATCTGTTGTACTGGAAACATACAAAAAAGAGACAGAATATGAAAAGAAACATTGTTTTCTCTAATTTTACATTAGAATTCGCTTCCAAGTATCAAATCTTCATTCTGAGCTGAATTCCATGTAAAACGCTAGTTTTCATCACTAAACTCGCTTAATATGTCTTTCTCACCCAAAACTACTCAGGAACGCATTTCTCCTCAAGAAACACTGAAACGTGCATTTATATGAAGAATATGTGATTTATTTACAGAAACACATCTGTTATACTGGAAACATACAAAAAAGAGACAGAATATGAAAAGAAACATTGTTTTCTCAAATTTTACATTAGAATTCGCTTCCAAGTATCAAATCTTCATTCTGAGCTCAATTCTATGCAAAACTCTTGTTTTCATCACTAAACTCGCTTAATATGTCTTTCTCACCCAAAACCACTCAGGAACGCATTTCTCCTCTAGAAACACTGAAATGTGCATTTATATGAAGAATATGTGATTTATTTACAGAAACACATCTGTTATACTGGAAACATACAAAACAGGATGAAAATGAAAGGGAATATATTTTTACAATTTTTTTACATAATAGTTGGCTTTTCTGCATCAAACCTTCACACTGACCTCAATTCCATGTAAAACTTTAGTTTTCATCACTAAACTTGCTTAAACTGTTTTAAAAAAAATCCATTGTATGATATGTCGAAAAATTTCTTGGAAAAAAAGTCAAAGTATAGTTTTTCAAAAAATGTCATGAAAAAAAAGTTATAGCATTTTGAAATTTTTGGGAAAAAAATACAATATTGTATATATCATATGTTGAAAAAAATAATGAAAAAAGTCTAATTCTAATTCAAAATTTCCAAATTCAGCCCGTGACGTTGTGGTCAGCTGCACTGTCCCCGATGAAAAAAAGCATACACTTGTTGTGTGCCGCCACTTTTTTTGAGTTATCGGTATGAATCATGCCCCTCGTTTCATTTTCTTCATCCCCAGCGTGACAGAAGCCACAGCGCTGGCCGCCATCTCCCGGGCTGGCCCGAAGAGGGGACCTGTCCCGATGGGAGAAACTCTCCTCGTCTGCAGCCTGCGAGGAAGTGGAACAGGCGTCTTCCGATTTGCCACGAGATCCCGCCTTGGCCCTCCCTCAAACCTTCCACTGACCTACTTTGTGGAGGCAATGAGTCTGAATCATTGGCCAAAAAAAAAGTCAATAGAAGTTTTTTCAGAATTCTATTGTCCGATCTTTTTCAGATCTTTTTTTTCAGACTTTTTTTTCAGAAATTTTCAGATCTTTTTTTTCGGACAGTTTTTTTCAGACTTCTTTTGTCCAACATTTTTCAGATATTTTTTTTCAGATTTTTTTTGTCCGACAATTTTCAGATCTTTTTTTTCAAACTTTTTTTGTCCGACATTTTTCAGACTTTTTTTCGGGCTTTTTTTCCAGACTTTTTTCAGATCTTTTTTTCAGATTTTTTTTTTCAGACTTTTTTTCAAACTTCTTTTGTCCGACATTTTTCAGACTTTTTTTCGGGCTTTTTTTCCAGACTTTTTTCAGATCTTTTTTTTCAGATTTTTTTGTCCGACATTTTTCAGACATTTTTTGTCCGACATTTTTCAGATCTTTTTTTTTCAGACTTTTTTTGTCCGACATTTTTCAGATATTTTTTTCAGACTTTTTTTGTCCGACATTTTTCAGATATTTTTTTCAGACATTTTCAGATATTTTTTTTCGGACAGTTTTTTCAGACTTCTTTTGTCCGACATTTTTCAGAGATTCTTTCCAGACTTTTTTGGTCCGACATTTTCAGATCTTTTTTTTCAGATTTTTTTTTTCCGACATTTTTCAGACTTTTTTTGTCCGACATTTTTCAGATCTTTTTTTACAGACTTTTTTTGTCCGACAATTTCAGATCTTTTTTTGTCCGACATTTTTCAAATCTTTTTTTCAGACTTTTGTTTCAGACATTTTCATATTTTTTTTTTGGACAGTTTTTTCAGAATTCTTTGGTCCGACATTTTTCAGACTTCTTTTGTCCGACATTTTTCAGATCTTTTTTTTCAGATCTTTTTTTTCAGACTTCTTTTGTCCGACATTTTCAGATATTTTTTTTCAGACTTTTTTTGTCCGACAATTTTCAGATTTTTTTTTTTGACTTTTTTTCGGGCTTTTTCTCCGACATTTTTCAGATCTTTTTTTCAGATAATTTTTTTTCAGATATTTTTTTCAGATCTTTTTTTTTGGACAGTTTTTTCTTCTGTCCGACATTTTTCAGATATTTTTTCCAGACTTTTTTTATCCGACATTTTTCAGATATTTTTTTTCAGACATTTTCATATCTTTTTTTTCAGACTTTTTTTGTCCGACATCATTTGTCCGAAATTTTTCAGACTTTTTTTGTCCGACATTTTTCAGATATTTTTTTTCAGATTTTTTTGTCCGACATTTTTCAGATCTTTTTTTTCAGACTTCTTTTGTCCGACATTTTTCAGACTTCTTTTGTCCGACATTTTTCAGACTTTTTTTGTCCGACATTTTTCAGATATTTTTTTCAGATTTTTTTGTCCGACATTTTTCAGATCTTTTTTTTCAGACTTCTTTTGTCCGACATTTTTCAGACTTTTTTTGTCCGACATTTTTCAGATCTTTTTTTTCAGACTTTTTTTGTCCGACATTTTTCAGACTTTTTTTGTCCGACATTTTTCAGATCTTTTTTTTCAGATTTTTTTGTCCGACATTTTTCAGATCTTTTTTTCAGATATTTTTTTTCAGATTTTTTTTCAGACATTTTCAGATATTTTTTTTCGGACAGTTTTTTCAGACTTCTTTTGTCCAACATTTTTCAGAGATTCTTTCCAGACTTTTTTGGTCCGACATTTTCATATCTTTTTTTTCAGACTTTTTTTGTCCGACAATTTTCAGATCTTTTTTTTCAGACTTCTTTTGTCCGACATTTTTCAGATCTTTTTTTTCAGACTTCTATTGTCCGACATTTTTCAGAATTTTTTTTTTCCGACATTTTTCAGATATTTTTTTCAGACATTTTCAGATCTTTTTTTTCAGACTTTTTTTGTCCGAAATTTTTCAGTTATTTTTTTCAGATCTTTTTTTTTTCCGACATTTTTCAGATATTTTTTTCAGACATTTTCAGATCTTTTTTTTCAGACTTTTTTTGTCCGAAATTTTTCAGTTATTTTTTTCAGAATTTTTTTTTTCCGACATTTTCAGATATTTTTTTTCGGACAGTTTTTTCAGACTTCTTTTGTCCGACATTTTCAGATATTTTTTTTCAGACTTTTTTTTTTCCGAAATTTTTCTGATCTTTTTTTCAGATCTTTTTTTTTTCCATCAATTTCAGATCTTTTTTTCAGACTTCTTTTGTCCGACATTTTTCAGACTTTTTTTGTCCGACATTTTTCAGATCTTTTTTTTCAGACTTTTTTGTCCGACATTTTTCAGATATTTTTTTCAGACTTTTTTTGTCCGACAATTTTCAGATCTTTTTTTCAGACTTCTTTTGTCCGACATTTTTCAGACTTCTTTTGTCCGACATTTTTCAGACTTTTTTTGTCCGACTTTTTTCAAATCGTTTATTCACATCTTTTTTTCAGACTTTTGTTTCAGACATTTTCATATTTTTTTTTTCGGACAGTTTTTTCAGAATTCTTTTGTCCGACATTTTTCAGACTTCTTTTGTCTGACAATTTTCAGACTTTTTTTGTCCGACAATTTTCAGATCTTTTTTTTTCAGACTTCTTTAGTCCGACATTTTTCAGACTTTTTTTGTCCGACAATTTTCAGATCTTTTTTTTCAGACTTTTTTTGTCCGACATTTTTCAGACTTTTTTTGTCCGACATTTTTCAGACTTTTTTTGTCCGACATTTTTCAGACTTTTTTTGTCCGACATTTTTCAGACTTTTTTTTCAGACTTTTTTTGTCCGACATTTTCAGATCTTTTTTTTCAGATTTTTTTTTTTCCGACAATTTTCAGATCTTTTTTTCAGACTTTTTTTGTCCGACAATTTTCAGATCTTTTTTTCAGACTTCTTTAGTCCGACATTTTTCAGACTTTTTTTGTCCGACATTTTTCAGATCTTTTTTTTCAGACATTTTCAGATCTTTTTTTTCGGACAGTTTTTTCAGAATTCTTTTGTCCGACATTTTTCAGACTTTTTTTATCTGACATTTTTCAGATCTTTTTTTTCAGACTTCTTTTGTTCGACTTTTTTCAGATATTTTTTTTTAGGACTTTTTTTTTCAGACATTTTCAGATATTTTTTTTCGGACAGTTTTTTCAGACTTCTTTTGTCCGACATTTTCAGATATTTTTTTTCAGACTTTTTTTTTCCGAAATTTTTCTGATCTTTTTTTCAGATATTTTTTTTTTCCATCAATTTCAGATATTTTTTTCAGACTTCTTTTGTCCGACATTTTTCAGACTTTTTTTGTCCGACATTTTTCAGATCTTTTTTTTCAGACTTTTTTGTCCGACATTTTTCAGATATTTTTTTCAGACTTTTTTTGTACGACAATTTTCAGATCTTTTTTTCAGACTTCTTTTGTCCGACATTTTTCAGACTTCTTTTGTCCGACATTTTTCAGACTTTTTTTGTCCGACTTTTTTCAAATCGTTTATTCACATCTTTATTTCAGACTTTTGTTTCAGACATTTTCATATTTTTTTTTTCGGACAGTTTTTTCAGAATTCTTTTGTCCGACATTTTTCAGACTTCTTTTGTCTGACAATTTTCAGACTTTTTTTGTCCGACAATTTTCAGATCTTTTTTTTTCAGACTTCTTTAGTCCGACATTTTTCAGACTTTTTTTGTCCGACAATTTTCAGATCTTTTTTTTCAGACTTTTTTTGTCCGACATCTTTCAGACTTTTTTTGTCCGACATTTTTCAGACTTTTTTTGTCCGACATTTTTCAGACTTTTTTTGTCCGACATTTTTCAGACTTTTTTTTCAGACTTTTTTTGTCCGACATTTTTCAGACTTTTTTTTCAGACATTTTCAGATCTTTTTTTTCGGACAGTTTTTTCAGACTTCTTTTGTCCGACATTTTTCAGACTTTTTTTGTCCGACATTTTTCAGACTTTTTTTTCAGACATTTTCAGATCTTTTTTTTCGGACAGTTTTTTCAGACTTCTTTTGTCCGACATTTTTCAGACTTTTTTTGTCCGACATTTTTCAGACTTTTTTTGTCCGACATTTTTCAGATCTTTTTTTCAGACTTCTTTTGTCTGACATTTTTCAGACTTTTTTTGTCCGACATTTTTCAGACTTTTTTTTCAGACTTTTTTTGTCCGACATTTTTCAGACTTTTTTTGTCTGACATTTTTCAGACTTTTTTTTCAGACATTTTTCAGATCTTTTTTTCAGACTTCTTTTGTCTGACATTTTTCAGACTTTTTTTGTCCGACATTTTTCAGACTTTTTTTTCAGACTTTTTTTGTCCGACATTTTTCAGACTTTTTTTTCAGACATTTTCAGATCTTTTTTTTTGGACAGTTTTTTCAGACTTCTTTTGTCCGACATTTTCAGATATTTTTTTTCAGACTTTTTTTTTCCGAAATTTTTCTGATCTTTTTTTCAGATCTTTTTTTTTTTCCAACAATTTCAGATCTTCTTTTCAGACTTCTTTTGTCCGACATTTTTCAGACTTTTTTTGTCTGACATTTTTCATATCGTTTATTCACATATTTTTTTCAGACTTTTGTTTCAGACATTTTCATATTTTTTTTTTCGGACAGTTTTTTCAGAATTCTTTTGTCCAACATTTTCAGATCTTTTTTTTCAGATTTTTTTGTCCGACATTTTTCAGATATTTTTTTCAGACTTTTTTTGTCCGACAATTTTCAGATCTTTTTTTCAGACTTTTTTTGTCCGACAATTTTCAGATCTTTTTTTTCAGACTTCTCTAGTCCGACATTTTTCAGACTTTTTTTGTCCGACATTTTTCAGATCTTTTTTTTCAGACATTTTCAGATCTTTTTTTCGGACAGTTTTAGCAGACTTCTTTTGTCCGACATTTTTCAGACTTTTTTTGTCTGACATTTTTCAGATCTTTTTTTTCAGACTTCTTTTGTTCGACATTTTTCAGATATTTTTTTCAGAATTTTTTTTTCCGACAATTTTCAGATCTTTTTTTTTAGGACTTTTTTTTTCAGACATTTTCAGATATTTTTTTTCGGACAGTTTTTTCAGACTTTTTTTTTCCGACATTTTTCAGATATTTTTTTTCAGATAATTTTGTCCGAAATTTTTCAGATATTTTTTTCAGACTTCTTTTGTCCGACATTTTTCAGACTTTTTTTGTCCGACATTTTTCAAATCGTTTATTCACATCTTTTTTTCAGACTATTGTTTCAGACATTTTCATATTTTTTTTTTCGGACAGTTTTTTCAGAATTCTTTTGTCCGACATTTTTCAGACTTCTTTTGTCTGACATTTTTCAAACTTTTTTTGTCCGACAATTTTCAGATCTTTTTTTTCAGACTTCTTTTGTCCGACATTTTCAGATCTTTTTTTTCAGACTTTTTTTGTCCGACATTTTTCAGACTTCTTTTGTCCGACATTTTTCAGATCTTTTTTTTCGGACAGTTATTTCAGACTTCTTTTGTCCAACATTTTTCAGATATTTTTTCCAGACTTTTTTTGTCCGACAATTTTCAGATCTTTTTTTTCAATATAATTAAAGTTGTTACACAGTGTGGAAAAGTGTTCAATCATTTCTCTTTGTTGAGCGGAACGTGCCCGATGTGTTCCATGGCGTTCCTGGAGGTGGAAGCAGAGCATAGTTAGCTGCATGTGGGATTCTTCTGTTGTTGAGGGAAGATAAAAACTAAGGGACATTTGGAGTTTAGGGTAAAGAAACACACTAGCTACACTTGTAAACATTACATTAAGTTAGTTTGTTTTTGTGTGAATTTATTATTATTATTCGTTGTCTGCCGAATAAGTGCAATTTGCCGTGAGCTGGAAAGAGATGGAAACATGAAACTTGGCATAGGAACTGGAATGATGTGCAGCTGCTTCTCAAGAACTATGACCCCAATCGGCCACATGGTGGCGCTGTAATTAACGCCCAAACATGTGATTTTGGAAAGGCCACGCCCCTCAAACCGTAAGTCCGATTGACTTGAAATGTGACACATATGTGCAACTCCGTGTGATCTACAATAAAGCCTCTTGGACCTCCAAAGTGCACCTTGAAATATTTTCCGCCATATTGGATTTTTTGAAAAACACATTTTTGACATCTCCTCCTAAACCGTAGGTCCGATTGCTACCAAATTTTCTGTGGATCATTATTGGACTAATGGCATCTAAAGTTACATAAAGCGTGTTGATACCTCATTGCGTTATGAATCTGTTGACCAATGAACTTTAAGAGGGCAGGGCTCAGCACATCAGTAGACCTAACTTCACAAGCCTTTGGCACATCGTCTCCAAACTTGAGGCATACCAAAGCATTTTCCGCTTGACACATAGGGGGCGCCACAAATATCAGAAACTTGAATCGCAAGATCTGGTGGACAGAATTTTATCAAATTTGGTGCACATACTCTGGGGGCAAGAATTAACCAAGATCTATAGTGTCATATTGATCGGTGCATGTGGGCGTGGCCTATTTAGCATTTTATGCTAAATTATGCCTTTGCTCAATTTGCTGTGAGCTGGAATGAGCTAGAGACATGAGACTTGGTACCATAACTGTACATGATGTCATAATGCTTCACATAAAATATGAAAACAATTGGCCACATGGTGGCGCTATAACAATTTTCAAGGCCAGCCCCCTCACACCATAAGTCGTATCAATTTGAAATTTGACAGCCATGTGCTGCTGAATGTGATCTACAAAAAAGTCTCTTGGACCACGAAAGTCCACCAACTAAATTTTCCGCCATGTTGAATATTTTGAAAAACACATTTTTGACATCTCCTCCTAAACCGTAGGTCTGATTGCTGGCATATTTTCTGCGAATCATTATTGGACCAGGCTCATCCAAGGTTGCATAAAGCTTGTTGATATGTTATTGTGTTTTGAAGATATTGACCAATTCATTTTTAAGTGGCGGGCTCAGCACATCAATAGACCTAACTTCACAAGCCTTTGGCCCATCATCTCCAAACTTGCAGCATATGTTCACAAGAGTAGCTGAAACATCTGCTGAAAGTTTCATTCAAATCGGCCACATGGTGGCGCTGTAATTAACGCCCAAACATGTGATTTTGGAAAGGCCACGCCCCTCAAACCGTAAGTCCGATTGACTTGAAATGTTACACATATGTGCAACTCCATGTGATCTACAATAAAGCCTCTTGGACCTCCAAAGTGCACCTGGAAATATTTTCCGCCATATTGGATTTTTTGAAAAACACATTTTTGACGTCTGATTGCTACCAAATTTTCAATGGATCATTATTGGACTAATGTCATCTAAAGTTGCATAAAGCGTGTTGATACCTCATTGCGTTATGAATCTGTTGACCAATGAACTTTAAGAGGGCAGGGCTCAGCACATCAGTAGACCTAACTTCACAAGCCTTTGGCCCATCGTCTCCAAACTTGAGGCGTACCAAAGCATTTTCCGCTTGACACATAGGGGGCGCCACAAATATCAGAAACTTGAATCGCAAGATCCGGTGGACAGAATTTTATCAAATTTGGTGCACATACTCTGGGGGCAAGTATTAACCAAGATCTATAGTGTCATATTGATCGGTGCATGTGGGCGTGGCCTATTTAGCATTTTATGCTAAATTATGCCTTTGCTCAATTTGCTGTGAGCTGGAATGAGCTAGAGACATGAGACTTGGTACCATAACTGTACATGATGTCATAATGCTTCACATAAAATATGAAAACAATTGGCCACATGGTGGCGCTATAACAATTTTCAAGGCCAGCCCCCTCACACCATAAGTCCTATCAATTTGAAATTTGACAGACATGTGCTGCTGAATGTGATCTACAAAAAAGTCTCTTGGACCACGAAAGTCCACCGACTAAATTTTCCGCCATGCTGAAAGTTTTATTCAAATCGACCACTAGGCGGGCGCTTTGAGCGATAAAGGCTATAACCCGCGAATTGCCGCTTGCGGCTTTAATTCATTTTAAATTGATATAACTATGTGGATGTGGAAATATGTTTTATATATTTCATGTTTATTCTTTTACAATGTAATTGTAACCTGTGTTGAAATGTACCACTATACGATCACAATGTACAACTCTAGTTTTCATCACTAAGCCAAAGAATGCATTTCGCCTCAAGAAACACTGAAAAGTGGATTCATATGAAAAATGTGAAATTTCTTCACAGAAAAACATTTCTTGCATTGGAAACACACAAAAAATGATAAATATGAAAGGGAACACAGTTTTCCAAAATCTAATATGATCGTTTTGGACTCCAGGCATCAAACTGTCAGTCTGAGCTGAATTCCATGTAAAACGCTAGTTTTCATCACTAAACTCGCTTAATATGTCTTTCTCACCCAAAAACACTCAGGAACGCATTTCTCCTCTAGAAACACTGAAATGTGCATTTATATGAAGAATATGTGATTTATTTACAGAAACACATCTGTTATACTGGAAACATACAAAAAAGAGACAGAATATGAAAAGAAACATTGTTTTCTCAAATTTTACATTAGAATTCGCTTCCAAGTATCAAATCTTCATTCTGAGCTCAATTCTATGCAAAACTCTTGTTTTCATCACTAAACTCGCTTAATATGTCTTTCTCACCCAAAAACACTCAGGAACGCATTTCTCCTCAAGAAACACTGAAACGTGCATTTATATGAAGAATATGTGATTTATTTACAGAAACACATCTGTTATACTGGAAACATACAAAAAAGAGACAGAATATGAAAAGAAACATTGTTTTCTGAAATTTGACATTAGAATTCGCTTCCAAGTATCAAATCTTCATTCTGAGCTGAATTCTATGCAAAACTCTTGTTTTCATCACTAAACTCGCTTAATATGTCTTTCTCATCCAAAACCACTCAGGAACGCATTTCTCCTCAAGAAACACTGAAATGTGCATTTATATGAAGAATATGTGATTTATTTACAGAAACACATCTGTTATACTGGAAACATACAAAAAAGAGACAGAATATGAAAAGAAACATTGTTTTCTGAAATTTGACAATAGAATTCGCTTCCAAGTATCAAATCTTCATTCTGAGCTGAATTCCATGTAAAACGCTAGTTTTCATCACTAAACTCGCTTAATATGTCTTTCTCACCCAAAACTAGTCAGGAACGCATTTCTCCTCAAGAAACACTGAAATGTGCATTTATATGAAGAATATGTGATTTATTTACAGAAACACATCTGTTATACTGGAAACATACAAAACAGGATGAAAATGGAATATATTTTTACATTTTTTTTACATAATAGTTGGCTTTTCTGCATCAAACCTTCACACTGACCTCAATTCCATGTAAAACTTTAGTGTTCATCACTAAACTTGCTTAAACTGTTTTTAAAAAAATCCATTGTATGATATGTCGAAAAATTTCTTGGAAAAAAAGTCAAAGTATAGTTTTTCAAAAAATGTCATGAAAAAAAAGTTATAGCATTTTGAAATTTTTTGGAAAAAAATACAATATTGTATATATCATATGTTGAAAAAAATAATGAAAAAAGTCTAATTCTAATTCAAAATTTCCAAATTCAGCCCGTGACGTTGTGGTCAGCTGCACTGTCCCCGATGAAAAAAAGCATACACTTGTTGTGTGCCGCCACTTTTTTTGAGTTATCGGTATGAATCATGCCCCTCGTTTCATTTTCTTCATCCCCAGCGTGACAGAAGCCACAGCGCTGGCCGCCATCTCCCGGGCTGGCCCGAAGAGGGGACCTGTCCCGATGGGAGAAACTCTCCTCGTCTGCAGCCTGCGAGGAAGTGGAACAGGCGTCTTCCGATTTGCCACGAGATCCCGCCTTGGCCCTCCCTCAAACCTTCCACTGACCTACTTTGTGGAGGCAATGAGTCTGAATCATTGGCCAAAAAAAAAGTCAATAGAAGTTTTTTCAGAATTCTATTGTCCGATCTTTTTCAGATCTTTTTTTTCAGACTTTTTTTTCAGAAATTTTCAGATCTTTTTTTTCGGACAGTTTTTTTCAGACTTCTTTTGTCCAACATTTTTCAGATATTTTTTTTCAGAATTTTTTTGTCCGACAATTTTCAGATATTTTTTTTCAAACTTTTTTTGTCCAACACTTTTCAGATCTTTTTTTCAGATATTTTTTTTCAGACTTTTTTTCAAACTTCTTTTGTCCGACATTTTTCAGACTTTTTTTCGGGCTTTTTTTCCAGACTTTTTTCAGATCTTTTTTTTCAGATTTTTTTGTCCGACATTTTTCAGACATTTTTAGTCCGACATTTTTCAGATCTTTTTTTTTTCAGATTTTTTTGTCCGACATTTTTCAGATATTTTTTTCAGACTTTTTTTGTCCGACATTTTTCAGATATTTTTTTCAGACATTTTCAGATATTTTTTTTCGGACAGTTTTTTCAGACTTCTTTTGTCCGACATTTTTCAGACTTTTTTTGTCCGACATTTTTCAGATCTTTTTTTACAGACTTTTTTTGTCCGACAATTTCAGATCTTTTTTTTCAGACTTTTTTGTCCGACATTTTCAGATCTTTTTTTGTCCGACATTTTCAGATCTTTTTTTGTCCGACATTTTTCAAATCTTTTTTTCAGACTTTTGTTTCAGACATTTTCATATTTTTTTTTTCGGACAGTTTTTTCAGAATTCTTTGGTCCGACATTTTTCAGACTTCTTTTGTCCGACATTTTTCAGATCTTTTTTTTCAGACTTTTTTTTCAGACATTTTCAGATCTTTTTTTTCAGACTTTTTTTTCAGACTTCTTTTGTCCGACATTTTCAGATATTTTTTTTCAGACTTTTTTTGTCCGACAATTTTCAGATTTTTTTTTCAGACTTTTTTTCGGGCTTTTTCTCCGACATTTTTCAGATCTTTTTTTCAGATAATTTTTTTTCAGATATTTTTTTCAGATCTTTTTTTTTGGACAGTTTTTTCTTCTGTCCGACATTTTTCAGATATTTTTTCCAGACTTTTTTTATCCGACATTTTTCAGATATTTTTTTTCAGACATTTTCATATCTTTTTTTTCAGACTTTTTTTGTCCGACATCTTTTGTCCGACATTTTTCAGAGATTCTTTCCAGACTTTTTTGGTCCGACATTTTCAGATCTTTTTTTTCAGACTTTTTTTGTCCGACATTTTTCAGATCTTTTTTTTCAGACTTTTTTTGTCCGACATTTTTTGTCCGACATTTTTCAGAGATTCTTTCCAGACTTTTTTTGTCCGACAATTTTCAGATCTTTTTGTTCAGACTTCTTTTGTCCGACATTTTTCAGACTTTTTTTGTCCGACATTTTTCAGACTTTTTTTGTCCGACATTTTTCAGACTTTTTTTGTTCGACATTTTTCAGACCTTTTTTTCAGACTTCTTTTGTCCGACATTTTTCAGACCTTTTTTTTCAGACTTCTTTTGTCCGACATTTTTCAGACCTTTTTTTTCAGACTTCTTTTGTCCGACATTTTTCAGACTTTTTTTGTTCGACAATTTTGACATCTTTTTTTTTAAACTTTTTTCGTCCAACATTTTTCAGATCTTTTTTTTAGATATTTTTTTTCATATTTTTTTTCAAACTTCTTTTGTCCGACATTTTTCAGACTTCTTTTCAGAGATTCTTTCCAGACTTTTTTTGTCCGACATTTTCAGATCTTTTTTTTCAGACTTCTTTTGTCTGACATTTTCAGATCTTTTTTTTCAGACTTTTTTTGTCCGACATTTTCAGATCTTTTTTTTCTGACTTCTTTTGTCTGACATTTTCAGATCTTTTTTTTCAGTCTTTTTTTGTCCGACATTTTCATATCTTTTTTTGTCCAACATTTTTCAAATCTTTTTTTCAGACTTTTGTTTCAGACATTTTCATATTTTTTTTTTAGGACAGTTTTTTCAGAATTCTTTGGTCCGACATTTTTCAGATATTTTTTTTCAGACTTCTTTAGTCCGACAATTTTCAGATCTTTTTTTCAGACATTTTCAGATCTTTTTTTTCGGACAGTTTTTTCAGACTTCTTTTGTCCGACATTTTTCAGATCTTTTTTTTCAGATTTTTTTGTCCGACAATTTTCAGATCTTTTTTTCAGACTTTTTTTGTCCGACAATTTTCAGATCTTTTTTTTCAGACTTCTTTAGTCCGACATTTGTCAGACTTTTTTTGTCCGACATTTTTCAGACTTTTTTTGTCCGACATTTTTCAGACTTTTTTTGTCCGACATTTTTCAGATCTTTTTTTCAGACTTTTTTTGTCCGACAATTTTCAGATCTTTTTTTCAGACTTTTTTTGTCCGACAATTTTCAGATCTTTTTTTCAGACTTTTTTTGTCCGACAATTTTCAGATCTTTTTTTTCAGACTTCTTTAGTCCGACAATTTTCAGATCTTTTTTTCAGACATTTTCAGATCTTTTTTTTCGGACAGTTTATTCAGACTTCTTTTGTCCGACATTTTTCAGATCTTTTTT
The DNA here is from genome assembly GCA_036937225.1 of Sebastes paucispinis. NCBI lineage: Eukaryota > Metazoa > Chordata > Actinopteri > Perciformes > Sebastidae > Sebastes > Sebastes paucispinis. The sequence goes on along the minus strand of JAUPFX010000013.1, from coordinate 104,154 downwards.
TTCAGATTTTTTTGTCCGACATTTTTCAGATATTTTTTTCAGACTTTTTTTGTCCGACAATTTTCAGATCTTTTTTTCAGACATTTTTTTTTCCGACAATTTTCAGATCTTTTTTTCAGACTTTTTTTGTCCGACAATTTTCAGATCTTTTTTTTCAGACTTCTTTAGTCCGACATTTTTCAGACTTTTTTTGTCCGACATTTTTCAGATCTTTTTTTTCAGATTTTTTTGTCCGACAATTTTCAGATCTTTTTTTTCAGACTTTTTTTGTCCGACAATTTTCAGATCTTTTTTTCAGACATTTTCAGATCTTTTTTTTCGGACAGTTTTTTCAGACTTCTTTTGTCCGACATTTTTCAGACTTTTTTTGTCTGACATTTTTCAGATCTTTTTTTTCAGACTTCTTTTGTTCGACTTTTTTCAGATATTTTTTTCAGAATTCTTTTGTCCGACATTTTCAGATCTTTTTTTTCAGATTTTTTTGTCCGACATTTTTCAGATATTTTTTTCAGACTTTTTTTGTCCGACAATTTTCAGATCTTTTTTTCAGACTTTTTTTGTCCGACATTTTTCAGATCTTTTTTTTCAGATTTTTTTGTCCGCCAATTTTCAGATCTTTTTTTTCAGACTTTTTTTGTCCGACATTTTTCAGACTTTTTTTGTCCGACATTTTTCAGACTTCTTTTGTCCGACATTTTTCAGATCTTTTTTTTCGGACAGTTACAGGGCAGGGCTCAGCACATCAGTAGCCTTTGGCCCATCGTCTCCAAACTTGAGGCGTACCAAAGCATTTTCCGCTTGACACATAGGGGGCGCCACAAATATCAGAAACTTGTATCGCAAGATCCGGTGGACAGAATTTTATCAAATTTGGTGCACATACTCTGGGGGCAAGTATTAACCAAGATCTATAGTGTCATATTGATCGGTGCATGTGGGCGTGGCCTATTTAGCATTTTATGCTAAATTATGCCTTTGCTCAATTTGCTGTGAGCTGGAATGAGCTAGAGACATGAGACTTGGTACCATAACTGTACATGATGTCATAATGCTTCACATAAAATATGAAAACAATTGGCCACATGGTGGCGCTATAACAATTTTCAAGGCCAGCCCCCTCACACCATAAGTCGTATCAATTTGAAATTTGACAGCCATGTGCTGCTGAATGTGATCTACAAAAAAGTCTCTTGGACCACGAAAGTCCACCGACTAAATTTTTCAGAGATTCTTTCCAGACTTTTTTGGTCCGACATTTTCATATCTGTTTTTTCAGACTTTTTTTGTCCGACAATTTTCAGATCTTTTTTTTCAGACTTCTTTTGTCCGACATTTTTCAGATCTTTTTTTTCGGACAGTTTTTTTCAGACTTCTTTTGTCCAACATTTTTCAGATATTTTTTTGTCCGACATTTTTCAGATCTTTTTTTTCGGACAGTTTTTTTCAGACTTCTTTTGTCCAACATTTTTCAGATATTTTTTTTCGGACAGTTTTTTTCAGACTTCTTTTGTCCAACATTTTTCAGATATTTTTTTTCGGACTTTTTTTGTCCGACAATTTTCAGATATTTTTTTTCAGACTTCTTTTGTCCGACATTTTTCAGAGATTCTTTCCAGACTTTTTTGGTCCGACATTTTCAGATCTTTTTTTTCAGACTTCTTTTGTCCGACATTTTTCAGACTTTTTTTGTCCGACATTTTTCAGATCTTTTTTTTCGGACAGTTTTTTCAGAGTTCTTTTGTCCGACATTTTTCAGAGATTCTTTCCAGACTTTTTTGGTCCGACATTTTCATATCTGTTTTTTCAGACTTTTTTTGTCCGACAATTTTCAGATCTTTTTTTTCAGACTTCTTTTGTCCGACATTTTTCAGATCTTTTTTTTCGGACAGTTTTTTTCAGACTTCTTTTGTCCAACATTTTTCAGATATTTTTTTTCGGACAGTTTTTTTCAGACTTCTTTTGTCCAACATTTTTCAGATATTTTTTTTCGGACTTTTTTTGTCCGACAATTTTCAGATATTTTTTTTCAGACTTTTTTTTGTCCGACATTTTTCAGATATTTTTTTCAGACTTTTTTTGTCCGACATTTTTCAGATATTTTTTTCAGACATTTTCAGATCTTTTTTTTCAGACTTTTTTTGTTCGACAATTTTGAGATCTTTTTTTTTAAACTTTTTTTGTCCAACATTTTTCAGATCTTTTTTTCAGACATTTTCAGATCTTTTTTTCAGACTTTTTTGTCCGACATTTTTTAGACTTTTTTTGTCCGACATTTTTCAGATCTTTTTTTCAGACTTTTTTGTCCGACATTTTTCTGATATTTTTTTCAGACTTTTTTTGTCCGACAATTTTCAGATCTTTTTTTCAGACTTTTTTTGTCCGACAATTTTCAGATCTTTTTTTCAGACTTCTTTAGTCCGACATTTTTCAGACTTTTTTTGTCCGACAATTTTCAGATCTTTTTTTTCGGACTTCTTTTGTTCGACTTTTTTCAGATATTCTTTCCAGACTTTTTTGGTCCGACATTTTCAGATCTTTTTTTTCAGACTTCTTTTGTCCAACATTTTTCAGACTTTTTTTGTCCGACATTTTTCATATCGTTTTTTTGTCCGACAATTTTCAGATCTTTTTTTTCGGACTTCTTTTGTTCGACTTTTTTCAGATATTCTTTCCAGACTTTTTTGGTCCGACATTTTCAGATCTTTTTTTTCAGACTTCTTTTGTCCAACATTTTTCAGACTTTTTTTGTCCGACATTTTTCATATCGTTTATTCACATCTTTTTTTCAGACTTTTGTTTCAGACATTTTCAGATCTTTTTTTTCAGATTTTTTTGTCCGACATTTTTCAGATCTTTTTTTCAGACTTTTTTTGTCCGACATTTTTCAGACTTTTTTTGTCCGACAATTTTCAGATCTTTTTTTCAGACTTTTTTTGTCCGACAATTTTCAGATTTTTTTGTCCGACATTTTTCAGATCTTTTTTTGTCCGACATTTTTCAGATCTTTTTTGTCCGACATTTTTCAGACTTTTTTTGTCCGACATTTTTCAGATTTTTTTGTCCGACATTTTTCAGATTTTTTTGTCCGACATTTTTCAGGTTTTTTTGTCCGACATTTTTCAGATCTTTTTTTGTCCGACATTTTTCAGATTTTTTTGTCCGACATTTTTCAGATCTTTTTTTTCAGACTTCTTTTGTCCGACTTTTTTCAGACTTTTTTTGTCCCACATTTTTCAGATCTTTTTTTACAGACTTTTTTTGTCCCACATTTTTCAGATATTTTTTTCAGACATTTTCAGATCTTTTTTTTCAGACTTTTTTTGTTCGACAATTTTGAGATCTTTTTTTTTAAACTTTTTTTGTCCAACATTTCTCAGATCTTTTTTTTCAGACTTTTTTGTCCGACATTTTTCAGATATTTTTTTCAGACTTTTTTTGTCCGACAATTTTCAGATCTTTTTTTCAGACTTTTTTTTCCGAATATTTTCAGATCTTTTTTTCAGACTTTTTTTGTCCGACAATTTTCAGACTTTTTTTGTCCGACATTTTTCAGATCTTTTTTTTCAGACTTTTTTGTCCGACATTTTTCAGATATTTTTTTCAGACTTTTTTTGTCCGACATTTTTCAGATCTTTTTTTTCAGATTTTTTTGTCCGACAATTTTCAGATTTTTTTTTCAGACTTCTTTTGTCCGACATTTTCAGATATTTTTTTTCAGACTTTTTTTGTCCGACATTTTTCAGATTTTTTTTTCAGACTTTTTTTCGCGCTTTTTGTCCGACATTTTTCAGATCTTTTTTCAGATATTTTTTTCAGACTTTTTTTGTCCGACAATTTTCAGATCTTTTTTTCAGATTTTTTTGTCCGACATTTTTCAGATATTTTTTTTCAGACTTTTTTTGTCCGACATTTTTCAGATCTTTTTTCAGATAATTTTTTTTCAGATTTTTTTTCAGACATTTTCAGATCTTTTTTTTCGGACAGTTTTTTCAGACTTCTTTTGTCCGACATTTTTCAGAGATTCTTTCCAGACTTTTTTGGTCCGACATTTTCATATCTTTTTTTTCAGACTTTTTTTGTCCGACAATTTTCAGATCTTTTTTTTCAGACTTCTTTTGTCCGACATTTTTCAGACTTTTTTTGTCCGACATTTTTCAGATCTTTTTTTTCAGATTTTTTTGTCCGACAATTTTCAGATCTTTTTTTTCAGATTTTTTTGTCCGACAATTTTCAGATCTTTTTTTTCAGACTTCTTTTGTCCGACATTTTCAGATATTTTTTTTCAGACTTTTTTTGTCCGACATTTTTCAGATTTTTTTTTCAGACTTTTTTTCGCGCTTTTTGTCCGACATTTTTCAGATCTTTTTTCAGATCTTTTTTTCAGACTTTTTTTGTCCGACATTTTTCAGATCTTTTTTCAGATAATTTTTTTTCAGATTTTTTTTCAGACATTTTCAGATCTTTTTTTTCGGACAGTTTTTTCAGACTTCTTTTGTCCGACATTTTTCAGAGATTCTTTCCAGACTTTTTTGGTCCGACATTTTCATATCTTTTTTTTCAGACTTTTTTTGTCCGACAATTTTCAGATCTTTTTTTTCAGACTTCTTTTGTCCGACATTTTTCAGACTTTTTTTGTCCGACATTTTTCAGATCTTTTTTTTCAGATTTTTTTGTCCGACAATTTTCAGATCTTTTTTTTCAGACTTCTTTTGTCCGACATTTTCAGATATTTTTTTTCAGACTTTTTTTGTCCGACATTTTTCAGATTTTTTTTTCAGACTTTTTTTCGCGCTTTTTGTCCGACATTTTTCAGATCTTTTTTCAGATCTTTTTTTCAGATCCTTTTTTTTTTGGACAGTTTTTTCTTCTGTCCGACATTTTCAGATCTTTTTTTTCAGACTTTTTTTGTCCGATATTTTTCAGACTTCTTTTGTCCGACATTTTTCAGATCTTTTTTTTCGGACAGTTATTTCAGACTTCTTTTGTCCAACATTTTTCAGATGTTTTTTCCAGACTTTTTTTGTCCGACAATTTTCAGATCTTTTTTTTCAATATAATTAAAGTTGTTACACAGTGTGGAAAAGTGTTCAATCATTTCTCTTTGTTGAGCGGAACGTGCCCGATGTGTTCCATGGCGTTCCTGGAGGTGGAAGCAGAGCATAGTTAGCTGCATGTGGGATTCTTCTGTTGTTGAGGGAAGATAAAAACTAAGGGACATTTGGAGTTTAGGGTAAAGAAACACACTAGCTACACTTGTAAACATTACATTAAGTTAGTTTGTTTTTGTGTGAATTTATTATTATTATTCGTTGTCCGCCGAATAAGTGCAATTTGCCGTGAGCTGGAAAGAGATGGAAACATGAAACTTGGCATAGGAACTGGAATGATGTGCAGCTGCTTCTCAAGAACTATGACCCCAATCGGCCACATGGTGGCGCTGTAATTAACGCCCCTCAAACCGTAAGTCCGATTGACTTGAAATGTGACACATATGTGCAACTCCGTGTGATCTACAATAAAGCCTCTTGGACCTCCAAAGTGCACCTGGAAATATTTTCCGCCATATTGGATTTTTTGAAAAACACATTTTTGACATCTCCTCCTAAACCGTAGGTCCGATTGCTACCAAATTTTCTGTGGATCATTATTGGACTAATGGCATCTAAAGTTGCATAAAGCGTGTTGATACCTCATTGCGTTATGAATCTGTTGACCAATGAACTTTAAGAGGGCAGGGCTCAGCACATCAGTAGCCTTTGGCCCATCGTCTCCAAACTTGAGGCGTACCAAAGCATTTTCCGCTTGACACATAGGGGGCGCCACAAATATCAGAAACTTGAATCGCAAGATCCGGTGGACAGAATTTTATCAAATTTGGTGCACATACTCTGGGGGCAAGTATTAACCAAGATCTATATTGTCATATTGATCGGTGCATGTGGGCGTGGCCTATTTAGCATTTTATGCTAAATTATGCCTTTGCTCAATTTTCTGTGAGCTGGAATGAGCTAGAGACATGAGACTTGGTACCATAACTGTACATGATGTCATAATGCTTCACATAAAATATGAAAACAATTGGCCACATGGTGGCGCTATAACAATTTTCAAGGCCAGCCCCCTCACACCATAAGTCCTATCAATTTGAAATTTGACAGACATGTGCTGCTGAATGTGATCTACAAAAAAGTCTCTTGGACCACGAAAGTCCACCGACTAAATTTTCCGCCATGCTGAAAGTTTTATTCAAATCGACCACTAGGCGGGCGCTTTGAGCGATAAAGGCTATAACCCGCGAATTGCCGCTTGCGGCTTTAATTCATTTTAAATTGATATAACTATGTGGATGTGGAAATATGTTTTATATATTTCATGTTTATTCTTTTACAATGTAATTGTAACCTGTGTTGAAATGTACCACTATACGATCACAATGTACAACTCTAGTTTTCATCACTAAGCCAAAGAATGCATTTCGCCTCAAGAAACACTGAAAAGTGGATTCATATGAAAAATGTGAAATTTCTTCACAGAAAAACATTTCTTGCATTGGAAACACACAAAAAATGATAAATATGAAAGGGAACACAGTTTTCCAAAATCTAATATGATAGTTTTGGACTCCAGGCATCAAACTGTCAGTCTGAGCTGAATTCCATGTAAAACGCTAGTTTTCATCACTAAACTCGCTTAATATGTCTTTCTCACCCAAAACTACTCAGGAACGCATTTCTCCTCAAGAAACACTGAAATGTGCATTTATATGAAGAATATGTGATTTATTTACAGAAACACATCTGTTATACTGGAAACATACAAAAAAGAGACAGAATATGAAAAGAAACATTGTTTTCTCAAATTTGACATTAGAATTCGCTTCCAAGTATCAAATCTTCATTCTGAGCTCAATTCTATGCAAAACTTTTGTTTTCATCACTAAACTCGCTTAATATATCTTTCTCACCCAAAAGCACTCAGGAACGCATTTCTCCTCTAGAAACACTGAAATGTGCATTTATATGAAGAATATGTGATTTATTTACAGAAACACATCTGTTATACTGGAAACGTACAAAACAGGATGAAAATGAAAGGGAATATATTTTTACAATTTTTTTACATAATAGTTGTCTTTTCTGCATCAAACCTTCACACTGACCTCAATTCCATGTAAAACTTTAGTTTTCATCACTAAACTTGCTTAAACTGTTTTAAAAAAAATCCATTGTATGATATGTCGAAAAATTTCTTGGAAAAAAAGTCAAAGTATAGTTTTTCAAAAAATGTCATGAAAAAAAAGTTATAGCATTTTGAAATTTTTGGGAAAAAAATACAATATTGTATATATCATATGTTGAAAAAAATAATGAAAAAAGTCTAATTCTAATTCAAAATTTCCAAATTCAGCCCGTGACGTTGTGGTCAGCTGCACTGTCCCCGATGAAAAAAAGCATACACTTGTTGTGTGCCGCCACTTTTTTTTAGTTATCGGTATGAATCATGCCCCTCGTTTCATTTTCTTCATCCCCAGCGTGACAGAAGCCACAGCGCTGGCCGCCATCTCCCGGGCTGGCCCGAAGAGGGGACCTGTCCCGATGGGAGAAACTCTCCTCGTCTGCAGCCTGCGAGGAAGTGGAACAGGCGTCTTCCGATTTGCCACGAGATCCCGCCTTGGCCCTCCCTCAAACCTTCCACTGACCTACTTTGTGGAGGCAATGAGTCTGAATCATTGGCCAAAAAAAAAGTCAATAGAAGTTTTTTCAGAATTCTATTGTCCGATCTTTTTCAGATCTTTTTTTTCAGATCTTTTTTTTCAGACTTTTTTTTCAGAAATTTTCAGATCTTTTTTTTCGGATAATTTTTTTCAGACTTCTTTTGTCCAACATTTTTCAGATATTTTTTTCAGATTTTTTTTGTCCGACAATTTTCAGATCTTTTTTTTCAAACTTTTTTTGTCCAACATTTTTCAGATCTTTTTTTCAGATCTTTTTTTTCAGACATTTTTTGTCCGACATCTTTCATACATTTTTTGTCCGACATTTTTCAGATCTTTATTTTCAGATTTTTTTGTCCGACATTTTTCAGACATTTTTTGTCCGACATTTTTCAGATCTTTTTTTTTTCAGATTTTTTTGTCCGACATTTTTCAGATCTTTTTTTTCAGACTTTTTTTGTCCGACATTTTTCAGACTTTTTTTGTCCGACATTTTTCAAATCTTTTTTTCAGACTTTTGTTTCAGACATTTTCATATTTTTTTTTTCGGACAGTTTTTTCAGAATTCTTTGGTCCGACATTTTTCAGAATTCTTTTGTCCGACATTTTTCAGATCTTTTTTTTCAGACTTTTTTTTCAGACATTTTCAGATCTTTTTTTTCAGACAATTTCAGATCTTTTTTTTCGGACAGTTTTTTCAGACTTCTTTTGTCCGACATTTTTCAGACTTTTTTTGTCCGACATTTTTCAGATCTTTTTTTTCAGATTTTTTTGTCCGACAATTTTCAGATCTTTTTTTTCAGACTTCTTTAGTCCGACATTTTTCAGACTTTTTTTGTCCGACATTTTTCAGATCTTTTTTTTCAGATTTTTTTGTCCGACAATTTTCAGATCTTTTTTTTCAGACTTCTTTTGTCCGACATTTTTCAGACTTTTTTTATCCGACATTTTTCAGACATTTTTTGTCCGACAATTTTCAGATCTTTTTTTCATACTTTTTTTGTCCGACAATTTTCAGATCTTTTTTCCAGACTTTTTTTGTCCGACAATTTTCAGATCTTTTTTTCAGACTTTTTTTGTCCGACAATTTTCAGATCTTTTTTTTCAGACTTCTTTAGTCCGACATTTTTCAGACTTTTTTTTCAGACTTCTTTAGTCCGACATTTTTCAGACTTTTTTTTCAGACATTTTCAGATCTTTTTTTTCGGACAGTTTTTTCAGACTTCTTTTGTCCGACATTTTTCAGACTTTTTTTTCAGACTTTTTTTGTCCGACATTTTTCAGACTTTTTTTGTCCGACATTTTTCAAATCTTTTTTTCAGACTTTTGTTTCAGACATTTTCATATTTTTTTTTTCGGACAGTTTTTTCAGAATTCTTTGGTCCGACATTTTTCAGAATTCTTTTGTCCGACATTTTTCAGATCTTTTTTTTCAGACTTTTTTTTCAGACATTTTCAGATCTTTTTTTTCAGACAATTTCAGATCTTTTTTTTCGGACAGTTTTTTCAGACTTCTTTTGTCCGACATTTTTCAGACTTTTTTTGTCCGACATTTTTCAGATCTTTTTTTTCAGATTTTTTTGTCCGACAATTTTCAGATCTTTTTTTTCAGACTTCTTTAGTCCGACATTTTTCAGACTTTTTTTGTCCGACATTTTTCAGATCTTTTTTTTCAGATTTTTTTGTCCGACAATTTTCAGATCTTTTTTTTCAGACTTCTTTTGTCCGACATTTTTCAGACTTTTTTTATCCGACATTTTTCAGACATTTTTTGTCCGACAATTTTCAGATCTTTTTTTCATACTTTTTTTGTCCGACAATTTTCAGATCTTTTTTCCAGACTTTTTTTGTCCGACAATTTTCAGATCTTTTTTTCAGACTTTTTTTGTCCGACAATTTTCAGATCTTTTTTTTCAGACTTCTTTAGTCCGACATTTTTCAGACTTTTTTTTCAGACTTCTTTAGTCCGACATTTTTCAGACTTTTTTTTCAGACATTTTCAGATCTTTTTTTTCGGACAGTTTTTTCAGACTTCTTTTGTCCGACATTTTTCAGACTTTTTTTGTCCGACATTTTTCAGATCTTTTTTTTCAGATTTTTTTCAGATCTTTTTTTCATACTTTTTTTGTCCGACAATTTTCAGATCTTTTTTCCAGACTTTTTTTGTCCGACAATTTTCAGATCTTTTTTTCAGACTTTTTTTGTCCGACAATTTTCAGATCTTTTTTTTCAGACTTTTTTTGTCCGACAATTTTCAGATCTTTTTTTTCAGACTTCTTTAGTCCGACATTTTTCAGACTTTTTTTTCAGACATTTTCAGATCTTTTTTTTCGGACAGTTTTTTCAGACTTCTTTTGTCCGACATTTTTCAGACTTTTTTTGTCCGACATTTTTCAGATCTTTTTTTTCAGATTTTTTTGTCCGACAATTTTCAGATCTTTTTTTTCAGACTTCTTTAGTCCGACATTTTTCAGACTTTTTTTGTCCGACATTTTTCAGATCTTTTTTTTCAGATTTTTTTGTCCGACAATTTTCAGATCTTTTTTTTCAGACTTCTTTTGTCTGACATTTTTCAGACTTTTTTTATCCGACATTTTTCAGACTTTTTTTGTCCGACAATTTTCAGATCTTTTTTTCATACTTTTTTTGTCCGACAATTTTCAGATCTTTTTTCCAGACTTTTTTTGTCCGACAATTTTCAGATCTTTTTTTCAGACTTTTTTTGTCCGACAATTTTCAGATCTTTTTTTCATACTTTTTTTGTCCGACAATTTTCAGATCTTTTTTCCAGACTTTTTTTGTCCGACAATTTTCAGATCTTTTTTTCAGACTTTTTTTGTCCGACAATTTTCAGATCTTTTTTTTCAGACTTCTTTAGTCCGACATTTTTCAGACTTTTTTTGTCCGACATTTTTCAGACTTTTTTTGTTCGACATTTTTCAGACTTTTTTTTCAGACATTTTCAGATCTTTTTTTTCGGACAGTTTTTTCAGACTTCTTTTGTCCGACATTTTTCAGACTTTTTTTGTCTGACATTTTTCAGATCTTTTTTTTCAGACTTCTTTTGTTTGACTTTTTTCAGATATTTTTTTCAGAATTTTTTTTGTCCGACAATTTTCAGATCTTTTTTTCAGACTTCTTTTGTCCGACATTTTCAGATCTTTTTTTTCAGACTTCTTTTTTTCCGAAATTTTTCTGATCTTTTTTTCAGATCTTTTTTTTTTTCCAACAATTTCAGATCTTTTTTTCAGACTTCTTTTGTCCGACATTTTTCAGACTTTTTTTGTCCTACATTTTTCATATCATTTATTCACATCTTTTTTTCAGACTTTTGTTTCAGACATTTTCATATTTTTTTTTTCGGACAGTTTTTTCAAAATTCTTTTGTCCGACATTTTCAGATCTTTTTTTTCAGATTTTTTTGTCCGACATTTTTCAGATATTTTTTTCAGACTTTTTTTGTCCGACAATTTTCAGATCTTTTTTTTCAGACTTCTTTAGTCAGACATTTTTCAGACTTTTTTTGTCCGACATTTTTCAGACTTTTTTTGTCCGACATTTTTCAGATCTTTTTTTCAGACTTCTTTTGTCCGACATTTTTCAGACTTTTTTCGTCCGACATTTTTCAGATATTTTTTTCAGACTTTTTTTGTCCGACAATTTTCAGATCTTTTTTTCAGACTTTTTTTGTCCGACAATTTTCAGATCTTTTTTTTCAGACTTCTTTAGTCCGACAATTTTCAGATCTTTTTTTCAGACTTTTTTTGTCCGACAATTTTCAGATCTTTTTTTCAGACTTTTTTTGTCCGACAATTTTCAGACTTTTTTTTCAGACATTTTCAGATCTTTTTTTTCGGACAGTTTTTTCAGACTTCTTTTGTCCGACATTTTTCAGACTTTTTTTGTCTGACATTTTTCAGATCTTTTTTTTCAGACTTCTTTTGTTCGACTTTTTTCAGATATTTTTTTCAGAATTCTTTTGTCCGACAATTTTCAGATCTTTTTTTCAGACTTTTTTTGTCCGACATTTTTCAGATCTTTTTTTACAGACTTTTTTTGTCCGACAATTTCAGATCTTTTTTTACAGACTTTTTTTGTCCGACATTTTTCAGACTTTTTTTGTCCGACAATTTTCAGATCTTTTTTTCAGACTTTTTTTGTCCGACAATTTTCAGATCTTTTTTTCAGACTTTTTTTGTCCGACATTTTTCAGATCTTTTTTTTAGACTTTTTTTGTCCGACAATTTTCAGATCTTTTTTTTCAGACTTCTTTAGTCCGACATTTTTCAGACTTTTTTTGTCCGACATTTTTCAGACTTTTTTTGTCCGACATTTTTCAGACTTTTTTTGTTCGACATTTTTCAGACTTTTTTTTCAGACATTTTCAGATCTTTTTTTTCGGACAGTTTTTTCAGACTTCTTTTGTCCGACATTTTTCAGACTTTTTTTGTCTGACATTTTTCAGATCTTTTTTTTCAGACTTCTTTTGTTTGACTTTTTTCAGATATTTTTTTCAGAATTTTTTTTGTCCGACAATTTTCAGATCTTTTTTTCAGACTTCTTTTGTCCGACATTTTCAGATCTTTTTTTTCAGACTTGTTTTTTTCCGAAATTTTTCTGATCTTTTTTTCAGATCTTTTTTTTTTTCCAACAATTTCAGATCTTTTTTTCAGACTTCTTTTGTCCGACATTTTTCAGACTTTTTTTGTCCGACATTTTTCATATCGTTTATTCACATCTTTTTTTCAGACTTTTGTTTCAGACATTTTCATATTTTTTTTTTCGGACAGTTTTTTCAGAATTCTTTTGTCCGACATTTTCAGATCTTTTTTTTCAGATTTTTTTGTCCGACATTTTTCAGATATTTTTTTCAGACTTTTTTTGTCCGACATTTTTCAGAACTTTTTTTACAGACTTTTTTTGTCCGACAATTTCAGATCTTTTTTTTCAGACTTTTTTTGTCCGACATTTTTCAGACTTTTTTTATCCGACATTTTTCAGACTTTTTTTGTCCGACAATTTTCAGATCTTTTTTTCAGACTTTTTTTGTCCGACAATTTTCAGATCTTTTTTTCAGACTTTTTTTGTCCGACAATTTTCAGATCTTTTTTTCAGACTTTTTTTGTCCGACAATTTTCAGATCTTTTTTTCAGACTTTTTTTGTCCGACAATTTTCAGATCTTTTTTTCAGACTTTTTTTGTCCGACATTTTTCAGATCTTTTTTTTAGACTTTTTTTGTCCGACAATTTTCAGATCTTTTTTTTCAGACTTCTTTAGTCCGACATTTTTCAGACTTTTTTTGTCCGACATTTTTCAGACTTTTTTTGTCCGACATTTTTCAGACTTTTTTTGTTCGACATTTTTCAGACTTTTTTTTCAGACATTTTCAGATCTTTTTTTTCGGACAGTTTTTTCAGACTTCTTTTGTCCGACATTTTTCAGACTTTTTTTGTCTGACATTTTTCAGATCTTTTTTTTCAGACTTCTTTTGTTTGACTTTTTTCAGATATTTTTTTCAGAATTTTTTTTGTCCGACAATTTTGAGATCTTTTTTTCAGACTTCTTTTGTCCGACATTTTCAGATCTTTTTTTTCAGACTTGTTTTTTTCCGAAATTTTTCTGATCTTTTTTTCAGATCTTTTTTTTTTTCCAACAATTTCAGATCTTTTTTTCAGACTTCTTTTGTCCGATATTTTTCAGACTTTTTTTGTCCGACATTTTTCATATCGTTTATTCACATCTTTTTTTCAGACTTTTGTTTCAGACATTTTCATATTTTTTTTTTCGGACAGTTTTTTCAGAATTCTTTTGTCCGACATTTTCAGATCTTTTTTTTCAGATTTTTTTGTCCGACATTTTTCAGATATTTTTTTCAGACTTTTTTTGTCCGACAATTTTCAGATCTTTTTTTCAGACTTTTTTTGTCCGACATTTTTCAGATCTTTTTTTTCAGATTTTTATTTCCGACATTTTTCAGATCTTTTTTTTAGACTTTTTTTGTCCGACAATTTTCAGATCTTTTTTTTCAGACTTCTTTAGTCCGACATTTTTCAGACTTTTTTTGTCCGACATTTTTCAGACTTTTTTTGTTCGACATTTTTCAGACTTTTTTTTCAGACATTTTCAGATCTTTTTTTCAGACTTTTTTTGTCCGACAATTTTCAGATCTTTTTTTCAGACTTTTTTTGTCCGACAATTTTCAGATCTTTTTTTCAGACTTTTTTTGTCCGACATTTTTCAGACTTTTTTTGTCCGACAATTTTCAGATCTTTTTTTTCAGACTTCTTTAGTCCGACATTTTTCAGACTTTTTTTGTCCGACATTTTTCAGACTTTTTTTGTTCGACATTTTTCAGACTTTTTTTTCAGACATTTTCAGATCTTTTTTTTCGGACAGTTTTTTCAGACTTCTTTTGTCCGACATTTTTCAGAATTTTTTTGTCTGACATTTTTCAGATCTTTTTTTTCAGACTTCTTTTGTTCGACTTTTTTCAGATATTTTTTTCAGAATTTTTTTTGTCCGACAATTTTCAGATCTTTTTTTCAGACTTCTTTTGTCCGACATTTTCAGATCTTTTTTTTCAGACTTGTTTTTTTCCGAAATTCTTCTGATCTTTTTTTCAGATCTTTTTTTTTTTCCAACAATTTCAGATCTTTTTTTCAGACTTCTTTTGTCCGACATTTTTCAGACTTTTTTCGTCCGACATTTTTCAGATATTTTTTTCAGACTTTTTTTGTCCGACAATTTTCAGATCTTTTTTTCAGACTTCTTTAGTCCGACAATTTTCAGATCTTTTTTTCAGATATTTTCAGATCTTTTTTTTCGGACAGTTTTTTCAGACTTCTTTTGTCCGACTTTTTTCAGATATTTTTTTCAGAATTCTTTTGTCCGACATTTTCAGATCTTTTTTTTCAGATTTTTTTGTCCGACATTTTTCAGATATTTTTTTCAGACTTTTTTTGTCCGACAATTTTCAGATCTTTTTTTCAGACTTTTTTTGTCCGACATTTTTCAGATCTTTTTTTTCAGATTTTTTTGTCCGACATTTTTCAGACATTTTTTGTCCGACATTTTTCAGATCTTTTTTTTTTCAGATTTTTTTGTCCGACATTTTTCAGATCTTTTTTTTCAGACTTTTTTTGTCCGACATTTTTCAGACTTTTTTTGTCCGACATTTTTCAGATCTTTTTTTACAGACTTTTTTTGTCCGACAATTTCAGATCTTTTTTTACAGACTTTTTATGTCCGACATTTTTCAGACTTTTTTTGTCCGACATTTTTCAGATATTTTTTTCAGACTTTTTTTGTCCGACAATTTTCAGATCTTTTTTTCAGACTTTTTTTGTCCGACAATTTTCAGATCTTTTTTTCAGACTTTTTTTGTCCGACAATTTTCAGATCTTTTTTTCAGACTTTTTTTGTCCGACAATTTTCAGATCTTTTTTTCAGACTTTTTTTGTCCGACAATTTTTCAGACTTTTTTTGTCCGACATTTTTCAGACTTTTTTTGTCCGACATTTTTCAGACTTTTTTTGTCCGACATTTTTCAGATCTTTTTTTTCAGATTTTTTTGTCCGACATTTTTCAGATATTTTTTTCAGACTTTTTTTGTCCGACATTTTTCAGATCTTTTTTTCAGACTTTTTTTGTCCGACAATTTTCAGATCTTTTTTTCAGACTTTTTTTGTCCGACAATTTTCAGATCTTTTTTTCAGACTTTTTTTGTCCGACAATTTTCAGATCTTTTTTTCAGACATTTTCAGATCTTTTTTTTCGGACAGTTTTTTCAGACTTCTTTTGTCCGACATTTTTCAGACATTTTTTTTCTGACATTTTTCAGATCTTTTTTTTCAGACTTCTTTTGTTCGACTTTTTTCAGATATTTTTTTCAGAATTCTTTTGTCCGACATTTTCAGATCTTTTTTTCAGACTTTTTTTGTCCGACATTTTTCAGACTTTTTTTGTCCGACATTTTTCAGACTTTTTTTGTCCGACATTTTTCAGACTTTTTTTGTCCGACATTTTTCAGATCTTTTTTTCAGACTTTTTTTGTCCGACAATTTTCAGATCTTTTTTTCAGACTTTTTTTGTCCGACAATTTTCAGATCTTTTTTTCAGACTTTTTTTGTCCGACAATTTTCAGATCTTTTTTTTCAGACTTCTTTAGTCCGACATTTTTCAGACTTTTTTTGTCCGACATTTTTCAGATCTTTTTTTGTCCGACATTTTTCAGATCTTTTTTTTCAGACTTTTTTGTCCGACATTTTTCAGATATTTTTTTCAGACTTTTTTTCTCCGACAATTTTCAGATCTTCTTTTGTCCGACATTTTTCAGACTTTTTTTGTCCGACAATTTTCAGATCTTTTTTTCAGACTTTTTTTGTCCGATAATTTTCAGATCTTTTTTTCAGACTTTTTTTGTCCGACAATTTTCAGATCTTTTTTTTCAGACTTTTTTTGTCCGACATTTTTCAGACTTTTTTTGTCCGACATTTTTCAGATCTTTTTTTTCAGATTTTTTTGTCCGACAATTTTCAGACTTCTTTTGTCCGACATTTTTCAGACTTTTTTTGTCCGACATTTTTCAGACTTTTTTTGTCCGACATTTTTCAGATCTTTTTTTCAGACTTTTTTTGTCCGACATTTTTCAGACTTTTTTTGTCCGACATTTTTCAGACTTTTTTTTCAGACTTTTTTGTCCGACATTTTTCAGATATTTTTTTCAGACTTTTTTTTTCCGACAATTTTCAGATCTTTTTTTGTCCGACATTTTTCAGACTTTTTTTTCAGACTTTTTTGTCCGACATTTTTCAGATATTTTTTTCAGACTTTTTTTCTCCGACAATTTTCAGATCTTTTTTTGTCCGACATTTTTCAGACTTTTTGTGTCCGACAATTTTCAGATCTTTTTTTCAGACTTTTTTTGTCCGACAATTTTCAGATATTTTTTTCAGACTTTTTTTGTCCGACAATTTTCAGATCTTTTTTTTCAGACTTCATTTGTCCGACATTTTTCAGACTTTTTTTGTCCGACATTTTTCAGATCTTTTTTTTCAGATTTTTTTGTCCGACAATTTTCAGATCTTTTTTTTCAGACTTTTTTTGTCCGACATTTTTCAGACTTTTTTTTCAGACTTTTTTGTCCGACATTTTTCAGATATTTTTTTCAGACTTTTTTTCTCCGACAATTTTCAGATCTTCTTTTGTCCGACATTTTTCAGACTTTTTTTGTCCGACAATTTTCAGATCTTTTTTTCAGACTTTTTTTGTCCGACAATTTTCAGATCTTTTTTTCAGACTTTTTTTGTCCGACAATTTTCAGATCTTTTTTTTCAGACTTCTTTAGTCCGACATTTTTCAGACTTTTTTTGTCCGACATTTTTCAGATCTTTTTTTTCATATTTTTTTGTCCGACAATTTTCAGACTTCTTTTGTCCGACATTTTTCAGACTTTTTTTGTCCGACATTTTTCAGATCTTTTTTTGTCCGACATTTTTCAGATCTTTTTTTTCAGACTTTTTTGTCCGACATTTTTCAGATATTTTTTTCAGACTTTTTTTCTCCGACAATTTTCAGATCTTCTTTTGTCCGACATTTTTCAGACTTTTTTTGTCCTACAATTTTCAGATCTTTTTTTCAGACTTTTTTTGTCCGACAATTTTCAGATCTTTTTTTCAGACTTTTTTTGTCCGACAATTTTCAGATCTTTTTTTCAGACTTTTTTTGTCCGACAATTTTCAGATCTTTTTTTTCAGACTTCTTTAGTCCGACATTTTTCAGACTTTTTTTGTCCGACATTTTTCAGATCTTTTTTTTCAGATTTTTTTGTCCGACATTTTTCAGATCTTTTTTTTCAGACTTCTTTTGTCCGACATTTTTCAGACTTTTTTTGTCCGACATTTTTCAGATCTTTTTTTTCAGATTTTTTTGTCCGACAATTTTCAGACTTCTTTTGTCCGACATTTTTCAGACTTTTTTGGTCCGACATTTTTCAGACTTTTTTTGTCCGACATTTTTCAGATCTTTTTTTCAGACTTTTTTTGTCCGACATTTTTCAGACTTTTTTTGTCCGACATTTTTCAGACTTTTTTTGTCCGACATTTTTCAGATCTTTTTTTTCAGACTTTTTTGTCCGACATTTTTCAGATATTTTTTTCAGACTTTTTTTTTCCGACAATTTTCAGATCTTTTTTTGTCCGACATTTTTCAGACTTTTTTTTCAGACTTTTTTGTCCGACATTTTTCAGATATTTTTTTCAGACTTTTTTTCTCCGACAATTTTCAGATCTTTTTTTGTCCGACATTTTTCAGACTTTTTGTGTCCGACAATTTTCAGATATTTTTTTCAGACTTTTTTTGTCCGACAATTTTCAGATCTTTTTTTTCAGACTTCTTTAGTCCGACATTTTTCAGACTTTTTTTTCAGACTTCATTTGTCCGACATTTTTCAGACTTTTTTTGTCCGACATTTTTCAGATCTTTTTTTTCAGATTTTTTTGTCCGACAATTTTCAGATCTTTTTTTTCAGACTTTTTTTGTCCGACATTTTTCAGACTTTTTTTGTCCGACAATTTTCAGACTTCTTTTGTCCGACATTTTTCAGACTTTTTTTGTCCGACATTTTTCAGATCTTTTTTTGTCCGACATTTTTCAGATCTTTTTTTTCAGACTTTTTTGTCCGACATTTTTCAGATATTTTTTTCAGACTTTTTTTCTCCGACAATTTTCAGATCTTCTTTTGTCCGACATTTTTCAGACTTTTTTTGTCCGACAATTTTCAGATCTTTTTTTCAGACTTTTTTTGTCCGACAATTTTCAGATCTTTTTTTCAGACTTTTTTTGTCCGACAATTTTCAGATCTTTTTTTTCAGACTTCTTTAGTCCGACATTTTTCAGACTTTTTTTGTCCGACATTTTTCAGATCTTTTTTTTCAGATTTTTTTGTCCGACATTTTTCAGATCTTTTTTTTCAGACTTCTTTTGTCCGACATTTTTCAGACTTTTTTTGTCCGACAATTTTCAGATCTTTTTTTCAGACTTTTTTTGTCCGACAATTTTCAGATCTTTTTTTCAGACTTTTTTTGTCCGACAATTTTCAGATCTTTTTTTTCAGACTTCTTTAGTCCGACATTTTTCAGACTTTTTTTGTCCGACATTTTTCAGATCTTTTTTTTCAGATTTTTTTGTCCGACATTTTTCAGATCTTTTTTTTCAGACTTCTTTTGTCCGACATTTTTCAGACTTTTTTTGTCCGACATTTTTCAGATCTTTTTTTTCAGATTTTTTTGTCCGACAATTTTCAGACTTCTTTTGTCCGACATTTTTCAGACTTTTTTGGTCCGACATTTTTCAGACTTTTTTTGTCCGACATTTTTCAGATCTTTTTTTCAGACTTTTTTTGTCCGACATTTTTCAGACTTTTTTTGTCCGACATTTTTCAGACTTTTTTTGTCCGACATTTTTCAGATCTTTTTTTTCAGACTTTTTTGTCCGACATTTTTCAGATATTTTTTTCAGACTTTTTTTTTCCGACAATTTTCAGATCTTTTTTTGTCCGACATTTTTCAGACTTTTTTTTCAGACTTTTTTGTCCGACATTTTTCAGATATTTTTTTCAGACTTTTTTTCTCCGACAATTTTCAGATCTTTTTTTGTCCGACATTTTTCAGACTTTTTGTGTCCGACAATTTTCAGACTTTTTTTGTCCGACATTTTTCAGATCTTTTTTTCAGACTTTTTTTGTCCGACATTTTTCAGACTTTTTTTGTCCGACATTTTTCAGACTTTTTTTGTCCGACATTTTTCAGATCTTTTTTTTCAGACTTTTTTGTCCGACATTTTTCAGATATTTTTTTCAGACTTTTTTTTTCCGACAATTTTCAGATCTTTTTTTGTCCGACATTTTTCAGACTTTTTTTTCAGACTTTTTTGTCCGACATTTTTCAGATATTTTTTTCAGACTTTTTTTCTCCGACAATTTTCAGATCTTTTTTTGTCCGACATTTTTCAGACTTTTTGTGTCCGACAATTTTCAGATCTTTTTTTCAGACTTTTTTTGTCCGACAATTTTCAGATATTTTTTTCAGACTTTTTTTGTCCGACAATTTTCAGATCTTTTTTTTCAGACTTCTTTAGTCCGACATTTTTCAGACTTTTTTTTCAGACTTCATTTGTCCGACATTTTTCAGACTTTTTTTGTCCGACATTTTTCAGATCTTTTTTTTCAGATTTTTTTGTCCGACAATTTTCAGATCTTTTTTTTCAGACTTTTTTTGTCCGACATTTTTCAGACTTTTTTTGTCCGACAATTTTCAGACTTCTTTTGTCCGACATTTTTCAGACTTTTTTTGTCCGACATTTTTCAGATCTTTTTTTGTCCGACATTTTTCAGATCTTTTTTTTCAGACTTTTTTGTCCGACATTTTTCAGATATTTTTTTCAGACTTTTTTTCTCCGACAATTTTCAGATCTTCTTTTGTCCGACATTTTTCAGACTTTTTTTGTCCGACAATTTTCAGATCTTTTTTTCAGACTTTTTTTGTCCGACAATTTTCAGATCTTTTTTTCAGACTTTTTTTGTCCGACAATTTTCAGATCTTTTTTTTCAGAATTCTTTAGTCCGACATTTTTCAGACTTTTTTTGTCCGACATTTTTCAGATCTTTTTTTTCAGATTTTTTTGTCCGACATTTTTCAGATCTTTTTTTTCAGACTTCTTTTGTCCGACATTTTTCAGACTTTTTTTGTCCGACATTTTTCAGATCTTTTTTTTCAGATTTTTTTGTCCGACAATTTTCAGACTTCTTTTGTCCGACATTTTTCAGACTTTTTTGGTCCGACATTTTTCAGACTTTTTTTGTCCGACATTTTTCAGATCTTTTTTTCAGACTTTTTTTGTCCGACATTTTTCAGACTTTTTTTGTCCGACATTTTTCAGACTTTTTTTGTCCGACATTTTTCAGA
Organism: Sebastes paucispinis; assembly: GCA_036937225.1. NCBI lineage: Eukaryota > Metazoa > Chordata > Actinopteri > Perciformes > Sebastidae > Sebastes > Sebastes paucispinis. The sequence goes on along the minus strand of JAUPFX010000013.1, from coordinate 83,477 downwards.
TCTTTTTTTTCAGACTTTTTTGTCCGACATTTTTCAGATATTTTTTTCAGACTTTTTTTTTCCGACAATTTTCAGATCTTTTTTTGTCCGACATTTTTCAGACTTTTTTTTCAGACTTTTTTGTCCGACATTTTTCAGATATTTTTTTCAGACTTTTTTTCTCCGACAATTTTCAGATCTTTTTTTGTCCGACATTTTTCAGACTTTTTGTGTCCGACAATTTTCAGATCTTTTTTTCAGACTTTTTTTGTCCGACAATTTTCAGATATTTTTTTCAGACTTTTTTTGTCCGACAATTTTCAGATCTTTTTTTTCAGACTTCTTTAGTCCGACATTTTTCAGACTTTTTTTTCAGACTTCATTTGTCCGACATTTTTCAGACTTTTTTTGTCCGACATTTTTCAGATCTTTTTTTTCAGATTTTTTTGTCCGACAATTTTCAGATCTTTTTTTTCAGACTTTTTTTGTCCGACATTTTTCAGACTTTTTTTGTCCGACAATTTTCAGACTTCTTTTGTCCGACATTTTTCAGACTTTTTTTGTCCGACATTTTTCAGATCTTTTTTTGTCCGACATTTTTCAGATCTTTTTTTTCAGACTTTTTTGTCCGACATTTTTCAGATATTTTTTTCAGACTTTTTTTCTCCGACAATTTTCAGATCTTCTTTTGTCCGACATTTTTCAGACTTTTTTTGTCCGACAATTTTCAGATCTTTTTTTCAGACTTTTTTTGTCCGACAATTTTCAGATCTTTTTTTCAGACTTTTTTTGTCCGACAATTTTCAGATCTTTTTTTTCAGAATTCTTTAGTCCGACATTTTTCAGACTTTTTTTGTCCGACATTTTTCAGATCTTTTTTTTCAGATTTTTTTGTCCGACATTTTTCAGATCTTTTTTTTCAGACTTCTTTTGTCCGACATTTTTCAGACTTTTTTTGTCCGACATTTTTCAGATCTTTTTTTTCAGAATTCTTTAGTCCGACATTTTTCAGACTTTTTTTGTCCGACATTTTTCAGATCTTTTTTTTCAGATTTTTTTGTCCGACATTTTTCAGATCTTTTTTTTCAGACTTCTTTTGTCCGACATTTTTCAGACTTTTTTTGTCCGACATTTTTCAGATCTTTTTTTTCAGATTTTTTTGTCCGACAATTTTCAGACTTCTTTTGTCCGACATTTTTCAGACTTTTTTGGTCCGACATTTTTCAGACTTTTTTTGTCCGACATTTTTCAGATCTTTTTTTCAGACTTTTTTTGTCCGACATTTTTCAGACTTTTTTTGTCCGACATTTTTCAGACTTTTTTTTCAGACTTTTTTGTCCGACATTTTTCAGATATTTTTTTCAGACTTTTTTTCTCCGACAATTTTCAGATCTTTTTTTGTCCGACATTTTTCAGACTTTTTGTGTCCGACAATTTTCAGATCTTTTTTTCAGACTTTTTTTGTCCGACAATTTTCAGATATTTTTTTCAGACTTTTTTTGTCCGACAATTTTCAGATCTTTTTTTTCAGACTTCTTTAGTCCGACATTTTTCAGACTTTTTTTTCAGACTTCTTTTGTTCGACTTTTTTCAGATATTTTTTTCAGAATTCTTTTGTCCGACATTTTCAGATCGTTTTTTTCAGATTTTTTTGTCCGACATTTTTCAGATATTTTTTTCAGACTTTTTTTGTCCGACAATTTTCAGATCTTTTTTTCAGACTTTTTTTGTCCGACATTTTTCAGATCTTTTTTTTCAGATTTTTTTGTCCGACAATTTTCAGATCTTTTTTTTCAGACTTTTTTTGTCCGACATTTTTCAGACTTTTTTTGTCCGACATTTTTCAGACTTTTTTTGTCCGACATTTTTCAGACTTTTTTTGTCCGACATTTTTCAGATCTTTTTTTCAGACTTCTTTTGTCCGACATTTTTCAGACTTTTTTTCTCCGACATTTTTCAGATCTTTTTTTTCAGACTTTTTTGTCCGACAATTTTCAGATCTTTTTTTCAGACTTTTTTCGTCCGACAATTTTCAGATCTTTTTTTCAGACTTTTTTTGTCCGACAATTTTCAGATCTTTTTTTTCGGACAGTTTTTTCAGACTTCTTTTGTCCGACATTTTCAGATCTTTTTTTCAGACTTTTTTTGTCCGACAATTTTCAGATCTTTTTTTCAGACTTTTTTTGTCCGACAATTTTCAGATCTTTTTTTCAGACTTTTTTTGTCCGACAATTTTCAGATCTTTTTTTTCAGACTTCTTTAGTCCGACAATTTTCAGATCTTTTTTTCAGACATTTTCAGATCTTTTTTTTCGGACAGTTTTTTCAGACTTCTTTTGTCCGACATTTTTCAGACTTTTTTTGTCTGACATTTTTCAGATCTTTTTTTTCAGACTTCTTTTGTTCGACTTTTTTCAGATATTTTTTTCAGACTTTTTTTGTCCGACAATTTTCAGATCTTTTTTTTCAGACTTCTTTAGTCCGACATTTTTCAGACTTTTTTTTCAGACTTCATTTGTCCGACATTTTTCAGACTTTTTTTGTCCGACATTTTTCAGATCTTTTTTTTCAGATTTTTTTGTCCGACAATTTTCAGATCTTTTTTTTCAGACTTTTTTTGTCCGACATTTTTCAGACTTTTTTTGTCCGACATTTTTCAGACTTTTTTTGTCCGACAATTTTCAGATCTTCTTTTTCAGACTTCTTTAGTCCGACATTTTTCAGACTTTTTTTGTCCGACATTTTTCAGATCTTTTTTTTCAGATTTTTTTGTCCGACAATTTTCAGATCTTTTTTTTCAGATTTTTTTGTCCGACAATTTTCAGACTTTTTTTGTCCGACATTTTTCAGACTTTTTTTGTCCGACATTTTTCAGATCTTTTTTTTCAGATTTTTTTGTCCGACAATTTTCAGATCTTTTTTTTCAGACTTTTTTTGTCCGACATTTTTCAGACTTTTTTTGTCCGACATTTTTCAGATCTTTTTTTTCAGATTTTTTTGTCCGACATTTTTCAGACTTTTTTTGTCCGACATTTTTCAGATCTTTTTTTTCGGACAGTTATTTCAGACTTCTTTTGTCCAACATTTTTCAGATATTTTTTCCAGACTTTTTTTGTCCGACATTTTTCAGACTTTTTTTGTCCGACAATTTTCAGATCTTTTTTTTCAATATAATTAAAGTTGTTACACAGTGTGGAAAAGTGTTCAATCATTTCTCTTTGTTGAGCGGAACGTGCCCGATGTGTTCCATGGCGTTCCTGGAGGTGGAAGCAGAGCATAGTTAGCTGCATGTGGGATTCTTCTGTTGTTGAGGGAAGATAAAAACTAAGGGACATTTGGAGTTTAGGGTAAAGAAACACACTAGCTACACTTGTAAACATTACATTAAGTTAGTTTGTTTTTGTGTGAATTTATTATTATTATTCGTTGTCTGCCGAATAAGTGCAATTTGCCGTGAGCTGGAAAGAGATGGAAACATGAAACTTGGCATAGGAACTGGAATGATGTGCAGCTGCTTCTCAAGAACTATGACCCCAATCGGCCACATGGTGGCGCTGTAATTAACGCCCAAACATGTGATTTTGGAAAGGCCACGCCCCTCAAACCGTAAGTCCGATTGACTTGAAATGTGACACATATGTGCAACTCCGTGTGATCTACAATAAAGCCTCTTGGACCTCCAAAGTGCACCTTGAAATATTTTCCGCCATATTGGATTTTTTGAAAAACACATTTTTGACATCTCCTCCTAAACCGTAGGTCCGATTGCTACCAAATTTTCTGTGGATCATTATTGGACTAATGGCATCTAAAGTTACATAAAGCGTGTTGATACCTCATTGCGTTATGAATCTGTTGACCAATGAACTTTAAGAGGGCAGGGCTCAGCACATCAGTAGACCTAACTTCACAAGCCTTTGGCACATCGTCTCCAAACTTGAGGCGTACCAAAGCATTTTCCGCTTGACACATAGGGGGCGCCACAAATATCAGAAACTTGAATCGCAAGATCTGGTGGACAGAATTTTATCAAATTTGGTGCACATACTCTGGGGGAAAGTATTAACCAAGATCTATAGTGTCATATTGATCGGTGCATGTGGGCGTGGCCTATTTAGCATTTTATGCTAAATTATGCCTTTGCTCAATTTGCTGTGAGCTGGAATGAGCTAGAGACATGAGACTTGGTACCATAACTGTACATGATGTCATAATGCTTCACATAAAATATGAAAACAATTGGCTACATGGTGGCGCTATAACAATTTTCAAGGCCAGCCCCCTCACACCATAAGTCGTATCAATTTGAAATTTGACAGACATGTGCTGCTGAATGTGATCTACAAAAAAGTCTCTTGGACCACGAAAGTCCACCGACTAAATTTTCCGCCATGCTGAAAGTTTTATTCAAATCGACCACTAGGCGGGCGCTTTGAGCGATAAAGGCTATAACCCGCGAATTGCCGCTTGCGGCTTTAATTCATTTTAAATTGATATAACTATGTGGATTTGGAAATATGTTTTATATATTTCATGTTTATTCTTTTACAATGTAATTGTAACCTGTGTTGAAATGTACCACTATACGATCACAATGTACAACTCTAGTTTTCATCACTAAGCCAAAGAATGCATTTCGCCTCAAGAAACACTGAAAAGTGGATTCATATGAAACATGTGAAATTTCTTCACAGAAAAACATTTCTTGCATTGGAAACACACAAAAAATGATAAATATGAAAGGGAACACAGTTTTCCAAAATCTAATATGATAGTTTTGGACTCCAGGCATCAAACTGTCAGTCTGAGCTGAATTCCATGTAAAACGCTAGTTTTCATCACTAAACTCGCTTAATATGTCTTTCTCACCCAAAACTACTCAGGAACGCATTTCTCCTCAAGAAACACTGAAATGTGCATTTATATGAAGAATATGTGATTTATTTACAGAAACACATCTGTTATACTGGAAACATACAAAAAAGAGACAGAATATGAAAAGAAACATTGTTTTCTCAAATTTGACATTAGAATTCGCTTCCAAGTATCAAATCTTCATTCTGAGCTCAATTCTATGCAAAACTCTTGTTTTCATCACTAAACTCGCTCAATATGTCTTTCTCACCCAAAACCACTCAGGAACGCATTTCTCCTCTAGAAACACTGAAATGTGCATTTATATGAAGAATATGTGATTTATTTACAGAAACACATCTGTTATACTGGAAACATACAAAACAGGATGAAAATGAAAGGGAATATATTTTTACAATTTTTTTACATAATAGTTGGCTTTTCTGCATCAAACCTTCACACTGACCTCAATTCCATGTAAAACTTTAGTTTTCATCACTAAACTTGCTTAAACTGTTTTAAAAAAAATCCATTGTATGATATGTCGAAAAATTTCTTGGAAAAAAAGTCAAAGTATAGTTTTTCAAAAAATGTCATGAAAAAAAAGTTATAGCATTTTGAAATTTTTGGGAAAAAAATACAATATTGTATATATCATATGTTGAAAAAAATAATGAAAAAAGTCTAATTCTAATTCAAAATTTCCAAATTCAGCCCGTGACGTTGTGGTCAGCTGCACTGTCCCCGATGAAAAAAAGCATACACTTGTTGTGTGCCGCCACTTTTTTTGAGTTATCGGTATGAATCATGCCCCTCGTTTCATTTTCTTCATCCCCAGCGTGACAGAAGCCACAGCGCTGGCCGCCATCTCCCGGGCTGGCCCGAAGAGGGGACCTGTCCCGATGGGAGAAACTCTCCTCGTCTGCAGCCTGCGAGGAAGTGGAACAGGCGTCTTCCGATTTGCCACGAGATCCCGCCTTGGCCCTCCCTCAAAACCTTCCACTGACCTACTTTGTGGAGGCAATGAGTCTGAATCATTGGCCAAAAAAAAAGTCAATAGAAGTTTTTTCAGAATTCTATTGTCCGATCTTTTTCAGATCTTTTTTTTCAGATCTTTTTTTTCAGACTTTTTTTTCAGAAATTTTCAGATCTTCTTTTTCGGATAGTTTTTTTCAGACTTCTTTTGTCCAACATTTTTCAGATATTTTTTTCAGATTTTTTTTGTCCGACAATTTTCAGATCTTTTTTTTCAAACTTTTTTTGTCCAACATTTTTCAGATCTTTTTTTCAGATCTTTTTTTTCAGACATTTTTTGTCCGACATCTTTCATACATTTTTTGTCCGACATTTTTCAGATCTTTATTTTCAGATTTTTTTGTCCGACATTTTTCAGACATTTTTTGTCCGACATTTTTCAGATCTTTTTTTTTTCAGATTTTTTTGTCCGACATTTTTCAGATCTTTTTTTTCAGACTTTTTTTGTCCGACATTTTTCAGACTTTTTTTGTCCGACATTTTTCAAATCTTTTTTTCAGACTTTTGTTTCAGACATTTTCATATTTTTTTTTTCGGACAGTTTTTTCAGAATTCTTTGGTCCGACATTTTTCAGAATTCTTTTGTCCGACATTTTTCAGATCTTTTTTTTCAGACTTTTTTTTCAGACATTTTCAGATCTTTTTTTTCAGACAATTTCAGATCTTTTTTTTCGGACAGTTTTTTCAGACTTCTTTTGTCCGACATTTTTCAGACTTTTTTTGTCCGACATTTTTCAGATCTTTTTTTTCAGATTTTTTTGTCCGACAATTTTCAGATCTTTTTTTTCAGACTTCTTTAGTCCGACATTTTTCAGACTTTTTTTGTCCGACAATTTTCAGATCTTTTTTTTCAGATTTTTTTGTCCGACAATTTTCAGATCTTTTTTTTCAGACTTCTTTTGTCCGACATTTTTCAGACTTTTTTTGTCCGACATTTTTCAGACTTTTTTTATCCGACATTTTTCAGACTTTTTTTGTCCGACAATTTTCAGATCTTTTTTTCAGACTTTTTTTGTCCGACAATTTTCAGATCTTTTTTTCAGACTTTTTTTGTCCGACAATTTTCAGATCTTTTTTTCAGACTTTTTTTGTCCGACAATTTTCAGATCTTTTTTTCAGACTTTTTTTGTCCGACATTTTTCAGATCTTTTTTTTCAGATTTTTTTGTCCGACATTTTTCAGATCTTTTTTTTCAGACTTGTTTTTTTCCGAAATTTTTCTGATCTTTTTTTCAGATCTTTTTTTTTTTCCAACAATTTCAGATCTTTTTTTCAGACTTCTTTTGTCCGACATTTTTCAGACTTTTTTTGTCCGACATTTTTCATATCGTTTATTCACATCTTTTTTTCAGACTTTTGTTTCAGACATTTTCATATTTTTTTTTTCGGACAGTTTTTTCAGAATTCTTTTGTCCGACATTTTCAGATCTTTTTTTTCAGATTTTTTTGTCCGACATTTTTCAGATATTTTTTTCAGACTTTTTTTGTCCGACAATTTTCAGATCTTTTTTTCATACTTTTTTTGTCCGACAATTTTCAGATCTTTTTTTTCAGACTTCTTTAGTCCGACATTTTTCAGACTTTTTTTGTCCGACATTTTTCAGATCTTTTTTTTCAGATTTTTTTGTCCGACATTTTTCAGACTTTTTTTATCCGACATTTTTCAGACTTTTTTTGTCCGACAATTTTCAGATCTTTTTTTCAGACTTTTTTTGTCCGACAATTTTCAGATCTTTTTTTCAGACTTTTTTTGTCCGACATTTTTCAGACTTTTTTTGTCCGACATTTTTCAGATCTTTTTTTTCAGATTTTTTTGTCCGACATTTTTCAGACATTTTTTGTCCGACATTTTTCAGATCTTTTTTTTTTCAGATTTTTTTGTCCGACATTTTTCAGATCTTTTTTTTCAGACTTTTTTTGTCCGACATTTTTCAGACTTTTTTTGTCCGACATTTTTCAGATCTTTTTTTACAGACTTTTTTTGTCCGACAATTTCAGATCTTTTTTTTCAGACTTTTTTTGTCCGACATTTTCAGATCTTTTTTTGTCCGACATTTTTCAAATCTTTTTTTCAGACTTTTGTTTCAGACATTTTCATATTTTTTTTTTCGGACAGTTTTTTCAGAATTCTTTGGTCCGACATTTTTCAGACTTCTTTTGTCCGACATTTTTCAGATCTTTTTTTTCAGACTTTTTTTTCAGACATTTTCAGATCTTTTTTTTCAGACTTTTTTTGTCCGACATTTTTCAGATCTTTTTTTTCAGATTTTTTTGTCCGACATTTTTCAGACATTTTTTGTCCGACATTTTTCAGATCTTTTTTTTTTCAGATTTTTTTGTCCGACATTTTTCAGATCTTTTTTTTCAGACTTTTTTTGTCCGACATTTTTCAGACTTTTTTTGTCCGACATTTTTCAGATCTTTTTTTACAGACTTTTTTTTCAGACTTTTTTTTCAGACATTTTCAGATCTTTTTTTTCAGACTTTTTTTTCAGACAATTTCAGATCTTTTTTTTCGGACAGTTTTTTCAGACTTCTTTTGTCCGACATTTTTCAGACTTTTTTTGTCCGACATTTTTCAGATCTTTTTTTTCAGACTTTTTTTTCAGACTTTTTTTTCAGACATTTTCAGATCTTTTTTTTCAGATTTTTTTGTCCGACAATTTTCAGATCTTTTTTTTCAGATTTTTTTGTCCGACAATTTTCAGATCTTTTTTTTCAGACTTCTTTTGTCCGACATTTTTCAGACTTTTTTTGTCCGACATTTTTCAGACTTTTTTTATCCGACATTTTTCAGACTTTTTTTGTCCGACAATTTTCAGATCTTTTTTTCAGACTTTTTTTGTCCGACAATTTTCAGATCTTTTTTTCAGACTTTTTTTGTCCGACAATTTTCAGATCTTTTTTTCAGACTTTTTTTGTCCGACAATTTTCAGATCTTTTTTTCAGACTTTTTTTGTCCGACATTTTTCAGATCTTTTTTTTCAGACTTCTTTTGTCCGACATTTTTCAGACTTTTTTTGTCCGACATTTTTCATATCGTTTATTCACATCTTTTTTTCAGACTTTTGTTTCAGACATTTTCATATTTTTTTTTTCGGACAGTTTTTTCAGAATTCTTTTGTCCGACATTTTCAGATCTTTTTTTTCAGATTTTTTTGTCCAACATTTTTCAGATATTTTTTTCAGACTTTTTTTGTCCGACAATTTTCAGATCTTTTTTTCATACTTTTTTTGTCCGACAATTTTCAGATCTTTTTTTTCAGATTTTTTTGTCCGACAATTTTCAGATCTTTTTTTTCAGACTTCTTTTGTCCGACATTTTTCAGACTTTTTTTGTCCGACATTTTTCAGACTTTTTTTATCCGACATTTTTCAGACTTTTTTTGTCCGACAATTTTCAGATCTTTTTTTCAGACTTTTTTTGTCCGAATATTTTCAGATCTTTTTTTCAGACTTTTTTTGTCCGACAATTTTCAGATCTTTTTTTCAGACTTTTTTTGTCCGACAATTTTCAGATCTTTTTTTCAGACTTTTTTTGTCCGACATTTTTCAGATCTTTTTTTTCAGATTTTTTTGTCCGACATTTTTCAGATCTTTTTTTTCAGACTTGTTTTTTTCCGAAATTTTTCTGATCTTTTTTTCAGATCTTTTTTTTTTTCCAACAATTTCAGATCTTTTTTTCAGACTTCTTTTGTCCGACATTTTTCAGACTTTTTTTGTCCGACATTTTTCATATCGTTTATTCACATCTTTTTTTCAGACTTTTGTTTCAGACATTTTCATATTTTTTTTTTCGGACAGTTTTTTCAGAATTCTTTTGTCCGACATTTTCAGATCTTTTTTTTCAGATTTTTTTGTCCGACATTTTTCAGATATTTTTTTCAGACTTTTTTTGTCCGACAATTTTCAGATCTTTTTTTCATACTTTTTTTGTCCGACAATTTTCAGATCTTTTTTTTCAGACTTCTTTAGTCCGACATTTTTCAGACTTTTTTTGTCCGACATTTTTCAGATCTTTTTTTTCAGATTTTTTTGTCCGACATTTTTCAGACTTTTTTTATCCGACATTTTTCAGACTTTTTTTGTCCGACAATTTTCAGATCTTTTTTTCAGACTTTTTTTGTCCGACAATTTTCAGATCTTTTTTTCAGACTTTTTTTGTCCGACATTTTTCAGACTTTTTTTGTCCGACATTTTTCAGATCTTTTTTTTCAGATTTTTTTGTCCGACATTTTTCAGACATTTTTTGTCCGACATTTTTCAGATCTTTTTTTTTTCAGATTTTTTTGTCCGACATTTTTCAGATCTTTTTTTTCAGACTTTTTTTGTCCGACATTTTTCAGACTTTTTTTGTCCGACATTTTTCAGATCTTTTTTTACAGACTTTTTTTGTCCGACAATTTCAGATCTTTTTTTTCAGACTTTTTTTGTCCGACATTTTCAGATCTTTTTTTGTCCGACATTTTTCAAATCTTTTTTTCAGACTTTTGTTTCAGACATTTTCATATTTTTTTTTTCGGACAGTTTTTTCAGAATTCTTTGGTCCGACATTTTTCAGACTTCTTTTGTCCGACATTTTTCAGATCTTTTTTTTCAGACTTTTTTTTCAGACATTTTCAGATCTTTTTTTTCAGACTTTTTTTGTCCGACATTTTTCAGATCTTTTTTTTCAGATTTTTTTGTCCGACAATTTTCAGATCTTTTTTTTCAGACTTCTTTTGTCCGACATTTTTCAGACTTTTTTTATCCGACATTTTTCAGACTTTTTTTGTCCGACAATTTTCAGATCTTTTTTTCAGACTTTTTTTGTCCGACAATTTTCAGATCTTTTTTTCCGACTTTTTTTGTCCGACAATTTTCAGATCTTTTTTTCAGACTTTTTTTGTCCGACAATTTTCAGATCTTTTTTTCAGACTTTTTTTGTCCGACAATTTTCAGATCTTTTTTTCAGATTTTTTTGTCCGACATTTTTCAGACTTTTTTTATCCGACATTTTTCAGACTTTTTTTGTCCGACAATTTTCAGATCTTTTTTTCAGACTTTTTTTGTCCGACAATTTCAGATCTTTTTTTCAGACTTTTTTTGTCCGACAATTTTCAGATCTTTTTTTCAGACTTTTTTTGTCCGACAATTTTCAGATCTTTTTTTCAGACTTTTTTTGTCCGACATTTTTCAGATCTTTTTTTTCAGATTTTTTTGTCCGACATTTTTCAGATCTTTTTTTTCAGACTTGTTTTTTTCCGAAATTTTTCTGATCTTTTTTTCAGATCTTTTTTTTTTTCCAACAATTTCAGATCTTTTTTTCAGACTTCTTTTGTCCGACATTTTTCAGACTTTTTTTGTCCGACATTTTTCATATCGTTTATTCACATCTTTTTTTCAGACTTTTGTTTCAGACATTTTCATATTTTTTTTTTCGGACAGTTTTTTCAGAATTCTTTTGTCCGACATTTTCAGATCTTTTTTTTCAGATTTTTTTGTCCGACATTTTTCAGATATTTTTTTCAGACTTTTTTTGTCAGACAATTTTCAGATCTGTTTTTTCAGACTTCTTTAGTCCGACATTTTTCAGACTTTTTTTGTCCGACATTTTTCAAATCTTTTTTTCAGACTTTTGTTTCAGACATTTTCATATTTTTTTTTTCGGACAGTTTTTTCAGAATTCTTTGGTCCGACATTTTTCAGACTTCTTTTGTCCGACATTTTTCAGATCTTTTTTTTCAGACTTTTTTTTCAGACATTTTCAGATCTTTTTTTTCAGATTTTTTTGTCCGACAATTTTCAGATCTTTTTTTTCAGACTTCTTTTGTCCGACATTTTTCAGACTTTTTTTATCCGACATTTTTCAGACTTTTTTTGTCCGACAATTTTCAGATCTTTTTTTCCGACTTTTTTTGTCCGACAATTTTCAGATCTTTTTTTCCGACTTTTTTTGTCCGACAATTTTCAGATCTTTTTTTCAGACTTTTTTTGTCCGACAATTTTCAGATCTTTTTTTCAGACTTTTTTTGTCCGACAATTTTCAGATCTTTTTTTCAGATTTTTTTGTCCGACATTTTTCAGACTTTTTTTATCCGACATTTTTCAGACTTTTTTTGTCCGACAATTTTCAGATCTTTTTTTCAGACTTTTTTTGTCCGACAATTTTCAGATCTTTTTTTCAGACTTTTTTTGTCCGACATTTTTCAGACTTTTTTTGTCCGACATTTTTCAGATCTTTTTTTTCAGATTTTTTTGTCCGACATTTTTCAGACATTTTTTGTCCGACATTTTTCAGATCTTTTTTTTTTCAGATTTTTTTGTCCGACATTTTTCAGATCTTTTTTTTCAGACTTTTTTTGTCCGACATTTTTCAGACTTTTTTTGTCCGACATTTTTCAGATCTTTTTTTACAGACGTTTTTTGTCCGACAATTTCAGATCTTTTTTTTCAGACTTTTTTTGTCCGACATTTTCAGATCTTTTTTTGTCCGACATTTTTCAAATCTTTTTTTCAGACTTTTGTTTCAGACATTTTCATATTTTTTTTTTCGGACAGTTTTTTCAGAATTCTTTGGTCCGACATTTTTCAGACTTCTTTTGTCCGACATTTTTCAGATCTTTTTTTTCAGACTTTTTTTTCAGACATTTTCAGATCTTTTTTTTCAGACTTTTTTTGTCCGACAATTTTCAGATCCTTTTTTTGTTCGACATTTTTCAGACTTTTTTTTCAGACATTTTCAGATCTTTTTTTTCGGACAGTTTTTTCAGACTTCTTTTGTCCGACATTTTTCAGACTTTTTTTGTCTGACATTTTTCAGATCTTTTTTTTCAGACTTCTTTTGTTCGACTTTTTTCAGATATTTTTTTCAGAATTTTTTTTGTCCGACAATTTTCAGATCTTTTTTTCAGACTTCTTTTGTCCGACATTTTCAGATCTTTTTTTTCAGACTTGTTTTTTTCCGAAATTTTTCTGATCTTTTTTTCAGATCTTTTTTTTTTTCCAACAATTTCAGATCTTTTTTTCAGACTTCTTTTGTCCGACATTTTTCAGACTTTTTTTGTCCGACATTTTTCATATCGTTTATTCACATCTTTTTTTCAGACTTTTGTTTCAGACATTTTCATATTTTTTTTCCGGACAGTTTTTTCAGAATTCTTTTGTCCGACATTTTCAGATCTTTTTTTTCAGATTTTTTTGTCCGACATTTTTCAGATATTTTTTTCAGACTTTTTTTGTCCGACAATTTTCAGATCTTTTTTTCAGACTTTTTTTGTCCGACAATTTTCAGATTTTTTTTTCAGACTTCTTTAGTCCGACATTTTTCAGACTTTTTTTGTCCGACATTTTTCAGATCTTTTTTTTCAGACTTTTTTTGTCCGACATTTTTCAGACTTTTTTTGTCCGACATTTTTCAGATCTTTTTTTCAGACTTCTTTTGTCCGACATTTTTCAGATATTTTTTTCAGACTTTTTTTGTCCGACAATTTTCAGATCTTTTTTTCAGACTTTTTTTGTCCGACAATTTTCAGATCTTTTTTTCAGACTTTTTTTGTCCGACAATTTTCAGATCTTTTTTTTCAGACTTCTTTAGTCCGACAATTTTCAGATCTTTTTTTCAGACATTTTCAGATCTTTTTTTTCGGACAGTTTTTTCAGACTTCTTTTGTCCGACATTTTTCAGATCTTTTTTTTCAGATTTTTTTGTCCGACATTTTTCAGATATTTTTTTCAGACTTTTTTTGTCCGACAATTTTCAGATCTTTTTTTTCAGACTTCTTTAGTCCGACATTTTTCAGACTTTTTTTGTCCGACATTTTTCAGATCTTTTTTTTCAGATTTTTTTGTCCGACAATTTTCAGATCTTTTTTTTCAGACTTTCTTTGTCCGACATTTTTCAGACTTTTTTTGTCCGACATTTTTCAGATCTTTTTTTCAGACTTTTTTTGTCCGACAATTTTCAGATCTTTTTTTCAGACTTTTTTTGTCCGACAATTTTCAGATCTTTTTTTCAGACTTTTTTTGTCCGACAATTTTCAGATCTTTTTTTCAGACTTTTTTTGTCCGACAATTTTCAGATCTTTTTTTTCAGACTTCTTTAGTCCGACAATTTTCAGATCTTTTTTTCAGACATTTTCAGATCTTTTTTTTCGGACAGTTTTTTCAGACTTCTTTTGTCCGACATTTTTCAGATCTTTTTTTTCAGATTTTTTTGTCCGACAATTTTCAGATCTTTTTTTTCAGACTTTTTTTGTCCGACATTTTTCAGACTTTTTTTGTCCGACATTTTTCAGACTTTTTTTGTCCGACATTTTTCAGACTTTTTTTGTCCGACATTTTTCAGATCTTTTTTTCAGACTTTTTTTGTCCGACAATTTTCATATCTTTTTTTTCAGACTTCTTTAGTCCGACAATTTTCAGATCTTTTTTTCAGACATTTTCAGATCTTTTTTTTCGGACAGTTTTTTCAGACTTCTTTTGTCCGACATTTTTCAGATCTTTTTTTCAGACTTTTTTTGTCCGACATTTTTCAGATCTTTTTTTTCAGATTTTTTTGTTCGACAATTTTCAGATCTTTTTTTTCAGATTTTTTTGTCCGACAATTTTCAGATCTTTTTTTTCAGACTTTTTTTGTCCGACATTTTTCAGACTTTTTTTGTCCGACATTTTTCAGACTTTTTTTGTCCGACATTTTTCAGACTTTTTTTGTCCGACATTTTTCAGACTTTTTTTGTCCGACATTTTTCAGATCTTTTTTTTCAGATTTTTTTGTCCGACAATTTTCAGATCTTTTTTTTCAGACTTTTTTTGTCCGACATTTTTCAGACTTTTTTTGTCCGACATTTTTCAGACTTTTTTTGTCCGACATTTTTCAGACTTTTTTTGTCCGACAATTTTCAGATCTTCTTTTTCAGACTTCTTTAGTCCGACATTTTTCAGACTTTTTTTGTCCGACAATTTTCAGATCTTTTTTTTCAGATTTTTTTGTCCGACAATTTTCAGATCTTTTTTTTCAGATTTTTTTGTCCGACAATTTTCAGACTTTTTTTGTCCGACATTTTTCAGACTTTTTTTGTCCGACATTTTTCAGATATTTTTTTCAGACTTTTTTTGTCCGACAATTTTCAGATCTTTTTTTTCAGACTTCTTTAGTCCGACATTTTTCAGACTTTTTTTGTCCGACATTTTTCAGATCTTTTTTTTCAGATTTTTTTGTCCGACAATTTTCAGATCTTTTTTTTCAGACTTTCTTTGTCCGACATTTTTCAGACTTTTTTTGTCCGACATTTTTCAGATCTTTTTTTCAGACTTTTTTTGTCCGACAATTTTCAGATCTTTTTTTCAGACTTTTTTTGTCCGACAATTTTCAGATCTTTTTTTCAGACTTTTTTTGTCCGACAATTTTCAGATCTTTTTTTCAGACTTTTTTTGTCCGACAATTTTCAGATCTTTTTTTTCAGACTTCTTCAGTCCGACAATTTTCAGATCTTTTTTTCAGACATTTTCAGATCTTTTTTTTCGGACAGTTTTTTCAGACTTCTTTTGTCCGACATTTTTCAGATCTTTTTTTTCAGATTTTTTTGTCCGACAATTTTCAGATCTTTTTTTTCAGACTTTTTTTGTCCGACATTTTTCAGACTTTTTTTGTCCGACATTTTTCAGACTTTTTTTGTCCGACATTTTTCAGACTTTTTTTGTCCGACATTTTTCAGATCTTTTTTTCAGACTTTTTTTGTCCGACAAATTTCAGATCTTTTTTTTCAGACTTCTTTAGTCCGACAATTTTCAGATCTTTTTTTCAGACATTTTCAGATCTTTTTTTTCGGACAGTTTTTTCAGACTTCTTTTGTCCGACATTTTTCAGATCTTTTTTTCAGACTTTTTTTGTCCGACATTTTTCAGATCTTTTTTTTCAGATTTTTTTGTTCGACAATTTTCAGATCTTTTTTTTCAGATTTTTTTGTCCGACAATTTTCAGATCTTTTTTTTCAGACTTTTTTTGTCCGACATTTTTCAGACTTTTTTTGTCCGACATTTTTCAGACTTTTTTTGTCCGACATTTTTCAGACTTTTTTTGTCCGACATTTTTCAGATCTTTTTTTTCAGATTTTTTTGTCCGACAATTTTCAGATCTTTTTTTTCAGACTTTTTTTGTCCGACATTTTTCAGACTTTTTTTGTCCGACATTTTTCAGACTTTTTTTGTCCGACAATTTTCAGATCTTCTTTTTCAGACTTCTTTAGTCCGACATTTTTCAGACTTTTTTTGTCCGACAATTTTCAGATCTTTTTTTTCAGATTTTTTTGTCCGACAATTTTCAGATCTTTTTTTTCAGATTTTTTTGTCCGACAATTTTCAGACTTTTTTTGTCCGACATTTTTCAGACTTTTTTTGTCCGACATTTTTCAGACTTTTTTTGTCCGACATTTTTCAGACTTTTTTTTCAGATTTTTTTGTCCGACATTTTTCAGACTTTTTTTGTCCGACATTTTTCAGATCTTTTTTTTCGGACAGTTATTTCAGACTTCTTTTGTCCAACATTTTTCAGATATTTTTTCCAGACTTTTTTTGTCCGACATTTTTCAGACTTTTTTTTTCCGACAATTTTCAGATCTTTTTTTTCAATATAATTAAAGTTGTTACACAGTGTGGAAAAGTGTTCAATCATTTCTCTTTGTTGAGCGGAACGTGCCCGATGTGTTCCATGGCGTTCCTGGAGGTGGAAGCAGAGCATAGTTAGCTGCATGTGGGATTCTTCTGTTGTTGAGGGAAGATAAAAACTAAGGGACATTTGGAGTTTAGGGTAAAGAAACACACTAGCTACACTTGTAAACATTAGTTAGTTTGTTTTTGTGTGAATTTATTATTATTATTCGTTGTCTGCCGAATAAGTGCAATTTGCCGTGAGCTGGAAAGAGATGGAAACATGAAACTTGGCATAGGAACTGGAATGATGTGCAGCTGCTTCTCAAGAACTATGACCCCAATCGGCCACATGGTGGCGCTGTAATTAACGCCCAAACATGTGATTTTGGAAAGGCCACGCCCCTCAAACCGTAAGTCCGATTGACTTGAAATGTGACACATATGTGCAACTCCGTGTGATCTACAATAAAGCCTCTTGGACCTCCAAAGTGCACCTTGAAATATTTTCCGCCATATTGGATTTTTTGAAAAACACATTTTTGACATCTCCTCCTAAACCGTAGGTCCGATTGCTACCAAATTTTCTGTGGATCATTATTGGACTAATGGCATCTAAAGTTACATAAAGCGTGTTGATACCTCATTGCGTTATGAATCTGTTGACCAATGAACTTTAAGAGGGCAGGGCTCAGCACATCAGTAGACCTAACTTCACAAGCCTTTGGCACATCGTCTCCAAACTTGAGGCGTACCAAAGCATTTTCCGCTTGACACATAGGGGGCGCCACAAATATCAGAAACTTGAATCGCAAGATCTGGTGGACAGAATTTTATCAAATTTGGTGCACATACTCTGGGGGCAAGTATTAACCAAGATCTATAGTGTCATATTGATCGGTGCATGTGGGCGTGGCCTATTTAGCATTTTATGCTAAATTATGCCTTTGCTCAATTTGCTGTGAGCTGGAATGAGCTAGAGACATGAGACTTGGTACCATAACTGTACATGATGTCATAATGCTTCACATAAAATATGAAAACAATTGGCCACATGGTGGCGCTATAACAATTTTCAAGGCCAGCCCCCTCACACCATAAGTCGTATCAATTTGAAATTTGACAGCCATGTGCTGCTGAATGTGATCTACAAAAAAGTCTCTTGGACCACGAAAGTCCACCGACTAAATTTTCCGCCATGCTGAAAGTTTTATTCAAATCGACCACTAGGCGGGCGCTTTGAGCGATAAAGGCTATAACCCGCGAATTGCCGCTTGCGGCTTTAATTCATTTTAAATTGATATAACTATGTGGATGTGGAAATATGTTTTATATATTTCATGTTTATTCTTTTACAATGTAATTGTAACCTGTGTTGAAATGTACCACTATACGATCACAATGTACAACTCTAGTTTTCATCACTAAGCCAAAGAATGCATTTCGCCTCAAGAAACACTGAAAAGTGGATTCATATGAAAAATGTGAAATTTCTTCACAGAAAAACATTTCTTGCATTGGAAACACACAAAAAAGGATAAATATGAAAGGGAACACAGTTTTCCAAAATCTAATATGATAGTTTTGGACTCCAGGCATCAAACTGTCAGTCTGAGCTGAATTCCATGTAAAACGCTAGTTTTCATCACTAAACTCGCTTAATATGTCTTTCTCACCCAAAACTACTCAGGAACGCATTTCTCCTCAAGAAACACTGAAATGTGCATTTATATGTAGAATATGTGATTTATTTACAGAAACACATCTGTTATACTGGAAACATACAAAAAAGAGACAGAATATGAAAAGAAACATTGTTTTCTCAAATTTTACATTAGAATTCGCTTCCAAGTATCAAATCTTCATTCTGAGCTCAATTCTATGCAAAACTCTTGTTTTCATCACTAAACTCGCTTAATATGTCTTTCTCACCCAAAAGCACTCAGGAACGCATTTCTCCTCTAGAAACACTGAAATGTGCATTTATATGAAGAATATGTGATTTATTTACAGAAACACATCTGTTATACTGGAAACATACAAAAAAGAGACAGAATATGAAAAGAAACATTGTTTTCTCAAATTTTACATTAAAATTCGCTTCCAAGTATCAAATCTTCATTCTGAGCTCAATTCTATGCAAAACTCTTGTTTTCATCACTAAACTCGCTTAATATGTCTTTCTCACCCAAAACCACTCAGGAACGCATTTCTCCTCTAGAAACACTGAAATGTGCATTTATATGAAGAATATGTGATTTATTTACAGAAACACATCTGTTGTACTGGAAACATACAAAAAAGAGACAGAATATGAAAAGAAACATTGTTTTCTCAAATTTTACATTAGAATTCGCTTCCAAGTATCAAATCTTCATTCTGAGCTGAATTCCATGTAAAACGCTAGTTTTCATCACTAAACTCGCTTAATATGTCTTTCTCACCCAAAACTACTCAGGAACGCATTTCTCCTCAAGAAACACTGAAACGTGCATTTATATGAAGAATAT
This sequence comes from Sebastes paucispinis, assembly GCA_036937225.1. NCBI lineage: Eukaryota > Metazoa > Chordata > Actinopteri > Perciformes > Sebastidae > Sebastes > Sebastes paucispinis. The sequence continues at coordinate 64,475 of JAUPFX010000013.1, read as the reverse complement.
GTGATTTATTTACAGAAACACATCTGTTATACTGGAAACATACAAAAAAGAGACAGAATATGAAAAGAAACATTGTTTTCTCAAATTTTACATTAGAATTCGCTTCCAAGTATCAAATCTTCATTCTGAGCTCAATTCTATGCAAAACTCTTGTTTTCATCACTAAACTCGCTTAATATGTCTTTCTCACCCAAAAGCACTCAGGAACGCATTTCTCCTCTAGAAACACTGAAATGTGCATTTATATGAAGAATATGTGATTTATTTACAGAAACACATCTGTTATACTGGAAACATACAAAACAGGATGAAAATGAAAGGGAATATATTTTTACAATTTTTTTACATAATAGTTGGCTTTTCTGCATCAAACCTTCACACTGACCTCAATTCCATGTAAAACTTTAGTTTTCATCACTAAACTTGCTTAAACTGTTTTAAAAAAAATCCATTGTATGATATGTCGAAAAATTTCTTGGAAAAAAAGTCAAAGTATAGTTTTTCAAAAAATGTCATGAAAAAAAAGTTATAGCATTTTGAAATTTTTGGGAAAAAAATACAATATTGTATATATCATATGTTGAAAAAAATAATGAAAAAAGTCTAATTCTAATTTAAAATTTCCAAATTCAGCCCGTGACGTTGTGGTCAGCTGCACTGTCCCCGATGAAAAAAAGCATACACTTGTTGTGTGCCGCCACTTTTTTTGAGTTATCGGTATGAATCATGCCCCTCGTTTCATTTTCTTCATCCCCAGCGTGACAGAAGCCACAGCGCTGGCCGCCATCTCCCGGGCTGGCCCGAAGAGGGGACCTGTCCCGATGGGAGAAACTCTCCTCGTCTGCAGCCTGCGAGGAAGTGGAACAGGCGTCTTCCGATTTGCCACGAGATCCCGCCTTGGCCCTCCCTCAAACCTTCCACTGACCTACTTTGTGGAGGCAATGAGTCTGAATCATTGGCCAAAAAAAAAGTCAATAGAAGTTTTTTCAGAATTCTATTGTCCGATCTTTTTCAGATCTTTTTTTTCCAGACTTTTTTTTCGGACAGTTTTTTTCAGACTTCTTTTGTCCAACATTTTTCAGATATTTTTTTTCAGATTTTTTTTGTCCGACAATTTTCAGATCTTTTTTTTCAAACTTTTTTTGTCCAACATTTTTCAGATCTTTTTTTCAGACTTTTTTTGTCCGACATTTTTCAGATTTTTTTGTCCGACACTTTTCAGATATTTTTTTCAGACATTTTCAGATATTTTTTTTCGGACAGTTTTTTCAGACTTCTTTTGTCCGACATTTTTCAGAGATTCTTTCCAGACTTTTTTGGTCCGACATTTTCAGATCTTTTTTTTCAGATTTTTTTGTCCGACAATTTTCAGATCTTTTTTTTCAGACTTTTTTTGTCCGAAATTTTTCAGACTTTTTTTGTCCGACATTTTTCAGATCTTTTTTTACAGACTTTTTTTGTCCGACAATTTCAGATCTTTTTTTTCAGACTTTTTTTCTCCGACATTTTCAGATCTTTTTTTGTCCAACATTTTTCAGATCTTTTTTTCAGATATTTTTTTTCAGACTTTTTTTCAAACTTCTTTTGTCCGATATTTTTCAGACTTCTTTTGTCCGACATTTTTCAGACTTTTTTTCGGGGTTTTTTTCCAAACTTTTTTTCAGATCTTTTTTTTTCAGACTTTTTTTGTCCGACATTTTTCAGACTTTTTTTGTCGGACATTTTTCAGATATTTTTTTCAGACTTTTTTTGTCCGATATTTTTCAGATATTTTTTTTCAGACTTCTTTTGTCCGACATTTTTCAGACTTTTTTTGTCCGAAATTTTTCAGACTTTTTTTTCAGACATTTTCAGATCTTTTTTTTCGGACTTCTTTTGTTCGACTTTTTTCAGATATTTTTTTGTCCGACATTTTTCAGATCTTTTTTTTCAGATTTCTTTGTCCGACATTTTTCAGATATTTTTTTCAGACTTTTTTTGTCCGATATTTTTCAGATATTTTTTTTCAGACTTCTTTTGTCTGACATTTTTCAGATCTTTTTTTTCAGACTTCTTTAGTCCGACATTTTTCAGACTTTTTTTGTCCGACAATTTTCAGATCTTTTTTTTCAGACTTCTTTTGACCGACATTTTTCAGACTTTTTTTGTCCGACATTTTTCAGACTTTTTTTGTCTGACATTTTTCAGATCTTTTTTTGTCTGACATTTTTCAGACTTTTTTTGTCTGACATTTTTCAGATCTTTTTTTGTCTGACATTTTTCAGATCTTTTTTTTCAGACTTCTTTAGTCCGACATTTTTCAGACTTTTTTTGTCCGACATTTTTCAGACTTTTTTTGTCGGACATTTTTCAGATATTTTTTTCAGACTTTTTTTGTCCGATATTTTTCAGATATTTTTTTTCAGACTTCTTTTGTCCGACATTTTTCAGACTTTTTTTGTCCGAAATTTTTCAGACTTTTTTTTCAGACATTTTCAGATCTTTTTTTTCGGACTTCTTTTGTTCGACTTTTTTCAGATATTTTTTTGTCCGACATTTTTCAGATCTTTTTTTTCAGATTTCTTTGTCCGACATTTTTCAGATATTTTTTTCAGACTTTTTTTGTCCGATATTTTTCAGATATTTTTTTTCAGACTTCTTTTGTCTGACATTTTTCAGATCTTTTTTTTCAGACTTCTTTAGTCCGACATTTTTCAGACTTTTTTTGTCCGACAATTTTCAGATCTTTTTTTTCAGACTTCTTTTGACCGACATTTTTCAGACTTTTTTTGTCCGACATTTTTCAGACTTTTTTTGTCTGACATTTTTCAGATCTTTTTTTGTCTGACATTTTTCAGACTTTTTTTGTCTGACATTTTTCAGATCTTTTTTTGTCTGACATTTTTCAGATCTTTTTTTTCAGACTTCTTTAGTCCGACATTTTTCAGACTTTTTTTGTCCGACATTTTTCAGACTTTTTTTGTCCGACATTTTTCAGACTTTTTTTTCAGACATTTTCAGATCTTTTTTTTCGGACAATTTTTTCAGACTTCTTTTGTCTGACATTTTTCAGATCTTTTTTTTCAGACTTCTTTTGTTCGACTTTTTTCAGATATTTTTTTCAGACTTCTTTTGTCCGACATTTTCAGATATTTTTTTTCAGACTTTTTTTTTCCGAAATTTTTCTGATCTTTTTTTAAGATCTTTTTTTTTTTCCAACAATTTCAGATCTTTTTTTCAGACTTTTTTTGTCCGACATTTTTCAGACTTTTTTTGTCCGACATTTTTCATATCGTTTATTCACATCTTTTTTTCAGACTTTTGTTTCAGACATTTTCATATTTTTTTTTTCGGACAGTTTTTTCAGAATTCTTTTGTCCGACATTTTTCAGATCTTTTTTTACAGACTTTTTTTGTCCGACAATTTCAGATCTTTTTTTTCAGACTTTTTTTGTCCGACAATTTCAGATCTTTTTTTTCAGACTTTTTTTCTCCGACATTTTCAGATCTTTTTTTGTCCAACATTTTTCAGATCTTTTTTTCAGATATTTTTTTTCAGACTTTTTTTCAAACTTCTTTTGTCCGACATTTTTCAGACTTCTTTTGTCCGACATTTTTCAGACTTTTTTTCGGGTTTTTTTTCCAAACTTTTTTTCAGATCTTTTTTTTTCAGACTTTTTTTGTCCGACATTTTTCAGACTTTTTTTGTCGGACATTTTTCAGATCTTTTTTTTCAGATTTCTTTGTCCGACATTTTTCAGATATTTTTTTCAGACTTTTTTTGTCCGATATTTTTCAGATATTTTTTTTCAGACTTCTTTTGTCTGACATTTTTCAGATCTTTTTTTTCAGACTTCTTTAGTCCGACATTTTTCAGACTTTTTTTGTCCGACAATTTTCAGATCTTTTTTTTCAGACTTCTTTTGACCGACATTTTTCAGACTTTTTTTGTCCGACATTTTTCAGACTTTTTTTGTCTGACATTTTTCAGATCTTTTTTTGTCTGACATTTTTCAGACTTTTTTTGTCTGACATTTTTCAGATCTTTTTTTGTCTGACATTTTTCAGATCTTTTTTTTCAGACTTCTTTAGTCCGACATTTTTCAGACTTTTTTTGTCCGACATTTTTCAGACTTTTTTTGTCCGACATTTTTCAGACTTTTTTTTCAGACATTTTCAGATCTTTTTTTTCGGACAATTTTTTCAGACTTCTTTTGTCTGACATTTTTCAGATCTTTTTTTTCAGACTTCTTTTGTTCGACTTTTTTCAGATATTTTTTTCAGACTTCTTTTGTCCGACATTTTCAGATATTTTTTTTCAGACTTTTTTTTTCCGAAATTTTTCTGATCTTTTTTTAAGATCTTTTTTTTTTTCCAACAATTTCAGATCTTTTTTTCAGACTTTTTTTGTCCGACATTTTTCAGACTTTTTTTGTCCGACATTTTTCATATCGTTTATTCACATCTTTTTTTCAGACTTTTGTTTCAGACATTTTCATATTTTTTTTTTCGGACAGTTTTTTCAGAATTCTTTTGTCCGACATTTTTCAGATCTTTTTTTACAGACTTTTTTTGTCCGACAATTTCAGATCTTTTTTTTCAGACTTTTTTTGTCCGACAATTTCAGATCTTTTTTTTCAGACTTTTTTTCTCCGACATTTTCAGATCTTTTTTTGTCCAACATTTTTCAGATCTTTTTTTCAGATATTTTTTTTCAGACTTTTTTTCAAACTTCTTTTGTCCGACATTTTTCAGACTTCTTTTGTCCGACATTTTTCAGACTTTTTTTCGGGTTTTTTTTCCAAACTTTTTTTCAGATCTTTTTTTTTCAGACTTTTTTTGTCCGACATTTTTCAGACTTTTTTTGTCGGACATTTTTCAGATCTTTTTTTTCAGATTTCTTTGTCCGACATTTTTCAGATATTTTTTTCAGACTTTTTTTGTCCGATATTTTTCAGATATTTTTTTTCAGACTTCTTTTGTCCGACATTTTTCAGACTTTTTTTGTCCGAAATTTTTCAGACTTTTTTTTCAGACATTTTCAGATCTTTTTTTTCGGACTTCTTTTGTTCGACTTTTTTCAGATATTTTTTTGTCCGACATTTTTCAGATCTTTTTTTTCAGATTTCTTTGTCCGACATTTTTCAGATATTTTTTTTCAGACTTCTTTTGTCTGACATTTTTCAGATCTTTTTTTTCAGACTTCTTTAGTCCGACATTTTTCAGACTTTTTTTGTCCGACAATTTTCAGATCTTTTTTTTCAGACTTCTTTTGACCGACATTTTTCAGACTTTTTTTGTCCGAAATTTTTCAGACTTTTTTTTCAGACATTTTCAGATCTTTTTTTTCGGACTTCTTTTGTTCGACTTTTTTCAGATATTTTTTTGTCCGACATTTTTCAGATCTTTTTTTTCAGATTTCTTTGTCCGACATTTTTCAGATATTTTTTTCAGACTTTTTTTGTCCGATATTTTTCAGATATTTTTTTTCAGACTTCTTTTGTCTGACATTTTTCAGATCTTTTTTTTCAGACTTCTTTAGTCCGACATTTTTCAGACTTTTTTTGTCCGACAATTTTCAGATCTTTTTTTTCAGACTTCTTTTGACCGACATTTTTCAGACTTTTTTTGTCTGACATTTTTCAGACTTTTTTTGTCTGACATTTTTCAGATCTTTTTTTGTCTGACATTTTTCAGATCTTTTTTTTCAGACTTCTTTAGTCCGACATTTTTCAGACTTTTTTTGTCCGACATTTTTCAGACTTTTTTTGTCCGACATTTTTCAGACTTTTTTTTCAGACATTTTCAGATCTTTTTTTTCGGACAATTTTTTCAGACTTCTTTTGTCTGACATTTTTCAGATCTTTTTTTTCAGACTTCTTTTGTTCGACTTTTTTCAGATATTTTTTTCAGACTTCTTTTGTCCGACATTTTCAGATATTTTTTTTCAGACTTTTTTTTTCCGAAATTTTTCTGATCTTTTTTTAAGATCTTTTTTTTTTTCCAACAATTTCAGATCTTTTTTTCAGACTTTTTTTGTCCGACATTTTTCAGACTTTTTTTGTCCGACATTTTTCATATCGTTTATTCACATCTTTTTTTCAGACTTTTGTTTCAGACATTTTCATATTTTTTTTTTCGGACAGTTTTTTCAGAATTCTTTTGTCCGACATTTTTCAGATCTTTTTTTACAGACTTTTTTTGTCCGACAATTTCAGATCTTTTTTTTCAGACTTTTTTTGTCCGACAATTTCAGATCTTTTTTTTCAGACTTTTTTTCTCCGACATTTTCAGATCTTTTTTTGTCCAACATTTTTCAGATCTTTTTTTCAGATATTTTTTTTCAGACTTTTTTTCAAACTTCTTTTGTCCGACATTTTTCAGACTTCTTTTGTCCGACATTTTTCAGACTTTTTTTCGGGTTTTTTTTCCAAACTTTTTTTCAGATCTTTTTTTTTCAGACTTTTTTTGTCCGACATTTTTCAGACTTTTTTTGTCGGACATTTTTCAGATCTTTTTTTTCAGATTTCTTTGTCCGACATTTTTCAGATATTTTTTTCAGACTTTTTTTGTCCGATATTTTTCAGATATTTTTTTTCAGACTTCTTTTGTCCGACATTTTTCAGACTTTTTTTGTCCGAAATTTTTCAGACTTTTTTTTCAGACATTTTCAGATCTTTTTTTTCGGACTTCTTTTGTTCGACTTTTTTCAGATATTTTTTTGTCCGACATTTTTCAGATCTTTTTTTTCAGATTTCTTTGTCCGACATTTTTCAGATATTTTTTTTCAGACTTCTTTTGTCTGACATTTTTCAGATCTTTTTTTTCAGACTTCTTTAGTCCGACATTTTTCAGACTTTTTTTGTCCGACAATTTTCAGATCTTTTTTTTCAGACTTCTTTTGACCGACATTTTTCAGACTTTTTTTGTCCGACATTTTTCAGACTTTTTTTGTCCGACATTTTTCAGACTTTTTTTTCAGACATTTTCAGATCTTTTTTTTCGGACAATTTTTTCAGACTTCTTTTGTCTGACATTTTTCAGATCTTTTTTTTCAGACTTCTTTTGTTCGACTTTTTTCAGATATTTTTTTCAGACTTCTTTTGTCCGACATTTTCAGATATTTTTTTTCAGACTTTTTTTTTCCGAAATTTTTCTGATCTTTTTTTAAGATCTTTTTTTTTTTCCAACAATTTCAGATCTTTTTTTCAGACTTTTTTTGTCCGACATTTTTCAGACTTTTTTTGTCCGACATTTTTCATATCGTTTATTCACATCTTTTTTTCAGACTTTTGTTTCAGACATTTTCATATTTTTTTTTTCGGACAGTTTTTTCAGAATTCTTTTGTCCGACATTTTTCAGATCTTTTTTTACAGACTTTTTTTGTCCGACAATTTCAGATCTTTTTTTTCAGACTTTTTTTGTCCGACAATTTCAGATCTTTTTTTTCAGACTTTTTTTCTCCGACATTTTCAGATCTTTTTTTGTCCAACATTTTTCAGATCTTTTTTTCAGATATTTTTTTTCAGACTTTTTTTCAAACTTCTTTTGTCCGACATTTTTCAGACTTCTTTTGTCCGACATTTTTCAGACTTTTTTTCGGGTTTTTTTTCCAAACTTTTTTTCAGATCTTTTTTTTTCAGACTTTTTTTGTCCGACATTTTTCAGACTTTTTTTGTCGGACATTTTTCAGATCTTTTTTTTCAGATTTCTTTGTCCGACATTTTTCAGATATTTTTTTCAGACTTTTTTTGTCCGATATTTTTCAGATATTTTTTTTCAGACTTCTTTTGTCCGACATTTTTCAGACTTTTTTTGTCCGAAATTTTTCAGACTTTTTTTTCAGACATTTTCAGATCTTTTTTTTCGGACTTCTTTTGTTCGACTTTTTTCAGATATTTTTTTGTCCGACATTTTTCAGATCTTTTTTTTCAGATTTCTTTGTCCGACATTTTTCAGATATTTTTTTTCAGACTTCTTTTGTCTGACATTTTTCAGATCTTTTTTTTCAGACTTCTTTAGTCCGACATTTTTCAGACTTTTTTTGTCCGACAATTTTCAGATCTTTTTTTTCAGACTTCTTTTGACCGACATTTTTCAGACTTTTTTTGTCCGACATTTTTCAGACTTTTTTTGTCTGACATTTTTCAGATCTTTTTTTGTCTGACATTTTTCAGATCTTTTTTTTCAGACTTCTTTAGTCCGACATTTTTCAGACTTTTTTTGTCCGACATTTTTCAGACTTTTTTTGTCCGACATTTTTCAGACTTTTTTTTCAGACATTTTCAGATCTTTTTTTTCGGACAATTTTTTCAGACTTCTTTTGTCTGACATTTTTCAGATCTTTTTTTTCAGACTTCTTTTGTTCGACTTTTTTCAGATATTTTTTTCAGACTTCTTTTGTCCGACATTTTCAGATATTTTTTTTCAGACTTTTTTTTTCCGAAATTTTTCTGATCTTTTTTTAAGATCTTTTTTTTTTTCCAACAATTTCAGATCTTTTTTTCAGACTTTTTTTGTCCGACATTTTTCAGACTTTTGTTTCAGACATTTTCATATTTTTTTTTTCGGACAGTTTTTTCAGAATTCTTTTGTCCGACATTTTCAGATCTTTTTTTTCAGATTTTTTTGTCCAACAATTTTCAGATCTTTTTTTCAGACTTTTTTTGTCCGACAATTTTCAGATCTTTTTTTTCAGACTTCTCTAGTCCGACATTTTTCAGATATTTTTTGTCTGACATTTTTCAGATCTTTTTTTCGGACAGTTTTTGCAGACTTCTTTTGTCCGACATTTTTCAGACTTTTTTTGTCTGACATTTTTCAGATCTTATTTTTCAGACTTCTTTTGTTCGACTTTTTTCAGATATTTTTTTCAGAATTTTTTTTGTCCGACAATTTTCAGATCTTTTTTTTTAGGACTTTTTTTTTCAGACATTTTCAGATATTTTTTTTCGGACAGTTTTTTCAGACTTCTTTTGTCCGACATTTTCAGATATTTTTTTTCAGACTTTTTTTTTCCGAAATTTTTCTGATCTTTTTTTCAGATCTTTTTTTTTTCCAACAATTTCAGATCTTTTTTTCAGACTTCTTTTGTCCGACATTTTTCAGACTTTTTTTGTCCGACATTTTTCAGATCTTTTTTTGTCTGACATTTTTCAGATCTTTTTTTTCAGACTTCTTTTGTTCGACTTTTTTCAGATATTTTTTTCAGAATTTTTTTTGTCCGACAATTTTCAGATCTTTTTTTCAGACTTCTTTTGTCCGACATTTTCAGATCTTTTTTTTCAGACTTGTTTTTTTCCGAAATTTTTCTGATCTTTTTTTCAGATCTTTTTCTTTTTCCAACAATTTCAGATCTTTTTTTCAGACTTCTTTTGTCCGACATTTTTCAGACTTTTTTTGTCCGACATTTTTCATATCGTTTATTCACATCTTTTTTTCAGACTTTTGTTTCAGACATTTTCATATTTTTTTTCCGGACAGTTTTTTCAGAATTCTTTTGTCCGACATTTTCAGATCTTTTTTTTCAGATTTTTTTGTCCGACATTTTTCAGATATTTTTTTCAGACTTTTTTTGTCCGACAATTTTCAGATCTTTTTTTCAGACTTTTTTTGTCCGACAATTTTCAGATCTTTTTTTTCAGACTTCTTTAGTCCGACATTTTTCAGACTTTTTTTGTCCGACATTTTTCAGATCTTTTTTTTCAGACTTTTTTTGTCCGACATTTTTCAGACTTTTTTTGTCCGACATTTTTCAGATATTTTTTTTCAGACTTTTTTTGTCCGACATTTTTCAGACTTCTTTTGTCCGACATTTTTCAGATATTTTTTTCAGACTTTTTTTGTCCGACATTTTTCAGATCTTTTTTTCAGACTTTTTTTGTCCGACAATTTTCAGATCTTTTTTTCAGACTTTTTTTGTCCGACAATTTTCAGATCTTTTTTTCAGACTTTGTTTGTCCGACAATTTTCAGATCTTTTTTTTCAGACTTCTTTAGTCCGACAATTTTCAGATCTTTTTTTCAGACATTTTCAGATCTTTTTTTTCGGACATTTTTTTCAGACTTCTTTTGTCCGACATTTTTCAGATCTTTTTTTTCATTTTTTTTTGTCCGACATTTTTCAGATATTTTTTTCAGACTTTTTTTGTCCGACAATTTTCAGATCTTTTTTTTCAGACTTCTTTAGTCCGACATTTTTCAGACTTTTTTTGTCCGACATTTTTCAGATCTTTTTTTTCAGATTTTTTTGTCCGACAATTTTCAGATCTTTTTTTTCAGACTTTCTTTGTCCGACATTTTTCAGACTTTTTTTGTCCGACATTTTTCAGATCTTTTTTTCAGACTTTTTTTGTCCGACAATTTTCAGATCTTTTTTTCAGACTTTTTTTGTCCGACAATTTTCAGATCTTTTTTTCAGACATTTTCAGATCTTTTTTTTCGGACAGTTTTTTCAGACTTCTTTTGTCCGACATTTTTCAGATCTTTTTTTTCAGATTTTTTTCAAATCTTTTTTTTCAGACTTTTTTTGTCCGACATTTTTCAGACTTTTTTTGTCCGACATTTTTCAGATCTTTTTTTCAGACTTTTTTTGTCCGACAATTTTCAGATCTTTTTTTCAGACTTTTTTTGTCCGACAATTTTCAGATCTTTTTTTTCAGACTTCTTTAGTCCGGCAATTTTCAGATCTTTTTTTCAGACATTTTCAGATCTTTTTTTTCAGACTTCTTTTGTTCGACTTTTTTCAGATATTTTTTTCAGAATTCTTTTGTCCGACATTTTCAGATCTTTTTTTTCAGATTTTTTTGTCCGACATTTTTCAGATATTTTTTTCAGACTTTTTTTGTCCGACAATTTTCAGATCTTTTTTTCAGACTTTTTTTGTCCGACATTTTTCAGATCTTTTTTTTCAGATTTTTTTGTCCGACATTTTTCAGACTTTTTTTGTCCGACATTTTTCAGACTTTTTTTGTCCGACATTTTTCAGACTTTTTTTGTCCGACATTTTTCAGACTTTTTTTGTCCGACATTTTTCAGACTTTTTTTGTCCGACATTTTTCAGACTTTTTTTGTCCGACAATTTTCAGATCTTTTTTTTCAGATTTTTTTGTCCGACAATTTTCAGACTTTTTTTGTCCGACATTTTTCAGATCTTTTTTTTCAGATTTTTTTGTCCGACAATTTTCAGACTTTTTTTGTCCGACATTTTTCAGATCTTTTTTTTCAGATTTTTTTGTCCGACATTTTTCAGACATTTTTTGTCCGACATTTTTCAGATCTTTTTTTTTTCAGATTTTTTTGTCCGACATTTTTCAGATCTTTTTTTTCAGACTTTTTTTGTCCGACATTTTTCAGACTTTTTTTGTCCGACATTTTTCAGATCTTTTTTTACAGACTTTTTTTGTCCGACAATTTCAGATCTTTTTTTTCAGACTTTTTTTGTCCGACATTTTCAGATCTTTTTTTGTCCGACATTTTTCAAATCTTTTTTTCAGACTTTTGTTTCAGACATTTTCATATTTTTTTTTTCGGACAGTTTTTTCAGAATTCTTTGGTCCGACATTTTTCAGATCTTTTTTTTCAGACTTTTTTTTCAGACATTTTCAGATCTTTTTTTTCAGACTTTTTTTGTCCGACACTTTTCAGATCTTTTTTTTCAGATTTTTTTGTCCGACAATTTTCAGATCTTTTTTTTCAGACTTCTTTTGTCCGACATTTTTCAGACTTTTTTTATCCGACATTTTTCCGACTTTTTTTGTCCGACAATTTTCAGATCTTTTTTTCAGACTTTTTTTGTCCGACAATTTTCAGATCTTTTTTTCAGACTTTTTTTGTCCGACATTTTTCAGACTTTTTTTGTCCGACATTTTTCAGACTTTTTTTGTCCGACATTTTTCAGACTTTTTTTGTCCGACATTTTTCAGATCTTTTTTTTCAGATTTTTTTGTCCGACATTTTTCAGATCTTTTTTTTAGACTTTTTTTTCAGACATTTTCAGATCTTTTTTTTCGGACAGTTTTTTCAGACTTCTTTTGTCCGACATTTTTCATATCGTTTATTCACATCTTTTTTTCAGACTTTTGTTTCAGACATTTTCATATTTTTTTTCCGGACAGTTTTTTCAGAATTCTTTTGTCCGACATTTTCAGATCTTTTTTTTCAGATTTTTTTGTCCGACATTTTTCAGATATTTTTTTCAGACTTTTTTTGTCCGACAATTTTCAGATCTTTTTTTCAGACTTTTTTTGTCCGACAATTTTCAGATCTTTTTTTTCAGACTTCTTTAGTCCGACATTTTTCAGACTTTTTTTGTCCGACATTTTTCAGATCTTTTTTTTCAGACTTTTTTTGTCCGACATTTTTCAGACTTTTTTTGTCCGACATTTTTCAGATCTTTTTTTTCAGACTTTTTTTGTCCGACATTTTTCAGACTTTTTTTGTCCGACATTTTTCCGACTTTTTTTGTCCGACAATTTTCAGATCTTTTTTTCAGACTTTTTTTGTCCGACAATTTTCAGATCTTTTTTTCAGACTTTTTTTGTCCGACAATTTTCAGACTTTTTTTTCAGACTTCTTTAGTCCGACAATTTTCAGATCTTTTTTTTCAGACTTTCTTTGTCCGACATTTTTCAGACTTTTTTTGTCCGACATTTTTCAGATCTTTTTTTCAGACTTTTTTTGTCCGACAATTTTCAGATCTTTTTTTCAGACTTTTTTTGTCCGACAATTTTCAGATCTTTTTTTCAGACTTTTTTTGTCCGACAATTTTCAGATCTTTTTTTCAGACTTTTTTTGTCCGACAATTTTCAGATCTTTTTTTTCAGACTTCTTTAGTCCGACATTTTTCAGACTTTTTTTGTCCGACATTTTTCAGACTTTTTTTGTCCGACATTTTTCAGACTTTTTTTGTCCGACATTTTTCAGACTTTTTTTGTCCGACATTTTTCAGATCTTTTTTTTCAGATTTTTTTGTCCGACAATTTTCAGATCTTTTTTTTCAGACTTTTTTTGTCCGACATTTTTCAGACTTTTTTTGTCCGACATTTTTCAGACTTTTTTTGTCCGACATTTTTCAGACTTTTTTTGTCCGACATTTTTCAGACTTTTTTTGTCCGACATTTTTCAGACTTTTTTTGTCCGACATTTTTCAGACTTTTTTTGTCCGACAATTTTCAGATCTTTTTTTTCAGACTTTTTTTGTTCGACATTTTTCAGACTTTTTTTGTCCGACATTTTTCAGACTTTTTTTGTCCGACATTTTTCAGACTTTTTTTGTCCGACATTTTTCAGACTTTTTTTGTCCGACAATTTTCAGATCTTCTTTTTCAGACTTCTTTAGTCCGACATTTTTCAGACTTTTTTTGTCCGACAATTTTCAGATCTTTTTTTTCAGATTTTTTTGTCCGACAATTTTCAGATCTTTTTTTTCAGATTTTTTTGTCCGACAATTTTCAGACTTTTTTTGTCCGACATTTTTCAGACTTTTTTTATCCGACATTTTTCAGACTTTTTTTGTCCGACATTTTTCAGACTTTTTTTGTCCGACATTTTTCAGATCTTTTTTTTCAGATTTTTTTGTCCGACATTTTTCAGACTTTTTTTGTCCGACATTTTTCAGATCTTTTTTTTCGGACAGTTATTTCAGACTTCTTTTGTCCAACATTTTTCAGATATTTTTTCCAGACTTTTTTTGTCCGACATTTTTCAGACTTTTTTTGTCCGACAATTTTCAGATCTTTTTTTTCAATATAATTAAAGTTGTTACACAGTGTGGAAAAGTGTTCAATCATTTCTCTTTGTTGAGCGGAACGTGCCCGATGTGTTCCATGGCGTTCCTGGAGGTGGAAGCAGAGCATAGTTAGCTGCATGTGGGATTCTTCTGTTGTTGAGGGAAGATAAAAACTAAGGGACATTTGGAGTTTAGGGTAAAGAAACACACTAGCTACACTTGTAAACATTACATTAAGTTAGTTTGTTTTTGTGTGAATTTATTATTATTATTCGTTGTCTGCCGAATAAGTGCAATTTGCCGTGAGCTGGAAAGAGATGGAAACATGAAACTTGGCATAGGAACTGGAATGATGTGCAGCTGCTTCTCAAGAACTATGACCCCAATCGGCCACATGGTGGCGCTGTAATTAACGCCCAAACATGTGATTTTGGAAAGGCCACGCCCCTCAAACCGTAAGTCCGATTGACTTGAAATGTGACACATATGTGCAACTCCGTGTGATCTACAATAAAGCCTCTTGGACCTCCAAAGTGCACCTTGAAATATTTTCCGCCATATTGGATTTTTTGAAAAACACATTTTTGACATCTCCTCCTAAACCGTAGGTCCGATTGCTACCAAATTTTCTGTGGATCATTATTGGACTAATGGCATCTAAAGTTACATAAAGCGTGTTGATACCTCATTGCGTTATGAATCTGTTGACCAATGAACTTTAAGAGGGCAGGGCTCAGCACATCAGTAGACCTAACTTCACAAGCCTTTGGCACATCGTCTCCAAACTTGAGGCGTACCAAAGCATTTTCCGCTTGACACATAGGGGGCGCCACAAATATCAGAAACTTGAATCGCAAGATCTGGTGGACAGAATTTTATCAAATTTGGTGCACATACTCTGGGGGCAAGTATTAACCAAGATCTATAGTGTCATATTGATCGGTGCATGTGGGCGTGGCCTATTTAGCATTTTATGCTAAATTATGCCTTTGCTCAATTTGCTGTGAGCTGGAATGAGCTAGAGACATGAGACTTGGTACCATAACTGTACATGATGTCATAATGCTTCACATAAAATATGAAAACAATTGGCCACATGGTGGCGCTATAACAATTTTCAAGGCCAGCCCCCTCACACCATAAGTCGTATCAATTTGAAATTTGACAGCCATGTGCTGCTGAATGTGATCTACAAAAAAGTCTCTTGGACCACGAAAGTCCACCGACTAAATTTTCCGCCATGCTGAAAGTTTTATTCAAATCGACCACTAGGCGGGCGCTTTGAGCGATAAAGGCTATAACCCGCGAATTGCCGCTTGCGGCTTTAATTCATTTTAAATTGATATAACTATGTGGATGTGGAAATATGTTTTATATATTTCATGTTTATTCTTTTACAATGTAATTGTAACCTGTGTTGAAATGTACCACTATACGATCACAATGTACAACTCTAGTTTTCATCACTAAGCCAAAGAATGCATTTCGCCTCAAGAAACACTGAAAAGTGGATTCATATGAAAAATGTGAAATTTCTTCACAGAAAAACATTTCTTGCATTGGAAACACACAAAAAAGGATAAATATGAAAGGGAACACAGTTTTCCAAAATCTAATATGATAGTTTTGGACTCCAGGCATCAAACTGTCAGTCTGAGCTGAATTCCATGTAAAACGCTAGTTTTCATCACTAAACTCGCTTAATATGTCTTTCTCACCCAAAACTACTCAGGAACGCATTTCTCCTCTAGAAACACTGAAATGTGCATTTATATGAAGAATATGTGATTTATTTACAGAAACACATCTGTTATACTGGAAACATACAAAAAAGAGACAGAATATGAAAAGAAACATTGTTTTCTCAAATTTTACATTAAAATTCGCTTCCAAATATCAAATCTTCATTCTGAGCTCAATTCTATGCAAAACTCTTGTTTTCATCACTAAACTCGCTTAATATGTCTTTCTCACCCAAAACCACTCAGGAACGCATTTCTCCTCTAGAAACACTGAAATGTGCATTTATATGAAGAATATGTGATTTATTTACAGAAACACATCTGTTGTACTGGAAACATACAAAAAAGAGACAGAATATGAAAAGAAACATTGTTTTCTCAAATTTTACATTAGAATTCGCTTCCAAGTATCAAATCTTCAGTCTGAGCTGAATTCCATGTAAAACGCTAGTTTTCATCACTAAACTCGCTTAATATGTCTTTCTCACCCAAAACTACTCAGGAACGCATTTCTCCTCAAGAAACACTGAAATGTGCATTTATATGTAGAATATGTGATTTATTTACAGAAACACATCTGTTATACTGGAAACATACAAAAAAGAGACAGAATATGAAAAGAAACATTGTTTTCTCAAATTTTACATTAAAATTCGCTTCCAAGTATCAAATCTTCATTCTGAGCTCAATTCTATGCAAAACTCTTGTTTTCATCACTAAACTCGCTTAATATGTCTTTCTCACCCAAAACCACTCAGGAACGCATTTCTCCTCTAGAAACACTGAAATGTGCATTTATATGAAGAATATGTGATTTATTTACAGAAACACATCTGTTGTACTGGAAACATACAAAAAAGAGACAGAATATGAAAAGAAACATTGTTTTCTCAAATTTTACATTAGAATTCGCTTCCAAGTATCAAATCTTCATTCTGAGCTGAATTCCATGTAAAACGCTAGTTTTCATCACTAAACTCGCTTAATATGTCTTTCTCATCCAAAACTACTCAGGAACGCATTTCTCCTCAAGAAACACTGAAACGTGCATTTATATGAAGAATATGTGATTTATTTACAGAAACACATCTGTTATACTGGAAACATACAAAAAAGAGACAGAATATGAAAAGAAACATTGTTTTCTCAAATTTGACATTAGAATTCGCTTCCAAGTATCAAATCTTCATTCTGAGCTCAATTCTATGCAAAACTCTTGTTTTCATCACTAAACTCGCTCAATATGTCTTTCTCACCCAAAACCACTCAGGAACGCATTTCTCCTCTAGAAACACTGAAATGTGCATTTATATGAAGAATATGTGATTTATTTACAGAAACACATCTGTTATACTGGAAACATACAAAAAAGAGACAGAATATGAAAAGAAACATTGTTTTCTCAAATTTGACATTAGAATTCGCTTCCAAGTATCAAATCTTCATTCTGAGCTCAATTCTATGCAAAACTTTTGTTTTCATCACTAAACTCGCTTAATATATCTTTCTCACCCAAAAGCACTCAGGAACGCATTTCTCCTCTAGAAACACTGAAATGTGCATTTATATGAAGAATATGTGATTTATTTACAGAAACACATCTGTTATACTGGAAACATACAAAACAGGATGAAAATGAAAGGGAATATATTTTTACAATTTTTTTACATAATAGTTGGCTTTTCTGCATCAAACCTTCACACTGACCTCAATTCCATGTAAAACTTTAGTTTTCATCACTAAACTTGCTTAAACTGTTTTAAAAAAAATCCATTGTATGATATGTCGAAAAATTTCTTGGAAAAAAAGTCAAAGTATAGTTTTTCAAAAAATGTCATGAAAAAAAAGTTATAGCATTTTGAAATTTTTGGGAAAAAAATACAATATTGTATATATCATATGTTGAAAAAAATAATGAAAAAAGTCTAATTCTAATTCAAAATTTCCAAATTCAGCCCGTGACGTTGTGGTCAGCTGCACTGTCCCCGATGAAAAAAAGCATACACTTGTTGTGTGCCGCCACTTTTTTTGAGTTATCGGTATGAATCATGCCCCTCGTTTCATTTTCTTCATCCCCAGCGTGACAGAAGCCACAGCGCTGGCCGCCATCTCCCGGGCTGGCCCGAAGAGGGGACCTGTCCCGATGGGAGAAACTCTCCTCGTCTGCAGCCTGCGAGGAAGTGGAACAGGCGTCTTCCGATTAGCCACGAGATCCCGCCTTGGCCCTCCCTCAAACCTTCCACTGACCTACTTTGTGGAGGCAATGAGTCTGAATCATTGGCCAAAAAAAAAGTCAATAGAAGTTTTTTCAGAATTCTATTGTCCGATCTTTTTCAGATCTTTTTTTTCAGACTTTCTTTTCAGAAATTTTCAGATCTTTTTTTTCGGACAGTTTTTTTCAGACTTCTTTTGTCCAACATTTTTCAGATATTTTTTTTCAGATTTTTTTTGTCCGACAATTTTCAGATCTTTTTTTTCAAACTTTTTTTGTCCAACATTTTTCAGATATTTTTTTCAGATATTTTTTTTCAGACTTTTTTTCAAACTTCTTTTGTCCGACATTTTTCAGACTTTTTTTCGGGCTTTTTTTCCAGACTTTTTTCAGATCTTTTTTTCAGATTTTTTTGTCCGACATTTTTCAGATATTTTTTTCAGACTTTTTTTGTCCGACATTTTTCAGATATTTTTTTCAGACATTTTCAGATATTTTTTTTCGGACAGTTTTTTCAGACTTCTTTTGTCCGACATTTTTCAGAGATTCTTTCCAGACTTTTTTGGTCCGACATTTTCAGATCTTTTTTTTCAGATTTTTTTTGTCCGACATTTTTCAGACTTTTTTTGTCCGACATTTTTCAGATCTTTTTTTACAGACTTTTTTTGTCCGACAATTTCAGATCTTTTTTTTCAGACTTTTTTTGTCCGACATTTTCAGATCTTTTTTTGTCCGACATTTTTCAAATCTTTTTTTCAGACTTTTGTTTCAGACATTTTCATATTTTTTTTTTCGGACAGTTTTTTCAGAATTCTTTGGTCCGACATTTTTCAGACCTTTTTTTTCAGACTTCTTTAGTCCGACATTTTTCAGACTTTTTTTGTTCGACAATTTTGACATCTTTTTTTTTAAACTTTTTTCGTCCAACATTTTTCAGATCTTTTTTTTAGATATTTTTTTTCATATTTTTTTTCAAACTTCTTTTGTCCGACATTTTTCAGACTTCTTTTCAGAGATTCTTTCCAGACTTTTTTTGTCTGACATTTTCAGATCTTTTTTTTCAGACTTCTTTTGTCTGACATTTTCAGATCTTTTTTTTCAGACTTCTTTTGTCTGACATTTTCAGATCTTTTTTTTCAGACTTTTTTTGTCCGACATTTTCAGATCTTTTTTTTCAGATTTTTTTGTCCGACAATTTTCATATCTTTTTTTCAGACTTTTTTTGTCCGACAATTTTCAGATCTTTTTTTCAGACTTTTTTTGTCCGACAATTTTCAGATCTTTTTTTTCAGACTTCTTTAGTCCGACATTTTTCAGACTTTTTTTGTCCGACATTTTTCAGATCTTTTTTTCAGACTTTTTTTGTCCGACAATTTTCAGATCTTTTTTTCAGACTTTTTTTGTCCGACAATTTTCAGATCTTTTTTTCAGACTTTTTTTGTCCGACAATTTTCAGATCTTTTTTTCAGACTTTTTTTGTCCGACAATTTTCAGATCTTTTTTTTCAGACTTCTTTAGTCCGACATTTTTCAGACTTTTTTTGTCCGACATTTTTCAGATCTTTTTTTTCAGATTTTTTTGTCCGACAATTTTCAGATCTTTTTTTTCAGACTTTTTTTGTCCGACAATTTTCAGATCTTTTTTTCAGACATTTTCAGATCTTTTTTTTCGGACAGTTTTTTCAGACTTCTTTTGTCCGACATTTTTCAGACTTTTTTTGTCTGACATTTTTCAGATCTTTTTTTTCAGACTTCTTTTGTTCGACTTTTTTCAGATATTTTTTTCAGAATTCTTTTGTCCGACATTTTCAGATCTTTTTTTTCAGATTTTTTTGTCCGACATTTTTCAGATATTTTTTTCAGACTTTTTTTGTCCGACAATTTTCAGATCTTTTTTTCAGACTTTTTTTGTCCGACATTTTTCAGATCTTTTTTTTCAGATTTTTTTGTCCGACAATTTTCAGATCTTTTTTTTCAGACTTTTTTTGTCCGACATTTTTCAGACTTTTTTTGTCCGACATTTTTCAGACTTTTTTTGTCCGACAATTTTCAGATCTTTTTTTCAGACTTTTTTTGTCCGACAATTTTCAGATCTTTTTTTCAGACTTTTTTTGTCCGACAATTTTCAGATCTTTTTTTTCAGACTTCTTTAGTCCGACATTTTTCAGACTTTTTTTGTCCGACATTTTCAGATCTTTTTTTCAGACTTTTTTTGTCCGACAATTTTCAGATCTTTTTTTCAGACTTTTTTTGTCCGACAATTTTCAGATCTTTTTTTCAGACTTTTTTTGTCCGACAATTTTCAGATCTTTTTTTTCAGACTTCTTTAGTCCGACATTTTTCAGACTTTTTTTGTCCGACATTTTTCAGATCTTTTTTTTCAGATTTTTTTGTCCGACAATTTTCAGATCTTTTTTTTCAGACTTTTTTTGTCCGACAATTTTCAGATCTTTTTTTCAGACATTTTCAGATCTTTTTTTTCGGACAGTTTTTTCAGACTTCTTTTGTCCGACATTTTTCAGACTTTTTTTGTCTGACATTTTTCAGATCTTTTTTTTCAGACTTCTTTTGTTCGACTTTTTTCAGATATTTTTTTCAGAATTCTTTTGTCCGACATTTTCAGATCGTTTTTTTCAGATTTTTTTGTCCGACATTTTTCAGATATTTTTTTCAGACTTTTTTTGTCCGACAATTTTCAAATCTTTTTTTCAGACTTTTTTTGTCCGACATTTTTCAGATCTTTTTTTTCAGATTTTTTTGTCCGACAATTTTCAGATCTTTTTTTTCAGACTTTTTTTGTCCGACATTTTTCAGACTTTTTTTGTCCGACATTTTTCAGACTTTTTTTGTCCGACATTTTTCAGACTTTTTTTGTCCGACAGTTTTCAGATCTTTTTTTCAGACTTCTTTTGTCCGACATTTTTCAGACTTTTTTTGTCCGACATTTTTCAGATCTTTTTTTTCAGACTTTTTTGTCCGACATTTTTCAGATAATTTTTTCAGACTTTTTTTGTCCGACAATTTTCAGATCTTTTTTTCAGACTTTTTTCGTCCGACAATTTTCAGATCTTTTTTTCAGACTTTTTTTGTCCGACAATTTTCAGATCTTTTTTTTCGGACAGTTTTTTCAGACTTCTTTTGTCCGACATTTTCAGATCTTTTTTTCAGACTTTTTTTGTCCGACAATTTTCAGATCTTTTTTTCAGACTTTTTTTGTCCGACAATTTTCAGATCTTTTTTTTCAGACTTCTTTAGTCCGACAATTTTCAGATCTTTTTTTCAGACATTTTCAGATCTTTTTTTTCGGACAGTTTTTTCAGACTTCTTTTGTCCGACATTTTTCAGACTTTTTTTGTCTGACATTTTTCAGATCTTTTTTTTCAGACTTCTTTTGTTCGACTTTTTTCAGATATTTTTTTCAGAATTCTTTTGTCCGACATTTTCATATCTTTTTTTGTCCAACATTTTTCAAATCTTTTTTTCAGACTTTTGTTTCAGACATTTTCATATTTTTTTTTTAGGACAGTTTTTTCAGAATTCTTTGGTCCGACATTTTTCAGATATTTTTTTTCAGACTTCTTTAGTCCGACAATTTTCAGATCTTTTTTTCAGACATTTTCAGATCTTTTTTTTCGGACAGTTTTTTCAGACTTCTTTTGTCCGACATTTTTCAGATCTTTTTTTTCAGATTTTTTTGTCCGACAATTTTCAGATCTTTTTTTCAGACTTTTTTTGTCCGACAATTTTCAGATCTTTTTTTCAGACTTTTTTTGTCCGACAATTTTCAGATCTTTTTTTCAGACTTTTTTTGTCCGACAATTTTCAGATCTTTTTTTTCAGACTTCTTTAGTCCGACATTTTTCAGACTTTTTTTGTCCGACATTTTTCAGATCTTTTTTTCAGACTTTTTTTGTCCGACAATTTTCAGATCTTTTTTTCAGACTTTTTTTGTCCGACAATTTTCAGATCTTTTTTTCAGACTTTTTTTGTCCGACAATTTTCAGATCTTTTTTTCAGACTTTTTTTGTCCGACAATTTTCAGATCTTTTTTTTCAGACTTCTTTAGTCCGACATTTTTCAGACTTTTTTTGTCCGACATTTTTCAGATCTTTTTTTTCAGATTTTTTTGTCCGACAATTTTCAGATCTTTTTTTTCAGACTTTTTTTGTCCGACAATTTTCAGATCTTTTTTTCAGACATTTTCAGATCTTTTTTTTCGGACAGTTTTTTCAGACTTCTTTTGTCCGACATTTTTCAGACTTTTTTTGTCTGACATTTTTCAGATCTTTTTTTTCAGACTTCTTTTGTTCGACTTTTTTCAGATATTTTTTTCAGAATTCTTTTGTCCGACATTTTCAGATCGTTTTTTTCAGATTTTTTTGTCCGACATTTTTCAGATATTTTTTTCAGACTTTTTTTGTCCGACAATTTTCAGATCTTTTTTTCAGACTTTTTTTGTCCGACATTTTTCAGATCTTTTTTTTCAGATTTTTTTGTCCGACAATTTTCAGATCTTTTTTTTCAGACTTTTTTTGTCCGACATTTTTCAGACTTTTTTTGTCCGACATTTTTCAGACTTTTTTTGTCCGACATTTTTCAGACTTTTTTTGTCCGACATTTTTCAGACTTTTTTTGTCCGACAGTTTTCAGATCTTTTTTTCAGACTTCTTTTGTCCGACATTTTTCAGACTTTTTTTGTCCGACATTTTTCAGATCTTTTTTTTCAGACTTTTTTGTCCGACATTTTTCAGATAATTTTTTCAGACTTTTTTTGTCCGACAATTTTCAGATCTTTTTTTCAGACTTTTTTCGTCCGACAATTTTCAGATATTTTTTTCAGACTTTTTTTGTCCGACAATTTTCAGATCTTTTTTTCAGACTTTTTTTGTCCGACAATTTTCAGATCTTTTTTTCAGACTTTTTTTGTCCGACAATTTTCAGATCTTTTTTTTCAGACTTCTTTAGTCCGACAATTTTCAGATCTTTTTTTCAGACATTTTCAGATCTTTTTTTTCGGACAGTTTTTTCAGACTTCTTTTGTCCGACATTTTTCAGACTTTTTTTGTCTGACATTTTTCAGATCTTTTTTTTCAGACTTCTTTTGTTCGACTTTTTTCAGATATTTTTTTCAGAATTCTTTTGTCCGACATTTTCAGATCTTTTTTTTCAGATTTTTTTGTCCGACAATTTTCAGATCTTTTTTTCAGACTTTTTTTGTCCGACATTTTTCAGATCTTTTTTTTCAGATTTTTTTGTCCGACAATTTTCAGATCTTTTTTTTCAGACTTTTTTTGTCCGACATTTTTCAGACTTTTTTTGTCCGACATTTTTCAGACTTTTTTTGTCCGACATTTTTCAGACTTTTTTTGTCCGACATTTTTCAGACTTTTTTTGTCCGACATTTTTCAGATCTTTTTTTCAGACTTCTTTTGTCCGACATTTTTCAGACTTTTTTTGTCCGACATTTTTCAGATCTTTTTTTTCAGACTTTTTTGTCCGACATTTTTCAGATATTTTTTTCAGACTTTTTTTGTCCGACAATTTTCAGATCTTTTTTTCAGACTTTTTTCGTCGGACAATTTTCAGATCTTTTTTTCAGACTTTTTTTGTCCGACACTTTTCAGATCTTTTTTTTCAGATTTTTTTGTCCGACAATTTTCAGATCTTTTTTTTCAGACTTCTTTTGTCCGACATTTTTCAGACTTTTTTTATCCGACATTTTTCCGACTTTTTTTGTCCGACAATTTTCAGATCTTTTTTTCAGACTTTTTTTGTCCGACAATTTTCAGATCTTTTTTTCAGACTTTTTTTGTCCGACATTTTTCAGACTTTTTTTGTCCGACATTTTTCAGACTTTTTTTGTCCGACATTTTTCAGACTTTTTTTGTCCGACATTTTTCAGATCTTTTTTTTCAGATTTTTTTGTCCGACATTTTTCAGATCTTTTTTTTAGACTTTTTTTTCAGACATTTTCAGATCTTTTTTTTCGGACAGTTTTTTCAGACTTCTTTTGTCCGACATTTTTCATATCGTTTATTCACATCTTTTTTTCAGACTTTTGTTTCAGACATTTTCATATTTTTTTTCCGGACAGTTTTTTCAGAATTCTTTTGTCCGACATTTTCAGATCTTTTTTTTCAGATTTTTTTGTCCGACATTTTTCAGATCTTTTTTTCAGACTTTTTTCGTCGGACAATTTTCAGATCTTTTTTTCAGACTTTTTTTGTCCGACAATTTTCAGATCTTTTTTTCCGGACAGTTTTTTCAGACTTCTTTTGTCCGACATTTTTCAGACTTTTTTTGTCTGACATTTTTCAGACCTTTTTTTTTCGGACTTTTTTTTCAGACATTTTCAGATATTTTTTTTTGGACAGTTTTTTCAGACTTCTTTTGTCCGACATTTTTCAGACTTTTTTTGTCTGACATTTTTCAGATCTTTTTTTTCAGACTTCTTTTGTTCGACTTTTTTCAGATATTTTTTTCAGAATTTTTTTTTCCGACATTTTTCAGACCTTTTTTTTTCGGACTTTTTTTTCCGACATTTTTCAGATCTTTTTTTTCAGACTTTTTTTTTCCGAAATTTTTCTGATCTTTTTTTCAGATCTTTTTTTTTTTCCAACAATTTCAGATCTTCTTTTCAGACTTCTTTTGTCCGACATTTTTCAGACTTTTTTTGTCTGACATTTTTCATATCGTTTATTCACATCTTTTTTTCAGACTTTTGTTTCAGACATTTTCATATTTTTTTTTTCGGACAGTTTTTTCAGAATTCTTTTGTCCGACATTTTCAGATCTTTTTTTTCAGATTTTTTTGTCCGACATTTTTCAGATATTTTTTTCAGACTTTTTTTGTCCGACAATTTTCAGATATTTTTTTCAGACTTTTTTTGTCCGACAATTTTCAGATCTTTTTTTTCAGACTTCTCTAGTCCGACATTTTTCAGACTTTTTTTGTCCGACATTTTTCAGATCTTTTTTTTCAGACATTTTCAGATCTTTTTTTCGGACAGTTTTAGCAGACTTCTTTTGTCCGACATTTTTCAGACTTTTTTTGTCTGACATTTTTCAGATCTTTTTTTTCCGACTTCTTTTGTTCGACTTTTTTCAGATATTTTTTTCAGAATTTTTTTTTCCGACAATTTTCAGATCTTTTTTTTTAGGACTTTTTTTTTCAGACATTTTCAGATATTTTTTTTCGGACAGTTTTTTCAGACTTTTTTTTCCCGACATTTTTCAGATATTTTTTTTCAGATATTTTTGTCCGAAATTTTTCAGATCTTTTTTTCAGACTTCTTTTGTCCGACATTTTTCAGACTTTTTTTGTCCGACATTTTTCAAATCGTTTATTCACATCTTTTTTTCAGACTTTTGTTTCAGACATTTTCATATTTTTTTTTTCGGACAGTTTTTTCAGAATTCTTTTGTCCGACATTTTTCAGACTTCTTTTGTCTGACATTTTTCAGACTTTTTTTGTCCGACAATTTTCAGATCTTTTTTTTCAGACTTCTTTTGTCCGACATTTTCAGATCTTTTTTTTCAGACTTTTTTTTCAGAAATTTTCAGATCTTTTTTTTCGGATAGTTTTTTTCAGACTTCTTTTGTCTGACATTTTTCAGATCTTTTTTTTCAGACTTCTTTTGTTCGACTTTTTTCAGATATTTTTTTCAGACTTCTTTTGTCCGACATTTTCAGATATTTTTTTTCAGACTTTTTTTTTCCGAAATTTTTCTGATCTTTTTTTAAGATCTTTTTTTTTTTCCAACAATTTCAGATCTTTTTTTCAGACTTTTTTTGTCCGACATTTTTCAGACTTTTTTTGTCCGACATTTTTCAGATATTTTTTTCAGATTTTTTTTGTCCGACAATTTTCAGATCTTTTTTTCAGATCTTTTTTTTCAGACTTTTTTTGTCCGACATTTTTCAGATATTTTTTTCAGATTTTTTTTGTCCGACAATTTTCAGATCTTTTTTTCAGATCTTTTTTTTCAGACATTTTTTGTCCGACATTTTTCATACATTTTTTGTCCGACATTTTTCAGATCTTTTTTTTCAGATTTTTTTGTCCGACATTTTTCAGACATTTTTTGTCCGACATTTTTCAGATCTTTTTTTTTTCAGATTTTTTTGTCCGACATTTTTCAGATCTTTTTTTTCAGACTTTTTTTGTCCGACATTTTTCAGACTTTTTTTGTCCGACATTTTTCAGATCTTTTTTTACAGACTTTTTTTGTCCGACAATTTCAGATCTTTTTTTTCAGACTTTTTTTGTCCGACATTTTCAGATCTTTTTTTGTCCGACATTTTTCAAATCTTTTTTTCAGACTTTTGTTTCAGACATTTTCATATTTTTTTTTTCGGACAGTTTTTTCAGAATTCTTTGGTCCGACATTTTTCAGACTTCTTTTGTCCGACATTTTTCAGATCTTTTTTTTCAGACTTTTTTTTCAGACTTTTTTTTCAGACATTTTCAGATCTTTTTTTTCAGACTTTTTTTTCAGACAATTTCAGATCTTTTTTTTCGGACAGTTTTTTCAGACTTCTTTTGTCCGACATTTTTCAGACTTTTTTTGTCCGACAATTTTCAGATCTTTTTTTTCAGACTTCTTTAGTCCGACATTTTTCAGACTTTTTTTGTCCGACATTTTTCAGATCTTTTTTTTCAGATTTTTTTGTCCGACAATTTTCAGATCTTTTTTTTCAGACTTCTTTTGTCCGACATTTTTCAGACTTTTTTTGTCCGACATTTTTCAGACTTTTTTTATCCGACATTTTTCAGACTTTTTTTGTCCGACAATTTTCAGATCTTTTTTTCAGACTTTTTTTGTCCGACAATTTTCAGATCTTTTTTTCAGACTTTTTTTGTCCGACAATTTTCAGATCTTTTTTTCAGACTTTTTTTGTCCGACATTTTTCAGACTTTTTTTGTCCGACATTTTTCAGATCTTTTTTTTCAGATTTTTTTGTCCGACATTTTTCAGATCTTTTTTTTCAGACTTGTTTTTTTCCGAAATTTTTCTGATCTTTTTTTCAGATCTTTTTTTTTTTCCAACAATTTCAGATCTTTTTTTCAGACTTCTTTTGTCCGACATTTTTCAGACTTTTTTTGTCCGACATTTTTCAGATCTTTTTTTTCAGATTTTTTTGTCCGACATTTTTCAGACTTTTTTTATCCGACATTTTTCAGACTTTTTTTGTCCGACAATTTTCAGATCTTTTTTTCAGACTTTTTTTGTCCGACAATTTTCAGATCTTTTTTTCAGACTTTTTTTGTCCGACATTTTTCAGACTTTTTTTGTCCGACATTTTTCAGATCTTTTTTTTCAGATTTTTTTGTCCGACATTTTTCAGACATTTTTTGTCCGACATTTTTCAGATCTTTTTTTTTTCAGATTTTTTTGTCCGACATTTTTCAGACTTTTTTTGTCCGACATTTTTCAGATCTTTTTTTACAGACTTTTTTTGTCCGACAATTTCAGATCTTTTTTTTCAGACTTTTTTTGTCCGACATTTTCAGATCTTTTTTTGTCCGACATTTTTCAAATCTTTTTTTCAGACTTTTGTTTCAGACATTTTCATATTTTTTTTTTCGGACAGTTTTTTCAGAATTCTTTGGTCCGACATTTTTCAGACTTCTTTTGTCCGACATTTTTCAGATCTTTTTTTTCAGACTTTTTTTTCAGACATTTTCAGATCTTTTTTTTCAGACTTCTTTTGTCCGACATTTTTCAGACTTTTTTTATCCGACATTTTTCAGACTTTTTTTGTCCGACAATTTTCAGATCTTTTTTTCAGACTTTTTTTGTCCGACAATTTTCAGATCTTTTTTTCCGACTTTTTTTGTCCGACAATTTTCAGATCTTTTTTTCAGACTTTTTTTGTCCGACAATTTTCAGATCTTTTTTTCAGACTTTTTTTGTCCGACATTTTTCAGACTTTTTTTGTCCGACATTTTTCAGACTTTTTTTGTCCGACATTTTTCAGATCTTTTTTTTCAGATTTTTTTGTCCGACATTTTTCAGATCTTTTTTTTAGACTTTTTTTGTCCGACAATTTTCAGATCCTTTTTTTCAGACTTCTTTAGTCCGACATTTTTCAGACTTTTTTTGTCCGACATTTTTCAAACTTTTTTTGTTCGACATTTTTCAAACTTTTTTTTCAGACATTTTCAGATCTTTTTTTTCGGACAGTTTTTTCAGACTTCTTTTGTCCGACATTTTTCAGATATTTTTTTCAGAATTTTTTTTGTCCGACAATTTTCAGATCTTTTTTTCAGACTTCTTTTGTCCGACATTTTCAGATCTTTTTTTTCGGACAGTTTTTTCAGACTTCTTTTGTCCGACATTTTTCAGATATTTTTTTCAGAATTTTTTTTGTCCGACAATTTTCAGATCTTTTTTTCAGACTTCTTTTGTCCGACATTTTCAGATCTTTTTTTTCAGACTTGTTTTTTTCCGAAATTTTTCTGATCTTTTTTTCAGATCTTTTTCTTTTTCCAACAATTTCAGATCTTTTTTTCAGACTTCTTTTGTCCGACATTTTTCAGACTTTTTTTGTCTGACATTTTTCAGATCTTTTTTTTCCGACTTCTTTTGTTCGACTTTTTTCAGATATTTTTTTCAGAATTTTTTTTTCCGACAATTTTCAGATCTTTTTTTTTAGGACTTTTTTTTTCAGACATTTTCAGATATTTTTTTTCGGACAGTTTTTTCAGACTTTTTTTTCCCGACATTTTTCAGATATTTTTTTTCAGATATTTTTGTCCGAAATTTTTCAGATCTTTTTTTCAGACTTCTTTTGTCCGACATTTTTCAGACTTTTTTTGTCCGACATTTTTCAAATCGTTTATTCACATCTTTTTTTCAGACTTTTGTTTCAGACATTTTCATATTTTTTTTTTCGGACAGTTTTTTCAGAATTCTTTTGTCCGACATTTTTCAGACTTCTTTTGTCTGACATTTTTCAGACTTTTTTTGTCCGACAATTTTCAGATCTTTTTTTTCAGACTTCTTTTGTCCGACATTTTCAGATCTTTTTTTTCAGACTTTTTTTTCAGAAATTTTCAGATCTTTTTTTTCGGATAGTTTTTTTCAGACTTCTTTTGTCTGACATTTTTCAGATCTTTTTTTTCAGACTTCTTTTGTTCGACTTTTTTCAGATATTTTTTTCAGACTTCTTTTGTCCGACATTTTCAGATATTTTTTTTCAGACTTTTTTTTTCCGAAATTTTTCTGATCTTTTTTTAAGATCTTTTTTTTTTTCCAACAATTTCAGATCTTTTTTTCAGACTTTTTTTGTCCGACATTTTTCAGACTTTTTTTGTCCGACATTTTTCAGATATTTTTTTCAGATTTTTTTTGTCCGACAATTTTCAGATCTTTTTTTCAGATCTTTTTTTTCAGACATTTTTTGTCCGACATTTTTCATACATTTTTTGTCCGACATTTTTCAGATCTTTTTTTTCAGATTTTTTTGTCCGACATTTTTCAGACATTTTTTGTCCGACATTTTTCAGATCTTTTTTTTTTCAGATTTTTTTGTCCGACATTTTTCAGATCTTTTTTTTCAGACTTTTTTTGTCCGACATTTTTCAGACTTTTTTTGTCCGACATTTTTCAGATCTTTTTTTACAGACTTTTTTTGTCCGACAATTTCAGATCTTTTTTTTCAGACTTTTTTTGTCCGACATTTTCAGATCTTTTTTTGTCCGACATTTTTCAAATCTTTTTTTCAGACTTTTGTTTCAGACATTTTCATATTTTTTTTTTCGGACAGTTTTTTCAGAATTCTTTGGTCCGACATTTTTCAGACTTCTTTTGTCCGACATTTTTCAGATCTTTTTTTTCAGACTTTTTTTTCAGACTTTTTTTTCAGACATTTTCAGATCTTTTTTTTCAGACTTTTTTTTCAGACAATTTCAGATCTTTTTTTTCGGACAGTTTTTTCAGACTTCTTTTGTCCGACATTTTTCAGACTTTTTTTGTCCGACAATTTTCAGATCTTTTTTTTCAGACTTCTTTAGTCCGACATTTTTCAGACTTTTTTTGTCCGACATTTTTCAGATCTTTTTTTTCAGATTTTTTTGTCCGACAATTTTCAGATCTTTTTTTTCAGACTTCTTTTGTCCGACATTTTTCAGACTTTTTTTGTCCGACATTTTTCAGACTTTTTTTATCCGACATTTTTCAGACTTTTTTTGTCCGACAATTTTCAGATCTTTTTTTCAGACTTTTTTTGTCCGACAATTTTCAGATCTTTTTTTCAGACTTTTTTTGTCCGACAATTTTCAGATCTTTTTTTCAGACTTTTTTTGTCCGACATTTTTCAGACTTTTTTTGTCCGACATTTTTCAGATCTTTTTTTTCAGATTTTTTTGTCCGACATTTTTCAGATCTTTTTTTTCAGACTTGTTTTTTTCCGAAATTTTTCTGATCTTTTTTTCAGATCTTTTTTTTTTTCCAACAATTTCAGATCTTTTTTTCAGACTTCTTTTGTCCGACATTTTTCAGACTTTTTTTGTCCGACATTTTTCAGATCTTTTTTTTCAGATTTTTTTGTCCGACATTTTTCAGACTTTTTTTATCCGACATTTTTCAGACTTTTTTTGTCCGACAATTTTCAGATCTTTTTTTCAGACTTTTTTTGTCCGACAATTTTCAGATCTTTTTTTCAGACTTTTTTTGTCCGACATTTTTCAGACTTTTTTTGTCCGACATTTTTCAGATCTTTTTTTTCAGATTTTTTTGTCCGACATTTTTCAGACATTTTTTGTCCGACATTTTTCAGATCTTTTTTTTTTCAGATTTTTTTGTCCGACATTTTTCAGACTTTTTTTGTCCGACATTTTTCAGATCTTTTTTTACAGACTTTTTTTGTCCGACAATTTCAGATCTTTTTTTTCAGACTTTTTTTGTCCGACATTTTCAGATCTTTTTTTGTCCGACATTTTTCAAATCTTTTTTTCAGACTTTTGTTTCAGACATTTTCATATTTTTTTTTTCGGACAGTTTTTTCAGAATTCTTTGGTCCGACATTTTTCAGACTTCTTTTGTCCGACATTTTTCAGATCTTTTTTTTCAGACTTTTTTTTCAGACATTTTCAGATCTTTTTTTTCAGACTTCTTTTGTCCGACATTTTTCAGACTTTTTTTATCCGACATTTTTCAGACTTTTTTTGTCCGACAATTTTCAGATCTTTTTTTCAGACTTTTTTTGTCCGACAATTTTCAGATCTTTTTTTCCGACTTTTTTTGTCCGACAATTTTCAGATCTTTTTTTCAGACTTTTTTTGTCCGACAATTTTCAGATCTTTTTTTCAGACTTTTTTTGTCCGACATTTTTCAGACTTTTTTTGTCCGACATTTTTCAGACTTTTTTTGTCCGACATTTTTCAGATCTTTTTTTTCAGATTTTTTTGTCCGACATTTTTCAGATCTTTTTTTTAGACTTTTTTTGTCCGACAATTTTCAGATCCTTTTTTTCAGACTTCTTTAGTCCGACATTTTTCAGACTTTTTTTGTCCGACATTTTTCAAACTTTTTTTGTTCGACATTTTTCAAACTTTTTTTTCAGACATTTTCAGATCTTTTTTTTCGGACAGTTTTTTCAGACTTCTTTTGTCCGACATTTTTCAGATATTTTTTTCAGAATTTTTTTTGTCCGACAATTTTCAGATCTTTTTTTCAGACTTCTTTTGTCCGACATTTTCAGATCTTTTTTTTCAGACTTGTTTTTTTCCGAAATTTTTCTGATCTTTTTTTCAGATCTTTTTCTTTTTCCAACAATTTCAGATCTTTTTTTCAGACTTCTTTTGTCCGACATTTTTCAGACTTTTTTTGTCCGACATTTTTCATATCGTTTATTCACATCTTTTTTTCAGACTTTTGTTTCAGACATTTTCATATTTTTTTTCCGGACAGTTTTTTCAGAATTCTTTTGTCCGACATTTTCAGATCTTTTTTTTCAGATTTTTTTGTCCGACATTTTTCAGATATTTTTTTCAGACTTTTTTTGTCCGACAATTTTCAGATCTTTTTTTCAGACTTTTTTTGTCCGACAATTTTCAGATCTTTTTTTTCAGACTTCTTTAGTCCGACATTTTTCAGACTTTTTTTGTCCGACATTTTTCAGATCTTTTTTTTCAGACTTTTTTTGTCCGACATTTTTCAGACTTTTTTTGTCCGACATTTTTCAGATATTTTTTTTCAGACTTTTTTTGTCCGACATTTTTCAGACTTCTTTTGTCCGACATTTTTCAGATATTTTTTTCAGACTTTTTTTGTCCGACATTTTTCAGATCTTTTTTTCAGACTTTTTTTGTCCGACAATTTTCAGATCTTTTTTTCAGACTTTTTTTGTCCGACAATTTTCAGATCTTTTTTTCAGACTTTGTTTGTCCGACAATTTTCAGATCTTTTTTTTCAGACTTCTTTAGTCCGACAATTTTCAGATCTTTTTTTCAGACATTTTCAGATCTTTTTTTTCGGACATTTTTTTCAGACTTCTTTTGTCCGACATTTTTCAGATCTTTTTTTTCATTTTTTTTTGTCCGACATTTTTCAGATATTTTTTTCAGACTTTTTTTGTCCGACAATTTTCAGATCTTTTTTTTCAGACTTCTTTAGTCCGACATTTTTCAGACTTTTTTTGTCCGACATTTTTCAGATCTTTTTTTTCAGATTTTTTTGTCCGACAATTTTCAGATCTTTTTTTTCAGACTTTCTTTGTCCGACATTTTTCAGACTTTTTTTGTCCGACATTTTTCAGATCTTTTTTTCAGACTTTTTTTGTCCGACAATTTTCAGATCTTTTTTTCAGACTTTTTTTGTCCGACAATTTTCAGATCTTTTTTTCAGACATTTTCAGATCTTTTTTTTCGGACAGTTTTTTCAGACTTCTTTTGTCCGACATTTTTCAGATCTTTTTTTTCAGATTTTTTTCAAATCTTTTTTTTCAGACTTTTTTTGTCCGACATTTTTCAGACTTTTTTTGTCCGACATTTTTCAGATCTTTTTTTCAGACTTTTTTTGTCCGACAATTTTCAGATCTTTTTTTTCAGACTTCTTTAGTCCGGCAATTTTCAGATCTTTTTTTCAGACATTTTCAGATCTTTTTTTTCAGACTTCTTTTGTTCGACTTTTTTCAGATATTTTTTTCAGAATTCTTTTGTCCGACATTTTCAGATCTTTTTTTTCAGATTTTTTTGTCCGACATTTTTCAGATATTTTTTTCAGACTTTTTTTGTCCGACAATTTTCAGATCTTTTTTTCAGACTTTTTTTGTCCGACATTTTTCAGATCTTTTTTTTCAGATTTTTTTGTCCGACATTTTTCAGACTTTTTTTGTCCGACATTTTTCAGACTTTTTTTGTCCGACATTTTTCAGACTTTTTTTGTCCGACATTTTTCAGACTTTTTTTGTCCGACATTTTTCAGACTTTTTTTGTCCGACAATTTTCAGATCTTTTTTTTCAGATTTTTTTGTCCGACAATTTTCAGACTTTTTTTGTCCGACATTTTTCAGATCTTTTTTTTCAGATTTTTTTGTCCGACAATTTTCAGACTTTTTTTGTCCGACATTTTTCAGATCTTTTTTTTCAGATTTTTTTGTCCGACATTTTTCAGACATTTTTTGTCCGACATTTTTCAGATCTTTTTTTTTTCAGATTTTTTTGTCCGACATTTTTCAGATCTTTTTTTTCAGACTTTTTTTGTCCGACATTTTTCAGACTTTTTTTGTCCGACATTTTTCAGATCTTTTTTTACAGACTTTTTTTGTCCGACAATTTCAGATCTTTTTTTTCAGACTTTTTTTGTCCGACATTTTCAGATCTTTTTTTGTCCGACATTTTTCAAATCTTTTTTTCAGACTTTTGTTTCAGACATTTTCATATTTTTTTTTTCGGACAGTTTTTTCAGAATTCTTTGGTCCGACATTTTTCAGATCTTTTTTTTCAGACTTTTTTTTCAGACATTTTCAGATCTTTTTTTTCAGACTTTTTTTGTCCGACACTTTTCAGATCTTTTTTTTCAGATTTTTTTGTCCGACAATTTTCAGATCTTTTTTTTCAGACTTCTTTTGTCCGACATTTTTCAGACTTTTTTTATCCGACATTTTTCCGACTTTTTTTGTCCGACAATTTTCAGATCTTTTTTTCAGACTTTTTTTGTCCGACAATTTTCAGATCTTTTTTTCAGACTTTTTTTGTCCGACATTTTTCAGACTTTTTTTGTCCGACATTTTTCAGACTTTTTTTGTCCGACATTTTTCAGACTTTTTTTGTCCGACATTTTTCAGATCTTTTTTTTCAGATTTTTTTGTCCGACATTTTTCAGATCTTTTTTTTAGACTTTTTTTTCAGACATTTTCAGATCTTTTTTTTCGGACAGTTTTTTCAGACTTCTTTTGTCCGACATTTTTCATATCGTTTATTCACATCTTTTTTTCAGACTTTTGTTTCAGACATTTTCATATTTTTTTTCCGGACAGTTTTTTCAGAATTCTTTTGTCCGACATTTTCAGATCTTTTTTTTCAGATTTTTTTGTCCGACATTTTTCAGATATTTTTTTCAGACTTTTTTTGTCCGACAATTTTCAGATCTTTTTTTCAGACTTTTTTTGTCCGACAATTTTCAGATCTTTTTTTTCAGACTTCTTTAGTCCGACATTTTTCAGACTTTTTTTGTCCGACATTTTTCAGATCTTTTTTTTCAGACTTTTTTTGTCCGACATTTTTCAGACTTTTTTTGTCCGACATTTTTCAGATCTTTTTTTTCAGACTTTTTTTGTCCGACATTTTTCAGACTTTTTTTGTCCGACATTTTTCCGACTTTTTTTGTCCGACAATTTTCAGATCTTTTTTTCAGACTTTTTTTGTCCGACAATTTTCAGATCTTTTTTTCAGACTTTTTTTGTCCGACAATTTTCAGACTTTTTTTTCAGACTTCTTTAGTCCGACAATTTTCAGATCTTTTTTTTCAGACTTTCTTTGTCCGACATTTTTCAGACTTTTTTTGTCCGACATTTTTCAGATCTTTTTTTCAGACTTTTTTTGTCCGACAATTTTCAGATCTTTTTTTCAGACTTTTTTTGTCCGACAATTTTCAGATCTTTTTTTCAGACTTTTTTTGTCCGACAATTTTCAGATCTTTTTTTCAGACTTTTTTTGTCCGACAATTTTCAGATCTTTTTTTTCAGACTTCTTTAGTCCGACAATTTTCAGATCTTTTTTTCAGACATTTTCAGATCTTTTTTTTCGGACAGTTTTTTCAGACTTCTTTTGTCCGACATTTTTCAGATCTTTTTTTTCAGATTTTTTTGTCCGACAATTTTCAGATCTTTTTTTTCAGACTTTTTTTGTCCGACATTTTTCAGACTTTTTTTGTCCGACATTTTTCAGACTTTTTTTGTCCGACATTTTTCAGACTTTTTTTGTCCGACATTTTTCAGACTTTTTTTGTCCGACATTTTTCAGACTTTTTTTGTCCGACATTTTTCAGACTTTTTTTGTCCGACATTTTTCAGATCTTTTTTTTCAGATTTTTTTGTCCGACAATTTTCAGATCTTTTTTTTCAGACTTTTTTTGTCCGACATTTTTCAGACTTTTTTTGTCCGACATTTTTCAGACTTTTTTTGTCCGACATTTTTCAGACTTTTTTTGTCCGACATTTTTCAGACTTTTTTTGTCCGACATTTTTCAGACTTTTTTTGTCCGACATTTTTCAGACTTTTTTTGTCCGACAATTTTCAGATCTTTTTTTTCAGACTTTTTTTGTTCGACATTTTTCAGACTTTTTTTGTCCGACATTTTTCAGACTTTTTTTGTCCGACATTTTTCAGACTTTTTTTGTCCGACATTTTTCAGACTTTTTTTGTCCGACAATTTTCAGATCTTCTTTTTCAGACTTCTTTAGTCCGACATTTTTCAGACTTTTTTTGTCCGACAATTTTCAGATCTTTTTTTTCAGATTTTTTTGTCCGACAATTTTCAGATCTTTTTTTTCAGATTTTTTTGTCCGACAATTTTCAGACTTTTTTTGTCCGACATTTTTCAGACTTTTTTTATCCGACATTTTTCAGACTTTTTTTGTCCGACATTTTTCAGACTTTTTTTGTCCGACATTTTTCAGATCTTTTTTTTCAGATTTTTTTGTCCGACATTTTTCAGACTTTTTTTGTCCGACATTTTTCAGATCTTTTTTTTCGGACAGTTATTTCAGACTTCTTTTGTCCAACATTTTTCAGATATTTTTTCCAGACTTTTTTTGTCCGACATTTTTCAGACTTTTTTTGTCCGACAATTTTCAGATCTTTTTTTTCAATATAATTAAAGTTGTTACACAGTGTGGAAAAGTGTTCAATCATTTCTCTTTGTTGAGCGGAACGTGCCCGATGTGTTCCATGGCGTTCCTGGAGGTGGAAGCAGAGCATAGTTAGCTGCATGTGGGATTCTTCTGTTGTTGAGGGAAGATAAAAACTAAGGGACATTTGGAGTTTAGGGTAAAGAAACACACTAGCTACACTTGTAAACATTACATTAAGTTAGTTTGTTTTTGTGTGAATTTATTATTATTATTCGTTGTCTGCCGAATAAGTGCAATTTGCCGTGAGCTGGAAAGAGATGGAAACATGAAACTTGGCATAGGAACTGGAATGATGTGCAGCTGCTTCTCAAGAACTATGACCCCAATCGGCCACATGGTGGCGCTGTAATTAACGCCCAAACATGTGATTTTGGAAAGGCCACGCCCCTCAAACCGTAAGTCCGATTGACTTGAAATGTGACACATATGTGCAACTCCGTGTGATCTACAATAAAGCCTCTTGGACCTCCAAAGTGCACCTTGAAATATTTTCCGCCATATTGGATTTTTTGAAAAACACATTTTTGACATCTCCTCCTAAACCGTAGGTCCGATTGCTACCAAATTTTCTGTGGATCATTATTGGACTAATGGCATCTAAAGTTACATAAAGCGTGTTGATACCTCATTGCGTTATGAATCTGTTGACCAATGAACTTTAAGAGGGCAGGGCTCAGCACATCAGTAGACCTAACTTCACAAGCCTTTGGCACATCGTCTCCAAACTTGAGGCGTACCAAAGCATTTTCCGCTTGACACATAGGGGGCGCCACAAATATCAGAAACTTGAATCGCAAGATCTGGTGGACAGAATTTTATCAAATTTGGTGCACATACTCTGGGGGCAAGTATTAACCAAGATCTATAGTGTCATATTGATCGGTGCATGTGGGCGTGGCCTATTTAGCATTTTATGCTAAATTATGCCTTTGCTCAATTTGCTGTGAGCTGGAATGAGCTAGAGACATGAGACTTGGTACCATAACTGTACATGATGTCATAATGCTTCACATAAAATATGAAAACAATTGGCCACATGGTGGCGCTATAACAATTTTCAAGGCCAGCCCCCTCACACCATAAGTCGTATCAATTTGAAATTTGACAGCCATGTGCTGCTGAATGTGATCTACAAAAAAGTCTCTTGGACCACGAAAGTCCACCGACTAAATTTTCCGCCATGCTGAAAGTTTTATTCAAATCGACCACTAGGCGGGCGCTTTGAGCGATAAAGGCTATAACCCGCGAATTGCCGCTTGCGGCTTTAATTCATTTTAAATTGATATAACTATGTGGATGTGGAAATATGTTTTATATATTTCATGTTTATTCTTTTACAATGTAATTGTAACCTGTGTTGAAATGTACCACTATACGATCACAATGTACAACTCTAGTTTTCATCACTAAGCCAAAGAATGCATTTCGCCTCAAGAAACACTGAAAAGTGGATTCATATGAAAAATGTGAAATTTCTTCACAGAAAAACATTTCTTGCATTGGAAACACACAAAAAAGGATAAATATGAAAGGGAACACAGTTTTCCAAAATCTAATATGATAGTTTTGGACTCCAGGCATCAAACTGTCAGTCTGAGCTGAATTCCATGTAAAACGCTAGTTTTCATCACTAAACTCGCTTAATATGTCTTTCTCACCCAAAACTACTCAGGAACGCATTTCTCCTCAAGAAACACTGAAATGTGCATTTATATGTAGAATATGTGATTTATTTACAGAAACACATCTGTTATACTGGAAACATACAAAAAAGAGACAGAATATGAAAAGAAACATTGTTTTCTCAAATTTTACATTAGAATTCGCTTCCAAGTATCAAATCTTCATTCTGAGCTCAATTCTATGCAAAACTCTTGTTTTCATCACTAAACTCGCTTAATATGTCTTTCTCACCCAAAAGCACTCAGGAACGCATTTCTCCTCTAGAAACACTGAAATGTGCATTTATATGAAGAATATGTGATTTATTTACAGAAACACATCTGTTATACTGGAAACATACAAAAAAGAGACAGAATATGAAAAGAAACATTGTTTTCTCAAATTTTACATTAAAATTCGCTTCCAAATATCAAATCTTCATTCTGAGCTCAATTCTATGCAAAACTCTTGTTTTCATCACTAAACTCGCTTAATATGTCTTTCTCACCCAAAACCACTCAGGAACGCATTTCTCCTCTAGAAACACTGAAATGTGCATTTATATGAAGAATATGTGATTTATTTACAGAAACACATCTGTTGTACTGGAAACATACAAAAAAGAGACAGAATATGAAAAGAAACATTGTTTTCTCAAATTTTACATTAGAATTCGCTTCCAAGTATCAAATCTTCAGTCTGAGCTGAATTCCATGTAAAACGCTAGTTTTCATCACTAAACTCGCTTAATATGTCTTTCTCACCCAAAACTACTCAGGAACGCATTTCTCCTCAAGAAACACTGAAATGTGCATTTATATGTAGAATATGTGATTTATTTACAGAAACACATCTGTTATACTGGAAACATACAAAAAAGAGACAGAATATGAAAAGAAACATTGTTTTCTCAAATTTTACATTAAAATTCGCTTCCAAGTATCAAATCTTCATTCTGAGCTCAATTCTATGCAAAACTCTTGTTTTCATCACTAAACTCGCTTAATATGTCTTTCTCACCCAAAACCACTCAGGAACGCATTTCTCCTCTAGAAACACTGAAATGTGCATTTATATGAAGAATATGTGATTTATTTACAGAAACACATCTGTTGTACTGGAAACATACAAAAAAGAGACAGAATATGAAAAGAAACATTGTTTTCTCAAATTTTACATTAGAATTCGCTTCCAAGTATCAAATCTTCATTCTGAGCTGAATTCCATGTAAAACGCTAGTTTTCATCACTAAACTCGCTTAATATGTCTTTCTCATCCAAAACTACTCAGGAACGCATTTCTCCTCAAGAAACACTGAAACGTGCATTTATATGAAGAATATGTGATTTATTTACAGAAACACATCTGTTATACTGGAAACATACAAAAAAGAGACAGAATATGAAAAGAAACATTGTTTTCTCAAATTTGACATTAGAATTCGCTTCCAAGTATCAAATCTTCATTCTGAGCTCAATTCTATGCAAAACTCTTGTTTTCATCACTAAACTCGCTCAATATGTCTTTCTCACCCAAAACCACTCAGGAACGCATTTCTCCTCTAGAAACACTGAAATGTGCATTTATATGAAGAATATGTGATTTATTTACAGAAACACATCTGTTATACTGGAAACATACAAAAAAGAGACAGAATATGAAAAGAAACATTGTTTTCTCAAATTTGACATTAGAATTCGCTTCCAAGTATCAAATCTTCATTCTGAGCTCAATTCTATGCAAAACTTTTGTTTTCATCACTAAACTCGCTTAATATATCTTTCTCACCCAAAAGCACTCAGGAACGCATTTCTCCTCTAGAAACACTGAAATGTGCATTTATATGAAGAATATGTGATTTATTTACAGAAACACATCTGTTATACTGGAAACATACAAAACAGGATGAAAATGAAAGGGAATATATTTTTACAATTTTTTTACATAATAGTTGGCTTTTCTGCATCAAACCTTCACACTGACCTCAATTCCATGTAAAACTTTAGTTTTCATCACTAAACTTGCTTAAACTGTTTTAAAAAAAATCCATTGTATGATATGTCGAAAAATTTCTTGGAAAAAAAGTCAAAGTATAGTTTTTCAAAAAATGTCATGAAAAAAAAGTTATAGCATTTTGAAATTTTTGGGAAAAAAATACAATATTGTATATATCATATGTTGAAAAAAATAATGAAAAAAGTCTAATTCTAATTCAAAATTTCCAAATTCAGCCCGTGACGTTGTGGTCAGCTGCACTGTCCCCGATGAAAAAAAGCATACACTTGTTGTGTGCCGCCACTTTTTTTGAGTTATCGGTATGAATCATGCCCCTCGTTTCATTTTCTTCATCCCCAGCGTGACAGAAGCCACAGCGCTGGCCGCCATCTCCCGGGCTGGCCCGAAGAGGGGACCTGTCCCGATGGGAGAAACTCTCCTCGTCTGCAGCCTGCGAGGAAGTGGAACAGGCGTCTTCCGATTTGCCACGAGATCCCGCCTTGGCCCTCCCTCAAACCTTCCACTGACCTACTTTGTGGAGGCAATGAGTCTGAATCATTGGCCAAAAAAAAAGTCAATAGAAGTTTTTTCAGAATTCTATTGTCCGATCTTTTTCAGATCTTTTTTTTCAGACTTTCTTTTCAGAAATTTTCAGATCTTTTTTTTCGGACAGTTTTTTTCAGACTTCTTTTGTCCAACATTTTTCAGATATTTTTTTTCAGATTTTTTTTGTCCGACAATTTTCAGATCTTTTTTTTCAAACTTTTTTTGTCCAACATTTTTCAGATATTTTTTTCAGATATTTTTTTTCAGACTTTTTTTCAAACTTCTTTTGTCCGACATTTTTCAGACTTTTTTTCGGGCTTTTTTTCCAGACTTTTTTCAGATCTTTTTTTCAGATTTTTTTGTCCGACATTTTTCAGATATTTTTTTCAGACTTTTTTTGTCCGACATTTTTCAGATATTTTTTTCAGACATTTTCAGATATTTTTTTTCGGACAGTTTTTTCAGACTTCTTTTGTCCGACATTTTTCAGAGATTCTTTCCAGACTTTTTTGGTCCGACATTTTCAGATCTTTTTTTTCAGATTTTTTTTGTCCGACATTTTTCAGACTTTTTTTGTCCGACATTTTTCAGATCTTTTTTTACAGACTTTTTTTGTCCGACAATTTCAGATCTTTTTTTTCAGACTTTTTTTGTCCGACATTTTCAGATCTTTTTTTGTCCGACATTTTTCAAATCTTTTTTTCAGACTTTTGTTTCAGACATTTTCATATTTTTTTTTTCGGACAGTTTTTTCAGAATTCTTTGGTCCAACATTTTTCAGACCTTTTTTTTCAGACTTCTTTAGTCCGACATTTTTCAGACTTTTTTTGTTCGACAATTTTGACATCTTTTTTTTTAAACTTTTTTCGTCCAACATTTTTCAGATCTTTTTTTTAGATATTTTTTTTCATATTTTTTTTCAAACTTCTTTTGTCCGACATTTTTCAGACTTCTTTTCAGAGATTCTTTCCAGACTTTTTTTGTCTGACATTTTCAGATCTTTTTTTTCAGACTTCTTTTGTCTGACATTTTCAGATCTTTTTTTTCAGACTTCTTTTGTCTGACATTTTCAGATCTTTTTTTTCAGACTTCTTTTGTCTGACATTTTCAGATCTTTTTTTTCAGACTTTTTTTGTCCGACATTTTCAGATCTTTTTTTTCAGATTTTTTTGTCCGACAATTTTCAGATCTTTTTTTCAGACTTTTTTTGTCCGACAATTTTCAGATCTTTTTTTCAGACTTTTTTTGTCCGACAATTTTCAGATCTTTTTTTTCAGACTTCTTTAGTCCGACATTTTTCAGACTTTTTTTGTCCGACATTTTTCAGATCTTTTTTTCAGACTTTTTTTGTCCGACAATTTTCAGATCTTTTTTTCAGACTTTTTTTGTCCGACAATTTTCAGATCTTTTTTTCAGACTTTTTTTGTCCGACAATTTTCAGATCTTTTTTTCAGACTTTTTTTGTCCGACAATTTTCAGATCTTTTTTTCAGACTTTTTTTGTCCGACAATTTTCAGATCTTTTTTTTCAGACTTCTTTAGTCCGACATTTTTCAGACTTTTTTTGTCCGACATTTTTCAGATCTTTTTTTTCAGATTTTTTTGTCCGACAATTTTCAGATCTTTTTTTTCAGACTTTTTTTGTCCGACAATTTTCAGATCTTTTTTTCAGACATTTTCAGATCTTTTTTTTCGGACAGTTTTTTCAGACTTCTTTTGTCCGACATTTTTCAGACTTTTTTTGTCTGACATTTTTCAGATCTTTTTTTTCAGACTTCTTTTGTTCGACTTTTTTCAGATATTTTTTTCAGAATTCTTTTGTCCGACATTTTCAGATCTTTTTTTTCAGATTTTTTTGTCCGACATTTTTCAGATATTTTTTTCAGACTTTTTTTGTCCGACAATTTTCAGATCTTTTTTTCAGACTTTTTTTGTCCGACATTTTTCAGATCTTTTTTTTCAGATTTTTTTGTCCGACAATTTTCAGATCTTTTTTTTCAGACTTTTTTTGTCCGACATTTTTCAGACTTTTTTTGTCCGACATTTTTCAGACTTTTTTTGTCCGACAATTTTCA
Organism: Sebastes paucispinis; assembly: GCA_036937225.1. Taxonomy (NCBI): domain Eukaryota; kingdom Metazoa; phylum Chordata; class Actinopteri; order Perciformes; family Sebastidae; genus Sebastes; species Sebastes paucispinis. The sequence continues at coordinate 22,176 of JAUPFX010000013.1, read as the reverse complement.
GATCTTTTTTTCAGACTTTTTTTGTCCGACAATTTTCAGATCTTTTTTTCAGACTTTTTTTGTCCGACAATTTTCAGATCTTTTTTTCAGACTTTTTTTGTCCGACAATTTTCAGATCTTTTTTTCAGACATTTTCAGATCTTTTTTTTCGGACAGTTTTTTCAGACTTCTTTTGTCCGACATTTTTCAGACTTTTTTTGTCTGACATTTTTCAGATCTTTTTTTTCAGACTTCTTTTGTTCGACTTTTTTCAGATATTTTTTTCAGAATTCTTTTGTCCGACATTTTCAGATCTTTTTTTTCAGATTTTTTTGTCCGACAATTTTCAGATCTTTTTTTCAGACTTTTTTTGTCCGACATTTTTCAGATCTTTTTTTTCAGATTTTTTTGTCCGACAATTTTCAGATCTTTTTTTCAGACTTTTTTCGTCCGACAATTTTCAGATATTTTTTTTCAGACTTTTTTTCAAACTTCTTTTGTCCGACATTTTTCAGACTTTTTTTCGGGCTTTTTTTCCAGACTTTTTTCAGATCTTTTTTTCAGATTTTTTTGTCCGACATTTTTCAGACATTTTTTGTCCGACATTTTTCAGATCTTTTTTTTTTCAGATTTTTTTGTCCGACATTTTTCAGATATTTTTTTCAGACTTTTTTTGTCCGACATTTTTCAGATATTTTTTTCAGACATTTTCAGATATTTTTTTTCGGACAGTTTTTTCAGACTTCTTTTGTCCGACATTTTTCAGAGATTCTTTCCAGACTTTTTTGGTCCGACATTTTCAGATATTTTTTTTCAGATTTTTTTTGTCCGACATTTTTCAGACTTTTTTTGTCCGACATTTTTCAGATCTTTTTTTACATACTTTTTTTGTCCGACAATTTCAGATCTTTTTTTTCAGACTTTTTTTGTCCGACATTTTCAGATCTTTTTTTGTCCGACATTTTCAGATCTTTTTTTGTCCGACATTTTTCAAATCTTTTTTTCAGACTTTTGTTTCAGACATTTTCATATTTTTTTTTTCGGACAGTTTTTTCAGAATTCTTTGGTCCGACATTTTTCAGACCTTTTTTTTCAGACTTCTTTTGTCCGACATTTTTCAGACTTTTTTTGTTCGACAATTTTGACATCTTTTTTTTTAAACTTTTTTCGTCCAACATTTTTCAGATCTTTTTTTTAGATATTTTTTTTCATATTTTTTTTCAAACTTCTTTTGTCCGACATTTTTCAGACTTCTTTTCAGAGATTCTTTCCAGACTTTTTTTGTCTGACATTTTCAGATCTTTTTTTTCAGACTTCTTTTGTCTGACATTTTCAGATCTTTTTTTTCAGACTTCTTTTGTCTGACATTTTCAGATCTTTTTTTTCAGACTTTTTTTGTCCGACATTTTCAGATCTTTTTTTTCTGACTTCTTTTGTCTGACATTTTCAGATCTTTTTTTTCAGTCTTTTTTTGTCCGACATTTTCATATCTTTTTTTGTCCAACATTTTTCAAATCTTTTTTTCAGACTTTTGTTTCAGACATTTTCATATTTTTTTTTTAGGACAGTTTTTTCAGAATTCTTTGGTCCGACATTTTTCAGATATTTTTTTTCAGACTTCTTTAGTCCGACAATTTTCAGATCTTTTTTTCAGACATTTTCAGATCTTTTTTTTCGGACAGTTTTTTCAGACTTCTTTTGTCCGACATTTTTCAGATCTTTTTTTTCAGATTTTTTTGTCCGACAATTTTCAGATCTTTTTTTCAGACTTTTTTTGTCCGACAATTTTCAGATCTTTTTTTCAGACTTTTTTTGTCCGACAATTTTCAGATCTTTTTTTTCAGACTTCTTTAGTCCGACATTTTTCAGACTTTTTTTGTCCGACATTTTCAGATCTTTTTTTCAGAATTTTTTTGTCCGACAATTTTCAGATCTTTTTTTCAGACTTTTTTTGTCCGACAATTTTCAGATCTTTTTTTCAGACTTTTTTTGTCCGACAATTTTCAGATCTTTTTTTCAGACTTTTTTTGTCCGACAATTTTCAGATCTTTTTTTTCAGACTTCTTTAGTCCGACATTTTTCAGACTTTTTTTGTCCGACATTTTTCAGATCTTTTTTTTCAGATTTTTTTGTCCGACAATTTTCAGATCTTTTTTTTCAGACTTTTTTTGTCCGACAATTTTCAGATCTTTTTTTCAGACATTTTCAGATCTTTTTTTTCGGACAGTTTTTTCAGACTTCTTTTGTCCGACATTTTTCAGACTTTTTTTGTCTGACATTTTTCAGATCTTTTTTTTCAGACTTCTTTTGTTCGACTTTTTTCAGATATTTTTTTCAGAATTCTTTTGTCCGACATTTTCAGATCGTTTTTTTCAGATTTTTTTGTCCGACATTTTTCAGATATTTTTTTCAGACTTTTTTTGTCCGACAATTTTCAGATCTTTTTTTCAGACTTTTTTTGTCCGACATTTTTCAGATCTTTTTTTTCAGATTTTTTTGTCCGACAATTTTCAGATCTTTTTTTTCAGACTTTTTTTGTCCGACATTTTTCAGACTTTTTTTGTCCGACATTTTTCAGACTTTTTTTGTCCGACATTTTTCAGACTTTTTTTGTCCGACAGTTTTCAGATCTTTTTTTCAGACTTCTTTTGTCCGACATTTTTCAGACTTTTTTTGTCCGACATTTTTCAGATCTTTTTTTTCAGACTTTTTTGTCCGACATTTTTCAGATAATTTTTTCAGACTTTTTTTGTCCGACAATTTTCAGATCTTTTTTTCAGACTTTTTTCGTCCGACAATTTTCAGATCTTTTTTTCAGACTTTTTTTGTCCGACAATTTTCAGATCTTTTTTTTCGGACAGTTTTTTCAGACTTCTTTTGTCCGACATTTTCAGATCTTTTTTTCAGACTTTTTTTGTCCGACAATTTTCAGATCTTTTTTTCAGACTTTTTTTGTCCGACAATTTTCAGATCTTTTTTTTCAGACTTCTTTAGTCCGACAATTTTCAGATCTTTTTTTCAGACATTTTCAGATCTTTTTTTTCGGACAGTTTTTTCAGACTTCTTTTGTCCGACATTTTTCAGACTTTTTTTGTCTGACATTTTTCAGATCTTTTTTTTCAGACTTCTTTTGTTCGACTTTTTTCAGATATTTTTTTCAGAATTCTTTTGTCCGACATTTTCATATCTTTTTTTGTCCAACATTTTTCAAATCTTTTTTTCAGACTTTTGTTTCAGACATTTTCATATTTTTTTTTTAGGACAGTTTTTTCAGAATTCTTTGGTCCGACATTTTTCAGATATTTTTTTTCAGACTTCTTTAGTCCGACAATTTTCAGATCTTTTTTTCAGACATTTTCAGATCTTTTTTTTCGGACAGTTTTTTCAGACTTCTTTTGTCCGACATTTTTCAGATCTTTTTTTTCAGATTTTTTTGTCCGACAATTTTCAGATCTTTTTTTCAGACTTTTTTTGTCCGACAATTTTCAGATCTTTTTTTCAGACTTTTTTTGTCCGACAATTTTCAGATCTTTTTTTTCAGACTTCTTTAGTCCGACATTTTTCAGACTTTTTTTGTCCGACATTTTTCAGATCTTTTTTTCAGACTTTTTTTGTCCGACAATTTTCAGATCTTTTTTTCAGACTTTTTTTGTCCGACAATTTTCAGATCTTTTTTTCAGACTTTTTTTGTCCGACAATTTTCAGATCTTTTTTTCAGACTTTTTTTGTCCGACAATTTTCAGATCTTTTTTTTCAGACTTCTTTAGTCCGACATTTTTCAGACTTTTTTTGTCCGACATTTTTCAGATCTTTTTTTTCAGATTTTTTTGTCCGACAATTTTCAGATCTTTTTTTTCAGACTTTTTTTGTCCGACAATTTTCAGATCTTTTTTTCAGACATTTTCAGATCTTTTTTTTCGGACAGTTTTTTCAGACTTCTTTTGTCCGACATTTTTCAGACTTTTTTTGTCTGACATTTTTCAGATCTTTTTTTTCAGACTTCTTTTGTTCGACTTTTTTCAGATATTTTTTTCAGAATTCTTTTGTCCGACATTTTCAGATCGTTTTTTTCAGATTTTTTTGTCCGACATTTTTCAGATATTTTTTTCAGACTTTTTTTGTCCGACAATTTTCAGATCTTTTTTTCAGACTTTTTTTGTCCGACATTTTTCAGATCTTTTTTTTCAGATTTTTTTGTCCGACAATTTTCAGATCTTTTTTTTCAGACTTTTTTTGTCCGACATTTTTCAGACTTTTTTTGTCCGACATTTTTCAGACTTTTTTTGTCCGACATTTTTCAGACTTTTTTTGTCCGACATTTTTCAGACTTTTTTTGTCCGACAGTTTTCAGATCTTTTTTTCAGACTTCTTTTGTCCGACATTTTTCAGACTTTTTTTGTCCGACATTTTTCAGATCTTTTTTTTCAGACTTTTTTGTCCGACATTTTTCAGATAATTTTTTCAGACTTTTTTTGTCCGACAATTTTCAGATCTTTTTTTCAGACTTTTTTCGTCCGACAATTTTCAGATATTTTTTTCAGACTTTTTTTGTCCGACAATTTTCAGATCTTTTTTTCAGACTTTTTTTGTCCGACAATTTTCAGATCTTTTTTTCAGACTTTTTTTGTCCGACAATTTTCAGATCTTTTTTTTCAGACTTCTTTAGTCCGACAATTTTCAGATCTTTTTTTCAGACATTTTCAGATCTTTTTTTTCGGACAGTTTTTTCAGACTTCTTTTGTCCGACATTTTTCAGACTTTTTTTGTCTGACATTTTTCAGATCTTTTTTTTCAGACTTCTTTTGTTCGACTTTTTTCAGATATTTTTTTCAGAATTCTTTTGTCCGACATTTTCAGATCTTTTTTTTCAGATTTTTTTGTCCGACAATTTTCAGATCTTTTTTTCAGACTTTTTTTGTCCGACATTTTTCAGATCTTTTTTTTCAGATTTTTTTGTCCGACAATTTTCAGATCTTTTTTTTCAGACTTTTTTTGTCCGACATTTTTCAGACTTTTTTTGTCCGACATTTTTCAGACTTTTTTTGTCCGACATTTTTCAGACTTTTTTTGTCCGACATTTTTCAGACTTTTTTTGTCCGACATTTTTCAGACTTTTTTTGTCCGACATTTTTCAGACTTTTTTTGTCCGACATTTTTCAGATCTTTTTTTCAGACTTCTTTTGTCCGACATTTTTCAGACTTTTTTTGTCCGACATTTTTCAGATCTTTTTTTTCAGACTTTTTTGTCCGACATTTTTCAGATATTTTTTTCAGACTTTTTTTGTCCGACAATTTTCAGATCTTTTTTTCAGACTTTTTTCGTCGGACAATTTTCAGATCTTTTTTTCAGACTTTTTTTGTCCGACACTTTTCAGATCTTTTTTTTCAGATTTTTTTGTCCGACAATTTTCAGATCTTTTTTTTCAGACTTCTTTTGTCCGACATTTTTCAGACTTTTTTTATCCGACATTTTTCCGACTTTTTTTGTCCGACAATTTTCAGATCTTTTTTTCAGACTTTTTTTGTCCGACAATTTTCAGATCTTTTTTTCAGACTTTTTTTGTCCGACATTTTTCAGACTTTTTTTGTCCGACATTTTTCAGACTTTTTTTGTCCGACATTTTTCAGACTTTTTTTGTCCGACATTTTTCAGATCTTTTTTTTCAGATTTTTTTGTCCGACATTTTTCAGATCTTTTTTTTAGACTTTTTTTTCAGACATTTTCAGATCTTTTTTTTCGGACAGTTTTTTCAGACTTCTTTTGTCCGACATTTTTCATATCGTTTATTCACATCTTTTTTTCAGACTTTTGTTTCAGACATTTTCATATTTTTTTTCCGGACAGTTTTTTCAGAATTCTTTTGTCCGACATTTTCAGATCTTTTTTTTCAGATTTTTTTGTCCGACATTTTTCAGATCTTTTTTTCAGACTTTTTTCGTCGGACAATTTTCAGATCTTTTTTTCAGACTTTTTTTGTCCGACAATTTTCAGATCTTTTTTTCCGGACAGTTTTTTCAGACTTCTTTTGTCCGACATTTTTCAGACTTTTTTTGTCTGACATTTTTCAGACCTTTTTTTTTCGGACTTTTTTTTCAGACATTTTCAGATATTTTTTTTTGGACAGTTTTTTCAGACTTCTTTTGTCCGACATTTTTCAGACTTTTTTTGTCTGACATTTTTCAGATCTTTTTTTTCAGACTTCTTTTGTTCGACTTTTTTCAGATATTTTTTTCAGAATTTTTTTTTCCGACATTTTTCAGACCTTTTTTTTTCGGACTTTTTTTTCCGACATTTTTCAGATCTTTTTTTTCAGACTTTTTTTTTCCGAAATTTTTCTGATCTTTTTTTCAGATCTTTTTTTTTTTCCAACAATTTCAGATCTTCTTTTCAGACTTCTTTTGTCCGACATTTTTCAGACTTTTTTTGTCTGACATTTTTCATATCGTTTATTCACATCTTTTTTTCAGACTTTTGTTTCAGACATTTTCATATTTTTTTTTTCGGACAGTTTTTTCAGAATTCTTTTGTCCGACATTTTCAGATCTTTTTTTTCAGATTTTTTTGTCCGACATTTTTCAGATATTTTTTTCAGACTTTTTTTGTCCGACAATTTTCAGATATTTTTTTCAGACTTTTTTTGTCCGACAATTTTCAGATCTTTTTTTTCAGACTTCTCTAGTCCGACATTTTTCAGACTTTTTTTGTCCGACATTTTTCAGATCTTTTTTTTCAGACATTTTCAGATCTTTTTTTCGGACAGTTTTAGCAGACTTCTTTTGTCCGACATTTTTCAGACTTTTTTTGTCTGACATTTTTCAGATCTTTTTTTTCCGACTTCTTTTGTTCGACTTTTTTCAGATATTTTTTTCAGAATTTTTTTTTCCGACAATTTTCAGATCTTTTTTTTTAGGACTTTTTTTTTCAGACATTTTCAGATATTTTTTTTCGGACAGTTTTTTCAGACTTTTTTTTCCCGACATTTTTCAGATATTTTTTTTCAGATATTTTTGTCCGAAATTTTTCAGATCTTTTTTTCAGACTTCTTTTGTCCGACATTTTTCAGACTTTTTTTGTCCGACATTTTTCAAATCGTTTATTCACATCTTTTTTTCAGACTTTTGTTTCAGACATTTTCATATTTTTTTTTTCGGACAGTTTTTTCAGAATTCTTTTGTCCGACATTTTTCAGACTTCTTTTGTCTGACATTTTTCAGACTTTTTTTGTCCGACAATTTTCAGATCTTTTTTTTCAGACTTCTTTTGTCCGACATTTTCAGATCTTTTTTTTCAGACTTTTTTTTCAGAAATTTTCAGATCTTTTTTTTCGGATAGTTTTTTTCAGACTTCTTTTGTCTGACATTTTTCAGATCTTTTTTTTCAGACTTCTTTTGTTCGACTTTTTTCAGATATTTTTTTCAGACTTCTTTTGTCCGACATTTTCAGATATTTTTTTTCAGACTTTTTTTTTCCGAAATTTTTCTGATCTTTTTTTAAGATCTTTTTTTTTTTCCAACAATTTCAGATCTTTTTTTCAGACTTTTTTTGTCCGACATTTTTCAGACTTTTTTTGTCCGACATTTTTCAGATATTTTTTTCAGATTTTTTTTGTCCGACAATTTTCAGATCTTTTTTTCAGATCTTTTTTTTCAGACATTTTTTGTCCGACATTTTTCATACATTTTTTGTCCGACATTTTTCAGATCTTTTTTTTCAGATTTTTTTGTCCGACATTTTTCAGACATTTTTTGTCCGACATTTTTCAGATCTTTTTTTTTTCAGATTTTTTTGTCCGACATTTTTCAGATCTTTTTTTTCAGACTTTTTTTGTCCGACATTTTTCAAACTTTTTTTGTCCGACATTTTTCAGATCTTTTTTTACAGACTTTTTTTGTCCGACAATTTCAGATCTTTTTTTTCAGACTTTTTTTGTCCGACATTTTCAGATCTTTTTTTGTCCGACATTTTTCAAATCTTTTTTTCAGACTTTTGTTTCAGACATTTTCATATTTTTTTTTTCGGACAGTTTTTTCAGAATTCTTTGGTCCGACATTTTTCAGACTTCTTTTGTCCGACATTTTTCAGATCTTTTTTTTCAGACTTTTTTTTCAGACTTTTTTTTCAGACATTTTCAGATCTTTTTTTTCAGACTTTTTTTTCAGACAATTTCAGATCTTTTTTTTCGGACAGTTTTTTCAGACTTCTTTTGTCCGACATTTTTCAGACTTTTTTTGTCCGACAATTTTCAGATCTTTTTTTTCAGACTTCTTTAGTCCGACATTTTTCAGACTTTTTTTGTCCGACATTTTTCAGATCTTTTTTTTCAGATTTTTTTGTCCGACAATTTTCAGATCTTTTTTTTCAGACTTCTTTTGTCCGACATTTTTCAGACTTTTTTTGTCCGACATTTTTCAGACTTTTTTTATCCGACATTTTTCAGACTTTTTTTGTCCGACATTTTTCAGATCTTTTTTTTCAGATTTTTTTGTCCGACATTTTTCAGATCTTTTTTTTCAGACTTGTTTTTTTCCGAAATTTTTCTGATCTTTTTTTCAGATCTTTTTTTTTTTCCAACAATTTCAGATCTTTTTTTCAGACTTCTTTTGTCCGACATTTTTCAGACTTCTTTTGTCCGACATTTTTCAGATCTTTTTTTTCAGACTTTTTTTTCAGACTTTTTTTTCAGACATTTTCAGATCTTTTTTTTCAGACTTTTTTTTCAGACAATTTCAGATCTTTTTTTTCGGACAGTTTTTTCAGACTTCTTTTGTCCGACATTTTTCAGACTTTTTTTGTCCGACAATTTTCAGATCTTTTTTTTCAGACTTCTTTAGTCCGACATTTTTCAGACTTTTTTTGTCCGACATTTTTCAGATCTTTTTTTTCAGATTTTTTTGTCCGACAATTTTCAGATCTTTTTTTTCAGACTTCTTTTGTCCGACATTTTTCAGACTTTTTTTGTCCGACATTTTTCAGACTTTTTTTATCCGACATTTTTCAGACTTTTTTTGTCCGACATTTTTCAGATCTTTTTTTTCAGATTTTTTTGTCCGACATTTTTCAGATCTTTTTTTTCAGACTTGTTTTTTTCCGAAATTTTTCTGATCTTTTTTTCAGATCTTTTTTTTTTTCCAACAATTTCAGATCTTTTTTTCAGACTTCTTTTGTCCGACATTTTTCAGACTTTTTTTGTCTGACATTTTTCATATCGTTTATTCACATCTTTTTTTCAGACTTTTGTTTCAGACATTTTCATATTTTTTTTTTCGGACAGTTTTTTCAGAATTCTTTTGTCCGACATTTTCAGATCTTTTTTTTCAGATTTTTTTGTCCGACATTTTTCAGATATTTTTTTCAGACTTTTTTTGTCCGACAATTTTCAGATCTTTTTTTCAGACTTTTTTTGTCCGACAATTTTCAGATCTTTTTTTTCAGACTTCTTTAGTCCGACATTTTTCAGACTTTTTTTGTCCGACATTTTTCAGATCTTTTTTTTCAGATTTTTTTGTCCGACATTTTTCAGACTTTTTTTATCCGACATTTTTCAGACTTTTTTTGTCCGACAATTTTCAGATCTTTTTTTCAGACTTTTTTTGTCCGACATTTTTCAGACTTTTTTTGTCCGACATTTTTCAGATCTTTTTTTTCAGATTTTTTTGTCCGACATTTTTCAGATCTTTTTTTTTTCAGATTTTTTTGTCCGACATTTTTCAGATCTTTTTTTTTTCAGATTTTTTTGTCCGTCATTTTTCAGATCTTTTTTTTCAGACTTTTTTTGTCCGACATTTTTCAGACTTTTTTTGTCCGACATTTTTCAGATCTTTTTTTACAGACTTTTTTTGTTCGACAATTTCAGATCTTTTTTTTCAGACTTTTTTTGTCCGACATTTTCAGATCTTTTTTTGTCCGACATTTTTCAAATCTTTTTTTCAGACTTTTGTTTCAGACATTTTCATATTTTTTTTTTCGGACAGTTTTTTCAGAATTCTTTGGTCCGACATTTTTCAGACTTCTTTTGTCCGACATTTTTCAGATCTTTTTTTTCAGACTTTTTTTTCAGACATTTTCAGATCTTTTTTTTCAGACTTTTTTTTCAGACAATTTCAGATCTTTTTTTTCGGACAGTTTTTTCAGACTTCTTTAGTCCGACATTTTTCAGACTTTTTTTGTCCGACATTTTTCAGATCTTTTTTTTCAGATTTTTTTGTCCGACAATTTTCAGATCTTTTTTTTCAGACTTCTTTTGTCCGACATTTTTCAGACTTTTTTTATCCGACATTTTTCCGACTTTTTTTGTCCGACAATTTTCAGATCTTTTTTTCCGACTTTTTTTGTCCGACAATTTTCAGATCTTTTTTTCAGACTTTTTTTGTCCGACATTTTTCAGACTTTTTTTGTCCGACATTTTTCAGATCTTTTTTTTAGACTTTTTTTGTCCGACAATTTTCAGATCCTTTTTTTCAGACTTCTTTAGTCCGACATTTTTCAGACTTTTTTTTCAGACATTTTCAGATCTTTTTTTTCGGACAGTTTTTTCAGACTTCTTTTGTCCGACATTTTTCAGACTTTTTTTGTCTGACATTTTTCAGATCTTTTTTTTCAGACTTCTTTTGTTCGACTTTTTTCAGATATTTTTTTCAGAATTTTTTTTGTCCGACAATTTTCAGATATTTTTTTCAGACTTCTTTTGTCCGACATTTTTCAGATCTTTTTTTCAGACTTTTTTTGTCCGACAATTTTCAGATCTTTTTTTCAGACTTTTTTTGTCCGACATTTTTCAGATCTTTTTTTCAGACTTTTTTTGTCCGACAATTTTCAGATCTTTTTTTCAGACTTTTTTTGTCCGACAATTTTCAGATCTTTTTTTCAGACTTTTTTTGTCCGACAATTTTCAGATCTTTTTTTTCAGACTTCTTTAGTCCGACAATTTTCAGATCTTTTTTTCAGACATTTTCAGATCTTTTTTTTCGGACAGTTTTTTCAGACTTCTTTTGTCCGACATTTTTCAGATCTTTTTTTTCAGATTTTTTTGTCCGACAATTTTCAGATCTTTTTTTTCAGAATTTTTTTGTCCGACAATTTTCAGATCTTTTTTTTCAGACTTCTTTAGTCCGACATTTTTCAGACTTTTTTTGTCCGACATTTTTCAGATCTTTTTTTTCAGATTTTTTTGTCCGACAATTTTCAGATCTTTTTTTTCAGACTTTTTTTGTCCGACAATTTTCAGATCTTTTTTTTCAGACTTCTTTAGTCCGACATTTTTCAGACTTTTTTTGTCCGACATTTTTCAGATATTTTTTTCAGACTTTTTTTGTCCGACAATTTTCAGATCTTTTTTTCAGACTTTTTTTGTCCGACATTTTTCAGATCTTTTTTTTCAGATTTTTTTGTCCGACAATTTTCAGATCTTTTTTTTCAGATTTTTTTGTCCGACAATTTTCAGATCTTTTTTTTCAGACTTTTTTTGTCCGACATTTTTCAGACTTTTTTTGTCCGACATTTTTCAGATTTTTTTGTCCGACAATTTTCAGATCTTTTTTTTCAGATTTTTTTGTCCGACAATTTTCAGACTTTTTTTGTCCGACATTTTTCAGACTTTTTTTGTCTGACATTTTTCAGACTTTTTTTGTCCGACATTTTTCAGACTTTTTTTGTCCGACATTTTTCAGACTTTTTTTGTCCGACATTTTTCAGATCTTTTTTTCAGACTTTTGTTTCAGACATTTTCATATTTTTTTTTTCGGACAGTTTTTTCAGAATTCTTTGGTCCGACATTTTTCAGACTTCTTTTGTCCGACATTTTTCAGATCTTTTTTTTCAGACTTTTTTTTCAGACATTTTCAGATCTTTTTTTTCAGACTTTTTTTTCAGACAATTTCAGATCTTTTTTTTCGGACAGTTTTTTCAGACTTCTTTAGTCCGACATTTTTCAGACTTTTTTTGTCCGACATTTTTCAGATCTTTTTTTTCAGATTTTTTTGTCCGACAATTTTCAGATCTTTTTTTTCAGACTTCTTTTGTCCGACATTTTTCAGACTTTTTTTATCCGACATTTTTCCGACTTTTTTTGTCCGACAATTTTCAGATCTTTTTTTCAGACTTTTTTTGTACGACAATTTTCAGATCTTTTTTTCAGACTTTTTTTGTCCGACATTTTTCAGATCTTTTTTTTCAGATTTTTTTGTCCGACATTTTTCAGATCTTTTTTTTCAGACTTGTTTTTTTCCGAAATTTTTCTGATCTTTTTTTCAGATCTTTTTTTTTTTCCAACAATTTCAGATCTTTTTTTCAGACTTCTTTTGTCCGACATTTTTCAGACTTTTTTTGTCCGACATTTTTCAGACTTTTTTTGTCCGACATTTTTCAGATTTTTTTGTCCGACAATTTTCAGATCTTTTTTTTCAGATTTTTTTGTCCGACAATTTTCAGACTTTTTTTGTCCGACATTTTTCAGACTTTTTTTGTCTGACATTTTTCAGACTTTTTTATCCGACATTTTTCAGACTTTTTTTGTCCGACATTTTTCAGACTTTTTTTGTCAGACATTTTTCAGATCTTTTTTTTCAGATTTTTTTGTCCGACATTTTTCAGATATTTTTTTCAGACTTTTTTTGTCCGAAATTTTTCTGATCTTTTTTTCAGATCTTTTTTTTTTCCAACAATTTCAGATCTTTTTTTCAGACTTCTTTTGTCCGACATTTTTCAGACTTTTTTTGTCCGACATTTTTCATATCGTTTATTCACATCTTTTTTTCAGACTTTTGTTTCAGACATTTTCATATTTTTTTTTTCGGACAGTTTTTTCAGAATTCTTTTGTCTGACATTTTCAGATCTTTTTTTTCAGACTTTTTTTGTCCGACATTTTTCAGACTTCTTTTGTCCGACATTTTTCAGACTTTTTTTGTCCGACATTTTTCAGACTTTTTTTGTCCGACATTTTTCAGATCTTTTTTTTCAGATTTTTTTGTCCGACATTTTTCAGATATTTTTTTCAGACTTTTTTTGTCCGACATTTTTCAGATCTTTTTTTTCAGATTTTGTTGTCCGACATTTTTCAGATCTTTTTTTTCAGACTTCTTTTGTCCGACATTTTTCAGACTTTTTTTGTCCGACATTTTTCAGATCTTTTTTTTCGGACAGTTATTTCAGACTTCTTTTGTCCAACATTTTTCAGATATTTTTTCCAGACTTTTTTTGTCCGACATTTTTCAGACTTTTTTTGTCCGACATTTTTCAGATCTTTTTTTTCAGATTTTTTTGTCCGACATTTTTCAGATCTTTTTTTTCGGACAGTTATTTCAGACTTCTTTTGTCCAACATTTTTCAGATATTTTTTCCAGACTTTTTTTGTCCGACATTTTTCAGACTTTTTTTGTCCGACAATTTTCAGATCTTTTTTTCAATATAATTAAAGTTGTTACACAGTGTGGAAAAGTGTTCAATCATTTCTCTTTGTTGAGCGGAACGTGCCCGATGTGTTCCATGGCGTTCCTGGAGGTGGAAGCAGAGCATAGTTAGCTGCATGTGGGATTCTTCTGTTGTTGAGGGAAGATAAAAACTAAGGGACATTTGGAGTTTAGGGTAAAGAAACACACTAGCTACACTTGTAAACATTACATTAAGTTAGTTTGTTTTTGTGTGAATTTATTATTATTATTCGTTGTCTGCCGAATAAGTGCAATTTGCCGTGAGCTGGAAAGAGATGGAAACATGAAACTTGGCATAGGAACTGGAATGATGTGCAGCTGCTTCTCAAGAACTATGACCCCAATCGGCCACATGGTGGCGCTGTAATTAACGCCCAAACATGTGATTTTGGAAAGGCCACGCCCCTCAAACCGTAAGTCCGATTGACTTGAAATGTGACACATATGTGCAACTCCGTGTGATCTACAATAAAGCCTCTTGGACCTCCAAAGTGCACCTTGAAATATTTTCCGCCATATTGGATTTTTTGAAAAACACATTTTTGACATCTCCTCCTAAACCGTAGGTCCGATTGCTACCAAATTTTCTGTGGATCATTATTGGACTAATGGCATCTAAAGTTACATAAAGCGTGTTGATACCTCATTGCGTTATGAATCTGTTGACCAATGAACTTTAAGAGGGCAGGGCTCAGCACATCAGTAGACCTAACTTCACAAGCCTTTGGCCCATTGTCTCCAAACTTGAGGCGTACCAAAGCATTTTCCGCTTGACACATAGGGGGCGCCACAAATATCAGAAACTTGAATCGCAAGATCTGGTGGACAGAATTTTATCAAATTTGGTGCACATACTCTGGGGGCAAGTATTAACCAAGATCTATAGTGTCATATTGATCGGTGCATGTGGGCGTGGCCTATTTAGCATTTTATGCTAAATTATGCCTTTGCTCAATTTGCTGTGAGCTGGAATGAGCTAGAGACATGAGACTTGGTACCATAACTATACATGATGTCATAATGCTTCACATAAAATATGAAAACAATTGGCCACATGGTGGCGCTATAACAATTTTCAAGGCCAGCCCCCTCACACCATAAGTCGTATCAATTTGAAAATTGACAGCCATGTGCTGCTGAATGTGATCTACAAAAAAGTCTCTTGGACCACGAAAGTCCACCAACTAAATTTTCCGCCATGTTGAATTTTTTGAAAAACACATTTTTGACATCTCCTCCTAAACCGTAGGTCTGATTGCTGGCATATTTTC